>CP106724.1:167476823-168676823 GCA_025506655.1 Gossypium rotundifolium | reverse complement strand
GCTATGTGCCAATTTAAATATGGCTTTGTGCCTTCGTGATTAAGGTTGTATACCAATTATATTACCGTATATGATTCTGGTGGCTCAGCCACAAATATTATAAATGGCACCTTGACTGCAAATTGGAGAGACTGGCGGGGTGGGTTGACTTGATCCCCACAGGAGAGATTGGTTGGTACGGGTGGAGAGATTGGCTGGATGGGATAGGTTGCATTCATATCATATATTTATTATATGGAAGTGGGCTTAGGCCCAAGATTATGCTATATGGGCTTCAGCCCAGTTGTTTCTGTATGTGTTTTGGCCCAGTTAATGACCGTAAGGGATTATACACTGAGTTCTAATAACTCACCCCTCCTTCTTAATCCTTATAGGTAATACTCAGTGATGTGGACTTGGGCCATGGATGATTCGGTGGAGGCCATACTTTAGAAATGGTGTTCTCGAACTTTAGTAAATTTCATTTTCGGCTTTATTTTATTACTCTTACTATTTTGGGCTTTGAAGTTGTAATAAGGCCTTTGGGATATGTTTTATTTTGCTTTACAATTAGATGTATTTAATATCTTTCTTGAATTGTTTTAAATGGAAATTTTCTAAAATCACTTAATAACGGTTTTCCAAATTTGATTAACTAAAGGATTTTACAATATGTTTATAAATAATTTAACTCGAAGTTTCTTTCGAATTTATCAATGTTATTTTTAAAGTCACGGCTTTTTAAAATATCACGAATTTGAATATCAAATATTCAATTAACCTCTCGAGATTTATAGTACTTTATCGAAAGTTTCTATTTAAACTTGAATTCTTAAATAACACCTATTTTAGTACGGATCACAAAGTCTTTATATGATTTCTTCATGTGACATGTCAGACCTGGTCGTAACGCATGGGTCGAGTTTGGGGTGTTACATTTTATGGTATCAGAGCCCGATTGCAAAACTCGGCTGTGGTTTGGGTTCAAAAGTATTTTTCTAAAGCTGCTTGAGTTCAAAAGCGTTTTTCCAAAGCTGTTTAAAATTTTTATTTATACATGCATGTTTTAAAGGAAGTATGGCACCATGGGTATCCGGCACCAAGTCAGTAAGTTTTTCTATTCTTGTTTTATAATTGTTGTGTTATGACTGTAGTATGAAAACTTCACATGATAGAAGTACTCTAGAACTTTTAGCCTTAGGAGCTGAAACTATAGAGATTGAGACTTTAGGATACGTTTTGCGAAAATGACTTTACTTTTTATACTGCATAAAACATTGTTTAATAAACATTGAATAGTATATTGATTCATAAGACTCTTAATTAGATTAAATCGACTTAGCAAACATGAGTGCTAGAGGATGCGGACGAGATACACGACGCCGTGGTAGAGGTCGAGGTGCTAGGGCTGGAGCCTCGGCATCGAGGATTAGGCCTGAAAGGGAGGCGCCAGCATCACCAGTGACTGAGACAGGTTCTCATGAATGAGCTGGAGCTGATGTGCTGACTCAGCTTGTTAAGGAGGTGTTGGAGGAGGTTAAAGGAATCGGTGAAGCAGTCCAAGTTGGGAGCGTGGACTATAAGAAGAAAAGAGATCGCAGTTCTCTGGGGCCGCAGTCTCATTCTGTAAGGCGTGTTAAGGCACGTCCAAACTTTTTGGCTTGCGATTATTATAGAAGGCGTCATCCGGGAGAATCCTGGAGGAGGTCAAGAGCATGCTTGAGATGCGGGTCTAAGGAGCATAAGGCTCGAGATTGTTTCATCACCATCAAGTCAGGTATGTTTTGGTTGGACGTAATGTTTGAATGTAGAAATTTTAGGTATAAGTGGTAGATAATTGCTTGCTTCTGTGGTTAGATGTTTGGTTTTGTGTAAGAGGATTCAATATCAAGTTAAAAGTACATTAGTGTTATTAAGGTCAGATTGCGCAGTGAAAGCATAGTGGTGTGACTTGAGCGGTGCGTTTAGTAGTTGGTTGAAAATTTCGAGGACAAAATTTCTTTAATTAGGGTAGAATTGTAACATCCTGAATTTGGGCCTAATAGAAATGGGCCCATTGGGCTTTTGGCTTGGGAGCGTTTAAAATTTTTGAGAATAAGAGAATGACATTATTTCAAGTTGGACTTATTGGGAATGTGATTTTCGAAAGTTATGGGGTTTCTAGGAAGTTCCGGGTTTAAGTTAGGCCATAGGAAAATTTTAGTGTTGAAGCATTTAAAGGGGAGAAGGCAAGTGGCGTCTAGTATAAGGGAATAATTGGGTAACTTGCTAGCACAAATGGAGCATGTGACAAGATGGTGTGGCGTCAAGGGGAGTGCAAGGAGGTTGAAGGTTCGAATCTCATCTATTGCAATTAATTGGATTTTATTTTATTTTTTTGTACTAATCAAGTGTTTTATGGGAAGTGTCGTCCAAGCTTTAAATGTGTTAAGGGATGACTTTTTATTGATGGAAAGATGGCTAAGAAAATTAGGTAAGGAGGAAGATAAGGAAAAAGGAAGGAAAGAAATGAAAGAAAAGGAAAGAGAATGGAACATGTTGATCAATTTTGTGGAAAGTGTTTCCGAAAGTGTTTTTGGTCAACCAAGACCTTTTTGGTGCTTAGGATGCACGGTTTTGATAGGGTAAAGGGGGAGCCGAATTTTTCCTAGTCATTTTGCAAGTTTTGGTACAAGAGAGGCTTATTTTCTTTTAGCATATTGGTGTTTTCTCTTCCCAATTCTTTTCCTTTGTTTTGGATGAATTTCTCATTGCATTTTGCTCATTTTTCCCTTGTTGTGTCGTAACCCTTAATCCATCCTTGTTTATTCTTCTTTGGTTTCTGAAATACTCACATATTTTGGTTCATTTCTGTTTTGGTGATTGTTGAAACCTCTAAACACCTCTTGTCCATCTTCTCGTTTCTTTTTTGACTATTTCTCCAACCTTTCTCTCATTTTCTTTAATCAATTTCATATAGAGGCCGAATCATCCTTGTTCTTTTTCTCCAATAGCCGAACCACATAACACTATATCCTTTTTCTTTTCTTTTTTCTCTTAGGTGTTGGGCACTCTCTCTTCCTTGACCGAATCGGTGTTATTGAGGGGTTGGCCGAAACTTTCATTTTGATTTTGTTGACTCACTCTTAGTCATAAGTAGAATCGATTGGAGTAGAGTTTATCATCGATTAAGGTAAGGTGTTTCTTCATAGTTTATTTTGATATATTTCATTGTGTGGTGATTCCGTTAAAAACGAATCGATGGATTTGACTAAACGGTTATTATAGGGATTAAATCGCTCATTTCATCCACTTGTTGTTTCTTCGAAAGAAGTGGTAAGCCAAATCCTATTCCAAATCAAATACATTCTCTCATCGTAGTAATATTTCTAACCGAGACTTGCTCAATGGAGGCAAGTGGTATCGATTTGAAAGGAAAAGTGTTAGGAGAACACAAAAGGAGTGGATTTGCGATTCTTACTCCTAAGTTCAAACGAAGGGCGGTATCGGTGGTTCAGGATTTTTCACTGGGTTGTGGACCATCATCCAGTGAGAATAAGCAAATTGTGGTCGTTCACGATACTAAGGGTAAGCCCTTTTAGATCGTATGATTTAGATTTGGATTAATTAAATCTCGTTTATTGGTTAATCGAGTGTAATGGTAATTTAGGTGCCGACGATCAAGAGGGTTTAATACTCACCATAATTAGGAGTGTAATCTCACACCTCTCTGAATATTTTCATGAAATGTTTTGTGATTCGGTGGAAAGATCGAAAAGCCAGAAACCTGGCATCTGTGACCACACGGGCGTGTGTATGTTCGTAGTGATAACCGTATGTTGCAATGAAATAGTTTATGGTTAGCAGCAGTGACATGATTTTGAAAAATCAGAAAAAGTAGGAGAAAGGGAATTAGAAAGTGAATGAGATATAGAATTAAATCTTATTGTGTCTACTTTTATATGAAAGAAATAGAGAAGGAAGAGGAATTTTATATTCTGTGATATTTTAATTTAGTGAGACTGGTTCTGAATGACTTTGTAGTTCCCTGTTCTGTCTTGGAAAATCATTCAAAATTGTAAAAAGTGAATTATGAGTTATAATTTATATTTATAGATTCCTTAGTTAGTCTAGTTTCAATAGAAACAAGTGGGAGCAATATATGAAAACTTTACAATGAGATATTCGAATTTAGGGTAAGAGAGGTCAGAACCATTGGTCAGTGAAACAGGGGAAAATTTAATGAATAAACTGTACTAAATGGCTAAGTCAAAAATTTTGGAAAAATTTTAGTAAGAAGATATACGAGTCTAGTTTCAAAGAAAATTTACGGATATAAATTTTGAGTTTCCTAACTCGTGTTACAGTCAATTTAATCAATATGACACGGATGGATAGTTTCAATTTTTATGCCCCAAATTAGTAGTTAAGTCCGGGATTACGAAATTACCAAAATAACCTTGGATGGTAAATTACCAAAATACCCCTTGGTTACGAGATTACCGAATTACTCTTATTGGGTAAAATTATCGAATTACCGAAATACCCCTATGGGCCGATTCAATAAAAATATTCAATAGTTTAATGGTTGTTATGTAGATGTGGATATTTTATGTTATTATATATGTTGCATCTCTACATATTGCATGGAATGGGAAAATTAAATGAAGATAAGTATAGACCGGTGGCATTACCTCAAATTCTGATAATGGCTATGTGCCAATTTAAATATGGCTTTGTGCCATCATGATTAAGGCTGTATGCCGATTATATTACCGTATATGATTTTGGTGGCTCAACCACAAATATTATAAATGACAGCTTGATTGCAAATTGGAGAGACTGGCAGGGTGGGTTGACTTGATCTCCACAGGAGAGATTGGCTGGATGGGATGGGTTGCATTCATATCATATATTTATTACATGTAAGTGGGCTTAGGCCCAAGATTATGCTATATGGGCTTCGACCCAGTTGTTTCTATATGGGTTTTGGCCCAGTTAATGACCGGTAAGGGGATTATACACTGAGTTTTAATAACTCACCCCTCCTTTTTAATCCTTGTAGGTATTACTCAGTGATGTGGAATTGGGTCATGGATGACTTGGTGGAGGCCATACTTTAGAAATGGTGTTCTCGAACTTTAGTAAATTTCATTTTCGGCTTTATTTTATTACTTTTACTATTTTGGGTTTTGAAGTTGTAATAAGGCATCTAGGATATGTTTTATTTTGCTTTGCAATTAGACATACTTAATATCTTTCTTGAATTGTTTTAAATGGGAATTTTCAAAAATCACTTAATAACGGTTTTCCAAATTTGATTAACTAAAGGATTTTACAATATGTTTATAAATAATTTAACTTGAAGTTTCTTTCGAATTTATCAACTTCATTTTTAAAAGTCACGGCTTTTTAAAATATCACGAATTTGAATATCAAATCTTCAATTAACCTCTCGAGATTTATAGTATTTTATCGAAAGTTTCTATTTAAACTTGAATTCTTAAATAACACCTATTTTAGTACGAATCACAAAGTCTTTATACGATTTCTTCATGTGACATGTCAGATCTGGTCGTAACGCATGGGCCAGGTTTGGGGCGTTACAAATCTACCTAGACTTCACTTATTATCTAACACTGAACCGTATGATTTATTCACTTGACTTGATCCGTAAGACTCCCTAACGTATATTAAACCCTCTCTTGAGGCGAATAACATCTAACCCTAGGTTAATTAACGAAAATCTCTTTCTCACTTAGTAACCCCCTAAAATAGCAGTAAATCGAACTATGGACTCCCATAGTAGGTTTCACCCTAATCCGGCAAAATCTCGTCACCCTATCTCTAGGCGCGCGAACGACTCGCTTAATTATGCTAGATCTATTCTTAGGCAGGGTCTATTCCTCCTCCACCTAAGAATATTTAACTTGAATTCATATCTTGGAAACATTAAGACAAGAATTAAGCACACATAATTAAGAACAAATCAAGTATTTATTATATAATTTAGAAAACAATAATAAGGTTCATCTATGTTTCATCCCCTTCAGGTATCTGAAGGGTTTAGATCATAACAACTAAAGAAAACATCTCAAGAGAAAAGATAAAACAAAACATAAGAAATCCTTAAACCCCCTTGAAGGAATTGAAGGAGAGATCCGCCGTCTTGAGTAGAATTTTGGCTTCTTGAGATGGATCAACTGGCTATCTTCGAGTGATTCCCACAAAAGTTTCAGCTTCTGCCGAATTCTGAATGTCCCAGCCTCCTCTGACGGTTGGCCTCTAGGTTCTTTATATAGGCTTTTGATATGCTTTTACTTGGCCTCTAAGTGCCCTAATTCAAGTATACTTCCTACTCGGTGTTTGAATAGGCTTTGGAATGTGTTTCTTTGCCTCAAAGTATCCCAATCCGAGTACAATTCCACTTTTCCATGACAGGGGCACAACCATGGTACACGTCCGTGTAAATCATCTTCAGGCTGTGTCTCAATTCTATCGTTTGAGGCACGACCGTGTAAATCATGGTCAGACCGTGTGAAGTAAATTGATGAGACACGGCCATGTGACTTGAAGTCCAGGCCGTGACGATTTCCACTTTGGCCCAAATTAGCCCGTTTTAGGCCCGCTTCTTATTCTTTTCATCCTTGGGTGCTTTCCTGAGTATAAAACATGAAAAGAAAGGATTAAGAGCACCTTTTTACATAAATCAAAGGGCTAAATCATCCAAAAGCATGCTAAATATGGGGTTAAAATATGTTATTTTTACGGTTTATCATAACGTCTAGGCTGGGTTTGGGGTGTTACACAACATTTGATTCATCACAAATTTTCTTTGCAATGAAAGCACTTGTATTATAAACAAAGGTATTGAACTAGTTACCACAATTATTAAAATATCTTTCCCTCCACGAGAAATTAGATTTTGCTTCAAACCTTGTATCTTCCCAACTATTCTTTCCTTCACATATGAGATAAGTTTGGTCTCCTCCCTCCCCCAAAGTTGGTATTCCCGAGTATATGCTAGGGTTTGTAGCTCTTTGAAATTTCAATACATTTTCCATCTTTTTCTTTACCCCTTCTATTTCATTCATACTAAAGATAATAATATATTTTTTCATATTCATGGTTTGACTAGACACATTGTTGTAATCCTCTAAAAATATCAACCAAAATCTTAAAATATACATCCATGTCTTCTCGAAAAAATAAAGAGTCATCTATAATAAAAACAAGAGATACAATGGAACAACCTTTACTAATTTTAGCTCCACTGAATAATCTAGACTCGATTGCAAGGTTGAGTTTCCTCAAAAGGACATGAACTAAAAATAAGAAAATATAATGGGATAGAGGGTTCCTTTACCTTAACACCCTAGTTGGGAAAATTATACTTGTTTGCTTCTGATAACGTGCTTCTTTGAAATACTCTTATTATTTATATATATAATATGTATTACATTAGGTTCTAGGAAGGGGGCCAAATGACACCCTTTTAAGGGTTATTTAGGTTTGATTGGGGGGAGGCGCATATGCATAGTAAACCAAAAGTAATTGATTTTTTTATTTTCATATTATTAGAATAAAATTTTCCCATTTCATATTATCTTTCATTATTCTTTAATTTTATGATTAGTTTGATCTAGCTTTAGGCCAGTAATCAATCTGGGAGAGAGGCGTGAGATCTAAAATTGCATTTAAAAATCTTCATAGTGGTATTTGTTGTTTCTCCGATTTAGGAGATAGACATAGTTGTCTCACAAATTTGTATTGACACCAAGTCAAAAAGAGCTCGTTGCTTAGGTGTTGATAGGTGTATAATTCAAAGAACTGATACAATCGTCTGTCATATTTAGTCTATCAAGGAACACATTGGTGTGTCCAATTAAGGAGTTGGTTGGATGTATCAAGGGAAATATCAATTTGATCTAAACAACCTACATGGTTGAGGTCCTTGGTTTGAGTTTCACCCTTCTAGTTTGCAAGGCTACTGGAGAGCTAAATCATGGGCGCGTATTTTGTGGTTGTTCGTTCGACAAGGGCTAGTTATTGGGTGTTCCTGCAATTAATTTACACATGGAAGGGTTGGTGGTCCAAGGCATTCTAGATCACTATAACTGACTTTTCAGCTGAAGCAGAAGACTTATTATCAAGGGTGGTTTGAAACCAAAACAAAAATCAAATCTGAAGCTAGAATCTCATCATATCAATTTATTCAATTTAATTTCATTTATGCCAATTTTTACTGTTACTTTGATTGCAATTATCTCTATTATTTTTACTTTTATCGGATTTAAATTCCCTTTTTTTATTTTTGCATAGACTGTCACACATCTTGGGTACAATAGCTGCTTAGCGTGCAACCTAGTTATGTTGAATTGACAATTTTAGATATCCTAGTCTCTGTAGGATCGACCCTACTCCCTATACTACTATTTACTTATTGTTTAGGAGTAAGAATTTATTTTTGGTGGATTCGATACTGATCTCTCCACAGCATATGAACACCAAGTAGAGAAATAGCACAGGATATAATGATTTAATAGCGACTTTGGTTGCAAATGTGACGGGTCAATTGCAATATTTATAAGTTTTACAATGGAACACTCCAAGTTGTCTAAAGATCGAATCCAAAGGATTGCCAAATTGGTACATGTGTTTGTCAAATTAATTATAAGCTAGCAATTACTAATCTAATCAATCTAAAAATTATTAGTGCTAATTCAAATATAAGTTGTTTATAATTTAAATTTAAATTGTCAATTAAAAAAATTAAGCTAAACTTTCTTCATACTATTTTAAGAAATGTAAATGATTAAAACAAAGCTCAATTAATTTGTTAATTGCTAACTAAGCTAATAAACGTATACCAATTATATTGTCTGCCACTCCTATCTAAGAATATCCTCTCAATCTTATCCTAGACTAAAATATGCCTCCTAAGCTCTTCTCTCAATTTCACCTAGGCATATAGATCTTCTTTCGTCTTGCTGTTCAGACAATTATATCAAACCATCTAATGACAACTCACCTTCGGTATCGTTTATCTAGATTTTCTACTAGAGGCATAAATTCTTCTATATGAAGCATTTCGATATAAAAGAACAACCAAACAATAAAAAATAGAAATTAAATTAGTCTAACAATCAATTCATCAATTAACCAACAAGTAATATCAACACATTATAAAACTTAATACCCAAATAGACATTTAATCGAATAATTGATATACACAATTTAAAGGTAAGGGTAAGAAATGCTCATTTAGATTTGGAATCAATGAACCCCAAAAGCTTGATTCATCTCCATTTACAACAGTCTTTAACAAGAAAGAAAGAAAAACAAAAATAAAATAAAATCTATTCTAAAGAGAAAGGGAAAACCTAATCTAAAAATAATAAGAATAAAAAAGAAAATAAAAGAAAGGAAAAAGAAATAACATTAAATGGAAAGGAAAAGAAAATAAACCTAATCTAAAAATATGGAAAGTAAAGAAAATGTTCAATCTCCAAAACCCACTCCCAAAAGCTTATAAATTACTATTTATAGTCTACTAACATTTAGCCTAACAAAGATAATTATGCCCTCAAATGAAATATGATTTAAGCTTGTCTGGACACTAAATTGCCTTTGTAGTTTTTTTTACCCGTTACAGTATAGTGTCGCGACATCCAAGCTTTGGTGTCGTGACATACATGACAGGGGGCATGAGCTTTGCTTGGGGCACTTGATATCACGACACAGTGTTGCTAGTGTTGTGACCTCGACAATAGTAGCCACTGGGTTTCTTCACTTCAACAACGTGCTTGGAGTCACAACCTTGAGGGCTTGTAAATGAGACTTTGAGGTCTCGGTGTCATTCCACCACACATTTTGTATTGTAATTTCAGTGGTAGATTACTCCAAGTTGAGTTTCCATTAAAGTTCTCTTGCTTGAGGTGATGGAGGGTCAGTGTCATGACACACATGCACTTGTGTCGTGAACCCTACAACAGTTGAGGTCCTTTATAATATTTGGCTTTACTCATTTCCTTACACAAGCTCAAATCAACTCCTAATGACATAGTTTTTCCAATTTGAGTCTCAAAAGAAGTAAAATGTAAGAAAAATTATCATTAATAGTAAAAGCTAAGAATGAATAAAATATATTAAAAAGACTCGTAAACTACTTGAATATAAGTTAATTAAGAATTTGAGAGAGCGTAATTTGACATATCAAATTTTGACAGATCAAATACCTGTCAAATTTTTGCATCATTGTTGAGGATTAGTGCTAACTTATTTTGTGTTTTCTTTTTTATCAGGTCTGGATGTACCAACCGCTCGAGCATGATCTAGAAGTAGAGAAGATTACTCTTGAAAAAAATGATGAATAATCAAATTATTTCACTATGGCTTTAAATTATCAATTGTTTGGGTTTAAACCAAATTACCCAATGAGAGCACAAGAGGTAAATGTATCTTCCATGGAAAGTAAACTTAATGATATTGCTAATAATTTTCATCGCATTGGTGTAGGAAATATGACACTGACCATGGTGTGTGATATATATTGCATCTAGCCACGCAATAGAAGCATGTATGATTTGGAAGGGCGATTATTTGAGATAATTTAGCACTTTTGGAAGTTTCCATGGACTACCTTAAGGGTGATACTACTTATTCTTTGAGACATATAATTTTGGGAGGAGAGATCACTCCAATTTAGGCTATGGATTGAGGCCCTAATTTGATCCATATTATTTGCCTAGTTAACTAATACAACAACCACAATATTTAGGTATGTCTTTAGAAGAACTCGTTATTTCATTAGCCATTGATGCTTTTGAATTCCATCAAGAAAGAAAACCAATGTAACAGCCCGATTTTGGGCCTAATCGGAACAATGGTTTGGGACCACAAATTTGAAGTAATTAAATTTATTTTTAATATATTTTTATGGTCTAAAATTTCACGGGATAATTTTGTGGAAATTTCGTTCGAAAATTTCGTCGTTTCGGCACTCAATTTAGTCAAAAGGACTAAATTGTAAAAAGTACAAAACTTGAGTTCTACATGTTAGAGGTGTCCAATTGTTATGAAATCTTAAATTTCAGGTCCTTAATTGGTAATTAGACCAATGAATAATTTGTTGGACAAAAAAGACATGAAATAAGTGAAATATAATATTTTTAAGTTAGGGGCATTTTGGTCATTTAGTAATTAAATGACTTAATAAACAAAATAAAAGCCTAAATTTCTTGTCCATATTCTTCCTTGGCCTAATTGTACATGAATAAACCATGTCTAGGGTTTTCCAAGCTTCCAAGCTCAATTGTAAGTCCGTTCTAGCCCTGTTTTTAATGATTTTTACGTTTTTGAAATCCTCGTAACAAAATCTATCTCTTTCTACCACTAATTTGAGATATGGTTAAAGTCTAGGGTTTTTAAACATGATGAATATGTGTTTATTTTGATGTGTAATGGTAGAAAATGCATGTTTATGGTTAGAGAAATGACTTTTACTAAGCGATTTTGGTGAAAATGCCTAAAAGGACTAATTTGTAAAAGTTATAAAGTATGCATTAAAAAAGTGTTTTAATGGAAATTGTGGGCTGTTATAGTCATGAAAATGGTTCAGCTAGGGCTGTATGTTAAAGAAATTGAATAAATTTCATTTTACGAGCCTAAGGGCAAAATGTAAATATGTCAAACTTTAAGGGAAAAAAAGTAATTTTTCCAAAATGTGATTTTTGGGTCACATTAAATAATGTGACTAATAAGTGACCTAAATTTGATATTATAGATCAATAAAATGAAGTTCGAGTCTAGATCGGGGGAAAAATAAATATTAGACAAATAGGTCCTTTTCGCCGTTGTCAAACTCGAGGTAAGTTCTTATGTAAATAATGCAATGCTGTGACTAATTATTTAATATTTTCGCATTGTATGAACTGTATATTTGATTCTATGAATACATTCGACAAGTTCAACAAGTTCAGACAAGACAGAAAATGTTGTTTGAACCTTAGGAATAGAATAGGATACGAGTGACATGTCACTAGGATTTTCATGTGATATATGAGTTTATGTGAGCCGGGTGCTGGTCTCGTAAATCTACCAGTGCCTGGGTAGTTCGGTATGTGTTTTGGATACTTGACAGCTTGTGTGAGCAGAGCACTGCATGGTTACGTCTTGACTGACGGCTTGTGTGAGCAGGCTCGTGATTAGCTCGAGAGCGAGGCCTTATGTGTTATGGGATATGAGGTAGCATTGGCTACATATGTGGCACTCATGTGTAAAGACTTTCCATGTATCTGATTAGTATTCCAAGTGTTCAACGGTTATGTCAAAGACTAGAAAGAATAAATGATTATATTACGAGATGGTACAGGTATGTACGTAAAGTTTATAAGCATTGGCTTCATGATATTATGAATTCATGATCACTATGAAAGTGACTTTAAGTTAATTATGTGATTATTGGTTTATGTGTGTGATGATTAAATACATGGTAAAGTTGATTGAAACTTATGAAAAATGGCTTTTAGGCCAAATGGAATTGTGATATGAAGTGTTTTATTTCATTGATTGTGACTCATTGAATATGAAATGAAGGAAAGATTGGTATTAATTTCTATTAAAAATATTTATGAAATCTTTTGATTTAGTGTTTATGTTTATGATGTGTAAATTCATGGTAGATTTGGTTGACGAGCATGTGTAAGGCTTTGGGGCCAAATCGATTGGTAAGATAGTAAATATTTTTCGTTTGAATTGTGATTTATCGGTTATGTGTGAAAAATGAAAGATTTTCATAATTGCCTATTAAAAATGGTTATGAAAGTATGAGAAGTTAAGAGTTAAATCATTGAAAGATGTTAAACTCTAGGCTTGAAAGTAAGAATACGCATAATTAATGTGCATGTTACTATAAGGCTTGAAATGATTTGTTAATGATTATTATGGTATGTTATATTGGAGATATTACGAATGTTTGGCAAATGTTAAGATATATTAAATTATGCTTATAAATTGAAGGGGGTAAGCATTGTGATTGAGTAAGTTATGCCTGTGAAGATTTAATGACATTTATGATGTTGTGTTATGTTATGTTAGTTGTATGAAAAATGTATGTCTATTGATGCTTATTATTTGCATACGAACTTACTAAGCTCTGTTGCTTACTTCCCTTCCTTTCTCATGTCTTATAGGGTTATTAAGCTAGCTCGGGTTGGAGATCGCCGGAGATGCTATCACACTATCAAGCTATCATGTTTGGTATAGGTTAATGCAAACCCCTTTGAGTTTATGCCATGTATAAAGACTTTGTCTTTTGGTGTATGAGTTATTATGATTTGGTTAAATGTATTAGCTTGTGATGGTTAAAAGTTGAATGTAATGTGTAGCCACACAAATTGGCTTATATTGGCTAAATGGTTGTAAGCCCATATAAGTATGAATGTGCATATGTCAATGTTTTGTGATATGGTTTATATTTGCTTGATATATGATGGTTAGGTGTTTATTCATATGTTTATGCCTTTTTAGTGTGAATTGAGCATGAAATGATTTGGTAAGGCCTAATGTTATAATGCATGATAGATGATGGTATAAAAATGATACGTTATTGCTTGATTGTAGTTGTTTTTGAAGGAATTTATATGCCATGATTTGTGCCATGTGTTATTGTGTGAATGTGTGCAAGTAAGGGTGACCAAATGGCATTGCCTTGTATTTTTCCACACGGGTAGACACACGGGCGTATGTGTCTAGGCCATGTCTGACACACGGTCTGCCCACGGGCATGTGTTCTAGTTGTGTGTCCTCTACACCCTAGTAAACAAAATGACCAGTAGTAAACACCCGGGCACAAGACACGGTCATGTGTCTCAGCTGTGTGAGAGACACGACCATAGGACATGGGCATGTGCCCAGGCCGTGTGAAGTCTGCACTTAATTTTTGGAATTTTAATTCGCCACACGGCCTAAGGACATGAGTGTGTGCCTTGGCCGTGTGACCTTATTTGGTTGATGACATCATAAACTGCACCCTAAAATGGACACGGCCTAAAGCACGGGCATGTACCTTCACCCACACAGGCGTGTAGACCTTTTTGATGAAAATTTTCTAAGTTTTCCCAGAAGTTTCTAAAGTTCTCTATTTAGTCCTGAACCACCCCTAATGTATGTTTTGGGCCTCGTAGACTTGTTTAAGGGACAATATGAAAATTTATGAAAAGTTTTAAATTTGAGTGGAAATTCATGTATCGATTTCGTATGATTGCTTGCGTATAAGTCCGGTAACGCCTCGTACCTTATTCTAGCGTCAAATACAGGTAAGGGGTGTTACAAACAAATATAGTGAAATTGGAGAGCCTAATGAGTTAGCTCTCCATCTCAAAGGGTGAATGGTCTCCTAAAAAGTGTTGTCAACCCAAACAAAGTTTAATTTGAGCGAATATGTGAGTTTGATTGTAACAACCCATTTTTAAGTGAGATCGGTATAGTGGTTTCAAGACCACAAATTTGACCCAAAAATAAAATTTATTTTTATTTCATTATATGGTCCGTATTATGATAGACATGTCGTGCGAAAATTTTGATATGAAAATTTTATCGATTAAGTGCTTAATTACGAGAAGGACTAAATCGCATAAAATGCAAAAGTTGAATTCTAGTAGCTATAAGGATTAAATAGCTATGGAAATAAAAATTAGAGGTCCTTATATGGTAATTAGACCATCAAGAAAGTTATTTAGATTTTTCTTGGTGACTCATCCATTGAAATATAGAAAAAAGACAAGGACTAAATTGGAAATATCAAAATACTTAATTAATTAAAAGATGAAAAGAAAATATATCATCTTATTTTCATCATCTTCAACCTAAAAACACATGGAAACACTAGGAGAGAAAGAAGAAACTTTCAAGGTTTAATTGGATATAGACAACACTAATTCAAGGTTAGGTCGAGGAAAAGAAAAGGTTTAAGATTAGTAGACTTCTAACGCGAAAAAGTGTCGAGGAAAGTTCATGTAACTTAATTGGGCATGTAAATATGTTTAATTTGAATGTTATGTTGTATGGAATGTGAATTAGATTGATGTACATTACTTGAATGCTATAATGAGAAATTCAATACATGCTTAAAATGGTGAAAAAGGGATAAGTCCCGATTGAATATTGAATTCCGAAAATTATATGCACTTTCCCGAAAAGAATAAGGTCCTACATTTTTTTGCGAACGAGATTTAGATTTAACGAGTAATCGTGTTGACCTTTTCATAGAAAGGATTTAGACCGGATAGGTAATCCTGATGTAATATTTCTCAAGTATACATTATGATTAGGGTTTAGCCTAAACTGGTAACCCTAATTGAACTCCTTGAGCATACATTATATAAAGGATTTAGCCTAGACTGGTAATCCTGTTATACTATATGTGACTCGAGAGTGTGTCCCTTGATTAAGTACCCTAATGGGTACTATCGAATAAGAATTGACGGATTATGGAATTGTACACCTCGAGTGTACTACTTGAGCATCCATCAGAATTCCAATAATTCAACGAACTTTAAAATATTGACATGACATGAGAATTATGACATGAAATGATAATGTCTTGAAATTGTAATGCATGATAAGCTCATCTATTCTTACTTGCTATATAAGTAAACTTTGTGACTAACATGTTTGATTGGATGCATGTGTGTAGGAAAATTTAACCAAATGGATGGAAAACTTGTTATTGTATGCTTAGATTAAATAAGCGAGATTGGTAAGTTTAGTTTTTGTTATATGAACTTACTAAGCATGCAATGCTTACTTCGTTTTATCTTTCTTGTTTTATAGTGCTCAGAAGCTCGTAAAGGTTGGAGGTCATTGGAGCATCGTCACACTATCAACTAGTTTATTTTGGGTATACTTAGTAAAATCATTTTGGTATAATGGCATGTATAGGACAACTTGACCATTGGTAGCTTGATAATGATGTCTTGTAACCTAGCCATTGGAATGGCTAGTAATGGCCTATTTTGGTGTGATTAAGAAGGTTATTATGATATATTTCATATGTGTCATGTTGAATACAGGTAATCAATGATGTTAATGCCTGGTTAATCTAAGGTAAGTTTACAACCCCCTATGCATGTAATGATATGTGGTGTTGAATGATGAAGTTTGTTTAATTTGAATACTTGGATTGGTTGGTATTCGTTGTGCGTTTCAAGTGTAGGTCCTGGGTGAAATTTTCGGTGAGAAATGAAGTTAGAAATGCCTTCTTTTTGTCCACATGGGCAGACACACGGGCGTGTGTCTAGACCATGTATGACACACGGCCTGGTAACATGGCCATGTAGTTAGGCCGTGTGTCCCCTGCCCTTAGTTTTGAGAAACATAATGCTCAGAATTGGGCACACGGGCAGAGGCACAGGTGTGTGTCTCAACCGTGTCGTTGACACGGCCTTGGACACGGGCGTGTTATACGGCCGTGTGAAAACTGCACCTGAATTTTGAAAAATTAAATTCGCCACACAGCTTAGCACACAGGCGTGTGACTTCAATTTCTTCATGCCTTAAAAGTCAGTGAGTTACACGGGTTAGGGACACGGGGGTGTGTAGTACACGGCTTGCCACACGGGCGTGTCCCTAGACCACATGGGCTTGTGAGCCATGCACCTAAGAAAATTATTAGAATTTTGTGAAAAATTCCCTGAAATCCCGATGTTGTCCCTATTCGTTTCTAATGCTCGTATTGGGCCTCGAGGGCCCATTTAAGGGACGTTATGAATAATCTCGATGAATAAATAGAAACTTATATGTATTGTTTGCAAAATGTTCTGAAAGTTTTGGTAACACTCCGTAACCCTATTTCGGCGATGGATACCGGTATGGGGTGTTACATTGATGACTTATAGAAGTGAAACAGTTCCAAAAATTTATTCAAATAAAAATCGTAGGTAAGACTTGTGTAAGGAAAACCAATATGATGAGCCATAAGAAAAATAAGAACCAACATCACCTAAACTAAGAGTGATTCCAGCTCTTTTTCTAGAAGGCTAGTGAGAAACGAACAAGAAAAAGACAATACCAAGTTCCTTGAGATTTTTAGAAAGGACGAGGTAAATATTCCACTACTAGATGTTATAATAAATACATTTTTTGACATATTTGAAGGAATTTTATACTAACAAGAAGAACCGTATCAGTTTCAAAGGGGTAAGTATGGGGAGAATGCATCCACTTTTATACAGAATAGGATGCCTCCTAATTGCAAGGAACTAGGTATGTTTTCAATTTTTTGTAAAATAGGTAATGTAGGCACTAAGAGAGCTATATGTGATTTGGGTTCATCTATTGCCATAATTTCGTTATCTATTTATGGATCACTTAGCGCTAGTCTGTTTAAAGACACAGAGATTAGCCTCTACTAGCTTTTCTTCACCACTAGCTTTTCTTCTTTAAAATTCATTTATCTATCATAATGAGCATCATACCATTTATGAACATGATCATTCCTTCTATCCCCTATTGTAACACCCTTACTCGTATTCAATGTCAGAATCGGGTACGAGGCATTACCGAACTTATTTGACTTGAACGTACAACTTTGGGCTATCAAATTTCATTCCAACTTAAAACTTCTCATTCACATTCATAACATCCTTATTATAGGCATATGAGGCCTTAAACATGCAATTAGAGGGTCTCGGAATCAAACTGAAGACTTTTGTATACTTAGAAAATTTTTGTCTAAACATGGCCACACACCTGAGTGAAATGGGACACGCCCGTGTGGGGTTTATTTTAATTTTGAACCTACAGGGGTTTTCCCATGGCCGGACACATGCCTGTGCCTTTGGCCCGTGTCCTTCACATGGCTAGACACGCCCGTGTCCTTACCCATGTGTGAAAACCTAGGTATTCTGTTTATGACGTCAGCAACCATATAAAGGGCACATGGCCTAGGCACACGCCCGTGTGTCTAGCCCGTGGTTGACACTGACTTGCAACACAAACATACAAGGGACACACGGTCTAGCAGCACACGGCCTAGACACACGCCCGTGTGCCTACCCGTGTGGACAAGAACAAGGCTATTTCCCAAGATTTTTTATCACCCAAACTCCTGCAACATAAATCACATTCAACCATTAATCAAACAATCCAATCATGCATCATACACATTCATGAATAACCTCATTCTTTAATATATTAACAATAATAAGCCATCAACTATGGTTATTTACCAAAAGTTCATCTTTAAAGGGCCAACACACTTGGCCAAAACAACAAGATATTTCACTATGTTTAGCCCCTATACATGCCATACTCAAAATGCTAAGTCTAAATATACCGAGATGAGCAGATAGTGTGGGTGATCTTCATATTATCTTTGTATCACGAGCTAGCTCTTGACACTATAAAACAAGGGAAAAGAAAAGGAGTAAGCTTTAAGCTTAGTAAGTTTACATGTAAACTATAAACATCATAAAATATGCCAATCAACCAACAATAATACATAATAAGCAAGAACAAATCACATTTCCGTAATAATGCTTACTCATCTCATCTTTTACCACATTCCATCCATACCATAAATAAAATGCTCACATTTACTTGCACATATCCCCTGCACTCATCACCAAAAACCACATGATATACTTCCTTAGAAAATTTCTCGATGAACTCCTCGGAATGATACTAAGTACCCAGTGGTTTTGCACATAGCCCACCAATAGTTAATAATAGGGTGGTATCGCACATAGCCCACTAGCAAGAATAATTACGGTGGTTTCGCACATAGCCCACCAAATAACAATATAAACGATGGTATCGCACATATCCCATCATGAATAAATAGTAAGGTGGTATCGCACATAGCCCCCAAAAGGATATTTACGGTGGTATTGCACACAACCCGCCAAATAGTTATTACGGATATTTTTTCACACTTACGTATTTATTCCAAGGTTCATATGAGAATTACTCACTATCTATCAATTCCAATAAATCACAATCATAATTGATCTCCTTCATACAATGCATGAATAAGTAACAACATATGTATGAAAGATGTATCGTTTACACATAAACTTACCTTGGTGCAAAATGTACTAGTCGAAGGTTTAGTCCATAACATTGCCTTTTTCTCGGTCAAGGTGGTTTATGCGCTCTTCTTGATCTATAATAATAAAATTCACTCATTCAATAACTTATAATTCATGATACATCAAAATTTCTACATAGGAAAAAATGACAATTTGCCCTTATACTTTGGCAAAATTACTATTTTGACCCTAGGCTCGTAAATCATTTTTCATCACATTTTCTCATTAAACAAGCCTAGCTGAACATTTATTTCTCTTTCAACAACTCACAAAACCAATCATTTCATGCATTTATTACTCATTTACAACATTTACAAATAAGTCCTATTTAGGTGTTTTCATGGTAACACCTTTCATAAAAGTTATTCCTTAACTCTCTAACATTCATTTTCTTCCATAAAAACTCAGCAAACAACATGAACACTCTCATGGAAAGTCCCTAAACTTCCAACCATTTTGCAAATTAGGCCCTCATTAGCTAGCTTAAGCTTGGGGGTTCCAATAGTATAAAAATTATTAAGAAAGACCTCTAAAATCACTTACTTGCAAGGGAATAGCTTGGATTAAAGTTTAAAATCCAAAATCCCCTATTTTATCTTCAATTTTTGGTGGAGAAGAAGTGGGGATAGTGAAAGATGATATCTTCTTTCTTTGCCTTATTTTATTCATTTTTAATCACCTAATTTTTCCAAATTTTTGACCAAAATTAATACCCTTGTCAGCCTTGTCTCTATGGCCAACCAACACACTATTATTGGCCTAATTGCACTTTAAGGACTTCCAATTTAATATTCTATGGCTATTAGACATCTCTACCTTGTATAATAGAACTTTCGCACTTTATGCGATTTAATCCTTTTTCATAATTAAGCATGAATTCACCAAAATTAATGCACCAAAATTTTCATACATCTTTATAAACATGTTATAACACATAAAATAATATCAAAATAATTTTCTTCAACCTCGGATTAGCGGTCTCGAAATCACTATTTCGACTAGCCCCAAAATCAGGCTGTTACACATATAACATAGCCTTTATTCTTTATCATAGTTTCATCGATGACTTCATTCCATCGAACTTCCGTTCAAACTCATCTTGATTTTGTTTCTTTTAACCATGTTCTTTATAAATCGATGTTTAGAGTTACTCTTCCCACCTTATCATTCTTCAACCCCCTTTTACACTTACTATTGACACGTATATGCCGTACTTTGAGTTATCATACATAATTTTTACTTTGATTTGTTCTTTAAACTTAATTGGTTCTTACTTGTATTCATCAGATAGCACATTTTACTCTTACTTATCTTGATTTTAAAAGAATCTAGGTAGAATACGCTATGCCATTTCATACGGAGCTTGCCAGAAGAGAAGCTTATTAAGAAGATCTCACCATGGGTTCAACGTGGTCCACTGCAAGGTCATTTCCTTCATAGTTCGCCATGCATACCATTCCTTTAAAGTTTTCCATGAATACTATTCCTTTAGATTTCACTATGAATACCATTCCTTTAGAGTTCGTCACAAAGGCATTTCATTCAGATGGTTGCCACAAGGGCCATTCTTACAGAGATTGCCACGAAGGCTTATCTTTCTTTTTTTTTTTCCACAAAGGCTTTCTTTGTAACACCCCAAACCTGGCCCAAACACCCCGACCGGATCTGGCATGTCACTAAGAAGATTTTATAAAACATGTCGCATTTTTTTTGAAAAGCATAGTTTAAACATTTATACGGGAAAAACTTAATAATTTGATAATTTGTAAAAGAAATAAGTTTTAATTAATGCCTTAATGAATAAAACCGAAATTTTGCCTCTGAGTTTTATTATTTAAACACATGCCCTAGTTTCAATTGATCATAAAATCTAAGTGTATGAAAACCCGAAAATCGAAAACATAAAACCAATACACAATAGCCAGTGGCTTTATTATAATAAAAAATAAAACCAAACAAATTGAAAGTATTAAGGGAAAATAATTAAAAACAATGTCCTTTCTTGAGTCAAAATAAATCCATGCATGGCCACCTTGTGCTCCTTTCCAGCCAGGTCTGATGCACTAAGTGCTACCGGAAAAAAAAATGTTAACAACGGGGTGAGTCACAAGACTCAGTGTGCAATCCCTCTTGTACCATCAGACTGGGCCTTAGCCCCACAGAACAAAATAATAGAATATCACATATCAAAATTAAGCAAGCCCGTCCCGATTCTAGATCCATCTGCTACACACCACCCTTACTTGCCAATCACACCAATGGGGATTTCTACAATCACCCTCACCGCTACACACCACCGATGGTAGTCATGCTGCAGTTAGCTGCTCATCGTCAGATTTGTGACATAGTCACCAGAATAGATCGTGGCGGAGCCACTACAAAGGATCGTGGCGGAGCCACTACAACAGATCGTGGCATAGCCACTACAACAGAACACCTTCCCTTTCGTATACATCAATCGCCCAACCCCGAGAAAACATAGAAAATGACATGCATGTATATCATATCAACTCAACAGAATCATTTTACTTAAAGAAAATCACGAAAATCACTAACCTGATGATTCGCCCTTTACCTTCCATGAGTTTTCAACAGTCATGCCGAAATTTTGGCATTTAACAGAATATAAACAGATTTATATATATACTAACAGACAACAGAGATGGTGTGACAAATTACACACCTGATTACGCTTAACGCTATATTATCCAAATTGATGCTCTCCCTATCCAGAATCGCGATTATCAAATCATTATTCTACCGATCAAAGACTTACTACAAGAGATATGATTTGAGTATCACCTAACAAGGTTAACTGACAGATTGGAGATAAATTGATTAATAAAACGGCTAAGATGAATCTTCTTACCCAAATCGATTAAATCTCGAAAGTAGTATGATTTGAGTGCTACCGATTTAAAAACCTAGGCGATTAGATCTCCTTCAAATCTTAGAATGCCGACCATTAAAGAAAACACGAGATTAGTCAACAATTTAGCCATGCGGCTATGGTCTCTGAAAGCCGAAAAAGATCGAAAGAATACACAAATTGACATTTACCTCTACAAAAGGTTTAGGCTACCCCTTGTAGAAAGATTCGACAATCACAGAAGAAGATCGAAGCATAGAAGATTAGAGATCTAGGAATTTTGGATTTTAAGAAAATCTCAGAAAAGATGAACAAGAGGGGGCTAATGTGTTTTCAGCTTTTAGAAGAACTGAGTGAGGAGTTTCGTTTTTGTCTTAGGAAAATAAAACAAAAAGATCCTTAGAGATTTTGACTAGGAAGAAGTTTCAACAGAAGAAGAAAAAGAATGGAAAAGTTTCAACAACAGAGAAAACTGAGAGAGAGAGAGCTTCAGAAAAAAACTCACAAAGTTTGGCTTTGCCTAACTATATCTAGCCGTCCACCCCCCTTCACACACACAGTTCCACATTCGGCCACCTCTAGCCTCCTAGATAGCTCCTCCTCCTTTCCCTTATCCTTATCAGAACACATATCCACAAGAGACCTACATCACACCACATCCTCCCTCCTTTATAAGCTTATTATCCATCTTTTTTTAACACATTAAATCCCCTATTTTTTAGCCTTGATGCAGCCCCACCTAGATCCTCTTTAAGTGTCGAAAATGTCCAAATTCTATGGGCTCCATACGGCTCACACTTGGGGCTCCTCCCTTGCCACTGACGCCACTTAACAGCTCCCCTTGCTGCGCCCCTTGTTACTGGGCCACAAGCCCATTTTGCTTATTTAAACTACAGATACCATCCTTAAAGCCCTATAGTGTCTAAACAGAATATTTTAATCGAAACCTCGGCCCATTCCTGAGCCCAATCTAGACCCCTAATTCTCAAACTAACACATTAAACCTACAACACACAAAATTTGCACAGGCCCACTAATTTAGGATGTTACAGTTCTACCCCCTTAAAGAAATTTCGCCGCAAAATTTACCTGATTAGAAGAGATAGGGATATTGTTGTTGCATAACATCCTCTGGCTTCCATGTCGCTTCCTCTGCACCGTGGTTTCGCCACAACACCTTGACCAAAGGGATGGACTTCCTTCTCAACACCTTTACGTCTCGCTTCAAAATTTGTACTGTCTCCTCTTCAAAGGACAAGTCTGGCCTTACTTCAATCTCTTCCACTGGCACAATGTGCGATGGATCAAAATGGTAACGTCTTAGCATCGAGACATGAAACACGTCATGTATCTGCTCCAACCCTGGAGGCAACTCCAGTTGATACGCCACTGGTCCCACACATTTTAGTACCCGATAAGGTCCAATAAATCAAGGACTTAGCTTTCCTTTTCAACCAAACCTCATTACCTTCTTCAACGACGACACTTTCAAAAAAACTTGATCAAGGTATGGTTGGAACACCCGATTCATCATATCCATAAATGCTACTGGCGCGTTCGTTAACCCGAACGACATAACCAAAAATTCATAATGACCGTAGCGAGTTCAAAACGCCGTCTTATGAATGTCTCCTTCTTTTACCTTTAACTGATGATAACCCGACCTTAAATCTATCTTAAAGAAAATCGAAGCTCCTTTGAGCTGATCGAACAGATCGTCGATTCTCGACAACGGGTACTTATTCTTAATCATTAACTTATTTAGTTAACGGTAGTCCACACACATACGTATGGATCCGTCCTTTTTCTTCACAAATAGGACTGGCGCTCCCCACGGAGACACACTCGGTCTAATAAAACTTCGATCCAACAGTTTCTAGATCTGAGCTTTGAGCTCCACTAGCTCTTTCAGCTCCATTCTGTAAGGAGCAATGGACACCAGAGCCGTACCCGGGTGTAGCTCAATCCCAAACTCCACTTCACGATCCGGAGGTAATCTTGACAACTCCTCAGGAAAGACATCTATGAAATCCTTTATTGTTCTTACCTCACCGATAGTCACCTTCTTAGAGTCCAAAGCATTGATAAAAGCTAGAAATACATTGCATCCTTTTCGAATCATCTTAACAGCCTTCAATACAGATACTACGTTGGACAAATAATCCCTTCTTTCCCCTAGCACAACCACCTTCCCGCCTTCCGGGGTACTCAACACCATGCGCTTAGTCTCACAATCCAGCTTAGCACGATGTTTAGCCAACCAATCCATTCTTAGGATAAGGTCAAACTCCTCAAACGATAATTCCATTAGGTCTGCTGAAAACACTACTCCTTGAGTCTCTAACGGTACACTTCTAAATAGTTTGTCCACTATCTTAGATTGTCCTAACGGGCTAACCACCGTCATCTTCCTAGTAGTTATTTCAGATTCTATACTTAAATTCTCAGATATCGAGCATGCAACGTAAGAGTGGGTTGATCCAATATCAATCAAAGCAAGAAATAGATTATCAGTAATAAGAAATGTACCAGTTATGACTTCGGTGCATCACCATCCTCAAGTCGATGAGCTGCATAAACTAGACCCGGTTGTCTCACGTCTACATTACCTATTACCTACCGGTGCTCCCTACCCGATGCTCCATTCCTCCCGACTGAACACATTTCCTCCTCTGACTGAGCCATGACCCCTTGGTAATGGTTGACCATCCCTCCTAACCTGATTAGAACCTCGTTCAGCAGGCTGTACCTGATCCACCTATGGACAGTCTTTCACCATATGATCCATAGATCCACAACTGAAGCATCCACCCATTTTCCTTCTGCACTCCCCAAAATGTACCTACCCATATGAGGAACATGATCGATTCTGACCCCTTGTAGCAGATGTCAGTACCTGAGCTGACCCATCAAACGTAGGCCTTTTCTGAAAACTCCCAAATGATCCCGACGGCACAAAACTTCTATTGTTCCTACTCCAATCCTTATCCTTATTCTGCTTCTCAGTCCACTTCACCTCCTCAGATATTTTAGTATTCTTGGCCAGAATGATAAAGTCCCTTTCTCGCTGCAGTGCTACCAACACTCTCAACTCATCTCGCAATCCATCTTAGAACCGTACACAGCGCTCATAGTCAGTCGCTACAATTCCTCGAGCGTAACGGCTCAAACGCAGAAATTTCACTTTATATTCAGACACAGATTTTCTTCCTTGCACCAAGTTTAAAAATGCCTTCCTCTATGCATCCACATAGTTGGCTCCAACGTACTTTCCCTGAAATGACTCCTTAAAGAAATCCCAGCCAATCTGGTCTGCGGCAGTACCCTCCTTTACCGTGAGCCACCACTGGTAAGCCTCATCTCGAAGAAGAGGCACAACCTCTTTCAACTTCTCCTCCACCGTGAAGTCTAGGTCATCCATTATGCGCTCACTCGCTTCTAACTAATACTCAGCTGTGTTAGGGGCTACGCCAGAAACACCCCTAAACATCTCCGCTCCATTGGCTAGGAGTCGTTCAGACATAGATTTCCAAGCTCCTGAACTGTGCCTACCCCAGCAACTCTCTCAAGGACTCGTAACATCGCCTGAGATACCGCATCATCTTCGGCCGTCTGGTCTTAAAATTCTCCATCCATAGCTGGCAGATTTGACATCTCGTTTCCTGACCCGACCCTACTGGCTTTGACACGGTCATTCTACCCCTACCAAGACCACGCGGCAGATGTCCTCAACCCTTGTACTCATTCTTCTGATTGGCATTTATCGGATTAGAAATTTTATGAATTATTAATTCTTTCCACTTACTATCCATGAACAATCTTATGAAAAGTCATTTCGATAGTGGTTCTTTCGAATTCAGATTTATGTCTACAGGTTCCAGTCTCAAGTCTACTCCTCCTAGTTATGGGAACTACATACATTCAATAATCAACATACAGACAACATCCATGAACCCGCATTCAACACATTGGAGTACTTTCGTCATTTCACTACCCAGGGGTATTTTTGAAATTTTATCCTATAGGGGTATTTTTATAATTTTTTATTTCAAAATAGGGTATCTTGGTGATTTTTTCAAAATAAGGGTATTTTGATAATTTCGTGAAGCAGGGGTATTTTGGAAATTTTGCAATCCGGGGTATTTTAGAAATTTTACAAATTGGGGTATTTCGGTAATTTTGAAATCAGGGGGTATTTCGATAATTTTGCAAATTTTGATAATTTCCAAATCAAGGGTGTTTTGGTAATTTTTTTCAAATCAATGGCGTTTTGGGTGATTTTTTTTACAAAACTAGGGGCATTGTAGTAATTTTGTGAAAATAAGGTGGCTGGTCCCTTTCGGGTTTAGTTAGAAACTTTGGCCCGTCAACAAGTCCTCGTGGCTAAGGTGAATAGTTACCACACACCAAGTAGAATTCCAGCGAAGAGGAGGTGAGTCGCTAGGACCGCTTAAGTACCAAGCTCTCCCTTGATCCAATCCTAGGCATGCGTATGCCTGTTGCCAGACCCTAACCTTGTGACTTGTCCACAGACAGGTTTAATTAGATTGAGTCTTATGAGAGTTAAGAAGTTGATTAAGCTAAGCCTAAAGTCCATCAAGTTCTAATTAAGATAATCTACATCCCATAAAGCCCATCAAGCCCACATACCTATATAACACACAGTGAGTTCAGAATGCTTACCTGATAGACTTGGGTCTGAGACGCAGGTGCCATGCCGAGAAAACCATCCTGTATTATTTATAAACATGCATGTTTCCTAAACCCATCTTTAGAAAACATTTTGAGCCCAAAACCCCAAAGTCAAGCTTTGAACTGGGCTCTGATACCAATTTGTAACACCCCAAACCCGACCCAAACACCCCAACCGGATCTGGCATGTCACTAAGAAGATTTTATAAAACATGTCACATTTTTTTTTGAAAAGCATAATTTAAAAATTTATATGGGAAAAACTTAATAATTTGATAATTTGTAAAAGAAATAAGTTTTAATTAATGCCTTAATGAATAAAACTAAAATTTTGCCTCTGAGATTTATTATTTAAACACATGCCTTAGTTTCAATTAATCATAAAATCTATGTGTATGAAAACCCGAAAACTGAAAACATAAAACCAATACACAATAGCCAGTGGCCTTATTACAATAAAATAAAAACCAAACAAATTGAAAGTATTAAGGGTAAATAATTAAAACAACGTCCTTTATTGAGTCAAAATAAATCCATGCATGGCCACCTTGCGCTCCTTTCCAGCCCGGTCCGATGCACTAAGTGCTACCTGAAAAAAATGTTAACAATGGGATGAGTCACAAGACTCAGTGTGCAGTCCCTCTTGCACCATCAGACTTGGCCTTAGCCCCACAGAACAAAATAACATAATATTTTAACCTAAACCTTGTCCAATTCCTGAGCCCAATCCGGACCCCTAATTCTCAAACTAACACATTAATCCTACAACACACAAAATGCGCAGGCCCACTAATTCAGGATGTTACATTCTTTACATGTTTCACCACAAAGGCTTTTTTTTTCTACGTGTTTTGTAACATCTTGGAATTTAGAATTTTATGTTTTACATTATATCATGTGATAGGCTAGTTAAAAATGTTAATTGTGTATGTTTAAGGGTCCTAAGAAGGCTTGGGGCTAAGTTGGACCTTAGTAAAATTTTTTTGTTTATGCACTTTAAGGAGAGAAAGTAAGTGGCATCAATTCTTAAAGAAATAAGAGTGTATTTTGCTAGCATAAGTGGAGCACATGATGGAGTGGTTGGCGTCATAAGGGAGCATGGAAGGGGGAGTGGTTCGAATCCCACCCATTGCAAATTTTTGGATTAATTTTTTTTATGTTAATGGTAAGTGTCAGCCATGGCATCAAAGAAGGAAAGAAAGACTTTCTAATGATGGAAAGAAGGCTAAGAAAATAAGGTAAGGAGGAGTAGAAGGAAAGAAATCAAGGAAAGGGATAAGGTGGGGGGACATGTTGGTCGATTTTGTGGAAGGTGTTTTGGAAAGAGTTTTTGGTCAATCTTGATCCTTTTTGATAAAGGGATACACTGTTTTGGTAGAGGGATAGTGAGAGCCGAATTTTTCCTATAGTCTTTTGCAAGTTTGTGCTTGAAAGGTATTATTTCTTTTTAACATTTTGGTATTTTATTTTCTAACTTCTTTTTCTCTTGTTTTGGCCGAAACATTCTAGCCATTTGCTCATCTTTCTTTTCCTTTGTTTTGTCGTAACCCTCAATTCATTTTGGTTCATCTTTTTTTTTTTTTTTTTTGTTAGTCGAAACTATCTAACATTCTTTTTTCTCCATCCTTTCTTTTCTTTTTGACATTTCTTCAACCATTTTCACTTTTCTTAAATCGACATTACCTTGTGACCGAATTTTCTTTGTTCAATTCTCTCCATAGCCGAACCTATTAACACCTTACCTCTTCACTATTTCCTTTCCTTTTATGTTGGGCACTCTCTTCCTGTCCGAATTGGTAAGTGACCTTTTTCTCTTTTCATTTTCATTTTCTTTTCTTCATAACCGAATATGTATGTCCATCACTATATGGCTATTACACTTTGTTTCTAAATCGAAACATCACTCTCCCCTACACTCTCATATTATGATCAACTCTTTTCATAGTGTTTTAGTGGGTGGCCGAATACCACATCCTTTTCGATTCACCGTAGTCATAAGCCAATCGGTGGAAGTTGGATCTATTATTGTCAAGGTAAGGGATTTTTTTAAGGTTCATCTCGATATCTCTTAATACTGTGTTATACCGCTAAAAGGGATCGATGGATTTGACTAATCGATTATTTTAGGGACTAAATCGCTCATTATTCTCTATTCATTGATTCTTCGGAAGTGGTGGTAAGCCGAAACCTCTCCTTAGATAACTACTTTCTCTCATAGTAGTATTATTCTAACCGAGACTTTTCCAATGGAGGCAAGTGGTAGCAATTTTAAAAGAAAGGCGATAGGAGGACAAAAAGAGAGTGGATTTACAATTCCAACTCCTAAGTTCAAGTGTAGGGCAGTATCAGTGGTTCGGGATTTCCCACCGGGTTGTGGACCATCATCCGGTGAGAATAGACAAATCGTGGTCGTTCACAATACTAAGGGTAAGCATTTCATTAGATCGTCTAATTTAGATTTGGATTAATAAAATCTCATTTGTTGGTTAATTGAGTATAATGGTGATTTAGGTGCCAACGGTCAAGAAGGATTAGTCCTTACCATAATCAGGTGTGTAATCTTACGCTAAAATCCCATAGATTTGTGACTCGATATCATGTTAGAAAATAGATCGTTATTATTTACAAGGCTAAAAGTCGTAATATGGTGTAAATCGAGTAACTTGCTTAAATTGCATTATTTCTAAGGATCTATCAAAATCGGTATTAAATTGTTAAATTACGAAAATACCCCTATGGGCCAATTTACGAAAATGCCCTATGGGTCAATTTACAAAAATGCCCCTATGGGCTGATTTGCTTAAATGCCTTAGTGGGCCGATTCACCAAAATTGTTCAATAGATTAATGGTTGTTATTTATATGTGGATATTTTATCTTACTATGTATGTTGCATCTTTACATATTGCATGGGATGGGAAAATTGTATGGAGAGCAGTGTAGCCTAGTGGCATTGCCACAATTTGTTTATTATCGTGCTTAACTTTGATTTCGGTGACTTGACCACAAAAATATTATAAATGGCAGTTTGACTGCAAATTGGGGTGAGCGACGGGCGTTGACTTGACCCCCACTGGTGTGATTGGCTGGTTGAGGGTGTGATG
The DNA here is from genome assembly GCA_025506655.1 of Gossypium rotundifolium. Classification (NCBI taxonomy): domain Eukaryota; kingdom Viridiplantae; phylum Streptophyta; class Magnoliopsida; order Malvales; family Malvaceae; genus Gossypium; species Gossypium rotundifolium. The sequence continues at coordinate 168,647,110 of CP106724.1, read as the reverse complement.
GATGGATGGGTTAGGTTGCATGGATTTAATCCATTTAAATATTGCTATATAAATGGGCTTCGGTCCAAGATGATGCTATATGGGTTCAGGCCCAGTGGATGACGGTAAGATGATTATGCACTGAGTTATAGTAACTCACCCCTCCTTCTTAATCCTTGCAGGTAATACTCTGTGATGTGGACTTGGGCCATGGATCACTCGGCGGAGGCCATACTTTGGAAATAATATTTTCGAACATTAAGAAACTTCTTTTCTATTTTAATTTGTTACTTTTACTATTTTGGGTTTTAAAGTTGCAATAAGGCCTCTAGGATATTTTTATTTTGCTTTATGTTTAGTCGTACTTATTATCTTGCTTAAAATGTTTTAAATGGGGATTTTCTAAAATCATAAATAACGGTTTTCCAAAATTGATTAACAAATAGATTTCATAACAAACTTGTACAAATAATTTAACTCAGAGTTTTTCTCAAATTATCAACAACATTTTCAAAAGTTACGGTTTTAAAAGATCACTAGTTCAAATATCGTTTTTTCAATTAGCTTTTCAAAGATTAGTAGTATTTTTATCAAATATTTCTAAACAAACTTGTTTTCTTAAACTACAACCAAATAACAACATCTTTATTAAGAATCATAAGTTCTTTACTCATTTTCTTCATGTGACATGCCAGATCTGGTCATACCGCATGCGCCGGGTTTGGGGTGTTACATTTTATGGTATCAGAGTCCGATTGCAAAACTCGGCTATGGTTTGGGTTCAAAAGCGTTTTCCAAAGCTGTTTGAATTTTAAATTATAAATGCATATTTTAGAGGAAGTATGGCACCATGGGTATCCGTCACCAAGTCAGTAAGTTTTGTTTACATTTTATGATTATTGTGATATGACTGTGGTAAGAGAACTCCACAGAATAGAATTACTCTAGAACTTTTAGCTTTAAGAGTTAAAACTATAGAGATTGAGACTTTAGGATACGTTTTTGTGAAAACAACTTTACTTCTTATACTCCATAAAACATTGTTTAATAAACATTGAATAGCATACTGATTCATAAGGCTTTTAATCAGATTAAATCGACTTAGTAAACATGAGCGCTAGAGGATGTGGACGTGGTAGAGGCCGAGGTGCTAGAGTTGTATCTGAGGCATTGGGACATATGCCTGAAATGGATGCACCTGCATCACCAATGACTAAAGCTGGGTCACATGATCGAATGAGAGAGGACGATGCTCTGTCCCAAGCGATGTTACGGGTACTGGAAAGGGTTGCTGGGGCAAGAACTGGATCGGCAGCTCGTGGGTCAATATCTGAGCGACTTAGATCGAATGGGGCTAAAGTTTTTAGAGGTATTTCGAGTGTAGCCCCAAGTGTAGTGGAATACTGGCTTAAGGTGGTGGAGCAGATTATAGACGATTTGGATTGCACAGCTGAGTAGAAACTAAAAGGGGCTGTGTCATTACTGAGAGACGAGGCGTATCAGTGGTGGCTCACTATTCGGGAAGGCACTCAGGCTGATCATATTACCTAAGATTTCTTTAAGACAACATTCCAGGGAAAATATGTCGGGGCTAGCTATGTGGGTGCCCGAAGAAAGAAATTCTTGAATTTGGTTCAAGGAAGTAAATTTGTGGCAGTTTATAAGGCAGAGTTCCTACGTCTGAGTCAGTATACCGGGGTATAGTGCCGAGTGATTATGAACGCCATGTGCATTTTGAGGACAGATTGCATGATGAATTACGGTTACTGATAGTCCCATAGAAGGAGAGGAATTTTGCTACCCTAGTGGAAAAAGCTAAGATTGCTAAAGAAGTTAATCACTCAAAATGACAAAATTGAGACAAGGATAGGGGCAAGAACAAGAGAGACTCTAGGTATTCAGGCCCTACTAGAGGTTTTCAGAAAAGGCCCAGGAGTGAGGGGCCAGTTCGAGTGGGTGCTCCAGCTACTACTAATAAGATTCAACCATGTATGGATTGTGGGAAACTTCACTCGGGGGAATGCTGGAAGAGAACTAGTGATTGTTTCTGATGTGGATCCAAAGACCATCGGTTTAGGGCTTACCCTCGAGAGCCTGTTCAAATTTAGGGAGTTTGTAATAGATTTGTGTAGCCAGTAGGAGGCGCTCAGTAGTCGTCGAGAGGTCGTTGGCTAGGTCAAGGTGGTAATGGTGTAGGATGAGGTCAGGGTGCACCAGGTAGAGGTACCAGTAATAAGGGTAACACGGAGGCGAGACAGCCAGGACTGGTCTATGCGGTCAGACGTTGAGAGGATGGTGATGCACCAAATGTCATAACCTGTACGTTCTTCATATCTGATATACCTTTTTACCGCTTTAATGGACATTGGATCCACCCATTCGTATACTGCTTGTGTTGTGTCTGGAACTTTGAATATTAGATCTGAGATTATTGCTAGAGAAACAACTGTGATTAGTCCTTTATGATAGTCGGTGGTAGTAAATAAGTTGTATAGGGATGTGCCCTTAGAAGTTTAAGGGGTAGTATTTCTGGCAGATTTGATGGGACTGCCATTCGACGAGTTCGATCTTATTTTAGGCATGGATTGGTTAGCTAAGCATCGTGCAAACTTGGATTGTGCTGCAAAGTATATGATGCTAAGAACTTCTGAGGATAAGGAAGTGATGATGATAGGCGAAAGAAGAAACTATCTGTCTAATGTGGTATCTACTTTAAAGGCAGAAAACTTGGTACGAAAGGGGTCTGGAGCATTCTTAGCTTTATCAGTGCTTTGGATGCCAAAGAGTTGTCAGTAGAAAATGTTAGAACGGTGAAAGGGTTTTTTGACATCTTTCCCGAGGAGCTTCTAGGATTGCCTCCGGATCAGGAAGTGGAGTTTGGCATTGAGTTGTTGCCAGGAACGGCTCCGGTGTCCATTACTCCTTACAGAATGGCACCGAAGGAGCTAGTGGAACTTAAAGCTCAAATTCAAGAGTTGTGCATCGTGGATTTATTCAACCAAATGTGTCACCGTGGGGAGCGCCAATTTTATTCATTAAGAAAAAGGATGGGTCGATGCGTATGTGCATCAATTATAGACAATTGAATAAGTTGACGATCAAGAACAAGTACCCATTACCGAGGATCGATGATCTATTCAATTATCTATGAGGAGCTTCGGTCTTCTCAAAGATAGATTTCAGATCGGGGTATCACCAGCTAAAAGTCAAGGAGGCGGATATTCACAAGACTGCATTTGAACTCGTTATGGGCATTACGAGTTCTTGGTGATGCAGTTTGGGTTGACAAATGCACCAGCTGCATTTATGGACATGATAAACTGAGTCTTCCAACCCTATCTAGACCGATTTATGGTGGTGTTCATAGATGACATCTTGGTATACTCAAAGACAAAGAGGAGCACGATTCGCATCGACGGGTAGTATTGCATATATTAAGGGAGAAGCAACTGTATGCCAAAATTAGTAAGTGTGAATTTTGGCTGAATGAGGTGACCTTTTTTGGGCATGTTGTGTCTGCTGAGAGAATTAGAGTTGATCCCCGAAGATCGAGGCTGTATTGGATTGGAAGCCACCAAAGTTAGTCACAGAAATCTGAAGTTTTCTAGGTTTGGTTGGGTATTACAGGCGATTCGTTGAGGGGTTTTTGTTGATTGCTGCACCCCTAACTAAGCTGTTGTGTAAGGGAGTACTATTTGTGTGGTCAGATAAGTAGCAAGAAAGGTTTGAGAAATTGAAGAAGATTCTGACAGAAGCACCAGTATTGATTCAACCTGAGGCTGGTAAAGAGTTTATCATTTATTGTGATACGTCACACACAGGCTTGGGATGTGTGTTGATGCAAGGGGAAAAGTGGTGGCTTATGCATCTCGTCAATTAAGGTCGCATGAGGTGAACTATCCTACTCATGATTTGGAGTTAGCTGCAATAGTGTTTGCTCTGAAAATAGAGAGACACTATCTTTATGGGGAAAAGTCGATTATCTACACAGATCATAAGAGTCTGAAGTACCTCCTTGCCCAGAAGGAGTTGAACTTAAGATAGCAGAGGTGGATAGAATTGTTGAAAGATTATGATTGCTCAATCGAGTATCATCCAGGAAAAGCTAACGTAGTGGCAGATGCATTGAGTCATAAGGTGATATCGGATTTGAGAGCGATGTTCGCTCATCTCAGCCTTTATGAAGATGGTAGCTTGTTAGCTGAACCTCAGTGAAGCCTGCATGGGTAAGTCAGATTAAGGAAAAGCAATTGTTAGATGAAGTGTTGGTTTCTCGACTTCAGCAAGTGGAAAGTGGTGAGAAAGGGGATTTTGGATTAAATTGTGATAAAGTATTGTGTTTCCGCAGAAGAGTTTGTATGCCCAGGGATTCAGAATTGAGACAAATGATTCTGCCTGAGGTGCATAGTAGCCCATATGCTATGTACCCTGGATGAAATAAGATGTACCAAGACCTCCATGAGTAGTATTGGTGGCCAAGGTTGAAAAGGGAGGTTACCGACTTCATGAGCAAGTGCTTGACATGTCAGCAGGTGAAGGCGAAACATCAACAGCCTTTAGGGTTGCTACAACTGGTGAAAATCCTACTATGGAAATGGGAAAGGATAACGATGGACTTTGTTAGTGGATTACCCTTAACGCCTACTAAGAAAGATTCAGTATGGGTGATAATGGATCGATTGACAAAGACTGCTCATTTCCTACCTATTCGTACGGATTATTCATTGCAAAAGTTGGCCAAGTTGTATGTAGCAGAAGTTGTGAGGTTGCATGGGGTACCGATTTCTATCATATCAGATAGGGATCCTAGGTTTACGTCACGGTTTTGGAAGGCTTTACATGATGCAACACCCTAAACTCGGCCTAAAAGTTTGGCCTGAATCTGGCGTGTCACATTGAAGGAAGTTGAAAAGCTAAGCAATTGTTTAGAAAAGTTTTATCAAATTTTTGAACTCCAAGTTCGTTGTTTTTTTGAGAAAAACGGGATTTGCTAAATGATCATTTAAAAGTTATTATTATTTTGAAAAAATGTTTTGTTATGAAAGTTGAACTTGCATTGTTGCGTAAACATGATATTTTAGAAAATGATTGCTAATGTTTTAAGAAAACCCCGTATTTATAAGTTGAACAGTTATAAATGAAAACTTAGAAAAAAAAATAAACCAATGGCCTTATTACAAAATATTAACCCAAAATAAATAATCTAAAAGAAAAGATAAAAATCGAAATTACTAAAGTTCACAAGTAGTATCTTCGATGTATAGCCACCCCCGAGTCCTCCACGGCTCCCAATCCTCTATCGTTGTGAATTACCTGAAACATTCAATAAAAAGAGGCGGTGAGTTTACAAAACCTTAGTGTGTACAACCCTCATCGATAAGAACGTGCATCACAACAATCCGGGCTGAAGCCCATTACAGTAACGGTGGCAATTGGGCCTTAGCCCAAAATAGCCTCGGTTGAGCCTTAACCCATATCGTATGTCATAGTAGATAATGTATGCAATACGATGCAAACCAAGCCCAACCTAATTTTTCCATCCTCTACACACCACCCATTCCTGCCCAACACACCAGTGGGGATTTCTACAATTGACCCTCACCGCTACACACCAAGGGTAGCCTGGTTGCGGTACTACCGAACGTTACAGGAAAGCTGCTTAATCACATACATTGGGCTTAAAGCCTCCAGTGGATCCATACAATATCGCCATGCGATCCTCAAATATTGACACAGATTCATCAATATATATATGTTAGGCACATAGCCACGGTAAATATGATTGGAACAAAGCCATAATAACTACATAAAGCCTTCGGTATTGGCACAAAACCCATAATTACTGTATGAAGCCCATATTAATGGCACACAGACCTCGGTAACATTATTGGTATAGCATGGCTGCTTGGTGGCTAAAAGCCTGCGTTGGATCCATACCATACGGCCATGCGATCCTGGATCCATACCATACGGCCATGCAATCCTCAAATCTTCCTCTGTACCATAATTCCCACCCATGCAATATGTCGTGTATGTCATGCTCAATTATTACACGTGTATGCAAAATGGACATGCTCAGTAACAATTATTTAAACATGTAATAAAATCATATCATTCATACAACCACAGTCAAATTAGACAACTCATTGCATAAGTCGATCATTTACCTACAAGGGCAAATCAGTCATTTTACCCTATAAGGGTATTGCGATAATTCCACCCTACAGGAGTAGTTCGGTAATTCTACTCATAACCAATCCATGTAAGGAAAGCATCTCAAACATAATCAATCATACAATTAACATATACAATGCTAGTACTACCACGAGGGTACAACGATCATTTTGTCGTGTAGGGGTAAAACGATAATTTCGCAAACCAAAGGTATTTCGATAATTTTGCAAATCGAGGGTATTTCAGTAATTTTGCAAACTAGGGTTATTTCGATAATTTTACAAACCAGGGGTATTTTGGCAATTTTACAAACTAGAGGTATTTTTGTAATTTTGCAAATTGGGGGTATTTTGGTAATTTTGTAAACCAGGGGTATTTCAGTAATTTTGCACTTAATAGCCTTTCCGATGGTCTACTATCGCCTCAAGTGACACAGATACCTTTTCCTATCGAAATGATGCAATTGGTCCTAGGGCCCATTCTCGACCCAAATGGACCCACACGCTCGTGTGGCCCATTTAGCCCTAATCTAGCCACAGATATTAGATTCACCTAGTCTAGTCCAATTTCTACTACACAGTTATACAATTTATTCATATGGGCCCACGAGCCCATGGGCCCACCTTGGCCCATCATGGCCCAAGCAGCTTCAACCTACAAGAATACTCATGGTGGCCTCGACTATCGCGTCGAAGCTCCTGCACGTGCGCTCGCATGCTGTGTGCTACCATTGTCGTGTGACCGGCTTTTCAGCATTTGCCACTCTACAGCTAGAGTAGAGAGAAGTACACACCTAATAGGAATCTAAAGCTATTAAACTACGCCCCGAGCTATCCTACGTCCAACGCCAACTAGGTATGCTTACTCTCCTGCTAGACAACTCTATATATAGCTAGTTTCTAGCCTTCCTTCTTTATATCTTTCGGATGTGGGATCCCTCCGTCAATAGAATTTAAATCAAACTCAAACTCTTGCCATCCAATCCACAAAATAAATACTCCCTTGCTTTCCATGAGATTCGAACCCAAGCTCTCCCATCAGCCAATTCACACCACTTGCCACTAAGCCACAAGCTCCTCTTGTGTCTAAAACCATGCGCAACTAAGATAAGTCTATGGTGAAGGTCTAAATCCATTTTGAAAAATAAAAAATAAATGCAAGTGCCACGCCTTGAGCCTTGGATCTCCTTACCTCCTTGTGGCGTCATCTCTTGTCTCTTATGTGGCGTTACTTTGCCACTATACCACACACTCCACCTGTGTCATTTTTTCCACATTTTATTCTTAAAGCCTACTACTAACTCCTAGGGTTTTTTTCACCTAAAACCAAAATTTCCCTAAAGCCAAAGTTTGAACTCAAGACTTCATAGAAGCCCTCTAACCTTCCAAAATCACTCACCTATTAGATCCAACTTGCATTAAAGCCGATCTCTTATTCTCTAAAATTTTAACAGCTACTACGCCCAAGGCCCAATGGGCTCAATCCTACTAGGCCCAACTTTGGGATGTTACAAATCTACCCTCCTTAAAGAAATTTTGTCCTCGAAATTTCCAGCTATAGAAACAGTCGCACATCCTAACCTACAACACTACACTCACGTAGCGCTCTCTGATTCTAAAAGAGTAATACACTTTCTAACTTAAGCATGGAACCTCTGCACACAACCAAATATCTAATACAGAAGCAAACAGAAATTTAACACTCATACGTAAAAATTTTCATTCAAACACCACATCCAAAACATACATAGAATAAATACAGTTATTATAACATATAATAATAAGTAAGGGGACTTACGGATTTGGTACTGGAGGCTTGGGTGCCATACTTCCAATAAAGATACATTTCTTTTAAAAACCAAATTTCAAATAACTTTGAAAAATATTTTGAACCCATTCCATAGCTGAGTTTTACAACCTAGGCTCTGATACCATAATTATAACACCCCAAACTGACCTAGAAGTTAGGCCCAAATTTGGCATGTCACATTGAAGGAAGTTGAAAAGCTAAGCAATTGTTTAGAAAAGTTTTATTGGATTTTTAAACTCGAGTTCATTGTTTGTTTGAGAAAAACGCGATTTGCTAAATAACCGTTTAAAAGTTGTTATTATTTTGAAAAACTATTTTGTTATGAAAGTTGAACTTGCATCGTTGCATAAACATGATATTTTAGAAAACTATTGCTAATGTTTTAAGAAAACCCCGTATTTATAAGTTTAATAGTTATAAATGAAAACTTAGAAAAAAAATAAACCAATGGCCTTATTACAACATATTAACCCAAAATAAATAATCTAAAAGAAAAGGTAAAAATAAAATTACTAAAGTTCACGAGTAGTATCTCCGACGTATAGCCACCCCCGAGTCCTCCACGGCTCCCAATCCTCTATCGTTGGAAATTACCTGAAACATTTAATAAAAAAGGGGATGAGTTTACGAAAACTCAGTGTGTACAACCCTCATCGGTAAGAACATGCATCACAATAATCCGGGCCAAAGCCCATTACAGTAATGGTGGTAATTGGGCCTTAGCCCAAAATAGCCTCGGTTGAGCCTTAACCCATATCGTATGTCATAGCAGATAATGTATGCAATGCGATGCAAACCCAGCCCAACCTAATTTTTCCATCTGCTACACACCACCCATTCTTGCCAAACACACCAGTGGGGAATTCTACAATCGACCCTCACCGCTACACACCAAGGGTAACCCGGTTGCGGTACTACTAAATGTTACAGCAAAGCTGCTTAATCACATACATTGGGCTTAAAGCCTTCAGTGGATCCATACCATACGGCCATGTGATCCTGGATCCATACCATACGACCATGCGATCCTCAAATATTGACATAGAGTCATCAATATATATATGTTAGACACATAGCCATGGCAAATATGATTGGCACAAAGCCATAATAACATCACAAAGCCTTCGGTATTGGTACAAAGCCTATAATTACGGCACAAAGCCCATATTAATAGCACACAGCCCTCGATAACTTTATCGGTTCAGCAAGGCTACTCGGTGGCTAAAAGCCTGCGGTGGATCCATACCATACGGTAAGGTGATCCTGGATCCATACCATACAGGCCATGCGATCCTCAAATCTTCCTCGTACCATAATTCCCACCCATGCAATATGTCATGTATGTCATGCTCAATCATTACACTTGTATGCAAAATGGACATGCTCAATAACAATTATTTAAACATGTAATAAAAGCATATCAGTCACACAACCACAGTCAAATTAGATAACTCATTGCATAATTCGATCATTTATCTACAAGGGCAAATCAGTCATTTTACCCTATAAGGGTATTTCGATAATTCCACCCTACAAGGGTAGTTTGGTAATTCTACTCATAACCAATCCATGTAAGCAACGCATCTCAAACATAATCAATCATACAATTAATATATACAACGCTAGCACTACCACGAGAGTACAACGATCATTTTGTCGTGTAGGAGTAAAACGGTAATTTTACAAACTAGGAGTATTTCGATAATTTTGCAAATCGAGGTATTTCAGTAATTTCAAAAACTAGGGGTATTTCGACAAATTTACAAACTAGGGATATTTCAGCAATTTTACAAAAACTAGAGGTATTTCGGTAATTTTACAAATTGAGGGTATTTTGGTAATTTTGTAAACTAGAGGTATTTCAATAATTTTGCACTTAATGCCCTTTTCGACGGCCTACTGTCGCCTCGAGCGACACAGATACCTTTTATTATTTAAACGGTGCAATTAGGCCTAGGGCCCATTCTCGACCCAAATAGACCCATGCGCTCGTGTGGCCCGTTTAGCCCAAATCTAGCCACAGATATTAGATTCACCTAGTCTAGTCCAATTTCTACTACACATTTATATAATTTATTCATATGGGCCCACGGTCCCACTAGGCCCACCTCGACCCATCATGGCCCAAGTAGCCTCAACCTACAAGAATACTCATGGTGGCCTCGACTATCGCGTCGAAGCTTCCACACGTACGCTCGCACGCTCGTGAGGCTACCATTGTCGTGTGACCAAATTTTGGCATTTGCCGCTCTAAAGCTAGAGTAGAGAGAAGTACACACCTGATAGGAATCTGAAGCTGCTAAACTGTGCCCCGAGCAATCCTACGTCCAATGCCAACTAGGTATGCTTACTCTCTTCCTAGGCAGCTCTATATATAACTAGCTTCTCACCTTCCTTCTTTATATCTTTCTGATGTGGGATCCCTCCATCAGTAGAGTTTAAATCAAACTCAAACTCTTGTCGTCCAATCTGTAAAATAAATACTCCCTTACTTTCCTTGAGATTCGAACCCAAGCTCTCTCATTAGCCAATTCATGCCACTTGCCACTAAGCCACAAGCTCTTCTTATGTCTAAAACCATGTGCAACTAAAGATAAGTCTATGGAAAAGGTCTAAATCCATTTTAAAAAATAACCAAAAAGAAATGCAAGTACCACGCATTGAACCTTGGATCTCCTTACCTCCCTGTGGTGTCATCCCCTTGTCTCTTATGTGGCGTCACTTTGCCACAACACCACACACTCCACTTGTGTCATTTTTTGAACATTTTATTCTTAAAGCCTACTACTAACTCCGGTGTTTTTTCACCTAAAACCAAAATTTTCCTAAAGCCAAAGTTTGAACCCAGGACTTCATAGAAGCCCCCTAACCTTCCAAAATCACTCACCTACCTGATCCAACTTGCATTAAAGCCATTCTCTTATTCTCTAAAATTTTAATTGCTATTTTGCCCAAGGCCCAATGGGCCCAATCCTATTAGGCCCAACTTTGGGATGTTACACATGAAGCTTTGGGTACAAGACTAAATTTCAACACGGCGTTTCACCCACAGACTGATGGTTAGTCGGAGAGAGTAATCCAAATCTTAAAAGACATATTAAGAGGCTGTGTGATCGACTTCAGGGGTAGTTGGGAAGATTTTCTACCGTTGGCAGAGTTTGCATACAACAGTAGCTATCAATCCAGTATCTAGATGGTACCCTATGAGGCGTTGTATGGTCGTAGGTGTCGTACTCCTACTTGCTGCACTGAGCTTGGGGAGCGATAGTTATTGGGTCCAGAGTTGATCTCGGAGATGGAAGAAAAAGTTAAGGTAATTCAGGCTCAATTAAAAGAAGCTTCTGACAGACAAAAATCATACGCGGATCTAAAGCGGAAGGAGATAGAGTTCTCTGTGGGTGATCAGGTCTTTTTCAAGGTCTAACCTTGAAAAAGATCTTTAGATTTGGACAGAAGGGCAAGTTGAGCCCTAGGTTCATCGGACCTTACCTTGTATTGAAGCGTGTTGGGCCAGTGACTTATCAACTTGAGTTACCTCTGGAGTTAAGTCAGATACATAGTGTATTCCATGTCTTGATGTTAAGGTGTTATTGCTCGGATCCGTCTCATATTGTGCCAGTGGAGGAGATTGACATAAGACCTGACTTGTCTTTTGAGGAAGACATTTTGGTATTGTTTCTTTTTAACATTTTGGTGTTTTCTTTTCGAACTTCTTTTTCTCTTGTTTTGGTCGAAACACTCTAGCAATTTGTTCATCTTTCTTTTCCTTTGTTTTTTCGTAACCCTCAATTCATTTTGGTTCATCTTTTTTTTTGTTGTTGTTAGTCGAAACTATCTAGCATTCTTTTTCTCCATCCCTTTTTTTCTTTTTGACATTTCTTCAACCATTCTCACTTTTCTTAAATCGACATTACCTTGTCACCGAATTTTCTTTGTTCAATTCTCTCCATAGCCGAACCTATTAACACCTTACCTCTTCACTATTTCTTTTTCTTTTATGTTGGGCACTCTCTTCTTGTCCGAATCGGTAAGTGACCTTTTTCTCTCTTTTCATTTTCATTTTCCTTTCTTCCTAATCGAATATATATGTCTATCACTATACGGTTATTACACTTTTTTTCTAAATCAAAACATCACTCTCCCCTGCACTCTCATATTATGATCAACTCTTTTTCGTAGTGTTCTAGTGGGTGGCTGAATACCACATCCTTGTTGATTCATCCGTAGTCATAAGCCAATCGGTGGAAGTTGGATCTATTATTGTCAAGGTAAGGGATTTCTTTAAGGGTCATCTCGATATTTCTTTATACTTGGTTATACATCTAAAATGGATCGATGGATTTGACTAATCGGTTATTTTAGGGACTAAATCGCTCGATCTTCTCTATTCATTGATCCTTCAGAAGTGGTGGTAAGCCGAAACCTCTCCTTAGATAACTACTTTCTCTCATAGTAGTATTATTCTAACTGAGACTTTTCCAATAGAGGCAAGTGGTAGCGATTTTAAAAGAAAGGCGATAGGAGGACAAAAAGAGAGTGGATTTACAATTCCTACTCCTAAGTTCAAGCGTAGGGCAGTATCGGTGGTTCAGAATTTCCCACCGGGTTGTGGACCATCATCCGGTGAGAATAGACAAATCGTGGTCATTCACGATACTAAGGGTAAGCATTTCATTAGATCGTCTAATTTAGATTTGGATTAATAAAATCTCATTTGTTGGTTAATCAAGTGTAATGGTGATTTAGGTGCCGACGATCAAGAAGGATTAGTCCTTACCATAATCAGGTGTGTAATCTCACACCGAAATCTCGTAGATTCGTGACTCGATATCATGTTAGAAAATAGATCGTTATTATTTACAAAGCTACAAATCGTAATATGGTGTAAATCGAGTAACTTGCTTAAATTGCATTATTTCTAAGGATCTGTCAAAATCGATATTAAATTGCTAAATTATGAAAATGCCCCTATGGGTAGATTTATGAAAATGCCCCATGGGCCGATTTACAAAAATACCCCTATGGGCCGATTTGCTTAAATGCCTTAGTGGGCTAAATTATTAAATTACTTTAATGGGCTGATTCACCAAAATTGTTCAATAGATTAATGGTTGTTATTTATATGTGGATATTTTATGTTACTATGTATGTTGCATCTTTACATATTGCATGGGATGGGAAAATTGTATGGAGAGCAGTGTAGCCTGGTGGCATTGCCACAATTCGTTTATTATCGTGCTTAACTATGATTTCGGTGGCTTGACCACAAAAATATTATAAATGGCAGTTTGACTACAAATTGGTGTGAGCGGCGGGGTGGGTTAACTTGATCCCCATAGGTGTGATTGGCTGGTCGGGGGTGTGATGGATGGAGGGGTTGGGTTGCATGCGTTTACTTCATTTAAATATTGCTATGTAAATGGGCTTCAGTCCAAGATGATGCTATATGGGTTCAGGCCCAGTGGATGACGGTAAGAGGATTATGCACTGAGTTCTGGTAACTCACCCCTCCTTCTTAATCCTTGCAGGTAATACTCTGTGATGTGGACTTGGGCCATGGATGACTCGGTGGAGGCCATACTTTGGAAACAATGTTTTCGAACATTAGTAAACTTCTTTTCTGTTTTAATTCGTTACTTTTACTATTTTGGGTTTTAAAGTTGTAATAAGGCCTTTGGGATATTTTTATTTTGCTTTATGTTTAGTTGTACTTGTTATCTTGCTTAAAATGTTTTAAATGAGGATTTTCTAAAATCATAAATAGCGATTTTTCAAAATTGATTAACAAATAGATTTCATAACAAACTTGTACAAATAATTTAACTCAGAGTTTCTTTCAAATTATTAACAACATTTTCAAAAGTTACGGTTTTAAAAAATTACTAGTTCAAATATCAATTTTTCAATTAGCCTTTCAAAGATTCGTAGTATTTTTATCAAATATTTCTAAACAAACTTGTTTTCTTAAAATATAACCAAATAACAACATCTTTATTAAGAATCATAAGTTATTTACTCGTTTTCTTCGTGTGACATGCCAGATCTGGTCATACCACATGGGCCGAGTTTGGGGTGTTATGTAACACCCCTAACCCGAGACTATCGCCGGAATAGGGTTTAGAGGCATTACCGAAGAATAGGATCATTTCACATCATATTCATGACACAAAGTCAATCATCACCAAACACATTCATATACAATCATAGTGTCCCTTAAACAAGTCATTAAGACCCTAAGCATGCTTATAAATCGAGTCAGGACTAAACCGAAACACATATAAAATTTCATAAAAATTTGAGAGTTTTCTAAAATACAAGGGAGACACGCCCGTGGGGGTAGGCCGTGCCTCTCCCACGCCTACATGACACACCTGTGTGACCTCCCGTGGTTACATACTGCCAAAATCAACACTGCTACCAAGCACGCCAGTGTGCTATGGCCGTGTCCTATAAGGTCATATTTTTCCATTTCTCGCATGACCTGTAGGCACGCCCGTGCCATGGCCGTGTGCAGTTTAAGCCACATTCTGCCAATTTACCCATGGTCTGAGCCACGCTCGTGTGCCCCAATCGTGTGACTTTATAGGCCACTTTGCAAAGTCAAAATGCCACCCATAAGGGTCCAATCTACAAGCCATACAACCCAAACATTTCATGCTCATATTATCACCATAAACATACCAATATTGTCATTCCACTCATGCATCCAATATCAACTCTATTTATACTAAATTCAATACCAATACTTATTCTATCACAAGAATAATTCATTTCCAATTTCACTAACCCCAATTAGCATTTATCAACAAAAAGTTACTACTTGATAGCGAATTTATCAATCCACAAATCATGCCAAAAGATGCATCACACATATCACATTCATTCATGCCAAACCTATCGTATATCTAGCCACATCTCATGGCTATTTACAATTGCAAACATAATTCAATTAACTAGCCTATACATGCCATATTCTAGCTTTATACATCTTTTCAAAAGTACCAAAATAGAATGCCGATAGTGTGATTGAAAAGATGACGATCCCAGAACTGAGCTAGCTTTACTGACCCTACAAAGGAGAAGCAAATCACATAGTAAGCTTTCCAAAGCTTAGTAAGTTCGAATTATAAAACAATTTACTCAATGAACCAAGTTAATATACACATTTAACCATCACATAGGTATTTTATCAATGGTACACAAGTTCAACTTATTTCAATACTCACATAGCATTCCATTCTTTCACTTCAATTCCACCAATCACATAGGTATCATACTTACCTTGCCAACACTTAGTTAATTACTAATCATACTATCCAACCATCACATAGATAAGGAAACAACTAAGCACAATATCACTCTCAACCATATGCTTAAATAACTATTCGTTCAACTCTTAAATCTATCATCAACCACATAGATTCAAACATACCTCGATCAACACGTAGTTACTCACCATTCATACAACTGAATTCCTTGATTTTACCTCTATTTCAACCTTTGCTATTACTCAAATGAATTTGCACACTTATTGCCAATTTCACAACCAAAGCCTATTTGTCATCACACATTTAGTGCCAATATATTAAACAGAACTTATATCGGTAATGTACACACAGTGCCATTTCGATGAGGCAAAACTTCTATCATTTCACACACACAGTGCTATTCATTAAAGCCGTAGCTTCTATTTTTTCCCACACAAAGTGCTAGTCATTAATTATAATCGCACACTTAGTGTCTATTACTTTATTCGACTTGCCTCGATGTCGCATACACAGTGCCAATTCAATAAGTCGAAGCTTTCATATCATTGCACACACAGTGCTATTCATTTCATTTAATCGCACACTCAGTGCCTTAATACAAAATCGAACTTGATTTGATATCGCACACACAGTGCCAATCACAAAGCCGAAACTTCTATTATTTCGCACACAAAGTGCTAACCTTCTCGGTTACCCTCCCAAATTTCGTACACTTAGTGCCCCTTTATCTCAATTCAGCACATAGCATTTCAAATCTCATAGATACATATACATTCATTCAATTTATACCACAAAGATAAAGTTTACAACTAGTATTATATCCGAACTTACCTTGGGTGTCGAAATATCGAAATAGTCGATTAATCAAGCACTTTGTCTTTGCATCGATCTCAACCCGAGCCTCTCCATTCTTGGTCTATACACATTTAAATTCAATCCATTTAATCACCAAATCATTCATTTTAATCCAAACACACATATTTAGGGCATTTTACAAAATAGCCTCACATTTTCACATTTCGACACTTTAGTCCTTATCTCACAAAATCATCAAATTTACCAAATTCCACCCAGCACAAGCTTAGCCGAATTTTACTAATGTCTATACAAACCCACACATTTTATTTATTTCACATTTAAGTCCCTCAATATACACTTTTTACAATTTAGCCCAAATTGCTCAATTTCATAAAAAATCCAAAGATAAAATATGTTAATCCAACACTAAGTCTTCATATTTCACTATCATCTAGCACATAGCTCACAAATTCATCAATGGCTCATCACAAAAACATCATCAATTCACAAAATTACAACATGGGTTAGCTAGAGCATGAAGCAACGATTAAGTAAACATAGAAATTATCGAAAATCGAGTTCAAAACATACCTTGATTGAGCTAAAAACTAACCGAAACCCTTAGACTCTTTTCTCTTCTTTTCCTTGTAGATTTCTGCAGTGGTGGCTGAACAATCCACTAATTTATTTCATTTGTTTTATTATAACATATATTACTATCAATTTACAATTTTAACCTTTAATAATAATTTAACATAACACATGTAGTTGGTTATAATTGTCCAACTATCATCCACTCACAATAAAATGGTTTAATAACCTTATAAGGACCTCTCATTTAGAAAGTCATGACAAATAAACACTTACACAATCAGCACACAGTTTTTTTCATTTTATGCGATTAAGTCCTTTCTCTTAATTCGACACGAAAACGATTAAATCATCACACAGAATTTTCACACAGGCTATGACACCTATCATTCATATAGAAAATATCATTAAAATATTTTTACGACCTCAGATTTGTGGTCTCAAACCACTATTCGACTAGGGTCTAAACCGGGCTGTTACAACTCTCCCCCATTAGGGATTTTCGTCCCCGAAAATCTTGCTAGTGAACAAGTGTAGATATTGCTCTCCCATAATATTCTCAGACTCCCACGTAGCCTCTTCAATTTCGTGTTCCTCACCATTTCAGTAAAATACCCTAATCAATCAAGTGAATAATTAGTTCTCATCGGAATGAAATGAGAGATCTTCACCAATCTATCAACTATCACACAAATTACATTCTTTCTTTCCCAGAGACAAAGTAAATCCCAAAACAAAGTCTATAATAACAGATAAACTTGATATTCAACTTTAATTTCTTGACAAACTAATCATTTCCACACATAGTCACAGATGTCTCTTTTCATATCATGCTATCAATATAATTGTTTCAGATCGTTATACACTTTCATACTCTTCTAATGCACAGTCAAACGATTATTATTAGCTTTATTCAATATTAACTAAATTATCTCTGAATTCATTGGAACATAAATTTGGTATATAAATCTCAAACAATCTGTAACACCCCAAACCCGGCCCATAAGTTCCAACCGGATCTGGTATGCTACGGGTTTAATGTTAAAAACTTTTCTTAGAATGGTTTTGACAAACTTAGTCATTATTGTAGATATTCGTTAAATAGGTGGCACTTGTAGAAAATCTTCGTAATTTATTTATTTATTTTTTTAAAATGGAAGTTATTGAAATCATATTTGAAAATCCCATCTTTTTACTTCCTTTAAAACATAAGTATTGTTCATAAAATTTGAGAAGAAATAAACACTAACAAATATCAACTTAAACTTAAGTTACGAGGCCTTATTACATCAAATAATTCTAGCATTTAAAACTTGAAATAAAGTGGAAAGTATAAAATGAATAACTTGATGGCCCCTCGAGTCTGTCTCGGCTCCTATGTCCACAATCTACTGCTCATCTGAAAGAGTAGAGAAAAGGAAAGCATGAGTCACCAAGACTCAGTGTATAAATCCTGAACACACTAACCTAAGGCCCACAAACACATTATGGGCCTTGGCCCATACATAAAGGCAACAATCACAATACATGATAGGCAATACATAATGAATGGCCCAACCCATCCTAGAATTCCATCCTCTACAAACTAACCCGTACCAACCATCACACCTTGGGGATTTCTACAATCAACCCTCCGTCCGCTACACACCACGTGGCACAGCCACCGATCACTGTGTGATCTAACATTTAAATTTGGTGGGATTTCTACCACCGGTCACCATGTGACCCATATTTATATTCATGGGATTTCTACCACCGGTTACCATGTGGCCCATATTTATATTTGTGGGTTTTCTACCACTGGTCACTATGTGACCCATATTGCACTTCTCCTTTCATATTATATTCCCACCCCATGCATACATACACAAAGAGTACATCATACAGGCTTTCATAAGTCTCAATACATAGAGATTTCCATGGTTGCATACGGCATCCTTGCCTAACCCTTTTAGGGTTTTAATCATTGTCTACATAGCCACTTTTGGCTTTTTATCCCACTACACATAAAATACAATTAGAGTGTGTGTTAGAGATCTACACACAGTTACCGATAAACGATACTTTCTATGCCGACGCTATCCATAGTTGACACAAGCGCTATCTGCCTAAGGTGTTGTTTAGAAGCGATCCACAACCAAGTGGCCAATCTCGAGCAGCGAATCGCTCGTTTCTTAAACTTAGGATTCTCTCCTTTGCACGATCCATATTTAATTCCATCACAAGTCCTTGTCAGAACTACTATCACAATAAATGACCGTTAATCCTCATCATAAATTTTAGATCTTGTATATAATGAACGAATCTAGTAAAGATCTAGGGAAAATCTCCTTACCTTAAAATCCCAAAATTGGAGACTAGCTATTTTTGGCTTTTAGATCTAGACGACCAAGTTTCCTTCAATTCCCGAATTGCCGCCCAACATAGAACCATTAGACTATTAGTTTTTTGGATTTTTCCTTTCAAAAACCAAGAGAGAGATCTTAAGAGAAATCAAGAATCGACACTTACCTTATTAGAGGGAAATCGCAACCCCTTGGGGATTCTGGCTTTTAAGAAAAATCAAAAAGAGAAGATGATAAGAAGGAATCTTGAATAGTTTTGGCCTTCAGTGGAAGAAATCGGCAAAGAGTAGGATTGTTCAGCTTTTGAAGAAATAAAAAGAAAATAAATTGGAGAGGAAGAGTTAAGAATTTTGCACAGGTTAAGAAGAAGAAAGTAGGGTTCAAATGCCAGAGTTGATGAGCTACTCCCCTCAATTTATAATGACTTTAGCACCTACCTTAAAAACCCGAGAGTACCCTTCCTGATTACTAAATGTCAAGCTAATAAAAAGGGAAAATTCGGCACCCGTTCTTCATGAAGTAGCTGAATTCTTCACTCCTCTAGGTGGTGGATTTTTGGCCATCACCTTTCCTTGATAGCTCATATCTTTTCTCCATTTTATCTTCTATATTATTAATTATAAATTCCATGTAAATCCTCCTATTTTAGAGCCTTGTTGCCGTCCACTTCTCCTAACCCCAATGCCAAATTTTAGCTCACTTAAATTAAGAGAATTGGGCTCCCTAAAACTTAAATTTTGGGCCTCTTACACCATTGTTGTGGCGTCTCCCCTTGCTCCCTTTTAAGTGCCGAAAATGGCCCAGAAACATGGGCTCCTTGCAGCCAAAACTTGGGCCTCTTTAACTGTTAGTAATGCCACCTTCTAGCGCTACCTATGGTTGGGCCACAAGCCCACGATGGTATTTTAAACACAATTACCACCTTTTAACTCTATAATGCCCAATCAGATAATTTAACCAAGGCCTTTCCCCTAGTCTTGAGCCCAGTTTGGACCTCTATCACTTAAATTAACATATTAAACATATCCTTACACTAAACGCATAGGCCCATTAATTCAGGATGTTACAGTTCTACCCCCTTAAAGAAATTTTTTCCTCGAAATTACTTGATCAGAAAAGATGGGGGTATTGTTGTCGCATCGCTTCCTCTAGTTCCCACGTAGCCTCTTCAGAACCGTGATTTTTTGCAGCACCTTAACCAATGGAACCATTTTCCTTCGCAACACCTTGACATCACGATCGAGAATTTCCACTGGTTTCTATTCGAATGATAGATCAGGTCTTACCTCAATTTCCTCCACATGCACTATGTGAGATAGACCCGAACGATAATGTCTTAACACAGAGACGTGAAATACATCGTGAATTTGACTTAATTCTAGGGTAACTCAAGCTGATATGCCACTGGTCCTACTCGCTTCAACACTTTATATGGTCCAATAAATCTGGGGCTCAACATACCCTTACGTCCGAATCTTAGCACTTTCTTCCACGGTGATACTTTTAGGAATACCTTGCCCCCTATGGCAAACTCTATGTCCTTACGTCTTAAGTCAGCATAGGACTTCTATCTATCCGCTGCCTCTTTTAGTCTAGCCCATATCAATTTCACTTTCTCCTCTGTCTCGGTGACCAAGCTGGACCCAAAATTCGACGTTCTTTTAGTTCCGTCCAACATGTAGGGGTATGACACTTCTGCCCATACAAAGCTTCGTAGGGTGCCATCTGGATACTTGACTGATAACTGTTGTTATAAGCAAACTTTGCTAATGGTAAGAACTCTTCCCAACTACTTGACTAATAACTGTTATTATAAGAAAACTCTGCTAACGGTAAGAACTCTTCCCAACTACCTCTGAAATCAATGACACACCCTCTTAACATGTCCTCCAAGACTTGAATCACCCGCTCAGACCGTCCATCGATCGAGGATGAAGCTGTTATCTTGAAATCAATTTCGTTTCGGTAACTTGATGTAACGCCTTCCGGAATCGCGAGGTGAACCTAGGGTCCCTATCCGATATGATCGATATCGGTACTCCATGCAACCTCACCACTTCTGCTACATATAGCTTAGCCAACTTTTGCAAATAGTAATCAACCCGCACTGCTATGAAGTGAGTAGACTTTGTCAAACGGTCCACAACCACCCAAACTGAATCTTTCTTAGTAGGTGTGAGGGGTAGCCTACTAACAAAGTCCATTGTGATTCTTTCCCACTTCTATTGGGGAATCTTCACCGACTGCAATAACCCTGATGGTAATTGATGCTCGCCTTGACTTGCTGATAGGTTAAACACTTGGCCACCAGGTCAGTCACCTCCTGCTTTAAGTTTGGCCACCAGAACTGCTCTTGTAAGTCTCGATACATCTTACTCCCTCCGGGATGCATAGCGTATGGACTTCCATGCGCTTCTTGCAAAATCCTTCGTCTCAACTCAGGATCCTTAGGCATGCATACTCTCCCTTGGAAACATAACAGCCCATCCTTATCAACACTGAATTTTGTTGATCCATCATTTGACCCTACTGAAAACCTTCCTTTCAACATCTCATCTGTCTGTTGCTTCTCCTTAACCTGGTCGACCCATGAGGGTTTCACTTGAAGTTCATCTAATAACCTTCCATCATCATATAGACTAAGGTGAGCAAACATTGCTCTTAAGTCAGAGATTACTTTACAACTTAGAGCGTTCGCTACTATGTTAGCCTTACCCAGGTAATACTCGATCGAGCAGTCGAAATTCTTTAACAACTCAATCCACCTCCTCTGCCTTAGATTCAACTCCTTCTGAGTCAAAAGATACTTTAAGCTCTTTTGATCAGTGAAGATGACAGATTTCTCCCCGTAAAGATAATGCCTCCAAATCTTCAAAGTGAAAACTACCGCTGCTAACTCCAAGTCATGGGTGGGATAATTTGCTTTGTGCGATCTTAACTGTCGAGATGCATACGCAACCACCTTTCTATCTTGCATCAACACACACCCTAACCCCGTGTGTGAAGCATCACAATAAATCACAAATTCCTTCCCAGCCTCCGGATGAATCAAGACTGGAGCCTCCATCAAAATCCTTTTCAACATCTCGAAACTCTTTTGTTACTTATTCGTCCAAACAAACGAAACTCCTTTCCATAACAACTTAGTCAACGGTGCCGCAATTAAGGAGAATCCTTCAACGAACCTTCGATAGTATCTGGCCAAACCAAGGAAACTCGAATCTCTGCCACCGACTTAGGCGGCTTCCAATCAAACACCGCTTTAATTTTCTGAGGGTCAACCTTAATCCCCTCAGCCGACACAATGTTCCCTAGAAAAGTAACCTCATTCAGTAAAAATTTACACTTACTAAATTTCAGATACAACTGCTTCTTCCTCAGAATCTGCAAAACTATTCGCAGATGAGCATCATGCTCCTCCTCCGACTTCGAATAAACCAAGATATCGTCTATAAACACCACGACACACTGGTTTATGTAAGGTTGGAACACTCGATTCATCATATCTATGAACGCTGCTGGCGCGTTGGTCAACCCAAATGGCATTACCATGAACTCATAGTGACCATAGCGAGTCCTAAAGGTCATCTTATGAATATCAGCCTCCTTAACCTTAAGCTGATGGTACCCTGACCTCAGATCTATCTTCGAAAAGACTGAGGCCCCCTTCAGCTGATCGAACAAGTCATCGATCCTTGGCAACGGGTATTTGTTCTTGATCGCTAACTTATTCAACTGGCGATAGTCAATACACATTCGCATTGACCCATCCTTCTTCTTAATGAATAGAACGGTGCTCCGGCGCTGTCCCTAGAAGAAGATCGATTCCAACCTCCACTTCACGATCCGGAGGTAATCCTAGAAGCTCCTAAAAAAACATCAGGAAACTCCTTCACTATCGTAACGTCTCCCACTACTAGGTCCTTAGCTTCCATAGTGCGAACAAACATCAAGACTGCCTCACATCCTTTCCTCACCATCCTTTCCGCTCCCAGAGCGGTCACCAAGTTTCACAGACAATTCCCCTTTTCACCTATTATCAATACTTCGCCACCCTCAGGAGTTTTTAACACCAAATGCTTAGCTGCACAATCTAGATTAGCTTGATACTTCACAAGCCAATCCATGTCTAGGATTAAATCAAACTCCCCAAACAATAATTCCATTAGATCCATACAAAAAATTATCCCTTGAACCTCTAAAGGTACTTCCCGATAAAGCTTATTTACCACCACAGATTGTCCTAATGGGCTTACTACAGTCATCACTTTAGAGGAAATCTCAGCATCTACACTTAAAGTTTCAGATACCCTACTAGCGACATATGAATGTGTCGATCCGATGTCAATTAATGCAAGATAGGGCAAGCCAAAAATTAAGAATGTACCGATTATGACATCTAATGCGTCAGCCTCCTCTCGACATTTGACAGCATAAACTAACCCTGGCTGTCTTGCTTTAGCGTTTCTAGCTCCTCGGCCTATTGCTCCACGGCCCTGACTAAAATAGTTACCACCTCTGGCTGCCCCACGACCTCCTCTGTCAGGCTGAACATTCCTTTGGCCCATGGGCCCTTCATTGCCTTTTCGCTGCAGACAGTTCCTAACTTGATGGTCAAAAGACCCACACTTAAAGCACTTTCCACTGCCCGCCCTACACTCACCCGTATGGGATTTACCACATTGAGCACACTTCAGTGCCTGACTAGTAGCAGTATGTCTATTATCTCATCTCGGACCATCTGGCCTGGTTCTTTTCTGATTACCTCTAGTTGTTCTCGATGATCCAAAGTTTCTCTTACCTCCACCCTTATCTTTATCCCGGTTCAACTTTTCCATCCGTTTCACCTCCTCCGCTATCTTAGCCTTTTCCACAAGCATCACAAATTCTCATTCTCATTGTAGAGCTATCAACACACAATTCATCTTTTAGGCCATCCTCAAACCAAACACATTGCTCATGCTCTGTGGCCACTATCCCTCGACCATAACGACTCAGGCATAAGAATTTCGCTTCGTATACCGCTACGGACCTACTTCCATGAACCAGGTTCAGGAATGTTTTGTGCTGTGCATCCACATAGCTCGATCCAATGTACTTATTTTGAAACATTGTTTTGAAGAACTCCCATGTGATGTGGTCAACCACCGTACCATTCTTAACCGTGAGCCACCATTGGTAAGATTTATCCCGTAAGAGAGATATAACCCATTTTAATTTCTCTTCCTCTGTGAGATCTAGATCGTTTATTTTGCGTTCAACCGCCTCTAACCAATACTCAGCTGAGCTTGGGGCTATACCAGTGATTCCCCTAAACACTTCTGCCCCGTTACTCCTAAGTCGCTCTGGTACAGATTTTCGGGCTCATGTGCCAATACCTGCTCTAGTAACTCTCTCAAAACCCTTAGCATAGCCTGAGATACAGCATCATCTCCGGCCTTCTGATCTTGAAATTTTGCCTCCATAGTTGGTGGCACTGGTACCTCATTTCCAGAGATTCGTGGCCAGACCTTACGGGTTTTGACACAGTAATTCTGCCTCTACCTCGGCCACGCACACCACGTCCTCAAGTGCTCATCCTACTGTTCGCGATCTATCTGATTAAAAATTTTATGATTTATTAGTTTTCTTCCACTAATTAACCCCGAATAGTCTTATGAATAGTAGATTTACAAGTAGTTCTTTCGAGTTCGCAACGAGTTCTATCCTAAGTCTGTAACTTCTAATTCTTAGAGCCACATACATTCCACCATCAACATACAAATAACATCCATGAACTTTCATTCATCACGTAAGGGTATTTTTGTTATTTTACTACCCAGGGGTATTTTCGTAATTTATCTTATAGGGGTATTTTTGAAATTTTCCAAAATAGGGTTCCTTGGTGATTTTGCGAAATAAGGGTATTTTGGTAATTTTAGAATCCAGGGGTATTTCGATAATTTTGTCAACTTTGGTAACTTTCGTGAATCAGGGGTAATTTAGTAATTTCTCAACAAAGGTACTTTGGTATTTTTTTTTCAAACAATGGTATTTCGATGTTGTTGCTGTCGTGTTGTTGTTGTTGTTGTTTGTTTGTTTTTAAAACAAGAGTACATTGGGAAAAATATAGTTTCATAATTCGGGTTATTCTTGTAATCATGAGGTTCTTGAGTAAATTTTCAAAACATAGGTTCTTTATAAATTCATGGTTGATTGGAAATTTCCACAAATCAATTGTATCTCTAAAAATTGGTGTTTTTTTTTTGAAATAGGGTGGCTGGTCCCTTTCGGGTTTTAAATTATGACATTTAGCCCATCAACAAGTCCTCGTAGCTAGGGTGAACAGTCACTACGCACTAGGTAGGATTCTAGCGAAGAGGAGGTGAGTCACGAGGACTGCTTAAGTACCAAGCTCTTCCTGAATCCAATCCTAGACATGCGTATGCCTGTTGTCACACCCTAATTTATTGACTTGTTCACGGGTTTGTTTAGTTGGATTAAATCTTATGGATTTAGAGAGTGATTTAAACTATACTTAAAGTCCATCAATGTCTAATATTCTAGCCTACGTCCCTCAAGCCCATTAAGCCCATATGTATGTCACAACAATAGTTTAGAATACTTACCTACGTGGATCAGGTGTCAGTAGACTCGAAGGCCATATATTTAACCAAAACATTTTTTCCCAAACTCACCTCATTTTACAAAACATTGCTAAGCCCATTTCACAGGCCGAGTTTTAAACCTGGCTCTGATACCAAAAATGTAACACCCCAAACCCGGCCTATAAGTTTCAATTGGATCTGGTGTGCTACGGGTTTAAGGTTAAAAACTTTACTTAGAATGGTTTTGACAAACTTAGTCATTCTTGTAGATATTCGTTAAATAGGTGGCACTTGTAGAAAATCTTTGTAATTTATTTATTTTATTTTTTTAAAATGGAAGTTATTGAAATCATATTTGAAAATTCCATCTTTTTACTTCCTTTAAAACATAAGTCTTGTTCATAAAATTTGAGAAGAAATAAACACTAACAAATATCAAATTAAACTTAAGTTACGGGGCCTTATTACATCAAATAATTCTAGCATTTAAAATTTGGAATACAGCGAAAAGTATAAAACGAATAACTTGATGGCCCTCGAAGTGCATCTCGGCCCTATGTCCACAATCTCTGCTCATCCGAAAGAGCAGAGAAAAGAAAAGCGTGAGTCACCAAGACTCAGTGTATAAATCCTGAACACACTGACCTAAGGCCCACAAACACATTATGGGCCTTGGCCCACACATAAAGGTAACAATCACAATACATGATAGGCAATACATAATGAATGACCCAAACCATCCTAGAATTCCATCATCTACACACCAACCCGTACCAACCATCACACCTTGGGGATTTCTACAATCAACCCTCCGTCGCTACACACCATTAGCACGACCACCGATCAACGTGTGATCTAACATTTAAATTTGGTGGGATTTCTACCACGGTCACCATGTGACCCATATTTATATTCGTGGGATTTCTACCATTGGTCACCATGTGACCCATATTTATATTTGTGGGTTTTCTACCACCGGTCACCATGTGACCCATATTGCACTTCCCCTTTCATATTATATTCCTACCCCAAGCATACATACACAAAGAGTACATCATACAGGCTTTCCTAAGTCTCAATACACATAGAGATTTCCATGGTTGCATATCTGGCATCCTTGCCTAACCCTTTTAGGGTTTTAATCGAATGTCTACACAGCCATTTTTTGGCTTTTTAACCCACTACACATAAAATACAATTAGAGAGTGTGTGTTTGAGATCTACACACCTAGTTACTGATAAAATGATACTTTCTATGTCGACACTATCCGTAGTCAACACAACTGTTATCTGCCTAAGGTGTTGTTCAGAAGCAAGTCCACAACCAAGTGGCCAATCTCGAACAGCAGATACCGCTCGTTTTTTAAACTTAGGGATTCTCTCTTTTGCCTGATCCATATTTAATTCCATCACAAGTCCTCGTCAGAACTACTATCACAATATATGACTGTTAATCCTCATCATAAAGTTTAGATATTGTATATAATGAATGAATCTAGTAAAGATCTAGGGAAAATCTCCTTACCTTAAAATCTCAAAATTGGAGAGTAGCTATTTTCGGCTTTTAGATCTAGACGACCAAGTTTCCTTCAAATCCCGAATTGCCACCCAACATAGAACAATTAGGCTATTAGTTTTTTAGATTTTGCCTTTCAAAAATTGAGAGAGAGATTTTAAGAGAAATCAAGAATCGACACTTACCTTATTAGGGGGAAATCGACAACCCCTTGGGGATTCTGGCTTTTGAGAAAAATCAAAAAGAGAAGATGATAAGAAGGAATCTTGAATAGTTTCGGCTTTTAATGGAAGAAATCGGCAAAAACTAGGGATTGTTCGGCTTTCGAAGAAATAAAAAGAAAAGAAATTAGAGAGGAAAAGTTAAGAATTTCGGCACAGGTTAAGAAGAAGAAAGTAGGGTTCAAATCTGGAGTTGATGAGCTACTCCCCTCTATTTATAGAGATTTTGGCACCTACCTTAAAAACCCAACAGTACCCTTCCTGATTACTAAAAATCAAGCTAATAAGAAGGGAAAATTTGGCACCCCTTCATCATGAAGTAGCCAAATTCTTCACTCCTCTAGGTGGTGGATTTTCGGCCATCACCTTTCCTTGATAGCTCATATCTTTTCTCCGTTTTATCTTCTATATTATCAATTATAAATTTCATGTAAATCCTCCTATTTTAGAGCCTTGTTTCCATCCACTTCTCCTAACCCTAGTTCCAAATTTTAGCTCACTTAAATTAAGAGAATTGGGCTCCCTAAAACTTAAATTTTGGGCCCCTTACACCCTTGTTGTGGCATCTCCCCTTGCTCCCTTTTAAGTGCCGAAAATGGCCAAGAAACATGGGCTCCTTGCGGCCAAAACTTGGGCCCCTTTAATTGTTAGTAATGCCACCTTCTAACGCCACCTATGGTTGGGCCACAAGCCCACGTTGGTATTTTAAACACAATTACCACCTTTTAACTCTATAATGTGCAATCAGATAATTTAACCAAGGCCTTTTCCTAGTCCTGAGCCCAGTTTGGACCCCTATCACTTAAATTAACATATTAAACATTTCCTTACACTAAATGTATAGACCCATTAATCCATGATGTTACACAATCAGCACTATCAACTCAAACTCTGAATTCGAATTTAAATCGTATTAATTTCGTTTTGCTATCATGTCATCATCACTTTTATGAGCAATACTAATCTCATGTACAAACATCGGCTTTACTTCCACTTTAGCAATAACTGCACTATCATCACAAAGATCTTTTTGAGTACTCATAACTCGTAAAGCATATAACAATTTCTGACTCAAAGTATCATCTACAATATTAGCTTTACCCGGATGATAATCTATCACAAGTTCGTAATCTTTCAATAATTCTAACCATATTCTCTTTCACAAGTTCAAATCTTTCTGAGTCATCAAGTACTTCAAACTCTTATGATCGGTATAAAATGACATTTCTCGCTAAGTAAGTAGCAGCGCCAAATTTTTAACACAAACACAATTGCAGCTAATTCAAGGTCATGTGTCGGACAGTTCTTTTCATGCATCTTTAGCTATCTCAGAGCAATAATAATGATTTTGCCTACTTGCATAAGCCCACAGCCCAAACCATTTAACAATGCATCACTGTAAACTTTAATTTTTCTTTGCCCGATTCAGTCTGAACTAACATTGGCACTTTTGTCAACAACACTTTTAACGGCTTAAAACTTTGCTGGCACTTTTCTGACCACTCAAATCTAACATCTTTCTGTAACAACTTAGTCAATGAAGTCGCAATCATCGAGAAACCTTTCACAAATTGTCAATAATATCTTGCTAGTCCAAGAAAACTACGGACTTCAAATACGTTTCTCAGAGGCTCCCATTCCTATAATAGCAGAGATTTTACTTAGATCAACTCTTATTCCCACAGCTGATACAACATGCTCCGAAATCAACCTCATGCAACCAAAACTCACATCTACTACACTTAGCATACCGATGCTTCTCACGTAATGTCTGTAACAAAAATTCTCAAATGCTCGAAATATTGTGTCTTATCACAATGCTACAACAAAGTGATCCAAATACGGTCTAAATATCTGATTCATCAAATCCATAAGCACTACAGGATCATTCGTTAGTTCAAAAGATATTACTAAGAATTCATAATATTTATACCTCGTTATGAAAATAATTTTCGACACATAAGATTCTTTAACTTTCTTTTCTGATACCTTTGTATTAATCACACATGCTAAATAGTCTTCGCAATCCTTTATTATATAACTCAACTTTCATCAAATGATAGCAATATCAAATTAGATGAAAAGAAAACATCCCGAAAATCAATGGACAGTTCTTACATATTTTATCCACTAAGACACACTTGCCTAAGGGGTTCGATACTCTAACCAAAAATTCAGTAGACTCAACAGGTAGAGTCATATGCAATACTAAATTCATACTCACATAGGAGTGGGTTGATCCCTGATATAATTATGGAATCACATCAGTATCGAATAGAGTTACAGTACCAGTCATGACGTCTGGAGATGACTCTTCCTCTCTTGCTCGTATAGCGTAAGCTCGGGTAGGTGCTCTCGCCTTTGATCTCACAGCTGTATCAATGGTCCCTCTTTGACTCCACTAATGTTCTCGACATTTTTGGTTAGTCTACCTCTAGCCATCACATTACTCGATCTCACATTCTGAACATTTTCTTCCTCAGTCATCTTTGGGCAGTCTCTAATAAAATGATCTCGTGATCCACATTTATAGAAAACTCTATTGTTATATTTGCCCAACATTCTCCCACATGTCGTCTTCCACACTGTCTACACTCAGGTTTGTTACTTTTGGCACTATCAACATTAGATTCATTTGGGGCTTGAATTCGTAAATCAGTACTTTGTCTCGAACGATCTCTACTTGGGTGTCCAAATGAAGCAGTTGAACGATTGCTGACATCTCTATATCTCTTTGAAGAAGGCTGAGAAAATTTATTCATCGATCTCTTTCTTTCATCTCGAACCTCAGAATCGACTTTCTTCTTTTCTTTACTAAGTTCCTCAGCTTTGTATGCTCTCTCCACAAGTGCAACAAATTCATTTATATCTAGTATCCCAACCAACAACTTTATGTCTTCATTCAATCCCTCTACGAAACATTTGCACATAGTAGCTTCAGTAGAAACACACTCTCTAGCATATTGACTCAATCGCACGAATTCTCGTTCATACTCAACAACAGACAAACGGCCTTATTTCAGCTCTAAAAACTCCTTACGTTTCTGATCAATGAAACATTGGCTGATATAGTTCTTTCTAAACTCGACTTGAAAGAAATCTCGAGTAATTCTCTCTCTCGAAACCATAAATATCAATGTTTTCCACCAATTGTAAGCCGTGTCTCTCAACAAGGAAACTGCACACTTAATGCACTCTTCAGGGTTCAGCGTCATTTCATCAAATACTCTGATTGTATTTTTAATCCAAAACTCAACTCGCTCAGCATCGTCCTCAGCTGTGGCCCTAAATTCTTCGGCCCCATACTTGCGAATCTTATCCACATGAGGTTTATTCAATCTGATCGGATCTACAACTTGTGGCACAATAGGTACTTGCAGGGGTGGAGGTTGTGGAGCTGTCGGATTTGTTCTAAAAATTTAAAAACCATTCACTCATCATACGGAAGAAGGCTTGCTTAGCCTCACCTCCCTCACCACTATCATTTGGCCTTGATGTGGCCGACGCTGTCCCTTGAGCTAGAGTAGGCACATTACTCTCTACATCGTCAGCAACTACTCAATCGGGATCCATTGCTATATTAAAACACATTTCAACTGTCAGATTTCATCTCACTATCATAATTTTACAATATGGCATGTATAGCATGACTCACACACGCTACGTTACTCCAAGAATCAACTAAAATGTAGCTCTGATACTAATAAATTTGTAACACCCTTAACCTGAGACTATTGCCGGAATAGGGTTTAGAGGTATTACCGAACAATAGGATCATTTCATATCATATTCACGACACAAAGTCAATCATCACCAAACACATTCATATACAATCATAGTGTCCCTTAAACGAGTCATTAAAACCCTAAGCATGCTTATAAATCGAGTCGGGACTAAGCCGAAACCCATATAAAATTTCATGAAAAATTTGAGACTTTTCTAAAATACAGGGGAGACACGCCCATGGGGGTATGCCGTGCCTGTCCCACGGATACATGACACACCCGTGTGACCTCCCCGTGGTTACATACTGTCAAAATCAACACGGCTACCAAGCACGCCCATGTGCTACAGCCGTGTCCTATAAGGTCATATTCTGCCATTTCTTGCATGACCTGTAGGCACGCCCGTGCCATGGCTGTGTGCAATTTAAGCGACATTCTACCAATTTATCCATGGTCTAAGGCACGCCCGTGTGCCCCAACCGTGTGACTTTATAGGCCACTTTGCAAAGTCAAAATGCCACCCATAAGGGTCCAATATACAAGCCATACAACCCAAACATTTCATGCTCATATTATCACCATAAACATACCAATATTGTCATTCCACTCATGCATCCAATTTCAACTCTATTTATACTAAATTCTGTAATACCCCAAACTAGGTCTATGTGTTAAGACGAGATTTGGTTTGTTACACAAATAAAACATCCATTTAATTCTCTAATGATTTAGGTAAGACAGTTCTACAAAACCTTTTGAAAGTGAAGTTTAGTAAAAATCAAGAATTTGATTTAAAATCAATGAATAAAGAAATACTAGTTTGAAATCTTATCATTTAGTATTTAATTGTCAAAAACCTTTAAGTAGTTTTTTTAAAAGAGTTCAAAAGAATTTTGAAAATAAGAATATTTAAAGAAACTATTATGTTTTAAAATAAAATATTTAAGAAAACATTAGTGAATTAACATCACCCATATTAAGTGTCTAAAAAAATTAAATCCATCCACACATAAAAATCCATAAAATATTAATAAAGGCCTTATTACATCATACCCAAAATAGTAATTAAATAAAATACTTAATAAAAGTTCATAGTTTATAAAACCCATGTTCGAAGTATGGCCTCCACGAAGTCATCCTCGGCCCAAGCCTCCGTCAATTGCCATTACCTGAGATGGATAATTAAACAGAGTGACTTACCAGAACTCAGCGTATAACTCACTTACCACATTCATTGGGCCAGATCATCAAGATATTATTTTGGGCTTGAGCCCATTTATGGATTTAACAATATAATAAATAAAATGCATGTAAAATGAAATTCCCAACCAAACCTAATTTCCATCCACTACACACCACCCGTACCAACCAACACACCTGTGGGGATCAAGTCAACCCACCCCACCAACACACCAATCGTAGGCATAAAGCCATTTTAAATAATATTGTAACATCCTAAAGGTGGGCCTGTGCATTTATATGTAGCATTTGTTTCATAGGTTAAAATTTAGAAATTTAGGTTTAGAGCTGAGGCCTAAATTAATTATTCTATTTAAGGTTACTTGGGCTAAAATAAAGTTTTAAGTAGTTTAATGAGCATTTTGGGCTTGTGGCCCAGAAGGAAATGATGCCACAAGGAAGGAGAGGAGTTGGCATTGAAAGGAAAGGGGAAGAGGCCCAATTTGTGGCTACCAAAAGCCCAAGTTTTGGGTCAAAAATTTGGCACTTAGGAGCCTTGGGAGGGGACAGCACAAGCCAAATTTTAGGAGTTTATAGTGTTTTAATTTAAGTGATTTAATGCTGATAAAGGGTGAGGAGTTGGATCTAATAGAGACTCTTTTAAATAAGGGATAAGGATGTGAGCTATCCAAAGAGTTGAAGAGTTGGCCGAAACTCAACTACAATTGGGGGAAACAGTTTAGTATAGGCCTTTGTAGTAGCCGAAATTCTGCTAACAAGTTCTCTCTATCTTTTCCTTTCTCTACCGAAATCTCCACTTCATTCTCCCTCTGAGTTTTTCTTTCTTTCCTTTTTTCTAGTTGGCTGAATACTTTGACGACTCTTTTCTCATTCTTTTCAAAACACTTTAGCCGAACTCTCATTTTATTCTCCTCCTTTTCTCCAAAAGCCAAAAATTTCATCTTTATTCATAGCCGAAATCTCACCTTAGCCAAACCTTCATCTTTGGAAATCGAAAACTCTCTAGATCTTCTCTTTTCTTCTAGATCCCTTCTAAAAGCTGAATCCCCTTTATTCATACCCTCATCTCCCATAGCCGAATCTACAAGGGTGGTTTCATTTTTCGAAGGTGCACCATAGCCGAATACTCCTCTTTAATTTGGTAAGTTTTAAGATTTTGCTTCTTAGCGATTTCTTCATTCACTTTTATCAAGTTTCTAATCTGAATCAATTTTCTAAGGCCCTGTCGATTTCAATCTCTGTACCTAGAAGACCGAATCTATTTCATTAAAGTCTCCTGTGTTGATTTGTGAAAAGCCGAAGGTAGGTGGTCAATGGTAGGTTCGGCCGAATAGCCACTTTCTTATTCTTTTGTCTTTGGCCGAATGTCTTAAGGTGTTAGATGGGTTACGATCATCGATTTGGTTAACTATTTTTGGTGATGACCGAATCTAGGAAGGGAGGTGACATGTTCTTGAGGGCATTCGGGACTAGATTAACTAGGTAAGATTTCATTCTAAGTGTTATAGTTGTTTAAGTAATTAGATCTCATCGTTTAAATGGTTTAGTGATTAAGAGATTATGATGGACTCAAATAACAGTCAGGCAGAAAAGGTTGGATCTGTAAAACCAACACCTAAATACAAGAAGTGATCTATTTCAGTACTGCGAGATTGGCCATCGGGGTGTGGGCCAACATCAAAGTCAAATCGTGGGCTGATAGTGGTAGTCTCGAGTGATAGTAGCGTAGACATAACAAAAGTGTTAGTACGAGAATCAAGTGTGAAATACTTCCCCACCATCTAGATCTGATTATTAAATGTATGCTCATAAGTTTTATATGTTATGATAAATGCCGAAATCTCGGTTTAATGATGGAAACCCAAAGAGGGTAAAAACGGACCACCAGGTTAGTAAATAATCTGATTAAATGTTATAATTAAATTGTTTATATATGATTGCATGGGTTGGGTGATGAAAGGAGGAAGTTATATGTACATGTGTAGCAATTTTTACCGTGAGATGCTGTAGCGGCTAATGCCGTGATCTGTTATAAGGGCCATGGGCCATAATATGTTGATGAGCAGCATGACTGCCATCTTGGCGTGTAACGATGTGGGTTGATTGTAGAAATCCCCAATGCAGAGAATGGTTGGTATAGGGGCATGTAGCGGATGGAAACCTAGGCAAATGAGTTAGGTTTTGCATATTATTTGTTATCTATATAAATGAGATTATTATTATGTTTTATGAGGCCCAAATCTAGTGGTGCATGAGGGTTGCACACTAAGTCTCGTGACTCATCTAATTAAATTAACCTTTCAGTTGACACTTAGTGCATCGACCGGGCGAAGAGGAGCGCAAGGTGGCCATGCAAAAGAATATATGGATCCGGCAAAAAGTCCCAACTTAATAGTTTTTTTTTCAAAAAAAATATTTTATGTTATGGATTTGAACTCCGTTGTAATAAGGTCGTGGGCCACTAAGTTACTTTTTGGATTTTAATATCGGTTTTTATTTATTTTTTTCTGTTATTCAAGGATTTACTTTAATTGAACTAAGGCATGCACTGAAATTTGGGCTTTTATTCAGAAGGTATATTTTATATAAAATTTCACTTGGGGTTTTCTGGTAACTTTGAATTGTTCTATTAAAATTTTTCTAGTGACACGCCAAATTTGGTTGTAATGTTTGGGCCGGGTTTGGGGTGTTACAAATTGGTATCAAAGCCCGGTTCAAAACTCGACTCTGGGGGTTTTGGGCTCCAAAGATTTTCTAAAAATGGCTTTTGGAACATGGATTTCTTTTAGTAAAGATTTGTTAGCTCGGCATGGCACCTGCGTCTTCGGCCCAAGTTTGCCAGGTAAGTATTCTGAACTCCTGATTATGATATAAATGTGGGCTTAATGGGTTTTATGGGACATAGACTATTTAGGTTAGAACTTGATGGACTCTAGGCTTAGTCAAACAACTCTTAAAAACCATAAGATTTAACCTCATTAAACAAAACCTGTAAACAAGTCACAAGACTAAGGTGTGGTAACAAGCATATGCATGTCTAGGAGTAGATCCGGAAGAGCTTGGTATTTAAGTAGTCCGAGTGACTCACCTCCTCTTCGCTGGAATCTTACCTGGTGCATAGTGATTGTTTAATTTAGCCATGATAGGGTGTGGCAATAGGCATATGCATGTCTAGGAGTGGATTCAAGGAAAGCTTGGTATTTAAGCAGTCCTAGTGACTCACCTCCTTTTCACTAGAATCCTACCTGGTGCATAGTGACTATTCACCCTAGTTACGAGGACGTGTTGATAGGCGAAAACTTACAACTAAAACCTGAAAGGGACCAACCATCCTATTTTGTAAAATCCTAAAGTAAATCTTAGTTCTGAAATCATCAAATTACCCTTGATTAAAAAAAAAAATTACCCTAGTTTTGCAAAATGACAAAAATACCTCTTGTCTGAAAAATGACCAACATACCCCTAATTTACAAAATGACCAAATTATCCCTTACTTGCAAAATTACTAAAATACCCCGAGTTAAAATTATCGAAATACCCTTATTCTGCAAAATCACTCGAAACCATATTTTGAATTTTTTTACGAAAATACCCCTTGTAGGTTAAAATTACGAAAATACCCCTAGGTAGCGAAATGACGAAAATACCCTTAGGTGATGGATGTTACTTGTACGAATATTGTGTGTGCATAATTCCTAGAATTAGGAAGACTAAAAACTGTAGGTAGGTTCGAATCCGAGCGAATCACTTTAAAAAAAACTATGTTTCATAAGATTGTTCGGGGATAATTAGTGGAACCAACTAATGACTCATAAAACTTTTAAATCAGATAAAGGCGAACTAGAAGAATGAGTACAAGAGGTCGAGGACGTCCGCCACGTGGTCATGGTAGAGGTAGGATGATCGTGTTAGAACCCGTAGGATCGGGCCATGGGTCTAGGAGTGAGATACCGATTCCACTAGCTGCTGAGGTGGAATTTCAAGACCAGACATGTGGAGATGACGTGGTTTCACAGGCGGTCTTAAGAGTTTTGGAAAGAGTGGCTGAGGCTGGTATGGGTATAGGAGCCCGAAAATCTATGCCAAAGAGGCTGAGAAACAATGGGGCCGAAGTATTTAGGGGAGTCTCTGGCGTATCCCCAAGTTTCACTGAATATTGGTTGGAGGCAGTGGAACGTATAATGGATGACCTAGACTTCACAGTGGAGGAGAAGCTAAAGGGGGCGTGTCTCTTCTTCGAGCCGAGGCTTACCAATGGTGGCTCACAGTGAAAGAGGGTACGGCCGCGGACCTGATTGACTGGAATTTCTTTAAGGAGTCATTCCAGGGAAAGTATGTTAGGGCCAATTATATGGATGCTCAAAGGAAAGCATTCCTGAACTTGGTGCAGGGGAGTAAGTCGGTGGCTGAGTATGAGGCTAAGTTTCTGCGTTTAAGTCGTTACACTCGGGGAATGGTGGCAACGGAGTATGAACGATGCCTTTGGTTCGAGGATGGGCTACGGAATGAGCTAAGGATTTTGATTGCACCACAGTGAGAGAGAATTTTTGCGGTTTTGGTGGACAAAGTTAATATAGCTGAAGAAGTGAAACGGGTGGAGAGACAAGAGAGGGATAAGGATCGGAGCAAGAGTAAGAGAAGTTTTGGACCCTCTAGAGCAACTGGAAATTTTCAGAAGAGGCCTAGGACTGATAGGCCAGCTCGTGCTCCATCAGGCCAGAGTCAAGCATGTTCTATATATGGGAGAACCCATTATGGTGAGTGCAGAATGAAAATGGATGGATGCTTTAAGTGTGGATCCACAGAACATTTGATGAGGGACTGTCCTGAGATGGATCGGGGGCAGCCAACGGGCCAAGGTTCTAATTAGACTAGGAGAGGTGATCAGCCTGGACCAAGGGGTAGAGGTGCAGCTAGAGGAAGAAATAGATCTGGTAGGGGTCGTGGAGCATCTGGTAGAGGTGCAGGTAATGTAGTTGCAAGGCAGCCGGGTTTAGTTTATGTAGCTCGTCGATGGGAGGATAGTGACGCACTGGATGTTATAATCGGTATGTTTCTTATTACTGATAATCATTTACTTACCTTGATTGATATTGGGTCAACCCACTCCTATGTTGCATGTTCAGTATCTGAGACTCTAAGTTTAGACTTTGAAACAACCATAAGGAAGATGACTGTGGTTAGTCCTTTAGGACAATCTAAGATAGTGGACAAACTGTTTAAGGATGTACCTTTAGAGATGCAAGGGGTAGTATTCCCAGCAGATTTAATGGAATTACCATTTGGGGAGTTTGACCTTATTTTAGGAATGGATTGGTTGACTAAGCATCATGCCAAGTTAGACTGTAGGAATAAGCGTATGGTGTTGAGCACCCCGAAAGGCGGGGAAGTGGTTGTGTTAGGAGAAAGGAGGAATTACTTGTCCAACATGGTATTATCTTTAAAAGCTATTAAGATGATTCGGAAGGGATGTAGTGCATTTCTAGTCTTTATTGGTGCGTTGGATGCTAAGGAGGTGACTGTTGATGAGGTTCGAACAGTCAAGGATTTTGCGGATGTCTTTTGAAGGAATTGCCAGGACTACCCCCGGATCGCGAGGTGG
This sequence comes from Gossypium rotundifolium, assembly GCA_025506655.1. NCBI lineage: Eukaryota > Viridiplantae > Streptophyta > Magnoliopsida > Malvales > Malvaceae > Gossypium > Gossypium rotundifolium. Next base: position 168,609,295 of record CP106724.1, on the reverse strand, counting down.
AATTTGGAATAGACCTATTTCTGGGTACAGCTCCAGTATCCATTGCTCCTTATAGGATGGCGCCAAAGAGTTGGTGGAGCTCAAGGCTCAAATTCAGGAATTATTGGATCAAGGGTTCATTCGACCGAGTGTGTCTCCATGGGGAGTGCCGATCCTATTCGTGAAAAAGAAAGGCAAGTCTATGAGTATGTGCATGGACTATCGTCAACAGAATAAGTTGACGATTAAAAACAAGTATCCATTACCAATAATCGATGATCTATTCGATCAGCTCAAAGGAGCTTCAGTCTTTTCTAAGATTGACTTAAGGTCTGGATATCATCAATTAAGGGTTAAAGAAGGAGACATTCATAAGACGGTGTTTCAAACTAGGTACGGGCATTACGAGTTCTTAGTATTGCAGTTCGGGTTGATGAACGCACCAGCAACCTTTATGGATATGATGAACCGGGTGTTTCAGCCATATCTTGATCGGTTCATCATAGTGTTCATCGACGATATCCTGGTTTACTCTAAGTTGGAGGAAGAGCATGATGAACATCTTCGCGTGGTGTTGCAAACTCTGAGGGAGAAGTAGTTGTTTGCAAAGTTCAGTAAATGTGAGTTCTGGCTGAAGGAAGTGACTTTTTTAAGACATATGGTTTCGGCTGAGGGAATCCGGGTAGACCCTCAAAAGATAGAGGCTGTATTAGATTGGAAACCACCGAAGTCTATGGCGGAGGTTCAGAGTTTCTTAGGTTTGGCAGGGTATTACCGAAGGTTCGTTAAAGGGTTTTCTCTAATAGTGTCACCTCTAACTAAGTTGTTGAGGAAGGGAGTATCATTTGTATGGACCGACAAACAACAAGAGAGCTTTGAGAAGTTGAAGAGAATCTTGACGAAAGCACTAGTATTAATTTAGTCAGAGGTAGGAAAAGAATTTACCGTCTACTGTGATGCATCACACACGGGTTTAGGGTGTGTGCTGATGCAAGAAAGAAAGGTGGTGGCGTATGCGTCTTGACAGTTGAGACCGCATAAGTTGAACTACCCTACACATGACTTGGAGTTGGCGGCGGTAGTGTTTGCCTTGAAGATTTAGAGGCACTACTTGTATGGGAAGAAGTCGGTAATTTACACCAACCATAAAAGTTTGAGGTACCACCTTACCCAGAAGGAGCTAAATTTAAGACAACGTAGGTGGATCGAGCTCTTGAAGGTTTATGATTTTTCGATCGAATACCACCTTGGTAAGGCGAATGTGGTGGCGGATGCGTTAAGCCAAAAGGTAGTATCGGAACTAAGAGCCATGTTCGCTCATCTGAGTTTATTCGACGACGGGAGTTTGCTGGCTGAGTTGCAAGTAAAGCCAACATGGGTAAGTCAGGTTAGGGATAAATAGTTAGGGGATAAAGACCTGAGTGCTCGGCTGTTACGCGTGAAGGATGGTGGAATGGAGGACTATAGTTTGAATAATGATGGAGTTCTGTGTTATCATTGGAAGATTTACATGCCTAAAGATGATGAGTTAAGACAGAGGATTCTTCAGGAATCACATAATAGCCCTTATGCTATGCATCCTGGAGGAGTTAAGATGTATCGTGATTTGCGAGAGCAATTTTGGTGGCCAGGTCTGAAGAAAGAGGTAACGAAAATCATGGGAAAATGTTTGACGTGTCAGTAGGTCAAAGCTGAACATCAAGTGCCTTCGGGATTACTGTAGCCGGTGAAGATTCCCTAATAGAAATGGGAGAGAATCACGATGGATTTTGTTAGTGGGTTACCCCTTACACCCACTAAGAAGGATTCGATTTGGGTGATTGTAGATCGGCTGATGAAGTCTGCTCACTTCATACCGGTTTGAGTGGACTTTTCTCTACAAAAGTTGACTAAATTGTATGTGGCTGAGGTTGTAAGATTGCATGGTGTGCCAGTGTCGATCATATCAGATAGGGACCCTAGGTTCACGTCACTATTTTGGAAGGCTCTTCATCAAGCAATGGGAACAAGGTTAGACTTTAGTACTACTTTCCACCCACAGACTGATGGTCAGTCGGAGAAGGTGATTCAAATCTTGGAGAATATGTTAAGGGGTTGCATCATTGATTTTAGGGGCAGTTGGGAAGAGTACTTGCCTTTGGTAGAATTTAAATACAATAATAGTTATCAAGCTAGCATTCAGATGGTGCCTTATGAAGCATTATATGGAAGGAGATGTCGTACTCCGACTTGTTGGACGGAGTTGGGTGATCGCAAGGTGTTAGGTCCGGAATTAGTTTCGAAAATGGAGGAGAAAGTTAAGTTAATACGGGCTAGGTTAAAGGAAGCGTCTGATCGATAGAAGTCTTATGCGAATCTAAAGCGAAAAGAGGTGGAATTTGCGGTAGGTGATCAAGTCTTCTTGAAGGTATCCCCCTGGAAGAAGGTAATGAGGTTTGGACGAAAAGGAAGTTAAGTCCACGGTTTATTGGGCCTTATTGGGTACTAGAACGTATGGGCCCAGTGACTTATCGTTTGGAGTTGCCTTCGGAGTTGGAGCAGATACATGGTGTATTTCATGTTTCGATGCTGAGATGTTATCGATCTGATCCATCGCACGTAGTGCCAGTAGAAGAGATAGAAGAAAGGCGGATTTATCTTTTGAGGAGGAACCAGTGCAAATACTAGATCGAGATGTAAAAGTGTTAAGAAGGAAGTCTGTTCCTTTAGTCAAAGTTTTGTGGCGAAACCATGGTATAGAAGAGGCGACGTGGGAGCCAGAGGATGTTATACACCAATAGTATCCCTATCTCTTTTGATCAGGTAAATTTTGAGGCTGAAATTTATTTTAAAGGGGTAGAATGTAACATCCTAAAGGTGGGCCTGTGCATTTATATGTAGCATTTGTTTCATATGTTAAAATTTGGAAATTTAGGTTTAGAGCTGCGGCTTAAATTAAATATTCTGTTTATGCTTTCTTGGGTTAAAATAAAGTTTTAAGTAGTTTAATGAGCATTTTGGGCTTGTGGCCTAGAAGGAAATGATACCATAAGGAAGGAGAGGAGTTGGTGTCAAAAGGCAAGAGGAAGAGGCCCAATTTGTGGCCACCAGAAGCCCAAGTTTTGGGTCAAAAATTCGGCACTTAGGAGCCTTAGGAGGGGACAGCACAAGGCAAATTTTTAGGAGTTTATAGTGTTCTAATTTAAGTGATTTAATGCTGATAAAGGGTAAGGAGTTGGATCTAATAGAGACTCTTTTAAATAAGTCAGTAGATCATTCTAAGGGATAAGGATGTGAGCTATCCAAAGAGTTGCAGAGTTGGTGAAACTTAACTACAGGGGAGGAAACGATTTAGTATAGGCCTTTGTAGTAGCTAAAATAATACTAACAAGTTCTCCCATCTTTTCTTTTCTCTGCCGAAATCTCCACTTCATTCTCCCTCTGAGTTTTTCTTTCTTTCCTTTTTTCTAGTTGGCCGAATACTTTGACGACTCTTTTCTCATTCTTTTCAAAACACTTTATCCGAACTCTCATTGTTATTCTCCTCCTTTTCTCCAAAAGCCGAAAATTTCATCTTTATTCATAGCCGAAATCTCACCTTAGCCGAACCTTTATCTTTGGAAACCAAAAACTCTCTAGCTCTTCTCTTTTCTTCTAGATCCCTTCTAAAAGCCGAATCCCCTTTTTTCATACCTTCATCTCCCATAGCCGAATCTACAAGGGTGGTTTCGTTTTCCCGAAGGTGCACCATAGCCAAATACTCCTCTTTAATTTGGTAAGTTTCAGGATTTTGCTTCTTAGCGATTTCTTCATTCACTTTTATCAAGTTTCTAATCCGAATCAGTTTTCTAAGGCCCTATCGATTTCACTCTCTGTACCTAGAAGACCGAATATATTTCATTAAAGTCTCCTGTGCCGATTTGTGAAAAGCCGAAGGTAGGTGGTCAATGGTAGGTTCGGCCGAATGGCCACTTTTTTATTCTTTTATCTTTGGCCGAATGTCTTAAGGTGTTAGATGGGTTGCGATCATCGGTTTGGTTAACTATTTTTGGTGATGGCCGAATGTAGTAAGGGAGGTGACGTGTTCTCAAGGACATTCGGGACTCGATTAACTAGGTAAGAGTTCATTCTAAGTGTTATAGTTGTTTAAGTAATTAGATCTCATCGTTTAAATGGTTTAGTGATCAAGGGATTATGATGGACTCCAATAACAGTCAGGTAGAAAAGGTTGGATCTGTAAAACCAACACCTAAATATAAGAAGCGATCTGTTTCGGTTGTGCGAGATTGGCCATCGGGGTGTGGGTCGACATCGAAGTCAGATCATGGGCCGATAGTGGTAGTCTCGAGTGATAGTAGCGTAGACATAGCGAAAGCATTAGTACAAGAATCAGGTGTGTAATACTTCCCCACCATCCAGATCTGATTATTCAATGTATGCTCATAAGTTTTATATGTTATGATAAATGCCGAAATCATGGTTTAATGATGGAAACCCAAAGAGGGTAAAAACGGACCACCAGGTTAGTAAATAATCTGATTAAATGTTATAATTAAATTGTTTATATGTGATTGCATGGGTTGGGTGATGAAAGGAGGAAGTTATATGTACATGTGTAGCGATTTTTACCGTGAGATCTCAGAGTGGCTAATACCGTGATCTGTTATAAGGGCCATGGGCCATAATATGTTGATAAGCAGCATGACTGCTATCTTGGCGTGTAGCGGTGTGGGTTGATTATAGAAATCCCCAATAGAGAGAACGGTTGGTACGGGGGCGTGTAGCGGATGGAAACCTAGGCAAATGGATTGGGTTTTGCATATTATTTGTTATCTATATAAATGAGATTATTATTATGTTTTATGAGGCCCAAATCTAGTGGTGCATGAGGGTTGCACACTAAGTCTCGCGATTCACCCAATTAAATTAACCTTTCAGGTGACACTTAATGCATCGGACCGGGCCGGAGAGGAGCGCAAGGTGGCCATGCAAAAGAAAATGTGGATCATGCAAAAAGTCCCAACTTAATAGTTTTTTTTTCAAAAAAAAATACTTTATGTTATGGATTTGAACTCCGTTGTAATAAGGCCATGGGCCACTAAGTTACGTTTTGGATTTTAATATGGGTTATTATTTATTTGTTTTTTTCTGTTATTCAAGGATTTACTTTAATTGAACTAAGGCATGTATTGAAATTTGAGCTTTTATTTGTAAAAGTATATTTTATATAAAATTTCACTTGGGGTTTTCTGGTAACCTGAATTGTTCTATTAAAATTTTTCTAGTGACACGCCAGATCTGGTTGTAGTGTTTGGGCCAGGTTTGGGGTGTTACAAATATTTTGGTGCACCACCGAACTAGATTGTGACAAAGTCACCGAACTAGAGGCATTAAGCCATTTAAAATATATTTGTGGAGAGCCACCGAACTAGATTTTTAGCAACAGGCCTTTCTTCTCTTCGTCAATTATCCCAACCCATGCAATCATGTATGCATAACAATATATATATATATATATATATATATATCCATATGATAATTTAACAAAAGCCTATAATACATGTGAGTCCAAAAATTCAAATTTTCATTTTGGCCCATAAGACAAAATAGCATTTTAGCCCATTTAACGATCTAGCAACTTTGGCTAATATATCGATCTAGCAGTTTTTCGACCCATTTATCAATCTAGCAGTTTTTCGGCCCATTTATCGATCTAGCGGTTTTCCGGCCATTTATCACATGAGGCATAAAATTTATTATTTACCAATTAACTTATTGAGGCGTTTTAAGTAAATTTCACGACTTTAACTGTTTTCATGTGTTTACACAAAAATGTTAATTATTACGCATTTTCTGATTTTGCCATCTTTATGATTTTATCCCAATACTTACGGTATAGTATCTAACCCGAGATAAGTGTGAAGTTACACACCTGGTTACTGTGAGAACTAGACTTTCCCGCTCGTCGATACCTAAACGCATCACGATGATTTAGAACACTATTATTTATTTACAAATCGAATCTTAGAAATAACGATCTAGACTTTTACCCTCAGAATTTCGAACCACTTCAATTTGCGATTTCTCCCCGATTGTTGGTTTGTTACCCGATGAAAATCCACGAACAAACAAAGGTTCGGGAGTACGAACGACTTCAAACAACTGGTTCTCCTTGGATGAGGGTCCACAACCCGGTGGAAAATCTCGGATTTCTGAAACAACCCTTCGCTTAAACTTTGGGGAATAGCGGAACCACCCCTCTTTCGAACACTATTTACCACCCTTTTCGTCCCTATCTTGATTGTCACAAATATTCTTGTTCCACAATATGAAAATCGAGCGATAACTTCCCCTAAAACGAAATCGATTAATAATCCATCCATATCAATATGACGAGTAATATGAGAGTCCTTAATAAACACTTACCTTAACATCTTAAATCGATTCCAATGATTCACGATGCTCATGAACACTTGAGTTTTGGCCCTCCACTATCACACTATTGCTTAAACGAGGGTTGAAAGAATAACCATCAAGACAATATAGATGAATAGGAGATTCGACTTTGAAGGAAAATTGGAGAAAATGGTATTAATACCATTCGGCCGTGAGAGAAAAATAATGAAGAAAGTGTTTGAATGATAAATAAAAAAATGAAGAAGAAGAGAGAATGGGAAGAAGGTGTTATATTTCGATTTTCAAAGAGAAGAAAAGAGAATGAGGAAAGAGATGAATTTATGAGCAAAATGCATTCGAAAATGGGAAAGGAGAAGGAAAAAGAATGGCTTTTTTGTGTTGGTAGTTTCGGCACTAGGAGAAAGACACTAGAATGATTTGCAAAAATGACCAAATGGTCGAAAAGATGACCAAAAGAAATAAAGCAAATGTTGTTTTCCTCTACACCAATACATTCGGCCAAGGGAAGGAAAAGATGAATAGAGAAAAAGTGTCTTCAAACAAAACAAAAATGACCAAAAGAATTCTAACAAGCTACCATCCTACCCCAAGCTAACCACCAAATTTCGGCTCCCCCCTTTTGTCCATAATGCTGTCTATATTCATGGCAAAAATTGCCATGAAAAAGTTTCCAAAACATAAACCTTGATTCAAGCCTTGCAATCCTCCATTTTCCAAAAGTTTGAGAAATCCTATCCCCAAAATTAAGCAATTCTATCCCTAATTCATGCTTGCCATAACCTTAAGTTTCATTACCATAAAAATTTAGTCCATCTTATCCATGAATGATGCTTGGCTGACACTTGCTAGGAAAAAGCAAAAATAAAAGCTCCCAATTCGCATGCTAGGAGATTCAACCTCTCCCTTAAGTCCAATTTTATGGCGCCATCACCACTTTGCCAATTACTCATCTTATGCCATCTTTTATCACTTAATTAACTTAAACTTCATGGTCACCTGATTCCTCTGCAGTAAAGTACTCTTTACTAAAATTTATTCTAATTCCAAGTAAACCCGAGCCTTCTTAAGACTATATTAAGCACACAATAAAATCATACCTGAGCTAACACCAAAGACAAGCAACATATTGATACTCAAATTTTTAGGATGTTACAATTCTACCCCTTAAAAGAAAATTTTGTCCTCGAAATTTACCTGATTAGAAGAGGTGAGGATATTGTTGCCGAATTGCATCCTCAGGCTCATACGTAGCTTTCTCCACTCCGTGATTACGCCATAAAACCTTAATCAATGGCACAGTCTTCTTTCTTAGCACCTTAACATCTCGGTCTAAGATTTCCACTGGTTCCTCCTTGAAAGATAAGTCTGATCTCAACTCCACTTCTTCTACCGGTACTATGTGAGACGAATCTGATCTATAGTGCCTCAGCATGAAAACATGGAAAACATTATGAATTTGACTCAACTCCGGAGGTAATTCAATCGATAGGCTTTGGACCAACACGCTTCATACACGATATGGTCCAATGAACCTAGGGCTCAACTTGCCCTTCCTTCCAAATCTGAAAATCTTTTTCCAAGGTGAGACCTTCAGAAAGACCTGATCCCCACAGTAAACTCGATACGATATCCTTACGCTTCAGATATGCATACGACTTTTATCTATCTAAAGCTTCCTTTAACCGTGCTCGAATAACTTTTATCTTTTCTTCCGTCTCAGATATCAATTCAGGACCCAACATCTGCCATTCACCCAATTCAGTCCAATAAGTAGGAGTACGACACCTACGACCATACAATGCCTTGTAGGGTGCCATCTAAATGCTAGACTGATAGCTATTGTTATACGCAAACTCTACCAACGGTAGAAAATCCTCCCAACTACCTCTGAAGTCAATTACACAACCGCTTAACATGTCTTCCAATATTTGAATTACTCTTTCTAACTGACCATCTGACTAAGGATGAAAAGCCGTACTAAAGTTTAACTTTGTTCCCAAAGCTTTATGCAAAGCTTTCCAAAATCGTGATGTAAACCTAGGATCCCTGTCTGATATAATAGACACTCTGATATAATAGACACTAGTACCCCATGCAACCTCACGATTTCAGATACATACAGCTTAGCCAACTTCTGTAATGAGTAATCCGTACGAACTGGTAGAAAATGAGTAGTCTTTGTCAATCGATCAACTACTACCCAAACGAAATTTTTCTTAGTAGGTGTTAAAGGCAACCCACTAACAAAATCCATTGTTATCCGCTCCCATTTCCAAAGGGGAATCTTTACCGGTTGTAATAAACCTGACGGCAATTGATGCTCCGCCTTCACTTGGTGACAAGTCAAACATTTTCCTACAAACTCAGAAATCTCACGCTTCAACCCTGGCCACTAATATCGTTCATGGAGATCTTGATACATCTTATTTCATCCAGGGTGCATAGCATAAGGGCTACTATGCGCCTCCCGTAGAAGCATTTGTCTCAAATCTGAGTCCTTGGGCATACAAATTCTTTCACGAAAACAAAGCACTCCATCAATGTTTATACCAAAATCCCCTATTTCACCACTTTCAACTTGCTGAATTAAGAGTCCCAACTTTTCATCTGATATCTGCTTTTCCTTGATTTGATCTAACCACAGAGGCTTCACCTAAAGATCCGCTAATAGACTACCATCCTTATACAAACTCAGATGAGCAAACATTGCTCTCAAATCAGATACCACCTTTGACTTAACACGTCTGCTACCACGTTAGCCTTTCCAGGATGATACTCGATTGAGAAATCATAATCTTTTAACAACTTCACCCATCTTCTTTGTCTCACGTTTAACTCCTTCTGAGTAAGAAGATACTTAAGACTCTTGTGATCCATATAGATGATAGACTTATCACCGTAGAGATGTGCCTCCAAATCTTTAAAGCAAATACTACCGCAGCTAACTCCAAGTCATGAGTAGGGTAGTTTACTTCGTGCGGTCTCAACTGACGAGAAGCATAAGCCACCACTTTTCCATTTTGCATCAGCACACAACCTAAACCCATGTGTGACGCATCACAGTAGACAATAAATTCTTTTCTAGCCTCAGGTTGAATCAAAACTGGTGCTTCCGTCAAAATCTTCTTCAATTTCTCAAAACTCTCTCGCTATTTTTCATTCCATACATACGGTACTCCCTTTCTCAATAGCTTAGTTAAAGGTGCGGCAATCAGTGAAAACTCCTCAACAAAGCGTCTATAATAACCAGCGAAACCTAAGAAACTCTGAATCTCAACTACTGACTTCGGTGGTTTCCAATCCAGTACAGCCTCAATCTTTCGAGGATCCACCCTTATTCTTTTAGCTGATACCACATGACCCAAGAAAGTCACTTCCCTTAACTAAAATTCACATTTACTGAATTTGGCATAAATTTGCTTATCTCGAAGTAATTGGAATACTATACGCAAATGTGAGTCATGTTCCTCTTCATTCCTCGAATATACCAAAATGTCATCTATGAACACTACCACAAACCGGTCTAAATATGGTTGAAAGACGCGGTTCATCATGTCCATAAATGTAGTTGGTGCATTGGTCAACCCAAACAGCATCACCAAAAACTCATAATGTCCATAATGAGTTCAGAATGCTGTCTTATGAATATCTGCTTCTTTCACCTTGAGTTGGTGATAACCCAATCTCAAATCAATTTTGGAGAAAACTGAAGCTCCTTTCAATTGATCAAACAGGTCATCAATTCTTGGCAAAGGATACATATTCTTGATCGTCAATTTATTCAACTGCCTGTAATCAATGCACATACGCATCGACCCATCCTTTTTCTTAACAAACAAAACCGGTGCTTCCCACGGAGACACACTCGGTCGAATAAATCCCCAATCCAACAATTCTTGAATTTGAGCTTTAAGCTCCACCAACTCCTTCGGTGCCATTCTATAAGGAGCAATGGACACTGGACCCATTCCGGACAAAAGCTCAATACCAAATTCTACTTCCCGATCTGGAGGTATACCAGGAAGTTCTTCGGGAAATACATCTGAAAATTCCTTCACCGTTCTCACATCTTCCACTGATAACTCCTTGGCATCCAACGCACTAATAAAAGCTAAGAATGCTCCATACCCTTTCCGCACCAACTTTTCTGCCTTTAATGTAGATACCACAATTTCCAAATAATTCCTTCGTTCGCCTATCATTACTACCTCCTTATCATCCGAAGTCCTTATTGACATCCGCTTTTCAGCACAATCCAAATGCACCCTGTGCTTAACCAACCAATCCATGCCCAGAATGAGATCGAATTCGCCGAAAGGCAATTCCATCAAATTTGCTAGAAATATTACTCTTTGGATTTCTAAGGGCACGTCTCTAAATAGTTTATTTACAATTACTGACTGTCCTAAAGGACTAATTACCGTCATCTCACTATCAGTAATTTTAGATTCTAGATTTAGGTTTCCAGATATGGCACTAGCAATATATGAGTGGGTAGAACCAACATCTATCAAAGTAGTAACAAGCACATCAAAAATGAAAAACGTACCAGTTATCACATCAGGTGCATCGCCATCCTCGCGGCATCTAACTGCATAGACCAATCCTGGCTGTCTTGCATCCGCGTTACCTCTAGAACATTGCCTCGACCCAGTGTACCTTGACCACGTCCAGCCCCATTACCACCACGACCCAGTCCACGGCCTTTCGGTGGCTGCTAAGTACCTCTGGTCGACTGTACATCAGGATTACGAGCTTTCTGAGTCGTATCCATCTGTCGAGGGCAATTCTTATATTGATGATCCATTGAACCACATTTATAACAAGCACCAGTTTTCCTCCAGCACTCTCCAGAATGTCGTTTCCCACATTCAGCACAGTCTTGACTCTGATTAATAGCCCCAGGTGCTCTACCTTGAGCTGGCTTATCACTCCGAGGCCTCTTCTGAAACCTTTTTGAAGAACCCGAATACTTTATATCTCTCTTGCCTCTGACTCTTTCTCGATTCTAACGCTCTGAGCTCTTAGCCTCTTCGGCTATCTTGGCTTTCTCCACAAGCGTGGCAAAAGTTCTCACTTGTTGTGTGGCGATCAGTACCCGCAACTTATCATTCAGCCCATCCTCGAAGCGTACACAGTGCTCATGATCCGTTGGCACTATTGTCCGAGCATAGCGCTCAAGCGTAAAAACTCAGCCTCATACGCTGCCACCATCTTATTTCCCTAAACCAGTTTCAAAAATTCCTTCCTCCGGGCATCCACGTAACTTGTTCCTACATATTTCCCTTGAAAGGCAGCTTTAAAGAAATCCTAAGTAACTAATGCAGCTTCAGTGCCTTCTCGGACAGTAAGCCACCATTGATATGCCGCTTCCCTTAATAAAGACACCGCTCCCTTTAGTTTCTGTTCTACAGTGCACTCTAGGTCGTCCATAATTCACTCAATCGCCTCAAGCCAATATTCAGCAACATTTGGAGCTACACCTGAGACACCTCTGAAAACCTCAGCACCACTTGATTTCAATCGCTCCGATATCGACCCACGAGCTGTTGGCCTAGCTCTAGTTCAGCGTCCCTTTCAAGGACTCGCAACATTACTCATGTCAAAGCATTATTTTCTCTCCTATTCTCTTGTGAATCATTTTTCGACGTTGGTGATGCCGGTGCATCCATTTCTGGAATATGTCCCGATTCCTCAGACACAGCTCTAGCACCTCGGCCTCTACCACGGCCACGTCTACCACGTCCGCATCCTCTGGTGCTCATACTGACTAATTCATTTTAATTTGATTACGAATTTTATGAATTAGAAAACTGTTTCAGTGTTTATTAACGATATTTTATGAGATTCAAGAGATAAAGTTGTTTTTCGCAAACACATCCTATAGTCTCGATCTCTACAATTTTCAACATCTAAAACTAGAAGTTCTAGAGTGTTCCTATGATCATATCATCATAATAATCATTCAGTAATGAATACTTACTTGACTTGGTGCCGGATGCTTGTGGTGCCATACTAACTTTAAAACATACTTAAAAATAATTTCACACGTAAATTATTTATTGAACCCAACCACAGCCGAGTTTTGAAACTGGCTCTAATACCATTTCTTGTAACACCCCAAACCAGGTCTATGCGTTAAGACGAGATATGGTTTGTCACACAAATCGAACATCCATTTAATTCTCTAATGATTTAGGTAAAACAGTTCTACAAAACCTTTTGAAAGTGAAGTTTAGTAAAAATCAAGAATTTGATTTAAAATCAATGAATAAAGAAATATTAGTTTGAAATCTTGTCATTTAGTATTTAATTGTCAAAAACCTTTAAGTAGTTTTTTTTTTTTTAAAAGAGTTCAAAAGATTTTTGAAAACAAGAATATTTAAAGAATCTCATATATTTTACAACAAAATATTTAAGGAAACATTATTGAATTAACATCAGCCCATATTAAGTGTCTAAAAAAAAATTAAATCCATCCACACATAAAAATCCATAAAATATTAATAAAGGCCTTATTACATCATACCCAAAATAGTAATTAAATAAAAATACTTAATAAAAGTTCATAGTTTATAAAACCCATGAAGTATGGCCTCGACGAAGTCATCCTCGGCCCAAGCCTCCGTCAATTGCCATTACCTAAGATGGATAATTAAACAGAGTGAGTTACTCAAAACTCAGTGTATAACTCACTTACAACATTCACTGGGCCAGATCATCAAGACATTATTTTGGGCTTGAGCTCATTTACGAATTTAACAATATAATAAATAAAATGCATGTAAAATGAAATTCCCAACCAAACCTAATTTCCATCCGCTACACACCACCCGTACCAACCAACACACCTATGGGGATCAAGTCAACCCACCACACTAACACACCAATCGTAGGCATAAAGCCATTTTAAATAATATTGTGGTGCACCATCGAACTAGATTGTGACAAAGTCATCGAACTAGAGGCATTAAGCCAATTAAAATATATTTGTTAAAATATATTTGTGGCAGAGCCACCGAACTAGATTTTTGGCAATAGGCCTTACTTCTCTTCGTCAATTATCCCAATCCATGCAATCATGCATGCATAACAATATATATATCTATATGATAATTTAACAAAAGCCCATAATACATGTGAGTCCAAAAATTCAAATTTTTATTTTGGCCCATAAGACAAAATAGCATTTTAGCCCATTTAACGATCTAGAAACTTTGGCCCATATATCGATCTAGCAGTTTTTCGGGCCATTTATCGATCTAGCAATTTTTTGGCCCATTTATCGATCTGGCAATTTTTCGGCCCATTTATCTATCTAGCAATTTTTCGGCCCATTTATCACATGAGGCATAAAATTTACTATTTACCAATTAACTCATTGAGGGTATTTTCGTAAATTTTATGACTTTAACTATTTTCATGATTTTTCCATCTTTACGATTTTATCCCAATACTTACGGTATAGTATCTAACCCGAGATAAGTGTGAAGTTACACACCTGGTTACTGTGAGAACTAGACTTTCCTACTTGTCGATACCTAAACGCATCACGATGATTTAGAACACTATTATTTATTTATAAATTGAATATTAGAAATAACGATCTAGACTTTTACCTCAGAATTTCGAACCACTTCTATTTGCGATTTTTCCCCGATTGTTGGTTCGTTACCCGATGAAAATTCACGAACAAACAAAGGTTCGGGAGTACGAATGACTTCAAACAACTGGTCTCCTCGGATGAGGGTCCATAACCTGGTGGAAAATCTCAGATTCTCGAAATAGCCCTTCGCTTAAACTTAGGGAGAATAGCGGAATCACCCCTCTTCCGAGCACTATTTACAGCCCTTTTCGTCCCTATCTTGATTGTCACAAATATCCTTGTTCCACAATAGGAAATCGAGCTATAACGTCCCCTAAAACGAAATTGATTAATAATCCATCTATATCAATATGGCGAGTAATATGAGAGTCCTTAATAAACCCTTACATTAACACCTTAAATCGATTCCAACGATTCTCGACGCTCATGAACACTTGAGTTTTGGCCCTCCACTATCACACTATTGCTTAAACGAGGGTTGAAAGAATAACCATCAAGACAATATAGATGAATAGGAGATTCGACTTTGAAGGAAAATTGGAGAAAATGGTATTAATACCAATCGGCCATGAGAGTAAAATAATGAAGAAAGTGTTTGAATGATAAATAAAAAAAAATGAAGAAGAAGAGAGAATGGGAAAAAGGTGTTATAATTCGGTTTTCAAAGAGAAGAAAAGAGAATGAGGAAAGAGATGAATTTAGGAGCAAAATGCATTCGAAAATGGGAAAGGAGAAGGAAAAAGAATGGCTTTTTTGTGTTGGTAGTTTCGGTACTAGGACAAAGACACTAGAATGATTAGCAAAAATGACCAAATGAAATAGAGCAAATGTTGTTTTCTTCTACACCAATACATTCGGCCAAGGGAAGGAAAAGATGAATGGAGAAAATGTGTCTTCAAACAAAATAAAAATGACCAAAAGAATTCTAACAAGCTACCATCCTACCCCAAGCTAACCACCGAATTTCGGCTCCCCCCTTTTGTCCATAATGCCGTCCATGTTCATGGTCAAAATGGCCATGAAAAAGTTTCCAAAACACCAACCTTGATTCAAGCCTTGCAATCCTCCATTTTCCAAAAGTTTGAGAAATCCTATCCCCAAAATTAAGCAATTCTATCCCTAATTCATGCTTGCCATAACCTTAATTCTCATTACCATAAAAATTTAGTCCATCTTATCCATGAATGATGCTTTGCCAACACTTGCTAGGAAAAATCAAAAATAAAAGCTCCCAATTTGCATGCTATTAGATTCGAACCTCTCCCCTCAAGTCCAACTTATGGCGCCATCACCACTTTGCCAATTACTTATCTTATACCGTCTTTTATCACTTAATTAACTTAAACTTCAAGGTCACCTGATTCCTCTACAGTAAAATACTCTTTACTAAACTTAATTCTAATTCCAAGTAAACCCGAGCCTTCTCAAGACTATATTAAGCACACAATAAAATCATACCCGAGCCAACACCAAAGACAAGCAACATATTGATACTCAAATTTTTAGGATGTTACAAATTCAATACCAATACTTATTCTATCACAAGCATAATTCATTTCCAATTTCACTAACCCCTATTAGCATTTATCAACACAAAGTTACTACTTGATAGAAAATTTATCAATCCACAAATCATGCTAAAAGATGCATCACACATATCACATTCATTCATGCCAAACCTATCACATATCTAGCCACATCTCATGGCTATTTACAATTGCAAACATAATTCAATTAACTAGCCTATACATGCCATATTCTAGCTTTATACATCTTTCCAAAAAGTACCAAAATAGAATGCCGATATTGTGATTGAAAAGCTGACGATCCCATAACTGAGCTAGCTTTACGGACCCTACAAAGGAGAAGCAAATCACACAGTAAGCTTTCCAAAGCTTAGTAAGTTCGAATTATAAAACAATTTACTCAATGAAAAAAGTCAATATACACATTTAACCATTACATAGGCATTTTATCAATGGTACACAAGTTCAACTTATTTCAATACTCACATAGCATTCCATTCTTTCACTTCAATTTCACCAATCACATAGGTATTATACTTACCTTGCCAACACTTAGTTAATTACTAATCATACTATCCAACCATCACATAGATAAGGAAACAACTAAGCACAATATCACTCTCAACCACATGCTTAAATAACTATTCATTCAACTCTTAAATCTATCATCAGCCACATAGATTCAAACATACCTCAATCAACACGTAGTTACTCACCATTCATACAACTCAATTACTCGATTTTACCTCTATTTCAACCTTTTCTATTACTCAAATGAATTTGCACACTTAGTGCCAATTTCACAACCAAAGCCTATTTGTCATCACACACTTAGTGCCGATATATTAAACAGAACTTATATTGGTAACACACACAGTGCCATTTCGATGAGCCAAAACTTCTATCATTTCACACACACAGTGCTATTCATTAAAGCCGTAGCTTCTATTATTTCGCACACAAAGTGCTAGTCATTAATTATAATTGCACACTTAATGTCTATTCCTTTATTCGACTTGCCTCGATGTCGAATACATAGTGCCAATTCAATAAGCGAAGCTTTCATATCATTGCACACACAGTGCTATTCATTTCATTTAATCGCACACTCAGTGCCTTAATACAAACCAAACTTGATTCGATATCGCACACACAGTGCCAATCACAAAGCCGAAACTTCTATTATTTCGAACACAAAGTGCTAACCTTCTCGGTTACCCTCCCAAATTTCGCACACTTAGTGCCCCTTTATCTCAATTCAGCACATAGCATTTCAAATCTCATAGATACATATACATCCATTCAATTTATATCACATAGATAAAGTTTACAACTAATATTATATCCAAACTTACCTCGGGTGTTAAAATACCAAAATAATCGATTAATCAAGCACTTTGTCTTTGCCTCGATCTCTATTCGAACCTCTCCGTTCTTGGTTTATACACATTTAAATTCAAACCATTTAATCACCAAATCATTCATTTTAATCCAAACACACATATTTAGGGCTTTTTACAAAATAGCCCTCACATTTTCACATTTCGACACTTTGTCCCTATCTCACAAAATCATCAAATTTACCAAATTCCACCCAGCACAAGCTTAGCCGAATTTTAATAATGTCTATACAAACCCACACATTTCATTTATTTCATATTTAAGTCCCTCAATATACACTTTTCACAATTTAGCCCAAATTGCTCAATTTCATCAAAAATCCAAAGATAAAATATGTTAATCCAACACTAAGTCTTCATATTTCACTATCATCTAGCACATAGCTCACAAATTCATCAATGGCTCATCACAAAAACATCATCAATTCACAAAATTACAACATAGGTTAGCTAGAGCATGAAGCAACAATTACGTAAACATAGAAATTATCGAAAACCGAGTTCAAAACATACCTTGATTGAGCTAAAAACTAACCGAAACCCTTAAACTCTTTTCTCTTCATTTCCTTGTAAATTTCGGCAATGGTGGATGAACAATCCACTAATTTGTTTCATTTGTTTTATTATAACATATATTACTATCAATTTACAATTTTAACCTTTAATAATAATTTAACATAACACATGATAGTTTGTTATAATTGTCCAACTATCATCCACTCACAATATAATGGTTTAATAACCTTATAAGGACCTCTCATTTAGAAACTCATGACAAATAAACACTTACACAATCAGCACACAGTTTTTTGCATTTTATGCGATTAAGTCCTTTCTCTTAATTCGACACTAAAATGATTAAATCATCACACAGAATTTTCACACAGGCTATGACACCTATCATTCACACAAAAATATCATTAAAATATTTTTACGATCTCAGATTTGTGGTCTCGAATCACTGTTCTGACTAGGTCTAAATCAGGCTGTTACATGTTACATGTTTATGATATAGATTTGCTTAAACTCACATTATATGAGGTTTACCCATCTTTGTCTTGAGACACGCAGAGAAACCCTATTGGGCAATAACCGCCCTTTATTTCCATTTAGAAAATGCCATGGCCATGGATTGTCTTTTTAGAGTTCATGTTTAACGTCCTAACAAACTCCTTTCGACTCCACCACGGTGAACAGACACAGACACAGTTGACTTAATCTTCATCTATAAACACCATTTAAGACTTCACATTTTGATCCATTAACAACACTCGATTAACTCACATCACATAGATTCCATTTTTGCACATACAATCAAGCTTCATCATCAAAATACTTATCACATGCTTAACTTGTCAGATTCCATACAGACTATACATGCAAGACCCAAAAACATTCACACAATAATATAACCTTCATATTATATTTTTTTATGTTGGTTTCATAGTTCATTCAGTTTCCATAGAAATATCTAGCATACACGGTATACATGCAAGAGTTAGTTTAGTGACTTATATGACATCCACAAATAGAAGCTTGAACTCCATATCTAATAAGAAACTGTAGCTACCACTACTTAAGAAATGGAAGAGCACTATTACAACTCATTCTTAGCCTTTTTTTCATCAACAGAATTCTAGATAATCCCTTACATAAAGCCTTACTCCCTCATATAACTCATCTTATTGTTCAGACCCTTACGTTTCTAATATTCCATAGCATAACATGGAAGGTTGATAAGCCATAAAAGTAACATGTTTTAATCCCATTCTTGATGCATTTTTTGGATGATTTATTATATAATTTAGTGAATTTGATGCTCCTAATCTGTTAATTCCATGTTTCTATACTTAAGTGAGCATAGGGGAGAGAAAGGAGCTGAAAATGGGCCAAAATCAGACAAAACGAGCTATTTTAAGGATGCACAAGGCTTGGCCATTTCCACACCAGCTAAGCACACTCTCGTGTGAGCCACACGGGCTGGCCACATGCCTATGTGCCAACCCGTGTCGATATCGCTCCCTATTTCTCTTTTACGCAGAGACTATTTTTAAGAATTCTGAGCATTCTACAATTTATAAATACATATTAGAAGAAGTTCTAAAGGGGGCGTAGAGTAGAGCGAAAAAATTACTCGAAGAACGCCGTCGGAATCAACTCAGAAGCAGGATCTCCTTCAAGATTGAAGATCTTCATTCAATTTCTTTAGAAGTTTTTGGGTTCTTTATGTCTTGTTGTTTTTCTAATTTTGAGATGTTTTCTTCACAAATTATGAACTAAATTCCCTAGATACCTAGAGAAGATGAAACCTATGATGAATATTATTATTTGATTTTCTGAGTTACATGATAAATATTTGTTCTTGATCTCAATTATGTGTACTTACTTTATGTGTTAATGTTTTCAGGATATTAATTCATGATTGATGCGCTTATTTCAATGGAGCAAAAGTCCCTATTTAATAGTAGATCTGGCATAATTGAGTGGAGTTGCATGCAATCCTAGAAATAGGATGACATAAATCTACTAGATTAGAGTCAAATCTAATAGGGGAATCCATAGATTGAGTTAATGTGATAATAGGGGTTTTAATTAGAAAGAGATTTCAATTAATCAACCTAGAGTTATTATTTTTACCTTCAAAAGAGATATTAATATAATTTAGGGACTTCTACGGATCAAGGCAAGTGAATAAATCATTTAACTCAGATTCAAAATAATAAGTGAAGTCTAGGTGGATTCTTTCCTAGGTATCATATTTATCATTGGTTTTCTTCAAATATTTTCCCAATTCATTCTCTGTTGAGTCGTTAGTAATTAGTTTAATTTTATATTAAAAACAACCCTTCAATTTATAGGCTAGATAATAGAAAGATAGTAAGTACTAGTACTTTTAGTCCTCGTGGATACGATATTCCCAACTCACCAGCTATACAATTATTCGATAGGTGCGCTTGCCTTTGTCATGATTTTAGTTAGTTAAGTGAATCATCATCAAAGGCCATAAAACTTATCTTAACATAGAGTAACTGCAGACAGAGACCCATATTACAGCTCTAGCTTGAGAGAGAAAGAAACATTGTAAGTTCTATAAGATTCAGGTAACAATACTTCTTGTGGAAGGAAGAAGAAAAACTCTTTCTTTTCCAACCTAAGTATCTATATAAATAACCTAAACCCTTATTGGAGCCTGACATGTGTCTTAAACTTTCAAGATTGGCTTAATAAAATGGTTTACAGCTGTAAATGTAAATTTAATATTTTATATTTTTGGTCCAACCCTTCGTTTAATCCTAACTACCTTGTTAGTACGTAACTAACTTGATAACCCAATAAACTGGGCAAACAATATCTTTGGGAATAACCCAATTCACCTAAAAATCCTAGTTATTCTTACGAATCTCTTCTTCCCTACAACTCAACACATTCAGAGAATAATCGTTGCATAATACTCTAACGTCAACTATGCACCCAACCTATACGCTAAAAGCATCAATTGGGCTGATAACACTACGCCACTTAGATTACTTTCTACTTACTCGCCAAATTTAGGATTCACCACAACATGGTGTTATAATAATTATCGCGACTTTGCTACAAGTGTGACAAGTTAGTTGTAATATTTTTACTGTTACAATAGAACACTAGAGTTTTCCAAGGATCGAACCTAAGAGAATCATGGATTGAACAATTTCTAAATAATGTGCATGTAAGATAAAGAGTCTAACCAACCAATTACAAAAATTTATATGACGAAAAGTCATAAAATCATGAGAAATTAATCTACTTTACTATCTAGATGGCAAGGACTAAATTATAAAATATGAAAGGTTACAAAATTAACAATTAAATGAAAAAAGGTGGTTGGTTGACATTGATGTGGTTCGTTAATCCTCAAACTAACAATCCAAATCACTTAAACTCCAAAAATGACTCTATTTTACCTCTCAATTTCCACTTTACCAAGTTAGACAGAATAAATCGAATTTTCTCTCGAGCTCACCGGAATAAATAAATTTAAATATTAAAATAATTATAAATATAAATTAAGGTTAATAAATTAAAATTAGGTGTCAGAGAATTAATTTCCTTAAAATAGATTTTTAAAACGAGGTCAGGTTTATAATTTAGAAAATAAGTTTTAATTGAAAATAATGACCGATTTGAAAATTGCAAGAAATTGGAGGTGGTTAAATGGGCAATGGCCCAATTTTTAAAAATTGGTTGCATCGAAACCATTTCTTTCATGAAAAAATGAGGTCGACTTTTAGTTTAAAAATGAAAACGAAAAATGGGGAGTCGCCACCGATCCTTTTTGATGAGGTGTGATTAGGTCACCTCGAAAAGTGGTTGTTTTTAATAAACGGTCTGATTTATTAAAACAACCATTTTGGTCTATGAGATTATTAAAAAAAAAGTGGTTCGAGAGTTGTTATGCACGAGGAAGGATTACCACCTTCGTAGCGCCCCAAATTGGTACCTAATTGATTAATTAATGTCTTAGTGTCGAAATTGAAAATTTGAAGAAATTTTAAAATATGATCCTTTGCTAAAATATTATTTAATTGAAAATTCTTCGAGAAAAATGTCATATTTCACTCTAACTAAGAAAAAGAATTATGTCCTGTAAGTTAGGACACAATGTCTTAAATTCCCAATACGCGAATAAATGTCGAAAAATTTATTTATTTTGAAAGATATTCGATTATCTCGGTTTTAGAAAGAAATTATATTTTGTAAGTTACAATACAATCTTTTCGTAATTCTCTAGATTATTTAGAAATTTATGTTTAAAAGAGGTTCAAGTATTCGGTTTTATCGAGAAAATTGAAACCTCATAAGTTAGGGAACGACTTTTCGAATTTCAAAAAATCAAAGCATTGCTTATGTAGAACAACATTTTTAGTGTATCGGGTAAAATGTAACACAAATGATATATAATTTAGGATTTGGAAGTATGTAAAAGGATATAAATGGATAATGAATAATAAAACGATAAAAAGAGTGATAAAAATAAAATAAGTATATTTAAAATGATAATAAATGACACAATAATAATAAAAGAAATGATAAAAATAAATAAGTGTAACAATAAAAATAAGTAAATAAACAAAAGGAAAATAATAATAGTAATAATACAATAATAGTAGTAGTAGTAGTAGTAGTAGTAGTAGTAGTAGTAGTAGTAATAATAATAATTAATTAATTAATTAATTTAATTTAATAATAAAATGGCCAAAATAACCAAAAAGGGCTAATTTAAACTTAAAAAAGAAATTTGGGGGAAATCCAAAATAAATAAAAAAGGAAAAAGACCAAGTTGAATGCACGAATAACAAGGAGGGACCAAAATGGAAAATAATCTCCACCCTCCAAAACGCATAGTTTCAAGGTGGACCAAAATGCAATCTAAATAAATCATGGGGTAAAAGTTAAAAATAAAAAAAAACTTGATTGCCGAACAATAAAAAAACGGAAGGGCTAAAAGTGAAATTAGCCCTTCCATTAAAAACCACACGGATCCTAACTTGGAGCGGGTTGGAGGCCAAAACAACGTCGTTTTGGCCTCTGGAAATAGCTCTCAAAACGGTGCCATGTAGGTAGTCTATAGAAATCAAATTTTATAAAAAATTCATTTCCTCTCACTTCAAAAAAAAAAAATAGAACCCTTAAAAAAATCTCTCCCCTTCCCTGATTTTTAACCATCGGTACAGCCTTGCTTCGGTCACCGGACCGCCATGCCTCCGCCGTGGTAGTCACCGTATACGGCGATCGGAGCTTAAAAAAGGAGCCTTTTTCGACCGTTCAACCTTCCCAACCCTGTTTTGAAGCTAAAACAACCAAAAAGCCTTCAAAAATCCAAAAAAGGTCGAGCTAACCTTTCGGTTCCCAAAATCCTCTGATCACCGGAAAAGGTAAGAACTTTTACCCTTTTTTTGATATACTTACATTTGTATTTTAATCAAGAATAAACATGCGGAAAAAAAATACCTATATAAGAACAATCAGGACCTTTAAATCTTTAATCTTTTTTTTTTGTATATTTCTACTCCGTTCTTTTGAATATTGTGTTTTTTGTATTTCCAAAAAAAATCCCTCTGTGTTACAAAAATTCAATCAACTTTATAGCCGATTTTTACAACTTGTTTTTTTTTTTTTTTTTACTATTGCTGTCTGCGTGTTGGTTGTCCTTGCAAGTATGAAGGTGCTGACGTGGAGGTACAGAGGTTGATAACGGCGCAAGAGGGTGCGGCGGCAGTTGAAGGCTAGCCCAAGGGTTTTTCTGAAAATGTTATGATAGTGGGCCACTTGGACCATCTAGGGTTTTTTGTTATTTGGTCTGTAATAGGATTTGGGCTGTATTGGGCTATTTATTTGTAAATTAAACTTTGGAATTTTATTTTTTTTAAATTTTTGTTTTTTTTTTTGTTTGGGCCCGGGCCAAAATTAGGCCTTACAGCTGCCCCTCTTTGCTCATAGTCGTGTAAGGGGAACAAAGCAAAGACTTTAAAAGGGCTAATTTTGGCTAGTCTTGCCGATCCTTGGCTTCTTTTGGTGCTTCTCTTCCTAAAGTAGCCTCATTCCATTCCACTGCATCTTTAGGGGCATAGGAACTAGTGCTTCGATCTAATTCAGGGAGATTAGACTTGTAGCTTCAATCTGCTCCTCTGCAACTTCAGGGAGATAAGATTTGTTATCTTCAGTCTACTCTACTACAACTTCAGGGAGGTAAGGATTGGTAAATTCAACCTACTCCACTGCAACTTCAGGGAGATAAGGTTTGGTTTTGGTAGATTTGATCCGACCTATTACAACTTCAGAGGTATAGGATTTGTGACTTGTAGCTTTAATCTGTACCACTGCTTCACTACAATTTCAGGGAGATAAGGTTCGCTATTTTCAATATGCTCCACTACAACTTCAGGGAGATAAGGATTGGTAATTTCAACCTGCTCCACTACAACTTTAGGGAGATAAGATTTGCAACTTGTAGCTTCAATCTGTTCCGCTGCAACTTTAAGAAAATAAGATTCACTGTCTTCAATCTGCTCCACTGCAACTTCAAGGAGATAAGGCTAGTGGCTTCAATCTGCTTCATTGCCACTTTAAGAAGATAAGATCTGCCATCTTCGATCTACTCCATTGCAACTTTAAGGAGATAAGATCTATGACTGCAATATGCTCCACTACTACTTCAGGGAGATAAGATTTGTGGATTCACCGATGGTGCTACACCATCCTCTGGGGGACATAACCTGTAGAATCGATTTCATGGGCCTATGCTTATGCCAACTGATTAGGATGAAATGATTAGAATGAATCAAATGCCCTTAACTAGATGTGTTATGAATGATATTTGTATGAATGCAGAATGTCATGAGAATGATCCACTTTTAATACTTAGGTTGTCATTGCTGGTTGTTCCTCAAGGTTGTATTACTGACGTAATATCCTGTCTTCTTGTTCAGCTGATATTTTTGATAGAAAATCTAAAGAAATAGTCACAATTTAGACTCTTATTTCTCAAATATTTCCAACCCTAAGGCTTGGTGAGTTCTAAATTATAGTCCTATTTTAGGTTCTTATATTATTTAGAAGCTTCTAGAGTAATACGCGAAACTCTTTTGTGAAAGTATTATTGGTCCATTAATCATTATTTTAATGTAAAATGCTTGAAAAGGATCATAATGATGGACAAAACTAAAATTTATCAGGAACAAAATCTAAAAAGAATGGATTAATTAAAGAAAGCAAACATTGCTGGAATACAAAATAGGTGAGGGGAAAAAATAGGTGCCCCAAATATCGCAGCCTGAGCTTCTCTATATGAACTTCCTAAAGGCTATTTTGAGCTCAACATGTGTTTAGGAGATCTAGGGTACTTTTTTAATGGCCCAAGATGTAGCATATTTCCTCTTCGTTAATTCAAGCATGGCAAGACTACCGTATGCCCCAACTTTGATCAAAATTTGAATTGCCATTTCACAGGTTTTCAATTGAAAGCCCTTTTGGTCTCCAAGCACCCTTTGCGGGTTTTTGCCTTGGCCTCTCCCTTTTTTTTAACAGAAGTACTTCTTGACTGAGTCTGAATTCACTGGATTAGGCAAAGTCTTGCCATCCATTTCAGTTAATATCAACGATCCTCCAAAAAAGGCTTTACCACTAAGGTTTTTCCCAGTTTGACATTCATTTTCCTTTGAAATCCTTTTGTAGGGGTAGGATCTTCTTCAATACCAAGTCCCCCTCATGGAAATCTCTGGGGCGAACTTTTGTTATAAGCTCGCATCATTCGTTTATGGTACATTTGACCATGACGAATAGCTTTCAACCTTTTCTCTTCGATCAAATATAACTGATCATATCGAGATTGGATCCGTTCTGCTTCATCCAACTTTAGCTCTAACAAGACTCAAAGGGAAGGTCTTGACTGACTTTCAATAAGCATAAAGAGCAAATGGTAACTTCTCATGCCAATCTTTATAAGTCTCAGTCATCTTTCCCACAATCTTTTTGATATTCTTATTAGTCGCCTCAACTGCACCATTCGTTTTTGGGCGATATGGTGACGAGTTGTGGTGTTTAATTTTGAACTGACTACAGACCTCTGCTATCGTGCTGTTGTTCAAGTTCAATGCATTGTCTGATATGATCCTTTCTGGCATTCCATACCGACATATGATCTCTCTTTTTAAGAACTTGCTGACTGCCGACTTGGTGACATTGGCATATGAAGCTGACTCTACCCACTTGGTGAAGTAATCGATGACCACAAAGATGATTCGGTGCCCGTTAAAGGCTTTTGGTGAGATTGGTCCAATGACATCCATGCCCCACATAGAGAAAGGCCATGGAGAAGTCATAACATGAAGAGGTAAAGGAGGCAAATGAATCTTGTCCCCATAAATTTGGCACTTATGGCACTTCTTGGCATAATTGATGTAATCCCCTTCCATGGTAGACCAATAATGCCCGGATCTCATGATTTTCCTGGCCATTGTAAAACCATTAGCATGTGTTCCACAGAAACTTTCATGGACTTCTTAGGATTTTCTTAGCCTCAACAGCATCCACACATCTTAATAACACCTGATCTTTTCTTCTTTTGTATAGGATCTCCCCATCTAAGACGTAATCACTGGCCAGTCTTCTCAACGTTCTTTTATCATTCTCAATTGCTTGATCAGGGTATTCACGATTCTTCACATATCACAGTATATCGTGATACCAAGGATGATCATCTTTTTTTCCTCTTCGTTGATGTTGTAACAATGAGTCGTAAATACAAGAAGCCTCGTAAATACTCATTTGGATAGGCTTCACATCATCTTTTTTATTTAATCCAATCAAAGAAGCTAATGCAGACAAGGCGTTATCCATCTCGTTTTCATCTCGCGGAGGTAACAGAAGGTGATATCATCGAACTCTTTAATTAATTCAAGAACTAGCTTTCGATAATTGATCAATTTGGGATCTCTTGTTTCCCATTCACCTTTAAGTTGATAGATTACTAGTGTAGAATCCCCATACACCTCTAGCGCTTAGATTTTGTGTTTTATGGTTGCACGGATTCCCATGATACATGCTTCGTATTCTGCCATATTATTTGTGCAATAAAAATCCAATTCGCAAGTAAATGGATCATGATCTCCATTTGGGGATATCAGAGCGCCCCAATTTCGTTACCAATAGCATTTGATGCTCCATCTAAGTTCAATTTCCAAGGACAATCTTCTAGAGTGTCTTCTTCAGTAGTTGCCACATACATTAGATCTTTATTAGGGAAATCAAAGTTCAAGGGTTCTTAATATTCTAGAGATCTTCTGGCTAGAAAATCTACTATTGCACCCCCTTTCACAGTGTTATGGTTTACAAAGACTATGTCAGATTCGAAAATCAGAATTTGCCATCTGGCCATCCGTCCATTCAAAGCAATCAACTCCATCATATATTTTAGAGGGTCTAGTTTTGAGATAAGCCAAGTTGTATGGTACAACATGTACTGCCTCAATCTCTGAGTTGTCCAGATCAAGGCACCACATAATTTCTCAATTGGCGAATATCACATTTCACACTCAGTGAATTTCTTACTGAGGTAGTATATCGCCCTTTCTTTCTTTCCTATCACAACGTGTTGGCCAAGCACACATCCCATAGAATTGTCAAATACAGTATCAATGGCCTATCCAGACTTGGTGGTTACAGCACTAGGGTATTGGACAAGTACTATTTTACCCTGTCAAAAGTTTTCTGGCATTCATCATCCCATACGCTTGGATTGTGATTCTTAAGAAGACGAAATATGGGGTCACATTTCTCAGTTAGTTATGAAATGAACCAGGCAATGTAATTTATTCTTTCTAGGAAACCTCAAACTTCCTTTTGAGTTCGCGGTGAAGGCAATTTTTGTATAGCCTTGACTTTTTCTGGATCGATCTCAATCCCTTTTTCACTAACTACAAATCCTAGCAGCTTTTTGGACCTGGCTCCGAATGTACACTTTGCTGGATTGAGATTTAATTAGAACTTTCTCAACCTTAAGAACAACTTAGGACTTATACATGCTCTTTCTCTGTTCGAGACTTTGCGATCATATCATCGACATAAACTTCAATCTCTTTGTTCATCATATTGTGGAACAGGGTTACCATGGCTATTTAGTACGTTGCTCCCGTATTTTTTAACCCAAATGGCATCACCTTATAGCAAAATATTCCCCACAGGGTTATGAATGTGGTTTTTTCCGTGTCTTCAGGATGCATATTTATCTAATTGTATCTGGAGAAGCCATCCATGAAGGAGAATAGTGAGTAGCCTACCTTATTATCCACTAAAGTGTTAATGTGAGGCAATGGGAAATTGTCTTTAGGGCTGGCTTGTTTAAGTCTCTGTAATCTACACACATCCATATCTTTCCGTCTTTCTTAGGGATGGGGAAAATATTGGCTTCCTATTCTGAGTATTTAACCACTTGTAAGAACCAGCTTCGAATTATTTCTTGACCTCTTCTTTTATTTTTATTACAACATCGGGCCTCATCCTTCGGAGCTTCTGTTGAACTAGCTTGCACTCTTTTTTTATGGGGAAGCAGTGTTCCACAATATCAGTTCTTAACCTAGGCATATCTTGGTACGACCATACAAAGACATCTTTGAAATATTGAAGTAACTCAATGAGGTCTCGTTTTGTTTCTTTGGCTATGCAAGTTCCAATTTTCACTTCTTTTCCTTCTTCCAAGATCACAATCTCTACTGTCTCTTTGTGAGGTAGAATCTGTTTCTCTTCTTTTCCTACCATCCTTAACAAATCGGAGATAAGTTACAGTATCTATCATATTCAAAATCCTGAGATCCCTCTAGACACATGTATCACTCAAAAGGAGATTCTGGGTTAATAGCAGTGTCGCTCATGTCATTGATATCTGGATACCTGTTATAGGCATGAAGGAATATCCAAAGAACAAATTAATCTTAGAATAGATATTTGTATAGTGTGATTATGAATGAAATGAAAGAATAAAAGAATATTTGCCCAGCGTGATACAAGAAATGCATTTTTTATTGAAATAAAAATGTTAGACATGAGCCTATTTCACAAATGGATTCTTATTTCTTCTAGGCTTAAAGCAACAAGTGTGTTTTGAACATTACTCTGAATCAGCTCTAGAAACTACAAGAATCTCTTTCTCAGTCCAGTTGTTCAGAACAATTCCAGGCTCATAAATGTGGATGCCCTATAAGTTTTCTCTTCTGATTCCTTTTTCGGATATAGCATTGATGCTCCAATTTCTGAACATTCCTTCGGGCCTTCAATATATTCAAAGAATTCTAGGTCCTTATTATCCATTAGTCCTTGCACCAAGGCTTTGAATTTATTGCACTTTTGAATCTCATGACCCTTTTCATCATAGAACTCACAATAGTTCCTTGCTTCTCGGGTTCTGTCCCTCGAGTCTTATGTGATCAACCCTCTTTCTACCATTTTCCTCCAAACTTCTCTCAATAAGGTTTTAACTTCTGCAATATTCTTCTTGATTTTCTTCCCCGTTGATCGTGTATCTATCGAGTTTTAAAATTTATAATGAATGTGATCGAACCTGGAGACTAACTCTGACAACAATTTAAGGCAAGTGTACATATCGAATAGTAGTATAGCTTAGGCAAGACCGGATTGTCAAACCCAAAGGAACTAAAAGTACTAATACTAACTTTCTTTTTATTATTTAGCCTAAAATATGGAGTGATTGGTTGATTTAATCTAATTTAATGACTACTAAACTAAAGACTCAAAGACAAATGAGAATGAATTTGGAAATAACTTGATAGAAAACTTAGTTGATCACGACGATACCCTTAGGAAGAATCCACCTAGACTTCACTTGTTATCTAACACTGAACCATACGATTTATTCACTTAGTTTGATCCGTGAGACTCCCTAACATATATTAAACCCTCTCTCGAGGCGAATAATGTCTAACCCTTGGTTAATTAGTGGAACTCTCGTTCTCTTATAATAACCTCTTAGAATAGCAGTAAATCGATCTATGGATTCCCATATTAGGTTTCACCCTAATTTGGCAAAATCTCGTCACCCTATCTCTAGGCGTGCGATCAACTCCGCTTAATTATGCTAGATCTACTCTTAGACAGGATCTATTCCTCCTCCACCTAAGCACATCAGAATTTGGATTAAGCATGCACAATTAAGAGCAAACTAAGTATTTATTATATAATTCAGAAAACAATAACAAGATTCATCTAGGTTTCATCCCCTTCAGGTATCTGAAGGGTTTAGTTCATAACTTTAAAATAAAACATCTCAAGAGACAACATAAAACAAAACACAAGAAATCGAAAAACCCCCTGAAGGAATTGAAGGAGAGATCCACCGTCTTGAGTAGAATTCCAGCTTCTTGAGAAGGATCAACTGGCTATCTTCGAGTAATTCCTTGAATTGACTGCTCTGGCTTTGGCTCTTTGGCCTAGGTCACCGCCCCCTTTCAAGATACACTTAGGGTGTTTATATAGGCTCTTGGAATGCTTTATTTGGCCTCTAAGTGTCCTAATTTAAGTCTGTTTCTTACTCGGTGTTTGAATACACTTTGGAAAATGTTTTTTGGCTCAAAGCATCCAAATCCGAGTGAAATTACTCTCTCCACGGCAGGGGCACGACCATGGCACACGCCCCTGTAAATTGTTTTCAGACTGTGTCTTGATTCTGTCGATTGGGGCACGGCCGTGTAAATCGTGGCATGGCCATGTCTTAGTAATTTTCAAGGCACAGCCATATGGCCTGAAGTCCAGGCCGTGTCGATTTCCTATTTGGCCCAAATTGGCCCGTTCTAATCTCTGTTTCTCATTTTTTGTCCTCAGGTACTTTCTTGAGTATAAACATGAAAAGAAAGGATTAAAAGCACCTGTTTACATAAATAAAGGGCTAAATCATCCAAAATCATACTAAATGTGGGCCTAGAATATGTTACTTTTACGGTTTATCAAATACCCCCACACTTAAGCTTTTACTTGTCCTCAAGCAAAATTCTCAACTTACAATTAAAACAAACTTTCCATAATTCACAATTCTTATCAACAATGCCTCATCATAATTCATAGATAATTTATACATGGATAATTTATCTCAAAGACTCATAAGATTCAAACAATTCTAAGCCGTATAGTTTGTAGCTCAAAAACATAGACGCTCCCCTCAACTAAATAATTACCTTTAATTCAAAACCGACAAGGATTGACATCCTCACTAATGATTCACTCAAAGCACTCGAAGTGTTTAAGTTTCAAGAAAAAGCACTCATAAGTCGAACTTGAAAAGTTAATCCCATAGGCTTGCTTGAAAATCAAATCTCCACCACTGTAATATGAGATGATACTCAAATCAAAAGGTCTTTAACAGGGTTGTAACAGGGCATGGGTTAAAAGGTGTGGATAAAAGGCTGAATTAGAAGGGTTAGAATCGAGATCGATTTTGACAAATCACCTAACTAAAAATAATGAACTAGAAAATAAATGATCACATCAATTGAAACTTTGAAAATAATAATACTACGAGCTTTTTTCTTTAATAATTGAAATTTAAATGTACAAGCTCACTAATACTGAATGTACTTTGATTTTTCAAAAAAAATTCGAACAAACTACATAATAAAGATAGAACTTTATCAACTGAAATAAACTAATTAGGCAACTAATCAAATCAATTCACCATATAAGGGTAGTCAAAAGAATGGTGATAACAAATTCAAAGGGTTTTCGGGTTAATATTTAGCGGGTAAATCAATAAAAGGGTTGTTAGGATCAAATGGGTTCACTAAGGGTTAATTTGTGAAGGTAGGCTTTTTAGTGGAGTGAATGGGTTAAAACCTAGGTGCCTTTATCATCTCAGTATATCAAATCATTAATGTGGTCTCGATATATATAATCTAGGCAAGTTCTAGAATAATAATTCAGTGTTGACACACTCATAATCAATAAAGTGAGCATGAAAAAGAATATATTCTCTATAAGGCTCAAATCTCACAAAAATTATGGGTGTTTGACATCAATTCTGTAAATTTCAAACTTCAAGGTAATATTCAAATTCAGTTCAACAACCTAGGAAAATTTTTATTTTGAAAAATAGACTTATCATGCTTGATTCTCTAGTAGTTTTCAAGTATAAATCATCAATGCACAATTATCAATAACTTACTCAAAACATATCAATAAAAATCATAAATCCTCAGAAATTTCATCCTAATTAATGATATGAGAAAATTACTTAGGAACAAGACTAAAATTCAGGATTTTTAGAATCATGCAAAAAGTTAGGTACTTTTACCCCCAACTTAAGATGTACATTCCCTCAATGTACAAAGATAGATAATAACAATTATGTGATAAAATAATCAAAAGAGAAGGGGAGAAGTTTCCTGAATTTTGGATGATTCCGGGAGTTGGCGTTTTTGGTGGCAGAAAGTAGGTGGAGGAGGTGGTGGTGGCATTTTCTATGGGCCTGGTGGGGTGTCTACCGATGATCTTTATGCTAGATAAAGAAATTGGGTAGCCTGTAAAGATATAACCAAGAAATCTAAAGAAACATTAATAATATATTAATACTATAATTAAAGACAAAGGAAATAAAGAGAAGGAGACTAAGAAGAAAACTGAAATTGAAAGAAAAGACTAATGGACTAAGGAGTCCTTATTGTTGGATGGTTGGCGAGGTGGGTGTGACCTCTAAGGCTGTGGTGCATGATTCCCAATCAGCCCTTAGAACCTAAACAAAGAAATTAAAACCAAATAAACTAGATTAAGCATAAGAGAGTCAAAGGGAAGGAAATTGAAGCAAAAGAGAAAAGAAAAATAAAACCAAAAAGGTCTCAAAGACCCTTGGCTTGGTGTTTGGATGAAGCGGCCGACATGAACTTATGTGTAGTGTCTCCATTGAGGAGACTGTGATTGGACTCTTCCGCTTCTTCGGCATTTTCTTGCTATAGCTCAAGGATTTGAACACTTTTCTTAAAGGAATAAGATAAATTTTTTTGAGAGAAAAGGAAGGAAGAAAGAATAAGATGAGAAGGAGTATGAGAAGGAGGAGGGCTGTGGGGTTTAAATAGGGTCTCAAATCTAGCACGTTCCCATGCTCGTGGATCGAAGGTGTGTTGAATTACACGGCCGTGTGTCTAGGCATGTTTGTTCACCCATGCCCATTTTCTAGGTGCCACGCCCATTCCTAAAAAGGCAGAGTGTTGGCCCGGTTGGGCGGCATGGGCATGTTTGTCCCGTGTCTGATAAGTCAGTGGCTTCACACGGTTGTTGAGCATGGCCATGCCAATTTACTGGTGCCCGTGAGGGAGTAGTTGGATCCGTGACGTAGTGGGTTGGTTAGAACTGATTGAACGGCCTCTGTTGTGTCAATACGATGGTTCTATGGTCCACACGGTCACAGACATGGCCGTGTATAAGGCCGTGTGGCCTTGAAGTTCTGCACTTCTGGTTAGTTTAAAAGGAAATAAAGAAGGAAGGGAAAGAAATTGAAAATAAATTTGAAAGTAAATAGTGTTAGTACTCGGGTTGCCTCTTGAGAAGCGCTCGTTTATAGTCTTAAGCTGGACTTTCATCGAATTAAAAATATTAGGGAGGTTTAAAGGTTTGAATATCTTCTCTCTTGCTTAAAATTTTATTTTCTTGATAAGCTTCAAGTCGAGAAGCGTTTACCTTAAAAGTGCCGACTGTTGGATTACTTACCTCGACTGTTCCAAGGGGGAAGATATTGTGTACCTTAAGAGGAATTTCCTTGCTTACGTTCAGGTCTTTTGTAATGATACGAGGATCGACTTTGTCGAGCAGCACTTGGTCTCTTATTTTGAAGTGATTTGATGTTCCTAAGAGTTCTTCTGGTGTTACTTCGTGTGGGTCTAGTTGTTCT
Source organism: Gossypium rotundifolium (assembly GCA_025506655.1). Classification (NCBI taxonomy): domain Eukaryota; kingdom Viridiplantae; phylum Streptophyta; class Magnoliopsida; order Malvales; family Malvaceae; genus Gossypium; species Gossypium rotundifolium. The sequence goes on along the minus strand of CP106724.1, from coordinate 168,575,965 downwards.
TTAACTTGTGTCCCCTGCTCTTCTAAATTGTCGATCCTAAGGTCTTGTTCCTTGTGTGATTCTTCTTTGTTGCTTTGGGATCTGTGAGTCGGCTCAGGGTTGTGCCTTTATGGTGTTTCCTGCTGTAAAGGTTAAACAATTTGATTATCATCTGTATTCACTTTCTTACCTTCATCGATTGTTGTCCTGACCGAGTCAAGAGCTTGATGACTGATTGATTCCTTACCTACACAAAGTATGAATTCTCCTATGGCAACATCAATTTTAGTCTTGGCAGTTGCTAGAAAAGGTCTTCCTAAAATTAAGGGGATTGTATTATCCTCATCCATATCTAAAACAACAAAATCTTCTGGGAAAAAAAATTTATCAATTTTGATAAGAACATCTTCGATAATGCCCTTAGGAATTCTAATAGTTTATTAGATAATTGTATACTCATCCTAGTTTTTTTGGGCTTTCCTAGACCTAGTCGTTTAAATAATGTATAAGGCATGATATTTATGCTTGACCCTAAATCAGCTAACGCATTATCAATAGCTAAACTACCAATTAAACATGGAATTGTAAGACTCCTTGGATCTTTTAGCTTTCCTGGTAGTCTATTCTGTAACATTGTTGAGCATGCTGTGTTTAGTTCCACGTGGTGCTATTTGTCTAATTTGCGTTTGTTAGTCAAGAGCCGTTTTAAAAATTTCCTCGAGTCTGGCATCTGAAAAAGAGCTTCAAGAAGGCGTAGGTTAATTTGTAATTTCTTTAAGAGTTTAAGAAACTTACCGAACTGTTCTTCTGAATCATCTCTTTTTATCGCTTCGGGATAAGGTATGCGAGGTTGGTACTTCTTGATTACTTGTTTTGGCTTTTCTTGTGTTACCTCTACCTTACCTTCGTCTACCTTATTTTCTTGTATTGGAATGGGTTCCTCTAACCCTTTACTGTCTTGAGCTAAGATGGCTTGAATTTACTCCTTTGGGTTAATCTCGGTGTTACTTGGTAGACGTCCTAGTGGTCGTTCTGACATTAGCTTTGGGAGTTATTCGACTATATTAGTGGCTTCCTTAACTAACTTAGTAAGTTCCCCGATTCGGCTCTCGTTACTTTTAAGTTATTTTATCAGTTTCTTGGAAGCACTTTTTTGTGTCTAACGTGAATTTTGTCAGCATCTCTTTGAGGTTTGGCTTCTTCTCTTGTGGATATGGCTGATATTGGAAATTTGGAGGAGGTTGATGTCCTTGATTTCCCTGATTTCCTTGGGCTCCCCATGAAAAATTTGGGTGGTTCCTCCGACCTAGATTGTAGTTATTACTATAAGGATTATTATTGGATCAGAAATTATTAACTATATAGTTTATCTGTTCGCTTTCTGCATCCGGTTGGTAGGGTGGGTACTCAGGATTTGCCACAGTTCCACTTGTGTTGCACTGCATGACTGGGTGTACCTGCGAGGAACATAAACTGTCAAGCTTTTTATTCATCAACTTTACCTGATTTGACAACATGGTCACTGCGTCAAGGTTGTAAAATCCGTTGATTTTATTGATTTTTTCCTTATAACTTGCCACTGATAGTTATTCAGTGACATCTCTTCAATGAACTCGTAAGCTGCTTCAGGAGTTTTATTATTTAAAGATCCACCGGTGGCTGAATCAATTAATTTCCGTGTTGAGGGATTTACACCGTTGTAAAAAGTTTGGACTTGAAGCCACAAAGGTAATCCGTGGTGTGGACATCTCCTCAAGAGATCCTTGTATCGCTCCCATGCATCATATAACGTCTCTAAGTCCATTTGCATAAAAGAAGAGATATCATTCCGTAATTTGGCTGTTTTAGTCGGTAGGAAATATTTTAATAAAAATATTTCGATTATTTGTTCCCATGTAGTGATTGACCCTCGTGGTAACGAGTTCAACCACTGTTTTTCTTTATTCCTTAATGAAAAGGGGAATAACCGAAGACAAATGACATCATCAGAGATGCCATTTATTTTGAAAGTATCACAGAACCCTAAAAAATTAGCTATATGAGTTTTGGGTCTTCGTCCTGCAAACCATCAAATTGAACAAATTGTTGAATCATTTGTATTGTGTTAGGCTTTAATTCAAAATTATTAGTGGCTATAGCAGGCCTAACAATACTAGATTCAGCTCTTGTTAAATGAGGTTTAGCATAATCATACATAGTGCACGGAGCATTATTCTCCCTCACATCCTGTGGAAGTGGGTTATTCTCATCCATCCCTTCAATAGGATAGGATTCGTCTTCTCACTCTTCTTCCGTGTAATTTAGGGGTCGCCTAATTTCTCTACGATTTTTTCGAGCGGTAGCCTCAATTTCACTATCGTATTCTAAAGGTCTTGTTGGGTTCCTTCTAGTCATAAACTAAAGGTACCTTCTAGGAAAAAGGAAGAAGAAACCAAATTAGCAAAAAATAATAAAATAAAATAAAAAATAAAAAAATAATGGCTAAAGTAATAAAAATAGAGCTTTCTTAATATTTTAGTTCCCCGGCAACGACGCCAAAAACTTGATCGTGTGTCTATCGAGTTTTAAAATTTATAATGAATGTGATCGAACCTGGAGACTAACTCTGACAACGATTTAAGGCAAGTGTACCTATTGAACAGTAGTATAGCTTAGGCAAGACGGATTGTCGAACCCAAAGGAACTAAAAGTACTAATACTAACTTTCTTTTTATTATTTAGCCTAAAATATGGAGTGATTGGTTGATTTAATCTAATTTAACGACTACTAATCTAAAGACTCAAAGACAAAAGAGAATTAATTTGGAAATAACTTGATGAAAAACTCAGTTGATCATGATGATACCCTCAGGAAGAATCCACCTGGACTTCACTTGTTATCTAACACTGAACCATATGATTTATTCACTTAGTTTGATCCGTGAGACTCCCTAACATATATTAAACCCTCTCTCAAGGCGAATAACATCTAACCCTAGGTTAATTAGTGGAACTCTCGTTCTCTTATAATAACCCCCTAGAATAGTAGTAAATGGATCTATGGATTCCCATATTAGGCTTCACCTTAATACGGCAAAATCTCGTCACCCTATCTCTAGGCGTGCGATCAACTCGCTTAATTATGCTAGATCTACTCTTAGGCAGGGTCTATTCCTCCTCCACCTAAGCACATTAGAATTTGGATTAAGCATGCACAATTAATAACAAACTAAGTATTTATCATATAATTCATAAAACAATAACAAGATTCATCTAGGTTTCATCCCCTTCAGGTATCTGAAGGGTTTAGTTCATAACTTTAAAATAAAACATCTCAAGAGACAAGATAAAACAAAACACAAGAAATCCCTAAAACCTCCTGAAGGAATTGAATGAGAGATCCGCCGTCTTGAGTAGAATTCTGGCTTCTTGAGATGGATCAACTGGATATCTTCGAGTAATTCCTTGAATTGACTGCTCTGGCTTTGGCTCTTTAGCCTAGCTCACCGCCCCTTCAGGATACACTTAGGGTGTTTATATAGGCTCTTGGAATGCTTTACTTAGCCTCTAAGTGTCCTAATTTATGTCTGCTTCTTAGTTGGTGTTTGAATATAGTTTGGAATATGTTTCTTTGGCTCAAAGTATCCAAATCCGAGTGAAATTGCTCTCTCCCGCGGCAGGGGCAGGGTCATGGCACACGCCCGTGTAAATCATTTTCAGGACGTGTCTTGATTCTGTCGATTGGGGCATGGCCATGTAAATCATGGCATGGCCGTGTCTTAGTTAATTATTGAGGCACGGCCGTGTGGCCTGAAGTCCAGGCTGTTTCAATTTCCTATTTGGCCCAAATTAGCCCATTTTAAGCCCGTTTCTCGTTCTTTTCGTCCTCAGGTGCTTTCTTGAGTATAAACATGAAAGGAAATGATTAAAAGCACCTTTTTACATAAATCAAGGGCTAAATCATCCAAAAGCATACTAAATGTGGGCCTAGAATATGTTACTTTTACGGTTTATCACCCATATTCTTGACTATCGCATTTACCACATTATCAGCATGGTTGAGTAACAAATTTTCTACACCAGATGGATCATCGAATTTTATGATGCCCATTTTGATGAGCCTTTCGACTAACTTTTTGAAAGCGGTGCAGTTTTCTATCGAGTGTCCTATGATTCTTGTATGGTATTCGCATTGGGCGTTTATGTCATACCATTTGGGGTATGGGGGTTGCATTGGTTTTAGGTAGAAAGGGGATACAACATGTGCATCGAATAAGCTTTTGAGAAACTCCTTATACATCATTGGAATAGGTGTAAAATGGAGTTTCTTCGTATTTTTGCTTGTGTTGGACTCTTGTCTTGGTGGGCCTTGATGTCCAGCGGTTACCGTCCTTAGTTGGTTCACAGTGATTGGTTTTGAATAACCTCTATTATACGCACTCACATTCTTTACCTCATTTTCTCTTTTTCTCGGGGCCGACCTCTTTGTGCTTTCCCTGACCTCTATTTTTCCATAACTTACTCAATTCTCTATCATTTCGCCAGACATCACTATGTCTGAGAAGCTCTTAGTTGTGCTTCCCAACATGTGATTGATAAAAGGTGCCTTGGTAGTTTCCTTTTCTAGCAGTGGCGGTTAAACTTGCATGGCGACTTCCCTCCACCTTTGAGCATATTGCCTGAAACTTTTGTTTGGCTTTTTCTTCATATTCTGTAGTATGATTCTATTAGGCACCATATCTATCACGTGGCCATATTGTTTCATGAATGCCTGTGTCACGAACTAATTTGGGCATGATTTAGCTGATTATACTATTTGGCCGCAGCCCCAGTCAAGTTGTCTTTGAAATAGTGAATTAATAACTGATCATTACTGACATATCTGGTCATCCTCCGATAGAACATTGTAATGTGAGTCTCGGGTAGCTGGTCCCGTTATATTTTTCAAATTATGGCATTTTGAACTTTGAAAGGAACACTAGATCTGGGGCTAGGCTCAATTCCTTAGTGTCAATTCCACAATGGTAATCAGTGTTTTCCAATGTGTTGAATTTCTCCTTTAGCCATTTGCATCTGTCTTTCAGTTGCTTTGGGAGGTCAACTCTCATTTTTCCCATTTTTCCTATATCATCAAGGTCAGGGAAAATGGGATTTGCAAGATTATCTCCGAGGTTGGAGCCTGAACCAGTCGGGAAGTTTATTGGTGCCAAAGTACCAGTCTGATATTGAGGTCTGATGTTGATGGCCACCTTGTGCTTGGGTGTTCGATAGGATCCTCGTTTTCATCTCTAGTATTGATCACAGGGCTCTCATCTGTGTTAACTGGCTCATCTACGTTAACTGGCTCACCATGCTTCTCTAGGATTCTAGCATCTGATCCCTTATATCCAGTTGGATTTTGGCCAACTTTTCTTACATTTATATTTGTAGTTGATCATGGATCTCTCTTTGCATTTGTTCCAATCTTTTCAACATTTGGTCCATGGCTTTAGTCTTTCTTTGTGTACCGTAATGATATTCCAGGGTAACTGCCATGATTTTAGGGTCTTTTGTGAGTTTTATTGCATATGATGCAATGCAATGCTAATGCTTGAAATGAATGCAAAAAGAGGCGTTGATTCTGATTCAATTATATTAGAACAACTTTTCTAGAAAACAAATTTCTATGCATAAAACGGATACATATACGGCCTTGCCGTCATACTCTAGGCGAAGGCATCAATCCTTTTCTTCATATCCGGATGTTAAGATTAAATCTCGTGAAATTTCCAACGGATGCCTCTACTAGCTCCTTTTTGCTTGATTTGGGCTATAACCTATTGCTCACTCATCCCCGAGAGGCTTGTTGGCTTCTTTAAAAAAGTCAGGATGTTGACGGCTCTTGAATAATCTTTGTCAGCTTGAATTTTTGGGCAATGAAGTAAAGTCGTGTATTCCTCCGTCAGACTGTCACCCTTCTCTCATGTTTTCTCGGACCATTTTTGGACGACTGTATTGTCTTCCACTTTATCAAGAAACCCCTTTTCCATGATAACTTATCTATTTAGGAACCGAATGTGAATCAACACCTTTTTGAAAATGCCATGCAACTACAATCAAACAAAAATCAAAGCAAGTCAGTACTTTATATACCGTTCACAGTAAGCGAAGAATAATAAGTAAGGCACCTACTTGGGTGACCACTAGGGTTTGGCACGGCTCTACCTAAGGTGGGTTCTTAAGGCTCGCTATATGGGGTTTGGTTCTAGAGTACAGGGGAATACTTTTCCCTATGCCTATACGGAGATGAAAATCTCACGAAGACAATAGGTATGGATGTATCCCGAAAGTGATCCACTATCCTATACGGAGGTGAAGACCTCACGAAGGAATAGGTTCTCGCTCCCACTTAAGAGGGGTAAAATCGACCGACTTATGCAATGCAAAAATGCTGAGACACATTAACAGATTTAAACCAACGAAGCAAACATATTATGATGAAAACCACAAAAAATGATGGATAAAATGGAGTAATCGTAAATTTAAAACAGATTTTCGATAAAAAGATAAAAAGTAATCAATTTATGGCTCAACTCTCTTATTCGTTCCCCTGCGGAGTCGCCAAGCTGTCGAAACCATTTCTATTGTGAAAAAACGGGGTCAAATTTTATTTTAAAAATGAAAACAAAAAACGGGAGTCGCCACCGATCCTTTTTTTTGAGGTGTGATTAGGTCACCTCGAAAAGTGGTTGTTTTTAATAAACACTTTATTTATTAAAACAACGATTTTGGTCTATGAGATTAAAAAAAGGTTTGGGAGTTGGTTATGCACGAGGAAGGATTAGCACCCTCGTAACACCAAATATTGGTACCTAATTGATTAATTAATGTCTTAGTATCACAAATTGAAAATTTGAAGAAATTTTAAAATACGATCCTTTGCTAAAATAGTATTTAATTGGAAATTCTTCGAGAAAGAGGTCATATTTCATGCTAACGAGAAAAAGAATTATGTCCCTAAGTTAGGACACAATGTCTTAAATTCTAATACGCGAATAAACGCCAAAAAATTTATTTATTTTGAAAGATATTTGATTATCTCAGTTTTAGAAAGAAATCGTATTCCATAAGTTAGAACACAATCTTTTCGTAATTCTTGAGATTTGATAAACCATAATTTATACATATTTTAACCCCATGCTTGGTTTATTTTTAGATGAATATTCATTAGATTTGATGAATTCGATGCTCCTAATCCCTTAATTTCATGTTTTACATTCAGGAGAGCTTAGGAAGTTTAAAAGAACGATAAACGAGCCAAAATGGGGCCGGGGCTATCAAACACGGCCTTGTGTTATGAGCAGAATCGAACACGACCTGGATCAACGTACACGGGCAGAGCATACGGTCCGTGTGTGGCGAGTAGAAGCGAGTACGGTCTAAGGAATCGAACATGGGCGTGCTACACGGGCATGTCCCTATTGTATCAAAGTTTAATTCTATTTGGAATAGGCCACTTGTGGGCCAAGAGAGGTGTTCCAAAGCCTATATAAACACTCTAGGGGGAAACCTAAAGGTGGATGTTGAGTAGAAGGCAAAAAATACTCGAAGACAGCCATCTGAAGCAGCTTAGGAGAAGGATCTCCATCAAGACTGAAGATCTCCCATCAAGTTCTTTAAAAGTTTTTGGGTTTTCTTATGTTTTGTTGTTTTCCTAATTTTAAGATGTTTCCTTCTATCGGTATTAACTAAATCCCTTAGATACCTAAGGGGATGAAACCTAATATAGATCTTATTATTATTTTATTTATAATATAAATATTTGTTCTTATTCTTAATTGTGAGTTTTTATTCTTGTATTGATAATTCAGGTTATTGATTCAAGTCAAATGTGCTTATTTAGAGGAGAAAAAGTCCTTGTTTAAGAGTAGATCAACACGATTAAGTGGAGTTGATTGCAACCCTAGAAATAGGGCGATGAAAATCTGCCTGATTAAAGTCAAATCTAATAAGGGAATCCATAGATCGAGTTAATGCGACAATAGGGATTTTAATTAGAAAGAAATTGAATAATCAGCCTAGAGTTAGTTGTTTTTAGTCTTGAAAGAGATATTAACATAAATCAGGGATTTCTACGGATTAAGTCAAGTGAATAAATCATATGAATCAAAAGTCATAAGTGAAGTCTAGGTGGATCTTTCCTTAGGTATTGCCTATCTCATAATGTTGTCTAAAGTATTTTCCCAATTCGTTCTCTGTTGTATTTTTAATTTAATTTTAGTTTAAAATAAATCACTCCAATTCTTAGGCTAGATAATAAAAAGATAGTAAATATTAGTACTCTTGGTCCTTGTGGATACGATATTACCGGTCTTACCATAACTATACTATTAAATGATAGGTGCGCTTGCCTTTAGTGTGATCATAGTTAGTCAGAGACACATAAAGTTTTTGGTGCCGTTTTCGGGGACTAAGATATTAGGAAAGCTAGATTTTTATTACTTTAGCCATTCTTATTTTATTGCAATTTAATTTTACTTTTTATTTTGTTTCTACTTCTCTAATTTGTCTTTCTTTGCTTCTGGCAGGAACTTTTAGTTTATGACTAGAAAGAACCTGTTAGGACCATTACTTTTTGACAGTGATATAGAAGGTACCGCTCGCATAAACCGAAGAGAAATAAGGTGAAGTCTACAATACATATAGGAAGAGCAAGAGGAAGATACTAATTCTACCGAGGAGATGGATGATAATAATCCGCTACCTCCTGTGGTTGCCGCAAACCCAGTGAATCAAAATCCTACTCCTCATACTATGTATGATTATGCTAAACCTAATTTAACAGGAACTGAATCAAGTATTGTTAGACCTGCTATTGCTGCAAATAATGTTGAACTGAAACCTAACACTATCCAGATGATTCAGCAATTTGTTCAGTTTGATGGTTTACAGGATGAGGATCCGAACAATCACTTGGCAAATTTTCTGGAATTCTGCAACACTTTCAAAATAAATGGCATTTTTGATGATGCCATTCGCCTTTGGTTGTTTCCCTTCCCATTGAGTAATAAAGCCAAACAATTGTTGAACTCATTACCACGAGGTTCAATCACTATATATGAACAAATGACTGAAAATTTTTTACTTAAATATTTTTTGCCGGCTAAAACGGCTAAGTTGAGGAATGATATCTCTTCTTTTGTGCAGATTGATCTAGAAACACTTTACGATGCATGGGAGAGATACAAGGATCTACTAATAAGGTGCCCTCACCATGGGTTACCTCTATGGTTACAAGTTCAAACCTTTTACAACAGTGTGAACCCCTCAACTAGCGCGCTAATTGATGCATTTGCCGGTGGTACTAATCAATAAAACACCGAGGTCGCATTTAATTCATTGAAGAAATGTCACTAAATAACTATCAGTGGCAAGTTATGAGGACAAAGCCAACAAAAGCCGCTAGTGTTTTCAACCTCGACGCAGTTACCATGCTATCAAACCAGGTAGAGCTTTTAAGTAAAAAGATTGATGGCTTGTGTGGTTCTTCGCAGGTACATCTAGTTATGCAGTGCGATACGAATGGAAGAGGAATGAGTAATACAGAATATCCATCCTACAACCATGGTATAGAAAGCAAACAAATGAACTATATGGGTAATAATTCTAGACCTTAGAATAATCACCATAGTAACACTTATAATCCAGATTGGAGGAACCACCCAAACTTCTCATGGGGTGGTCAAGGAAATTAGAGACAACAACCCCCTCCAGGCTTTCAACAGCAACCTTACCCACAAAAGAAGAAGCCAAACGTTGAAAAGATGCTAACAAAATTCATCGCGGTGTTAAAAACCCGTTTCCAGAACACCGAAACAGCACTAAAAAAATTAGCAAGCATCGATTCAAGGCTTGAGAACCAAATAGGACAACTTGCTAAGTTGATCTTAGAACGACCACAAGGTAGCTTGCCAAGAAATATCGAACCTAACCCAAGGGAGCAACTCCACGCCATCACAGTGTGCGACAAAAGAGGGGTGGTAGAATCTAAATCTAACTCAAGGCAAGAGAATGTGGTAGATAAAGGTAAGGTTGAGGTAAGCCATGATAAATCAAAACTGGTAAGTACAGAGTATAAAACTCATATGCCATACCCCAATGCGACAAATAAAGACCACACGATGAACAATTCGGTAAATTTCTTAAAATTATAAAGAAATTACATATTAACTTACAATTTATTGAAGCTCTTTTGCAGATGCCCAATTCAAAAAAAAATTAAAAGAGATTTTGACAAACAAATAGAAGTTAGACGATGCGTTGCATGTGGAGCCAAATGCAGTCTGCTTAGCTATTTTACAGAATAAACTACCCAATAAATTAAAGGATCCAGGGAGTTTTACTATTCCTTATTTAATTGGTAGTTTAGATATGAATAATGCTTTAGTTGATTTAGGGGTGAGTATTGATGTCATGCCCTATAAAATGTTTAAGCAACTAGGTCTTAGGAAACCTAAATAAACTAGGATAAGTATTCAACTCACAGATAAAACCAATAGAGTTCCTAGGGGAATTACTGGGGATGTGCTTGTAAGAATTGATAAATTTATATTCCCAGTTGACTTTGTTGTTCTAGACATGGATGAGGACAGTAACACACCATTAATCCTAAGACGACCCTTTTTAGCAACTGCTAAAACTAGAATTGATGTTGGCACAGGTCAGCTCACATTTCGTGTAGGTGACGAAACGATCACTCTTTAGGCTCGTGACTCGGTTAAGATATTAAGTAATAAAGGTGAGTACATAAATTCTATTAATAACCATTCGGTTCAACCCTCTTTTCAGGAATCATCTCAAAAATACACCACTGAGCCACATCCTAGTTCTTGTGCCACCAATGAAATAACTCATGAGGAGCAAAGGCTTCAGATCGATGAACTAGACGAGTGGAGGACACATGCCAAGGAGAAACCAAGAAAACACGATGAACCAAAGCTACTCTATGACAAGCTTAAAGATGAGGCAAACCAATTTAAGATCAGAGATCAGGTATTGTTGGATAAAACAGACCCTCAAATTGCCACTTCAAACCTTAATACAAATGGAGAGATCCCTTTCATGGTGCTAAATGTTTTCCCATAGGGTACAATCGAGGTAACTCATTCTAAATTTGGTACTTTTAAGGTAAATTGTACTCGACTGAAATCTTACTTTGATGTTAGAATTGATAGCAGGAGAGAGGAGTTTCAACTCCTCAAACCACCATGAGTATGTGAACGAGAGGTAAGTCTAGCTTAAGACGTTAAATGAGCACTTCTAAAGAGGCAACCCGATCACTAACATCACTAACATCCATATTTTTGATTTTTATAATCTAACTAAAAACTAACCAAACTAATATGCACAGGTTTTCTTACCCACACGGCCTTGCACACGAGCGTAGCCATGGTCGTGGCCATGTGGGTACCATGAATAAGTACACCAGCGTGGCGAAGACTGTACGGGAACAAGACCAAAATTTTCCCCAAAATACGGGTTGAGACAAAATGCCACAGCCGTGCGATACAGCCGTGGTCGAAGTTGAGTAAATCACACGGGCGTTCGACATGCCTGTGCTTATAAGTCGAGGGTGACACTAATTAATTAACATGGGCGTGGGAACCTCTTCACAGGCATGGGAGAAATGAACGAAGCATCAAACGACCATGCGATTCGACCATGTGACCTAACACGTCGAGGGAACACGGGCTTGGGCAACGGCCAGGTGCCCCAATTTCTATTTAAACCCCCCATCTTCTGTTCATTTTTCTTCCCTCCTCCCTTCTTTCCCAGCCCGAAACCCTTTCTTTTATTTTTTCCCTTTCCTTTTCCCGTTGTCTTTTCCCCTGCTTTTTCCCTTTTTCCCCCTTTCCTTTAGTCCTTCTCTACACCGCCACCATACCAACCACCATCCTTGCCATCGTTGCTCACCTTTTTCCTTCTTTATTTTGAATTTCTAGTTATTTTCCATTATTTTATTTTATTTTTTATTTTATTTTATTTTACTTGTTGTGCTGCTAGGTACACAATGATGGACACTTGAGGCAAGGCCAAGGCTGCCATCCCCGCTTCGAAAAAAGTGAAAGGATCCCGAGTAGTCTCCCCGTACGCTACCACTTTATGACAGATATGCCACAGCTTCCTCATAAGTTCATGCCAGCTACTTCATTGACTCAATTCTATGCGGTTTAAAGTACTGTTGGAGTATCCTCCCCCACGTTCACCTCTGCCCAAATTTACTAGATTTCTTTTCATTGACTCCATCCAAAATTCTGGAAATTTCACTTATCTCCCTATCTTATGATTTTCTTACTATATTGTCATTATTTACCATGGTATATTGAGGACAATGTACATCTTAAGTGTGTGGATGTTATTGATTTTTGATCGTTGTTTTGTCGAGTTTTAAATTTTATAAAGAGAATGATCGAACCAGGAAACAAACTCTGACAACGATTTAAGGCACGTGCACCTATCAAACAGTAGTATAGTTTAGGCAAGACTGGATTGGCGAAACCAAAGGAACTAAAAGTACTAATACTAACCTCCTTCCTATTATTTAGCCTAAATATTAAGTGATTGGTTGTTTAATCTAAAACTAACTAACTACTAAGATAAAGACGCAAAGACAAAAAAGAATAAATTGGGGAAATACTGTTGGGAAAACTCAATTGATTAGACGATACCCTTCGGAAGAATCCACCTAGACTTCACTTATTATCTAACACTGAACCAGACAATTTATTCACTTGACTTAATCTGTAGGATTCCCTAATTTATATTAAACCCTCTCTCGAGGCGAATAATGTCTAACCCTAGGTTGATTACTTAAAATCTCTTTCTAATTAAAACCCCTAGAATCGCATTAACTCGATCTATGGAATCCCATTTTACATTTCACCCTAATCCAAAAAAATCTCGTCACCTTATCTCTAGGCGCGTGATCAACTCCGCTTAATTATGCTAGATCTACTCTTAAGCAGGGACTTTTGCTCCACCACCTAAGCACATTCAACTTGAATCAATAGCCCAAAAATATTAACACAAGAATTAAGCACACATAATTAAGAACAAATCAAATGTTTATCATATAGTTCAAAAACAATAACAAGATCCATCTAGGTTTCATCCCCTTCAGGTATCTGAAGGGTTTAGTTTATAATAATAAAAAAAACATCTCAGAAGAAAAGATAAAACAAAACATAAGAAATCCTTAAAACTCCTTGAAGGAATTAGAGGAGAGATTCGCCGTCTTGAGTATAATTCTGACTTCTTAAGATGGATCAACTGGCTATCTTCTAGTGATTCCCATAAATCTAGCCTTTCTGGCTCGACTCCTTGGCCTAACTACCCCCTTTTGAAGGTTATGCTTAGGGTGTTTATATAGGCTCTTGGAATGCTTTATTTGGCCCCTAAGTATCCAAATCTGAGTGGAATTCCTATTAGGGTGTTTGAATAGGCTTTGGAATGTGTTTCTTTGCCTTCAAGTATCCAAATCTGAGTGAAACTACTCTTGGCCACGGCAGGGACACGGTCATGGCACATGCCTGTATAAGTCGTGGCCAGGCCGTGTTCAATCTTGTTGATGAGGCACGGTCGTGTATTTCGAGGTCCAGCCTGTGTTCTAGTAATTTAATGAGGTACGACTGTGTGGTCTTAGACCCAGGCTGTGTCGATTTCTTCTTTGGCCCACTTTGGTCTGTTTTGAGCCCGTTTATCGTTCTTTTCATCCCTAGGTGCTTTCCCGAGTATAAAACATGAAAAGAAATGATTAAGAGCACCTTTTTACACAATTTAGGGAATAAATCATCCAAAAGTATTCTAAATGTGGGATTAAAATATGTTACTTTTACGGTTTATCAAATACCCCCACACTTAAGCTTTTGCTTGTCCTCAAGCAAAATTCTCAACTTACAATTAAAACAAACTTTCCACAAATCATAATTCTCATTAACAATGTCTCATCATAATTCATAGGCAATTCATACATGGATAATTTAACTTAAAGACTCCTAAAGATTCAAACAATTCTAAGTCATATATTTTGTAGCTTGAAAACTAAGGTGTCTCCCTTATCTAAATGATTACATTTAATTCAAAATCGACAAGGATTGACATCCTCACAAAAGATTCACTCAAATCACTCGAAGTGTTTAAGGTTCAGGAAAAAGCACTCATAAGTCGAACCTGAAAAGTTAATCCCATAAGCTTGCCAAAAATCAAATCTCCACCACTGTAATATGAGATGATACACAAATCAAAAGGTCTTTAACAAGGTTGAAACGGGGCTTGGGTTAAAGGTGTGGATAGAGGCTAAATTAGAAGGTTTAGAATTGAGATTAAATTGACAAATTACCTAACTTTAAAAAAATAAACTAATAACCTGAATAATTACATCACATGAAAATTTTAAAATACTAATAATACGAGCTTCTTCTTCAAGATGTTGAAATTAAACGTACAAGCTCTTAGAACATAGAACTAATAATGAATGTACTTAGATTTTTTAGAATAAATCAATAAATACATAATATAAGAAAGAATATTATCAACTGAAATAAAGTAATTAGGCAACTGATCAAATCAATTCTCGATAGAAGGGTAGTCAAAGGAATGGTGATAACAAATACGGGCAGGGTTTTGGGTTAATATTAGCGGGTGAATCAAATAAAAGGGTTGTTAGGATCAACGGGGTTCACTAAAGGTTAATTATGAAGGTAGGCTTTTTAGTGGAGTGAATGGGTTAAAACATAGGCACCTTTATCATCTCATTATATCAAATCAATAATGTGGTCTTGACATGTATAATCGAGACAAGTTCTAGAATAACAATTTAGTGTTGACACACTCATAATCAATAAAGTGAGCATAAAAAAGAATATATGCTCTATAAGGCTTCAAATCTCATAAAAATTATGGGTATTTGACATCAATCCCTGTAAATTTCAAACTTTAAGGTATTATTCAAATTCAGTTCGACAACCTAGAAAAATTTTTATTCTGAAAAATAGACTTATCATGCTTGATTCTCTAGTATCTTAAAGTTTAAATCATCAGTGCACAATTAAATATGACTTACTCAGAAACATATCAATAAGAATCATAAATCATCGAAATTTCATCCTAATTAGTAATATGAGGAAATTACTTAAGAACTAGATAAAATTCAGGGATTTGAGAATAATGCAAAAAGTTAGGCACTTTTACCCCCCACACTTAAGATGTACATTTCCCTCAATGTACAAAGTTAGATAAATAATCATGTGATACTGAAATCAAAAGAGAAGGGAAGAAGTGACACTTCTTGACTTTTTTATAGGATCACTATTCCTGGCCTGATTTAGAGGAGGAGGCGGTGGTGCTGTGGTGTATGCCAATAGTCACTGTGCAAGATGAAGAAATTGGGAAACTCGTGACATACTAGCCATGAACTATTAAGACAAATTTAAAATAAGCTAATTATGTATTTAAAGACAAGAAAACTAAAGGGAAAGAAAATAGAAAGTAAGATAAAATTAACAAAAAAGATGAATAGACTGAGGAGTCCTTATTGTTGGATGGTTCACGAGGTAGGTGTGATTCCTAAGGTTGTGTTGAGCCGGTGGTCATGTGTAACATCCCCAAACCTGGCCCACAAGCCCTGACCGGATCTGGTATGTCACTGCGGAAAAACGGTTGGAAAATCTTTTGTCTTTAGAATAAACTTGAAAATTTTGTTAACTTTCAGAAAATGTGTCCATTAAAAATTAATAAATAATATAAGCTTGATTTGAATTAAAACTTTATTATAAGTTGGTATGATATTAATCATTTGTAAAAATATTTCTAAGTATAGTATAAACTTCAATAATAAATAAAGTACTTTAAATCAAAAGGGCCCTTATTACATCAAATCAATACCCAAACTATCGATGATATAAAATAATTAAATCAAATAAAACATCTACTACATAAAATCGCTTTGCATGGCCACCTTTGTTCCACTCCAACCCGGTCCATTAATCACAAATCACCTGCGATGTTGATAAATAATTGGTGAGTCACACGGACTCGGTGTGTAATTAAACCACCGATATCCACCCACATGTTAGCCACAAATCAACCCAATTATCAAATGCAACATGTAAACATAATCATATAGACATTACCACGATCCGGCTTGGCCCACAATCAAATCATATTCAAGCAAATCATATCCCAATTATACTTAGAAATATTTTGACAAATGATTAATATCATACCAACTTATAATAAAGTTTTAATTCAAATCAAGCTTATATTATTTATTAATTTTAATGGACACATTTTCCAAAAGTTAACAAAATTTTCAAGTTTATTCTAAAGACAAAAGATTTTCCAACCGTTTTTTCGCAGTGACATACCAGATCCGGTCAAGGCTTGTGGGCCGGGTTTGGGGATGTTACATCGTGGTTTTGGTATGATTCCCTAGTAGCCTGAAGAACCTAAAACCAAGGAACTAGAATAAAATAAACTAACTTAAGCATAAGAGAAGAAAAGATAAGGAAATTGAAGCAAAAGAGAAAAGAAAAATAGAACTGAAAAGGTCTCGAAGACCCTTGGCGTGTTGGAGGGTTGAAGATGCCGGCATGAACTTATGTAGATCGGTCTCCCACATGGAGATTGTGTTTGAATCCTTTCGCTTCTTTGACATTGTTATGGTAGAGCGGGGGAATGGTGGGGATGAAGGGTAATGAGAAGTGGGTGAAAAGGGGGAGGGTGGGGGGTTTAAACAGAGTTTTGAATTCTGACACCTCCCATGCCCGTGGATTGTGGATGTGTAGATTCACACGGCCACCTCGCACGGCTGTGTCGTGAGGCGTGTTGTTTCCCCTCGCTCATTTTTTAGACTGCCACGCCCATTTTGGAGAAGTCACCGTTGACCATAGCCGTGTCGCACGGTTGTGGTGTTCTATTGGTGCCCGTGGAGTGGTGGTTGGAGTCCGTGACTCTAAGATTTGATTCTCTCTAACTTGTACCTCTTCTACCATTGTCAGTATGGAGATTCTAGACTTCCACATAGCCATGGACATTGCCATGTGCAAGGCCGTGTGACCTGGAAATCGGCGCTTTTGGTTAGTTTACAACTAGGCATTCAGAAAGAAGAAACGAAAATAAAATAAAAAAATAAAAAATGTAAAGTACTTAAGGTTAGTACTCGGGTTGCCTCTCGAGAAGTGCTCGTTTAAAGTCTTAAGCTGGACTTTGCCTTCGTTTGTATAATCATGGTGGTTTGAAGGTTTGAACATCTTCCCTCATGCTGTCGATTTTGTTTTCATGATAAAGTTTAAGTCGAGAAGCATTTACCTTAAAAGTGCCAAATGTTGGATTGCTTACCTCGACTGTTCCGTATGGGGTGATATTGCGTACCTCAAGAGGGGTTCCTTCGGTTGTATTTGGGCCTGATTGGGTAATTCGAGGATTTGCTTTGTTCATCCACACCTTATATCCTATTTTGAAGTGGTTTGATGTTCCTACAAGTTCTTCTGGGGGCTCTTTCGGTTTACTTCATGTGGTTCCGGTTCTTCTTTAAAGTGTGTCATCAAATCTTCTAATTTGTTGATATTAAGGCTTCGTTCCTTATATAGTTCTTCTTTATTTGCACGAGGTCTATGATCCGGCTCAGGTCTATGGCTTTGTGGTGGATCCTGTGGTGAAAGGTGAATAAATTGGTCATCAATGGAATTTACTTTCTCACCTTCATCAATTGATGTCTTGGTCAAGTCAAGAGATTATAGATTGATTGATTTGTCACCTACACGAAGAATGAGTTCTCCTGTGCCAACATCAACTTTAGTCCTGGCAGTTGCTAAAAAGGGTCTTCCTAAAATTAAAGGAATCAAATTATCCTCATCGATGTCTAAGACAATAAAATCTACTGGGAAAACAAATTTATCAATTTTTACGAGAACATCTTTGATAATGCCCCTAGGAATTCTAACAGTTTTATCAGCTAATTGAATACTCATCCTAGTTTGTTTGGGTTTCCCTAGACCTAGTTGTTTAAACATTTTATAAGGCATGACATTTATACTTGCCTCTAAATCAGCTAAGGCATTATCAACTGTTAGACTACCAATTAAACATTGAATTGTAAAACTCCCTGGATATTTTAGTTTCCTTGGTAGTCTATTTTCTAGAATTACTGAGCATATTACGTTTAATTCCACATGCAACTCCTCGTCTAACTTACGCTTGTTCGTCAAGAGTTATTTTAAAAATTTCCTTGAATCTAGCATCTGTGAAAGAGCTTCAAGAAGCAGTAAGTTAATATGTAATTTCTTTAAGAGTTTAAGAAACTTACCGAACTGTTCCTCTGTATTGTCTTTCTTCAATGCTTCGGGATAACGTATGCGAGGTTGGTACTCTTTGATTACCAATTTTGGCTTTTCTTGTGTTACCTCAACTTTACATTCTTCTACCTTGCTTTCTTGTATTAAATTGAGTTTATCCAACCCGACATTTTCCTGAGCTATTATGGCTTGGATTTGCTCCTTTGGGATAATCTACGTGCTGCTTGGTAGACTCCCTTGCGGTTGTTCGGACATTAACTTTGCAAGTTGTCCAACTGACATTATAACTTCCTCGACCGACTTAGTAAGTTCCCAAACTTGGTTCTTGATCCCTTCCATCAATGTCTGTTGGTTTTTAAGTGTTGCCTCTGTGTCTTGGAGATGATTTTCTGTGGCTGCCATGAATTTTGTCAACATCTCTTCGAGGTTCGGCCTCTTTTCCTATGGTTATGGCTGATTTTTGAAATTTTGAGGAGGTTGTTGCCTTTGATTTCCTTGATTTCCTTGACCTCTCCATGAAATATTTGGGTGGTTCCTCCAACCTAGATTATAAGTATTACTATAAGGGTTATTATTAGATCTGAAATTATTACCTATATAGTTCATCTGTTCGCTTTCTGTGCTCAGTTGGTAGGGTAGGTACTTAGGATTCGCCACAGTTCCACTTGCGTCGCACTACATCACTGGATGTACCTGTGAAGAACACAAATTATCAAGCTTTTTATTCATCATCTCTACCTGTGTTGATAGCATGGTTACTGCGTCGAGGTTGAAAACTCTGCCTGATTTTGTTGGTCTTGTCCTTGTAACCTGCCACTGATAGTTATTCAAAGGACAACTCTTCAATAAACTCATAGGTCGCTTCAGAGTTCTCGTTGTTCGTGGTTCCACCGTGGTGAATCAATTAGTTGCCTCTTTGAGGGGTTTACACCATTATAGAAAGTTTGGACTTGGAGCCATAAGGGTAAACTATGGTGCAGACACCTTCTCAAGAGATCCTTGTATCTCTCCCATGCATTGTATAATGTCTCTAAATCCATCTATACAAAAGAAGAGATATCATTCCGTAATTTGGCCGTTTTGGCCGGTGGGAAATATTTAATAAAAATTTTTCAGTCATTTGATCCCATGTACTGATTGACCCTCGTGGTAACGAGTTTAACCACTGTTTAGCTTTATTCTTTAATGAAAAGGGAAATAACCGAAGACGTATGGCATCATTAGAAATGCCATTTGTTTTGAAGGTATCACATAACTCTAAAAAATTAGCTATATGAGTATTTGTGTCTTCGTCCTGCAAACCATCAAATTGAACAAATTGTTTAATCATTTGTATAGTGTTAGGATTTAATTCAAAATTATTAGCAGCTATAGCAGCCTAACAATACTTGTTTCTACTCCTGTTAAATGAGGTTTAGCATAATCATACATAGTACGCGGTGCATTGTTTTCTGCCATATCTTGTGGTGGTGGGTTATTCTCGTCCATCCTTTCAGTAGGATTGGATCTGCCTTCTCATTCTTCTTATGTTTAATTTAGGGCTCGCCTAATTTCTCTGCGATTCTTGCGAGCGGTAGCTTTAATATCACTGTCGCGTACTAGTGGTCCGTTCGGGTTCCTTCTAGTCATAAACTAGAGGTATCTGTGTTGGAAAAGAAAGAAATAAAATTAGCAAGGTTAAAACTAAAATAAAAATAAAAATAAATTGCAAAAAAAATAAAAATAAATGCTAAAGAAATAAAAATAGGGCTTTCTTAATATTTTAGTTCCCCGGCAATAGCGCCAAAAACTTGATAGTTGTTTTGTCGAGTTTTAAAATTTATAAAGAATGATCGAACCTGGACACTAACTCTGACAATGCTTTAAGGCAAGTGCACCTATCAAACAGTAGTATAGTTTAGGCAAGACCGGATTGTCGAACCCAAAGGAACTAAAAGTACTAATACTAACCTTCTTTCTATTATTTTGCCTAAATATTACGTGATTGGTTGTTTAATCTAAAACTAACTAACTACTAAGCTAAAGACGCAAAGACAAAAAAGAATGAATTGGGGAAATACTGTTGGGAAAACTCAGTTGATTAAGATGATACCCTTAGGAAGAATCCACTTAGACTTCACTTGTTATCTAACACTGAACCAGATGATTTATTCACTTGAATTGATCCATAGGATTCCCTAATTTATATTAAACCCTCTCTCGAGGCGAATAACATCTAACCCTAGGTTGATTAATTAAAATCTCTTTCTAATTAAAACCCCTAGAATCGCATTAACTCGATCTATGGACTCCCATATTAGGTTTCACCCTAATCCGGCAAAATCTCATCACCCTATCTCTAGGCGCGCGATCAACTCCGCTTAATTATGATAGATCTACTTTTAAGTAGGGACTTTTGCTCCACCACCTAAGCACATTCAACTTGAATCAATATCCCAGAAATATTAACACAAGAATTAAGCACACATAATTAAGAACAAATCAAATATTTATTATATAGTTCAGAGAACAATAGCAAGATCCATCTAGGTTTCATTCCTTTTAGGTATATGAAGGGTTTAGTTCATAACAATAAAAGAAAACATCTCAGAAGAAAAGATAAAACAAAACATAAGAAATCCGTAAAACTCCCTAAAGGAATTGAATGAGAGATCCACCGTCTTGAGTATAATTCTGACTTCTTGAGATGGATCAACTAGCTATCTCCGAGTGATTCCTACAAATCTGGCCTTTCTGGCTCGGCTCCTTGGACTAGCTGCCCCTCTTTGAAGGTTATGCTTAAAGTGTTTATATAGGCTCTTGGAATGCTTTATCTGGCCCCTAAGTATCCAAATCTGAGTGGAATTCATATTAGGGTGTTTGAATAGGCTTTGGAATGTGTTTCTTTACCTCCAAGTATCCAAATCTGAGTGAAACTCCTCTTGGCTGTGGCAGGGACATGGTCATGGCACACGCCCGTGTAAGTCATGGCCAGACCGTGTTCAATCCTGTTGATGAGGCACAGTCGTGCATTTCAGGGTCTAGGCTATGTTCTAGTAATTTAATGAGGCACGACCATGTGGTCTTAGGCCCAGGCGTGTCGATTTTTTCTTTGGCCCAATTTGGTCCGTTTTGAGCCCATTTTTCGTTCTTTTCGTCCCTAGGTGCTTTCCTGAGTATAAGACATGAAAAGAAAGGATTAAGAGCACCTTTTTACACAATTTAGGGAATAAATCATCCAAAAGTATGCTAAATGTGTGATTAAAATATGTTACTTTTACTGTTTATCAATTTTGTAACTAGAAAAATCCTTGAATTTTGTCTTATTCTTAAGTAAATTTTCTCATATCACTAATTAGATTGAAACTTTTATTGACGTATGATTTTTATTGATATGTTTTGGATTAAGTCACAGGTAATTGTGCATTTATGATTTAAACTTTAAGACATTAGAGAATCAAGCATGATAAGTCTATTTTCAGAATAAAATTATTTTTAGGTTGTTTCCCTGAATTTTATATTACTTTGAAGTTTGAAATTTGCAAGGTTGACATCAAAAACCATAATTTTTGTGATATTTTGAGCCTTTCGAGCATACACTTTTCTTAATCACTTTATTGTTGATTATGAATGTGTCAATATTGATTTTTTATTCTAGAACTTGCTTCAATTATGCATGTCAAGACCACACTTTTGATTTGATACACTGAGATGATAAAGGCACATAGGATTTAACCCACTTACCCCAAAAAGCCTACCTTAATAATTAACCCCTAGTGAACCACTTTGAATCCTAATAAACCGCTTCCTTCATTTACCCTTAATATTAACCCAAAACTCACTCTTTTTGATTCATTAAGAATTTTCCCTATTGAATTAACCCCTTTTTGTCGAGATTTGATTTGAGTAGTTACCTAACTATGTTTTTTATTTCAGTTGTTAAATTCTTTCTTATTATTGTATATTCTTATTCTAAAAAATAAAAAATAAAAAATTGGAATTTATTCATTATTAGTTTTATGAGCATTAGAAGAATCTCGTGTTATTAGTGATAAGTTTTCAATAGATGTAATTATTCAATATTAGTTAATTTTTCTAGTTAGGTAGATTGTCAATTCAATCTTGATTTTAACCCTTTAATTCAGCCTTTATCCACACCTTTAACTCAAGCCCCATTACAACCCTTTTCAAGACCTTTTGATTTGTGTATCATCTCATTTTATAGTGGTGGAGATTTGATTTTCACGTAAGCCTATGGTAATAACTCTTCATGTTTGACTTTTGAGTGCTTTATCTTGAACCTTAAACACTTTGAGTGATTTGAGTGAATCCTCTGTGAGGATGTCGATTCTTGTCGATTTTGGATCAAAGGTAATTGTTTAGATAAGGTGAAACACCTATGTTTTCGTGCTACAAAAAATTGTGACTTAGATTGTTTGAATCTTTAGGACTTTTTTAGTTAAATTATCAATGTATGAATTATCTATGAATTATGAGGAGACATTATTGATGAGAATTATGATTTGAGGAAGCTAATTTTAATTGTGAGTTGAGGATTTTGCTTGAGGACAAGTAAATACTTAAGTGTGGGGATATTTGATAAACCATAATTTATAAATATTTTAACCCCATGCTTGGTTTATTTTTGGATGAATATTCATTATATTTGATGAATTCAATGTTCCTAATCCCTTAATTTCATGTTTTACATTCAGGAGAGCTTAGGAAGTCGAAAAGAATGATAAATGGGCCAAAACGGGACAAAATGGGCCTACCTTAAAAATCAACATGGCTTGGCTATCAAACATGGCCATGTGTTATGAGCGTAATCAAACATGACCTAGATCAACGTGACACAGGCACCACACTACTGCAGTGTGGTGAAAGGTATAAGCACGGTCTAAGGAATCGAACACGAGCGTGTTACACGGGCGTGTCCCTACCGTATCAAAGTTTAATTCTATTAAGAATATGCCACTTGAGGGCCAAGAGAGGTGTTCCAAAGCCTATATAAACACCCCAGGGGGCAACCTAAAGGTGGACGCCTAGTAGAAGGCAGAAAATACTCGAAGACAGCCATCGAAAGCAGCTTAGGAGAAGGATCTCCATCAAGACTGAAGATCTCCCATCAAGTTCTTTAGAAGTTTTGGGTTTTCTTATATTTTGTTTTTTTCCCTAATTTTAAGATTTTTCCCTATATTAGTATGGACTAAATCCCTTAGATACCTAAGGGGTGAAACCTAAGACAGGTCTTATTATTATTTAATTTATAAGATAAATACTTGTTCTTATTCTTAATTGTGAGTTTTTATTCTTGTTTTGAAAATTCAAGTTATTAGTTCAAGTCGAATGTGCTTATTCAGAAGAGCAAAAGTCCCTATTTAAGAGTAGATCAACACAATTAAGCGGAGTTGATTGCAACCCTAGAAATAGGGCGACAAAAATCTACCGAATTAGAGTCAAATCTAATAAGGGAATCCATAGATCGAGTTAATGCGACAATAGGGGTTTTAATTAGAAAGAAGTTTCGATTAATCAACCTAGAGTTAGTTGTTTTAGTCTTGAAAAATATATTAACATAAATCAGGGATTTCTAGGGATTAAGTCAAGTGAATAAATCATATGAATCAAAAGTAATAAGTGAAGTCTAGGTGGATTTTTCCTTAGGTATTGCCTATCTCATAAAGTTGTCTAAAGTGTTTTCCTAACTCATTCTTTGTCGTATTTTTATTTTAATTTTAGTTTAAAAGAAATCACTCCAATTCTTAGGCTAGATAATAAAAAGATAGTAAACACTAGTACTCTTGGTCCTTGTGGATACGATATTACCGTCTTACCATATCTATACTATTAAACGATAGGTGCGCTTGCCTTTATTGTGATCATAGTTAGTTAGAGACACATCAAGATTACTTAGAAATTTGTGTTTAAAAGAGGTTCGTGTATTCAATTTTATCGAGAAAATCAAAACCTCATAAGTTAGGTAACAACTTTTTGAATTTCAAAAAATCGAAGTATTGTGTATTTAGAACAACATATTTAGTGTATCGGGTAAAATGTAAATACTTAATGATAAATTAGGGTTTGGAAGGATGTAAAAGGATATAAATGGATATTGAATAATAAAATGATAAAAGAGTAATAAAAATAAAATAAGTATATTTAAAATGATAATAAATGACACGATAATAATAAAAGAAATGATAAAAATAAATAAGTGTAATAATAAAATAAGTAAATAAATAAAAGGAAAATAATAATAGTAATAATATAATAATAATAGTAGTAGTAGTAGTAATCATAATAATAATAATAATAATAACAACAACAACAACAACAACAACAACAACAACAACAACAACAACAACAACAACAATATTATTATTAAAATTAATTAATTTAATAATAAAATGGCCAAAATAACCAAAAAGGGCTAATTTGAACTTAACAAAGAAATTTGGGGGCAATTCGAAATAAAAAAGGAAAAGGACCAAGTTGAACGCGCGAATAACAAGGAGGGACCAAAATGGGAAATAATCCCCACCCTCCAAAACGCATAGTTTCAAGGTGGACCAAAATGTAATCTAAATAAATCATGGGGAAAAAGTTAAAAATAAAAAAACTTGATTGCAGAACAATAAAAAAGTGGAAGGGCTAAAAGTGCAATTAGCCCTTCCATTAAAAAACACGCGGATCCTAACTTGGAGCTTGTAACACCCCAAACCTGACCTATGCGTTAAGGTCAGATCTGACATGTCACATGAATTAAATATACTTTTAAGACCTTTTTCATTTGTACGTAAATAGATAATGATTTAAATTATAGTAAAATAGATTCCAAAATTTTGATGAAGTATTATTGAATAAAAGATTAATTTATAAATCGATAAATTTGAGATATAAAGATCTTATAAATCGTGTATTTGAAAATATCGCTAATAGTTCGAGAAGATTTAAAAGAATTTTTAAATAAAATATATATTTGAAAGTTTATTATGAAACCCTTTGTATATCCATTTTAGAAAACGTTTATTTACGCCGTAAAAATCTCAATTGGAAGTACTTAAAGCAAAATATAAATACGTCAAACATAAAACAAAACAAAAATTTATCTAGAGGCTTTATTACAACCTTAATTCAAATAGTAAAATAAATAGGTGAATTAAAAGAAATCCAAAGTCCAAATAAAACCATTTTTGTAGTATGGCCTCCACCGAGTCATCCATGGCCCAAGTCTCCATTTCTGAGCATTACCTGAAAGGAATAAGGAAACGAGGTGAGTTACTAGAACTCAGTGTATAACCCCCTTACCGTTGTCCACTGGGCCATAATCCCATTTACAATAATTTGGGCCTAAGCCTATTTACAATAATAATGTATCAATTATATCATGAGTATGTAATGCAATTCCCAAACCAAACCTAGTAATCCATCCGCTACACACCACCCTACCAACCAACACACTTGTGGGGATCAAGTCAACCCACCTCGCCAACACACCAATCGAAGGCATTAAGCCATTTATAACAAATTTAATTGTGGACAAGCCACTAGAATAACAGAATATACGTGGCATTGCCACTATACAGATTCGTGGCAGAGCCACCAAAATATGTGGCAGAGCCACCAGAACTTCTCTTCAATATTATCCCATCCCATGCAAAATCATGTATATAATGCATAACAAATCATGATTTTTACAATATAACGACAATAATTTATTTGGATATTCATTACAATAGTACGGCCCATTATATCAATTTATCAAAAAGGCCCATTACATCAATTTATCAAAAAGGCCCATTAAGCAAAATATTAGATTGGCCCATTTAGTAAAATATCAGATCGGCCCATTTAGCAAAAATATCAGATCGGCCCATTTAGCAAAAATATCAGATCGACCAATTTAGCAAAAATATCAGATCGGCCCATTTAGCTAAAATTCAGATCGGCCCATTTAGCGACAATATCATATTGGCCCATTTAGAAAAAATAACAAGTTGGACCATCTAGCCATAATATCATATCGGCCCATTAATCAATTTGTCCATTTGGCCCATAAGACAATATGTCAATTCAGCCCATTAAGCAATTTCGTATTTCAGCCCTTTAGGGGTATTTTCACAATTTGCACAATGATACTACCAATTTCGTCAATTTATTCAAAATAATAGATATTAGGCCATTTTTTCTAATTTACGCCCTATTACGATTTTAGTCATAGCGATATGTTTTCGATACTATATCCACCTTAAACTTACGAAAAACGGTGTGAGATTACACACCTGATTACGGTAAGCACTAAGCCTTCTTGATCGTCGACACCTAAGATATCATAACACTCGATTAGTCGACATTCGTGATTTATTAATCAACTCCAATATGAAAGATATATGGTGTTTACTCTTGGAATCGTGAATGACCATGATTTGTCAGTTTTCCCCGAATGACGGTTCACAACCGGTGGAAAATCTTAAACTGTCGATACTGCCCTTCGTTTGAATTTAGGAGTAGGGATCGCCAATCCGCTCCTTTTAAGTTCTCCACTCGACTTTCCTTTCAAATCGGTACCACAAGCCTCCATTCGATTAGATCTTATATAGATCGATATTACGATAAAATATGGATTGTCAAAGGGTAAAAGATTAGCTTACCACTAATTTCGAGTGATCAACGAGCGGATTGTAACATCCTTAAAATGGGGCCTCTGTATTTTTCATGTGTTGCATGTGTTGATCTGTCTGCTGTGCTAGTTTAGCATAATTTAGGGTCTAAGCATGACCTCGGGTTAGGCCTGAGTCATGGTCATACATTTTTGTTTTTGTACTTAGTGAGAGGGAGCTAGGAGAGTTAGGGGTTAAAAGGAATTATTGGGAGTTTTAGACACAAGAAGTGCCTTGGTAAAGTGGCAAGGAGGCACCACTCAAGACACAAGGGAGGTGATGCCACAAGGGGGTAAGGAGGACCTTGGTTTGAGCTGCAGAAATCCCTTTATGCTCATTTATTTTTGATGCCACAGGCAAGCAGAGGTGTGCTCAAGTAGGACTCTGTTGGAGGGGGGACGACTATGAGTGGGAGTCTTGAAGTGTTGGCTGAATTATGGACTATGGGGGAGGAGGTGTAAGCGGTTTGGGAAGCTAGGGGAGTGCTGAATCTCAATAGCCAAGTAAGAGTGCATGTTTGGGCTAGCTTAGATGGTTTTCCCTTCTTGTGTTTTGTGCTAAAACTCGAACCTTAGGTGCTTTTCTCTTTCTTCTCTTTTGACAGTTTGGGCACTCGGACGATTCATTTTAGCAACCCCATTAAAGAGCCAAAAACTCCCTCTTTGCCGAATCCACCCTTGTTCACTTCTTCTTCTTCTTTTTGCTCATAGCCGAAACCAACAACCTCACCCCCATTCGGCACTTTTCTTTTCATTCTCTCACAACCCCTTTCATTGTGCCAAAATCTCTTTTATTCTCTTTTACCGAAATCGATCCTATTCTATTTTTTTCTTCTTCTTTACCATCTTCAAAAGCTGAAACTTTGCTGAGTGATATTCTTCTCTTCTTTCTTCTAGTGTCATTTTGGCTGAATATCAACCAAGAGTAGATCTTTTTCGGGTTCTTCTCTAATCGAATTTGACTAGGGTAAGTGTTCTTGGCCAAATCTCTGTTATTTCCTTTCTCTTTTCTCTATCGACTCACATGGGGACAAAAGCCGAATTTCAGCATTTTTGGACATGATTCCTAATCTTCTATGAAAATCGATTTCTCCTAGGTTCTTCGGGATTTGAAGCAGTAGATCATTTTTGTTTATTCTCTGCCAATCGATTTCTTCTAGTCTGTGGTAAGGGTTCATGTCAATCTATTCTGTCAATCATTCTTTTGAAAAGCTGAAGGCTATTGAGATTTAGTGTTGATGTTGGCCGATTGTAGGGGGAGATCAGTTTCGCATACCTTGAGTTGTGGCTAGTGTCCGAGGAGCGTTAAGGTAAGGATTGGGGTTCCATGCGTTACCCTTCGAGTTTTGTTAGTTTGGCCGAATGGCCTTATTACTGATTTTGGTTTGGCCGAATGTAGGGACTAAAGGAATCTAGTGTAGTAGATCGGGCCTTCGGGATTTAATGATTGCATTAGTAATAGGTGTATAATGCTTACACACTTTATTAGTATAATATGCTTATTTTGTTACTGTTATAACCATTGGAATTAGTGACTTTGCCTTATGGGCATGAGCGTGGACTCCGGGTAAGTCCCCTGATTATGGATCTCGATGTATGCTATCATGTCGTTGTTAATACTATGTCATACGTTATTTGCATCATCATATGTTTTATGCCATGATTGATATGGACATGATGGTGGGTTTGATGAGAGGAGGGGGATGATTTATTTTGGACTGTCACCAGTGGTTTTGACCACACGACTGGTTGGCCCCATCTTGATATTATATTTTGTGACTAAGTCCCAGTGGTTTTGACCACATATGAATATTGTGACTCATCCCAGTGGTTTGGTACCATAGTGGGTTGGCCCGACATATTGATTATGGGATGGTCATCAGTGGTTTTGACCACACGATGGGTTGGCCCCATCACTTGATTTGTGACTTCGGTCATCAGTGGTTTTGACCATACCGTTATATATTTGTGACTATGGTCACCAGTGGTTTTGACCACCAGTGGTTTTGACCACACGGGTAGTTAAAGGAGATTGGATGGTTAGGTTATGGGTTGCATGATTTGCGTGATTTGCTAATGATTTGTGTAAGTGCTTGCACTATCGGGTTGGAGGTTTATACACTGAGTCTTGGTGACTCACCCCTTCCCTTATATTTTGCAGATGAGACGTAGATGGCGGATATGGAGCCGAGGAGGACTCGAGGCTGCCATGCATGCTTGTTTGGGATTTGATTTCTTCAAAGTTACTATTACAGTTTATTTATTTACTTAAATTTGGTTTTGGTTTGTAATAAGGCCGCTAAGTTTTATTTTGGGTTTTTATTATTTGTTTTTATTTTTATTCTATTACACTATATGGTTTTGTTAAATTAACGGAAAAAAAACAATGTATTCAAAACTATTACTCCTTCGGGTTTTAAAACATTGCCATCGGGTAACATCACGTAAAAGATGATAACGAAGATAACTTGAATGTTTTCTAAAACTTGCAACAATAAGTAGATTTTCAAGTAAGGATTTCTAAACTTTTCGTACTACAAAAGGGTTTCCTAAGAAAATTATCCGAAAAACTTTCGCTTTTAAAAGGTTATCACTCCGTGGCATGCCAGATCTGATTGTGGTGTCTTTGGGAAGCTTGGGGTGGAGTTTAAAGTGGGACTTTGAAAAGTTTTGTGGAAAAGGTACATAGGTCTGATGGCACCGAGTCTCCGCACCAATCCGATAAGAGTTCGAGATCGTAGAATAGTAGATTAGGAGTTATTGCACCTAGGAATAGCTTACTCCAACACAATTACATAAGACGACTTATTCATTTAAGGATCTAGTGACTCACCTCTCTCCTCGCTACACAAATTTAACTAAAAGCTAAATTTAACTAAAACCCGAAAGGGACCAGCCATCCTGTTTTGTAACACTCTAAAAATTAAACCTTGGTTTCAAAATTCCCACAGTAACCTTGATTTAAGAAAAGACCAAAATACCCCTGATTTAGAAAATGACCAAATTACCCCTGACTTGTAAAAATTACCAAAATACCCTTAGTATGGAAAATTACCGAAGTACCCTTGAAGTGAAAATTTTCAAAACACCCTTATTTTGTAAAATCACCTGGAACCGTATTTTGGAAAAAATTTACGAAAATACCCCTAGTTTATAAAATTACCAAAATACCCCCGATTTTTGGAATTTTTAAAATATCTATGATTTGTAAAGGTTTTGAATTAACCCTATTTTATTACTAAAAATACCCCGATAGTTTAAATTACAGAAATACCCCCCAGTAGTGAAATGACGAGAATACCCCTACACGTGGAGTATGGGTGGAGGAGGTTGTTGATGAGTAAATGTGATTCACTGTATTAGGGTAGGAAATTGAACTGAAAACTGTGTGATGATCGAAAGAACCACTACCAAATTGTTTTACATAAAACTTATTCGTGGGTAATCAGTGAAACAGAAGCTAATTCATAAAAATTTCCTAAGAAGATAAATCGCGATTATAGACATGAGTACTAGGGGACGTGGTCGTAATGTGCGAGGACGCGATAGAGGTAGAATGACAGTATCAAAACCAGTTAGGTCTAGACAAGGGTCAAAAAATGAGATACCACCACCACTAGCTGCTGGCGTTGAGTACCAGGATCAGACGGGGATGATGCAGTGTCGCAGGCGATGCTGCGAGTGCTTGAGAGAGTGGCTGGAGCAGGTGGGGTGTGGGAGCTCAAAAATCTGTATCTGAGTGACTCCGAACCAATAGAGCTGAAGTATTCCGAGGTGTGTCTGGTGTGGCGCCCAAAATAGTTGAGTATTGGTTGGAAGCGACGGAGCGAATCATGGATGATTTGGATCTGACGGCTGAGGAGAAGCTAAAAGAAGTAGTGTCACTTCTTCGAGATGAGTCATATTAGTGGTGGCTCATGGTTTGGGATGGGGCTGCAATGGATGATCTCACTTGGGATTATTTCTAGGCAGCTTATCAGAAGAAATATGTTAGGTCTATCTATATTGATGCGCAGCGGAAGGCATTTTTGAGGCTAGTTCAAGGGAGTAAGTCTATATCGGAGTACGAGGTAGAATTTTTATGGTTGAGCCGATATGCTCGGGGCATCATAGCAACAGAGCATGAGCAATGTGTCAGGTTTGAGGACGGGTTAAGAGATGATCTGAGATTGCTGATTACTCCATAGTAGGAGAGAGAATTTACGGTCTTAGTGGAAAAGGCAAAAGTTGCTGAGGAAGTGAAACAGCCAGTAAGATGAAATCGGGACAGGGGATAGAGTAAAAGGAATTCTGGATCATCTGGGTCTCCCGAGAATCAACAAAAACGGGGTAGATATAGTGGGCCAAATCAAGCTGCTAGGCCTACTACTGCTGATACTCAGTGGCCGCCACGATGTGCTCGATGTGGAAAGTCTCACACGGGAGAATGATGGACTGGAAATAGGGGATGCTTTGAGTATGGGTCGATGGGGCACCGAGTGAGGGATTGTCCACAGAGGTCAGCTAGGTTGTAGTATAGGGACCAGAATCGTACTCGATCAGAAGGATGGTCGCGAGCCCACGGAAGGGCCGTGGTGCTAGTAGGGAGGTAATGGCTCTAGTAGAGATCGTGGAGCACCGTGCGGAGGTGCGAGGTGAGTGAGGCTAGACTGACTGGGTCGGTCTATGCAAATGAGGCGTCGAGAGGAGGGTGACGATCGAACATCATAACCGTGACGTTTTAGTCTTGATTTCCTTATAATGTTTTGATAGATATGGGTTCGACGACTCAGATGTAGCCGTGAGTATAGTGGAAACTATGAACTTAGACTACGAGATTACTTCTAGGAAGATGGTCGTGATAAGCCCTTTAGGTCACTCAGAGAAGTAAGTAAACTATATAGGGATGTACCCCTAGAACTTCAAAGGGTCGTGTTCTTGGCGGATTTGATGGAATAGCCGTTTGGGGAGTTCGATCTGATCCTCGAGATAGATTGGCTGGTAAAGTACCAGGCCAGTTTGGATTGTACGGCTAAGCACATGGTGTTGAGGACAATGAAAGGTGAGGAGGTGGTGATGATAGGTAATAGGAGAGATTACTTATCTAACGTGGTCTCTGCACTAAAGGCAAAAAAAATGGCCAGGAAGGGTTGTGAGGCATTTCTGGTTCGGGTGTGTGCCTTGGAGGCTAAGGAGTCAGCAGTGGAGAATGTCCAAACAGTGAAGGAATTTGCTGACGTATTCCCTGAAGAACTTTGGGTTTGCCTCCAGATCGGGAAGTAGAATTCGGTATAGACCTGTTACTCGGGACTGTGCCAGTGTTTATAGCCCCGAATAGAATGACGCCAAAGGAATTGGTGGAGCTGAAGGCTCAAATTCAGGAGTTGTTGGACCGAGGTTTCATTCTACCAAGTATATCTCCTTGGGGAGCACCCATGCTCTTTGTTAAGAAAAAAGACGGTACAATGCAGATGTGTATAGACTACCGCCAGCTGAACAAGTTGACGATAAAAAACAAGTATCCGTTGCCCAGGATTGACGACTTGTTTGATCAACTTAGGGGTGCATCAATTTTCTTGAAGATAGATCTCGTGTCGGGTACCATCAACTCAAAGTGAAGGAGGTCGATGTTCATAAGGCGTTGTTTCAGACTCGGTATGGGCATTATGAGTTCTCGGTGATGCCTTTTCGGGTTAACCAATGCACCAAGAAAGATTCATAGACTTGGTGAATCGGGTGTTCCAAAGATTTTGGACCAGGTTTTAGTAGTATTCATAGGCTACATATTGGTGTACTCAAGGACCGAGGAGGATCATGATACGCACTTGTGGTTGGTTTTGCAAATTCGAGGGAGAAGCAATTATTTGTCAAGTTCAATAAGTGCGAAGTTTTGGCTTAGGGAAGTGACTTTCTTGGGTCACGTAGGTCCATTGAAGGATTAGAGTGGACCTCGCAAGATTGAGGCGGTGTTGGATTGGAAACCCCTAGGCTTGCGTAAATTGTAGTTTTCTAGGTCCCAAGGGGAATTACCGTAGATTTGTGGAAGGATTTTCTTTGATCGCGACAGATTGACCAAGCTATTGAGGAAAGGAGTTCCATTTGTGTGACGGAGAAACAGCAAGAAAGTTTTGACAAGTTGAGGAAGATTTTGACAGTGCTCCTGCCTACAGCATGACTGAGGTGGAAGGTATTCACGGCCTATTATGATGCATCACATATCGGCTTGGGATGTGTCTGATCTGAGGAAGGAAAGTAGTGGCATATGCGCCTCGATAGTGAGACCGCATGAGGCTAACTATCCAACACACGATCCGAGTTGGTCAAATGGTTTTCACCCGAAAATATGGAGGCACTACTTCTACGGAGAAAAGTCGATAGTCTACACGGACCATAAGAGTCTCAAGTATCTCTTGACGCAGTATGATTTAAATTTGAGACAGGGAAGGTGGATTGAGTTGTTGAAGGACTACGTTCGCCGATTGAGTACCATTGGTAAGGCTAATGTAGTAGTGCCGCGTTGGCCGTAAGGTGGTAGCAGACTTGCGAGCAATGTTTGCTCACCTTAGTCTTTATGACGATGGGAGTTTGTTGGCGAGTTGCAAGCAGTTTACTTGGGTGGAGCAGATTAAAGAGAAATGTTAGTAGATGAGGGTTTGAATGCTCTGAGGTTGCAAGTTTAGAGTAATGGGTTGAAGGATACATCTTATCTCACGATAGAGTGTTATGTTTTCAAGGGAGAGCTTGTATGCTCAAGGACGCCTTTGAGTTAAGGCAAAAGTATTCTTCAGATGCACATGCAATTTCTATGCATCCTGGAGGTAGCAAGATGTACCGAGATTTGCGAGAGTAGTTCGTGGTTGAAATTCAAGTAGAAGTGACCGAATTTGTGGGTAAGTGTCGACGTGTTCAGCAGTCAAAGTTGAACATCACCGCCACGTTTACTTCACCAAAGGAAGATTCCTCGATGGAAGTGGGAAAGGATTACCATGGACTTTGTCGGTGGGCTACCCTTACGCCTAGTAAGAAGGACTCACCGGGTGATTGTGGATTGTTTAACCAAATCATTTCATTTCATCCCAAGAAGGGTTGATTATTAAGCTTGTAAGCTAGCTAAGTTGTATGTGGCGAGATAGTAAGGTTGCATGGTGTGCCAAAGTGTCAATCATCTCAAATAGGGATCTTAGGTTCACGTCGAGGTTTTGGAGAGCTTTGCATCAGCTTTGGGAACGAGGTTGGATTTCAGCAGGGCTTTCCATCCACAATCTGATGGACAGTCTGAAAGAGTAATCCAAATTTTAGAGGATATGCTAAGGGTCGTGGTTCGGATTTCAGTGGTAGTTGGGAGGAGCATCTACCATTGGCAGAGTTCGCTTATAACAATAGTTATCAAGTGAGTATCCATATGGCACCATACAAGGCAGTGTATGGACGAAAATGTCGCACTCCTATGTGTTGGACTGAGTTGGGTGAACGGCAGATATTAGGTCTAGAGTTGGTGGCGTAGGTCGAAGTTAAAGGTGATTGGGCTCGTCTCAAGGAAGGCCTTGACAAAGTAAGTCTTCGCCGATCTTAAACGCAAAGATACAGAGTATGCGAGGGTGATAAGGTTTTTCCAAGGTATCACCATGGAAGAAAGTCTTTGAGATTTGTGCGAAAAGGAAAGCTAAGCCCTAGGTTTATCAGACCATACACGGTGTTGAAGTTTAGTAGGACCGGTAGCTTATCGCCTTGAGCTACCGATGCGAGTTAAGTCGATTCACGACGCCTTCCATCTTTCGATGCTTAGGCGTTATTGGTCGATCATCACACGTTGTGCCGCTTGAGTAGATTGAGGTGACCTCTGACTTGTCTTTTGAGGAGGAATCCAGACAGATTTTGGATCGGGATGTCAAGGTCTTGCATAGGAAGTCGGATTCCTTGGTAAAGGTTTTATGGCTAAAACCATGGTACGGAGGAGGCCACGGGAACCGAGAGGATGTAATGTAAGAATACCTCAACTCTTTTGATTAGGTAATTTTGAGGTCGAAATTATTTTTAAGCGGGTAGAACTGTAACACCCTTAAAATGGGGCCTCTATATTTTTCATGTGTTGCATGTGTTGATCTGTCTTTGTACTAGTTTAGCATAATTTGGGTTCTAAGCATGACCTCGGGTTAGACCTGAGTCATGGTTAAACATTTTTGTTTTTGTACTTAGTGAGAGGGAGCTAGGAGAGTTAGGGGTTAAAAGGAATTATTGGGAGTTTTAGACACAATAAGTGCCTTGGTAAGTGAAGCAAGGAGGCGCCACTCAAGACACAAGGGAGGTGACGCCACAAGGGGTAAGGAAGACCTTGGTTCGAGCTGCAGAAATCCTTTCGCTCATTTATATTTGACGCCACAGCAAACAGAGGTGTGCTCAGTAGGACTCTGGAGGATAGGATTAGGCTAACTTTAAGTGATAGGTAGGACTCATTCAAACTTGTTTGAATGAGTGGATGAGAGGAATTCAAGGCAAGATGAGGGGACGGCTATGAGTGGGAGTCTTGGAGTGTTGGCTGAATTATGGACTATGGGGGAGGAGGTGTAAGCGGTTTGGGAAGCTAAGGAGGCCGAATCTCAATAGCCAAGTAAGAGTGCATTTTTCGGCTAGCTTAGATGGTTTTCCCTTCTTGCGTTTTGTGCTAAAACCCGAACCTTAGGTGCTTTTCTCTCTTCTTCTCTTTAGACAATTTGGGCACTTGGCCGATTCATTTTAGCAACCCCATTGAAGAGCCGAAAACTCCCTCTTTGCCGAATCCACCCTTGTTCACTTCTTCTTCTTCTTTTTGCTCATAATAGAAACCAACAACCTCACCCCCATTCGGCACTTTTCTTTTCATTCTCTCAAAACCCCTTTCATTTTGCCAAAATCTCTTTTATTCTCTTTTGTCGAAATCGATCCTATTCTATTTTCTTCTTCTTCTTTACCATCTTCAAAAGCCAAACTTTCTTCGAGTGATCTTCTTCACTTCTTTTTCTAGTGTCATTTTGGTAGAATATCAACCAAGAGTAGATCTTTTTGGGTTCTTCTAATCAATTTGAAGAGGGTAAGTGTTCTTGGTGAATCTCTGTTATTTCCTTTCTCTTTTCTCCGTCGACCACATGAGGACAAAAGTTTAATTTTGGCATTTATGGACATGATTCCTAATCTTCTATGAAAACCCATTTCTCTAGGTTCTTTGATTTGAAGTAGTAGATCGGGGTTGTTTATTCTCCGCCAATCGATTTCTTCTAGTCGTGGTAAGGGTTCATGTCAATCTATTCATCAATCATTCTTTTGAAAAGCAAGGCTATTGAGATTTAGTGTTGATGTTGGCCGATTGTGGGGAGATCGGTTCGCATACCTTGAGTTGTGGCTAGTATTCGAGGAGCGTTAAGGTAAGGATTGGGGTTCCATGCATCAACCTTCGTGTTTTGTTAGTTTGGCCGAATGGCCTTATTATCGATTTTGGTTTGCCCAAATGTAGGGACAAAAGGGATCTAGTGTAGTAGATCTGCCTTGAGGATTTAGTGATTGCGTTAGTAATAGGTGTGTAACACTTGCACACTTTATTAGTATAATATGCTTATTTTGTTCTTTATTATAACCATTGGAATTAGTGACTCTGGCTTGTGGGCATGAGCGTGGACTCGGTAAGTCCTCGATTATGGATCTCATGTATGTCATGTCGTTGTTAATACTATGTCATACATTCTTTGCATCATCATATGTTTTATGCCATGATTGATATGGACATGATGGTGGGTTTGATGAGAGGAGGGGATGATTTATTTTGGTCGTCACCGATGGTTTTGACCACGACGACGGTTGGCCCTGCCTTGATATTATGTTTTGTGACTAAGTCCAATGGTTTTAACCACATATGAATATTGTGCCTCGTCCGTGGTTTGGTACCACAAAGGCGTTGGCCTACATATTGATTATGGGATTGTCATCGGTGGTTTTGACCACACGATGGGTTGGTGAACCTCTTCCTCAAGGTACATCACTTAATGCCATAACCTCTTTACCATAAGCTTAATGCCATAACCTCTTTACCATAAGCTCCTTTATGCTAACAAATTACTCATCTAATTCCATAAGCCTTGAAGCCACTTACTATCTCTCCTTAATAGGCTAAATCACAAAATTTTACTAAGGCCCAACTCGAAACTGGAATTTCATAGAAGCCTCGTAACCTTCCAAATTCACTTAACTAATAAGTCCAATTTGCAATATTGTCATTCTCTTGTTCTCAAAATTTTAAACATTCCTACACCATTGGGCCCAATCCTACTAGGCCCAATTTTAGGATGTTACAGGTTAACCAATGCACCGACAGCATTCATAGACTTAGTGAATCGGGTGTTCCAGCAGTACTTGGACCAGTTTGTCGTAGTATTCATAGACGACATATTGGTGTACTCAAGGACTGAGGAGGATCATGATACGCACTTGTGGTTGGTTTTGCAAATTCTGAGGGAGAAGCAATTATTTGTCAAGTTCAATAAGTGCGAGTTTTGGCTTAGGGAAGTGACTTTCTTGGGTCACGTAGTGTCCGCTGAAGGGATTAGAGTGGACCCTCGCAAGATTGAGATGGTGTTGGATTGGAAACCGCCTAGGTCAGTTGCAGAAATTCAGAGTTTTCTAGGTCTGGCGGGGTATTACCGGAGATTTGTGGAAGGATTTTCTTTGATCGCGACACCGTTGACCAAGCTATTGAGGAAAGGAGTTCCATTTGTATGGACGGAGAAACAGCAAGAAAGTTTTGACAAGTTGAGGAAGATTTTGACAGTGCTCCGGTTCTGGTACAGCCTGAGGCAGGGAAGGTATTCACGGTCTATTGCGATGCATCACATACTGGCTTGGGATGTGTGCTGATGCAGGAAGGGAAAGTAGTGGCATATGCATCTCGATAGCTGAGACCGCATGAGGCTAACTATCCAACACACGATATGGAGTTGGCTGCAGTGATTTTCACCTTGAAAATATGGAGGCACTACTTCTACGGAGAAAAGTCGATAGTCTACACGGACCATAAGAGTCTGAAGTATCTCTTGACGCAGAAGGATTTAAATTTGAGACAGGGAAGGTGGATTGAGTTGTTGAAGGACTACGACTGCTCGATTGAGTACCATTCGGGTAAGGCTAATGTAGTAGCTGATGCGTTGAGCCGTAAGGTGGTAGCAGACTTGCAAGCAATGTTTGCTCACCTTAGTCTTTATGACGATGGGAGTTTGTTGGAAGAATTGCAAGTAAAGCCGACTTGGGTGGAGCAGATTAAAGAGAAACAGTTAGTAGATGAGGGTTTGAATGCTCGGAGGTTGCAAGTTTAGAGTAATGGGTTGGAAGGATACATCTTATCTCACGATAGAGTGTTATGTTTTCAAGGGAGAGCTTGTATGCCGAAGGACGCCGAGTTAAGGCAAAGTATTCTTCAGGATGCACATAGCAGCCCTATGCATCCTGGAGGTAGCAAGATGTACCGAGATTTGCGAGAGTAGTTCTGGTGGTTGGGCTGAAGCGGGAAGTGACTGAATTTGTGGGTAAGTGTCTGACGTGTCAGTAGGTCAAAGCTGAACATCAGCTGCCGTCAGGTTTACTTCAGCCGGTGAAGATTCCTCAGTGGAAGTGGGAAAGGATTACCATGGACTTTGTCAGTGGGCTACCCCTTACGCCTAGTAAGAAGGACTCAGTCTGGGTGATTGTGGATTGCCTAACCAAATCAGCTCATTTCATCCCGGTAAGGGTTGATTATTCGCTTCAGAAGCTAGCTAAGTTGTATGTGGCCGAGATAGTAAGGTTGCATGGTGTGCCAGTGTCAATCATCTCAAATAGGGATCTTAGGTTCACGTCGAGGTTTTGGAGAGCTTTGCATCAGCTTTGGGAACGAGGTTGGATTTTAGCAGGGCTTTCCATCCACAATCTGATGGACAGTCTGAAAGAGTAATCCAAATTTTAGAGGATATGCTAAGGGGCTGTGTTCTGGATTTCAGTGGTAGTTGGGAGGAGCATCTACCATTGGCAGAGTTCGCTTATAACAATAGTTATCAAGTGAGTATCCATATGGCACCATACAAGGCAGTGTATGGACGAAAATGTCGCACTCCTATGTGTTGGACAGAGTTGGGTGAACGGCAGATATTAGGTCTGGAGTTGGTGGCAGAAACTGAGGTTAAAGTTAAGGTGATTCGGGCTCGTCTCAAGGAAGCGTCGGACAGGCAGAAGTCTTACGCCGATCTTAAACGCAAAGATACAGAGTATGCAGTAGGTGATAAGGTTTTTCTGAAGGTATCACCATGGAAGAAAGTGCTGAGATTTGTGCGAAAAGGAAAGCTAAGCCCTAGGTTTATCGGGCCATACACGATGTTGAAGCGAGTAGGACCGGTAGCTTATCAGCTTGAGCTACCGACAGAGTTAAGTCTGATTCACGACGTCTTCCATCTTTCGATGCTTAGGCGTTATTGGTCAGATCTGTCACACGTTGTGCCAGTTGCAGAGATTGAGGTGACCTCGGACTTGTCTTTTGAGGAGGAATCGGTACAGATTTTGGATCGGGATGTCAAGGTCTTGCATAGGAAGTCAGTTCCCTTGGTAAAGGTTTTATGGCGAAACCATGGTACGGAGGAGGCCACGTGGGAACCAGAGGATGTAATGTGGCAATAATACCCTCAACTCTTTTGATTAGGTAATTTTGAGGTCGAAATTATTTTTAAGGGGGTAGAACTGTAACATCCTTAAAATGGGGCCTCTATATTTTTCATGTGTTGCATGTGTTGATCTGTCTGCTGTACTAGTTTAGCATAATTTGGGTTCTAAGCATGACCTCGGGTTAGACCTGAGTCATGGTTAAACATTTTTGTTTTTGTACTTAGTGAGAGGGAGCTAGGAGAGTTAGGGGTTAAAAGGAATTATTGGGAGTTTTAGACACAATAAGTGCCTTGGTAAAGTGGCAAGGAGGCGCCACTCAAGACACAAGGGAGGTGACGCCACAAGGGGGTAAGGAAGACCTTGGTTCGAGCTGCAGAAATCCCTTTCTGCTCATTTATTTTTGACACCACAGGCAAACAGAGGTGTGCTCAGGTAGGACTCTGTTGGAGGGATAGGGATTAGGCTAACTTTAAGTGATAGGTGTAGGACTCATTCAAACTTGTTTGAATGAGTGGATGAGAGGAATTCAAGGCAAGATGAGGGGGACGGCTATGAGTGGGAGTCTTGAAGTGTTGGCTGAATTATGGACTGTGGGGGAGGAGGTGTAAGCGGTTTGGGAAGCTAGGGGAGTGCCGAATCTCAATAGCCAAGTAAGAGTGCATTTTTCGGCTAGCTTAGATGGTTTTCCCTTCTTGCGTTTTGTGCTAAAACCCGAACCTTAGGTGCTTTTCTCTCTTCTTCTCTTTAGATAATTGGGCACTTGGTCGATTCATTTTAGCAACCCCATTGAGGAGCTAAAAACTCCCTCTTTGCCGAATCCACCCTTGTTCACTTCTTCTTCTTCTTTTTGCTCATAGTCGAAACCAACAACCTCACCCCCATTCGGCACTTTTCTTTTCATTCTCTCAAAACCCCTTTCATTTTGCCAAAATCTCTTTTATTCTCTTTTGTCGAAATCGATCCTATTCTATTTTCTTCTTCTTCTTTACCATCTTCAAAAGCCGAAACTTTGCTGAGTGATCTTCTTCACTTCTTTTTTCTAGTGTCATTTTGGCCGAATATCAACCAAGAGTAGATCTTTTTTGGGTTCTTCTCTAATCGAATTTGAAGAGGGTAAGTGTTCTTGGCTGAATCTCTGTTATTTCCTTTCTCTTTTCTCTGTCGACTCACATGAGGACAAAAGCCGAATTTTGGCATTTATGGACATGATTCCTAATCTTCTATGAAAACTGATTTCTCCTAGGTTCTTCGGGATTTGAAGTAGTAGATCGGGGTTGTTTATTCTCTGCCAATCGATTTCTTCTAGTCTGTGGTAAGGGTTCATGTCAATCTATTACATCAATCATTCTTTTGAAAAGTCAAGGCTATTGAGATTTAGTGTTGATGTTGGCCGATTGTAGGGGAGATCGGCCGCATACCTTGAGTTGTGGCTAGTATTCGAGGAGCGTTAAGGTAAGGATTGGGGTTCCATGCATCAACCCTTCAGGTTTTGTTAGTTTGGCCGAATGGCCTTATTAATGATTTTGGTTTGCCCAAATGTAGGGACAAAAGGGATCTAGTGTAGTAGATCGGGCCTTCGGGATTTAGTGATTGCGTTAGTAATAGGTGTGTAACACTTGCACACTTTATTAGTATAATATGCTTATTTTGTTACTGTTATAACCATTGGAATTAGTGACTTTGGCTTGTGGGCATGAGCGTGGACTCGGGTAAGTCCCCGATTATGGATCTCGATGTATGCTATCATGTCGTTGTTAATACTATGTCATACATTCTTTGCATCATCATATGTTTTATGCCATGATTGATATGGACATGATGGTGGGTTTGATGAGAGGAGGGGGATGATTTATTTTGGACTGTCACCAGTGGTTTTGACCACACGACGAGTTGGCCCCGTCTTGATATTATGTTTTGTGACTAAGTCCAAGTGGTTTTAACCACATATGAATATTGTGCCTCGTCCCAGTGGTTTGGTACCACAGTGCGTTGGCCCTACATATTGATTATGGGATTGTCATCAGTGGTTTTGACCACACGATGGGTTGGCTCCATCACTTGATTTGTGACTTCGGTCATCAGTGGTTTTGACCACACCAATATATATTTGTGACTACAGTCACCAGTGGTTTTGACCACCAGTGGTTTTGACCACACGGGGTAGTTAAAGGAGATTGGATGGTTAGGTTATGGGTTGCATAATTTGCATGATTTGCTAATGATTTGTATAAGTGCTTGCACTATCGGGTTGGGGATTTATACGCTGAGTCTTGGTGACTCACCCCTTCCCTTATATTTTGCAGATGAGACGTAGATGGCGGATATGGAGCCGAGGAGGACTCGAGGCGTCCATGCATGCTAGTTTGGGATTTGATTTCTTCTAAGTTTCTATTATAGTTTATTTATTTACTTAAATTTGGTTTTGGTTTGTAATAAGGCCGCTAAGTTTTATTTTGGGTTTTTATTATTTGTTTTTATTTTGATTCTATTACACTCTATGGTCTTGTTAAATTAACGGGAAAAAATACAATGTATTCAAAACTATTACTCCTTCGGGTTTTAAAATGTTGCCATCGGGTAACATCACGTAAAAGATGATAATGAAGATAACTTGAATGTTTTCTAAAACTTGCAACAATAAGTAGATTTTCAAGCAAGGATTTCTAAACTTTTAGTACTACAAAAGGGTTTCCTAAGAAAATTATCCGACAAACTTTCTCTTTTAAAAAGTTATCACTCCGTGGCATGCCAGATCTGGTTGTGGTGTGCTGATCGGGTTTGAGGTGTTACATGGATAAATCGAGCGATTAAAACCCTAAAATTATAATCGGTTAATCATCACTATTCCAATAACATCTTAATGAAAAAAGGATGATTTCATAGAATCGTGAAGAGCTCCTTACCTTAAAGATTTTTAGGACCGATTCCCAATGATTATACGATAAATTTGGAAGAATCAAAGTTTCGATCTTCCACTATATCACTATGAAGAAGAAAATGATCTCGTTTGAGAGAGAATAAGGAGATGGTCTCGGTCAATATGACCATCCCAAACCAAAGCATAAATTCGGCATTAAGAGAAAGAAAAATAA
Source organism: Gossypium rotundifolium (assembly GCA_025506655.1). Classification (NCBI taxonomy): domain Eukaryota; kingdom Viridiplantae; phylum Streptophyta; class Magnoliopsida; order Malvales; family Malvaceae; genus Gossypium; species Gossypium rotundifolium. Next base: position 168,533,312 of record CP106724.1, on the reverse strand, counting down.
AATGTTGAAAAGAACATTTACCGATTGATCAAGGAATGAGTGTTAATATGAATGCGAAGAAAAGATAGAGAATAGATGAAGGTTCGGTTATAGAGGAAAAATGAATATTGATATTCGGCTATAGAGGATTATCATACAAGAAGATGTGATCTTATGGTGGTGTCGATTTTATAGAAGAGGAAGATTGAAGAAATGGTTAAAAGAAAAGAATGGAAAGTTGGATGGATGCTAGGTGATTCGGCTATCAATGAAAGATAAACAAGAGATGAATGTTTTGACCAAACAAAAAGAAGAAAAATGCAGAAATGTGCTAGGAGGTTTCAGCAATGATAATAATAATTGGGAGAAAATGACACAATTTATGCTAAAGGAATTTTGCCCAAAACAAGCACTAAAGCTTTACCAAAAGACCAAGAAAATTTCGGCTACCTCCATCTACACCCAAAACCGTCCACATTCATGACAATAATGGTAAAAAATTGGCCAACCACACTTTCCAAAACAATTTCCTTGAAAAAGGCCACATGTTCCCCTTACTTTCCCCTTTCTCTTGATTTCTTTCCTCACCTTTATCCTTTCCTATTTTCCTTAGCCATCTTGCCAAAAATAAAAAAAGTCAACCTTGCCTTATTTACTTGCTTAGTCAAAATTTGCACACAATGGGATTTGAACCTCTTCCTTAAAGTCCTTCACTTAATGCCATAACCTCTTTACATCATTTATGGAAAGAATGCTAGAAAAATAATAGCTTAACTAGCTTAGGACCAAAAATAATGCAACACATAAAATTCCAAATTTTTTGGATGTTACAATTCTACCCTCTTAAAGAAAATTTCGTCCTCAAAATCTACCTGATTAAAAGAGATGAGGATACTACAACCAAATTGCATCCTCAGGATCCCATGTAGCTTCCTCTGATCCGTGATTACGCCATAAAACCTTGACTAATGGTACAATCTTCCTTCTCAGTACCTTAATGTCCCGATCTAAAATTTGCACTGGCTCCTCTTCGAAAGACAAGTCAGGTCTTATCTCAACTTCCTCTACCGGTACTATATGAGACGGATCCGATCGATAATGCCTTAACACTGAAACATGAAATACACTATGTATCTGACTCAATTTCAGAGGTAACTCAAGCTGATAAGCCACTAGCCCAACAAGCTTCAATACACAGTATGGTTCGATGAACCTAGGGCTCAACTTTCCCTTGCTTCCAAATCTAAAGATCTTCTTCAAGGTGAGGCCTTTTGAAAGACCTGATCTCCCACTGCAAACTCAATATCCTTACACTTTAGATCCGCATAAGATTTTTGTCTATCCAAAGCTTCCTTTAACTTTGCCCGAATTACCTTTACTTTTTCCTCTGTCTCAGATATTAGCTCAGGACCCAATAACTGGCGCTCCCCCAACTCAGTCCAACAAGTAGGAGTACGACACCTATGACCATACAACGCCTCATAGGGTGCCATCTGGATGCTGGATTGATAGCTATTGTTGTACGCAAACTCTGCCAACGGTAGGAAATCCTCTCAGCTACCCCTGAAGTCAATCACATAGCCCCTTAACATGCCTTCTAGAATCTGGATTACTCTCTCCGACTGAACATCTATCTGAAGATGAAATGTCGTGCTGAAATTAAGCTTGGTTACCAAGTCTTCATGTAAGGCTTTCCAAAATCGTGATGTAAACCTAGGGTCCCTATCCAAAATAATAGACAATAGTACCCCATGTAACCCCACGATCTCTGCTACATACAACTTGGCCAACTTCTACAATGAGTAATCTGTACGAACCGGTAGGAAATGAGCAGTCTTCGTCAACTGATCTACTATTACCCAAACAAAATATTTCTTAGTAGGCGATAAAGGTAACCCACTAACAAAGTCCATCGCTATCCTTTCCTATTTCCATAATGGAATTTTCACCGATTGTAGCAATCCTGACAGCAATTGATTTTCTGCCTTCACTTGCTGACATGTCAAGCACCTACTCACGAAATCAGTAACCCTTTGTTTCAACCCTGGCCACCAATACTGCTCACGGAGGTCTCAATATATTTTATTTCCCCCGGGGTGCATAGCATATGGGCTATTATACGCCTCATGCAGAATCATTTGCCTCAATTCCGAATCTTTGGGCATACAGATTCTTCTGCGAAAACACAATACTCCATCACTATTCAATCCAAAATCCCCTATTACACCACCTTTCACTTGCTGAAGTAAGGAACCCAACCTTTCATCTAATAATTGCTTTTCCTTAATCTGGATTACCCACGCAGGCTTCACTTAAACTTCGGCTAGCATACTACCATCTTCATACAAGCTGAGATGAGCGAACATCACTCTCAATTCTGATATCACATTACGACTCAACGCATCTGCCACCACGTTAACCTTTTCGGGATGATACTCGACTGAGAAATCATAATCCTTCAACAGTTCTATCCACCTCCGCTATATTAAGTTAAACTCCTTTTGGGTAAGGAGGTACTTTAGACTCATATGATCTGTATAGATGATCGACTTATCACCGTACAAGTAGTGTCTCCAAATCTTCAAAGTAAACACCACTGTAGCCAACTCTAAATCATAAGTGGGATAAATCACTTGTGTGGCCTTAACTGACGAGATGCATAAGCCACCACTTTTCCACCTTGCATCAACACACATCCCAAGCTCGTGTGTGATGCATAATAGTAAACAATAAACTCTTTTCCAGCCTCAAGTTGAATCAATGGCGCTTCCATCAGAATCCTTTTCAATTTCTCAAAGCTCTCTTGCTGCTGATATGACCACACAAATAGTACTCCCTTGCGCAACCGTTTAGTTAGCGGTGAAGCAATCAACAAAACCCTCAATGAAACTCCTGTAATAACCATCCAACCCTAGGAAACTTCAAATTTTGGTCACTAACTTCGGTGGTTTCAAATCCAACACAGCCTCTACCTTCTAGGGATCAACTCTAATTTCTTCGGCCTATACAACATGCCCCAAAAGGTCATTTCCTTCAGCCAAAATTCACACTTACTAAATTTGGCATAAAGTTGTTTTTCCCTCAATATCTACAATACTACCCGTAGATACGAATCGTGCTCTTCTTCATTCTTCGAGTACACCAAGATGTCATATACGAACACCACCACAAACCGATCTAAATAGGGTTGGAATACCCTATTCATCATGTCCATAAATGCAGCTGGTGCATTAGTCAACCCAAACGACATCACCAAGAACTCATAATGCCCATAACGAGTTCAAAATGCAGTCTTATGAATATCCGCCTCCTTGACCTTAAGTTGGTAATAACTCGGTCTCAAATCTATCTTCGAGAAAACTGAAGCTCCTCGTAGTTGATCAAATAGATCATCGATTCTCGGCAACGGATACCTATTCTTGAACATCAATTTATTCAACTGCCTATAATCGATGCACATACGCATCAACCCATCCTTCATCTTGACGAACAAGACCGACGCTCTCCAAGGTGACACACTCGGTCGAATGAATCCCTAATCCAACAACTCTTGAACCTGAGATTTAAGCTTAACTAACTCCTTCGGTGCCATTCTATAAGGAGTAATGGACACCGGAGCCGTTCCTGGCAATAACTCAATGCCAAACTCTACCTCCCAATTCGAAGGCAATCCAGAAAGTTCCTCGGGAAAGAAGTCCAAAATGCTTTCACCATTCTAACACCTTCCACCAACAATTCCTAGGCATCCAATGCACTAATGAAGGCTAGGAATGCTCCATACCCTTTTCGTACCAACTTTTCTGCCTTTAAAGTAAATACCACATTTGGTAGATAATTTCTTCTTTCACCTATCATCATCACTTCTTTATCCTCCGAAGTTCTTAGTATCATCTACTTTGCAGCACAATCCAAGTTCGCACGGTGTTTCACCAACCAGTCCATGCCCAAAATAAGGTCGAACTCGCCGAATGGCAGTTCCATCAAATCCGTCTAAAAAGTTTCTCCTTAAATTTCTAGAGGCACATCTCTAAACAATCTATTTACTATCACGGACTGTCCTAAAGGACTACTACCATCATCTCTCTCACAGTAATTTCAAATCTAATGTTTAGATTTTCAGATACAGCACTAGCAACATACGAATGGGTGGATCCGATATCTATCAAAAGTAGAAACAGGTACATCAAATATGAAGAACGTACCAGCTATCACATCAGGTGCATCGCCATCCTCTCTAATCGTAGTATAAACCAACCCCCCGCCGCCTTGCCTCCGCATTACCTCTAAAACCAGTACCCCTACCCGGTGCACCCTAACATCGTCCTACACCATTACCACCTCGACCTGGCCTATGGCCTTTCAGTGGCTACTAAGAGCCTCTTGCTAGCTGTGCATCATAGTTATGAGCATCATGATTCTAAGCAGTCTATCGAGGATAATTTTTAAGCTGATGGTCCTTGGAACCATATTTGAAACAACCACTAGTTCTCTTCCAACATTCACCCGGGTGTCGCTTTCTGTAATTCGCGTATGGCTGTATCTGATTGGTAGTAGCTGGTACTTTAGCTCGAGCTGGCTCATCATTCCTGGGCCTCTTCTAAAACCCTCTAGTAGGACTTGAGTACTTAAAGTGCCTCTTGCTCTTGCCCCTATCTTTTTCTCGATTTTACCGCTCTGAATGCTTAGCCTCTTCAGCTATCTTCGCTTTCTCCACCAATGTGGCAAAATTTCTCTCCTTTTGTGGGGCTATCAGAACCCGCAACTCATCATGCAACCCATCCTTGAAATGTACACAGTGTTCGTAGTCAGTTGGCACTATACCTTGGGCATGCCGATTTAGACGCAGAAATTTCACTTCATAAGCTGCCATAGTCTCACCTCTTTGAACCAGATTTAAGAATTCCTTCCTTCAAGCATCCACATAGCTAGCCCTGACATACTTTCCTTGGAATGTAGTTTTGAAGAAATCCCAGGTAATATGATCAGCCTGAGTGCCTTCCCGAAAAGTGAGCCACCATTGATACGCCTCGTCTCTTAACAAGGATACAACTCCCTTCAATTTCTGCTCGGCAGTGCAATCCAGATCGTTCATGATCCACTCCACAGCCTTAATCCAATACTCCGCTACATTTGGGCTACACCTGAGATACCCTTTAAAACCTCAGAACCATTCAATCTGAGCCATTCCGAAATTGACCCACGAGCTACTGGCCCAGTTCTAGCCCCAGTAAGCCTTTTCAAGACTCGCAACATTGCTTAAGATAGAGCGATGTCCTCCATCATACGATCATGTGATCCTGCTTCAGCCATAGGTGCTACAGGTGCGTCCATTTTCAGCATATGTCCCGACGCTTTAGACGCAACTCTAGCGCCTCGACCTCTAACACGGCAATGTCTACCGCGTCCACGTCCTCTAGCACTCATATTGGCTAATCCGATTTAATCTGATTAAAAGTATTATGAATTAGTATACTATTTCGGTGTTTATTAAATAATATTTTATGAAATATAAGAAGTGAAGTTGTTTTCATAAACGCATCCTATAGTCTCAATCTCTATAGTTTCAATACCTAAAACTAGAAGTTCTAGAGTATTCCTACAGTCATATCACAATCATTATAATCATACAATAACATACGCTTACTTGACTTGGTGCCGGATACCCGTGTTGCCATACTTCTTTTAAAACATGCATTCTAAATTTTAAATTTCAAAACAACTTTTAAAAAAATATTTTTGAACCCAAACCACAGCCGAGTTTTGAATCGGGCTCCAATACCATAAAATGTAATACCCAAACTGGCCTATGCGTTAAGGTCAGATCTGACATGTCACATGAATTAAATATACTTTTAAGTCCTTTTTCATTTGTACGTAAATAGATAATAATTTAAATTTTAGTAAAACCGATTCCAAAATTTTGACGTAAGTATTATTGAATAAAAGATTGATTTATAAATCGATAAATTTGAGATATAAAGATCTTATAAACCGTGTCTTTGAAAATATCACTAATAGTTTGAGAAGATTTAAAAGAATTTTAAATAAAATATATTTTGAAAGTTTATTATGAAACCCTTTGTATATCCATTTTAGAAAACACTTATTTAAGTTTTCAAAAATTCTCAATTTGAAGTACTTAGAGCAAAATATAAATACATCAAACATAAAACAAAACAAAAATTTATCCATAGGCTTTATTAAAACCTTAATTCAAATAGTAAAATAAATAGGTGAACTAAAAGAAATCCAAAGTCCAAATAAAACCGTTTTTATAGTATGGCCTCCACTGAGCCTGTAACACCCTGCACCCAAGACCGATACTGGATCTAGATACGAGACATTACTATGCTTGAACATGTACTTACAAGCTATAAAATTTCGTTCCAACTTAAAAATTTCACTTTCTTAATCAACATATACATTACAAAGGCCTACAGGGCCTTAAACCCGTGTCTAAAAACTTTCAGAACTAAATCAAATAATTTATTTTTAAAGCAGGGTTCACACACCTGTGTGACTTGGAACACACCCGTGAACCCTTAAGCACGCCCATACCCTCAAACCGTGGGCAGCTACTGACTATTTCCACACGGCTTAGACACATCTGTGTCTCCCAACCGTAGGAGGCTATTGACTAATTTCACATGGCCATGACACGCCCGTGGTCTTAGACTGTGTGCTAATCCTTGATATACTGACTAAATCAGCACGGTGTGGGCACACGCCCATGTCCAATCCGTGTGTATAACATGGCCTATACACACGGCCGTGGAATTTACTCGTGGCCTATTCTGATTCATAATACTAAGGTGCAGGGTTAACACGGCCTTGACACACGCCCGTGTATCCAACGTGTGGGCATTTATAGGCTATTTACCAATCCGTTAGCCACCCTGAAATGAAGATCATATCCATACACAATTTAACGATACAATAACAACCCAACTTTATGAATAATACTACATGCTTCATTGATCTCAATAAACATAAATACTTAGTCAAATTTGGCCAATCACTTAGCCATATACATAAGAATAATAAACTTGATAGCTTTTACAAAGGCCCTTCTAAAAACATGTCCACAAAATGAATGTTTCCTATACATGCCATACTTAGTAAAGTAACTTGGCTATACCAAAATAAGAGTTGATAGTGTGCTATGAGTTTCGACTCCGATGATCAACAATTAGCTTGGCGGGACTACATAGAAAGAACAAATCAAATACGTAAGCATTTAGCTTAGTAAGTTTGCATGTAAAGCACATGTCATTAAGCTTGCTTAATAAAAACCATTTAGCATAACAATAGTATCGTAATTTCAGCTCTAAAGCTTACTTACTCATACTTGGTTCTTACATGTCTCATGATGCTCACTATACTCATTTTTGTAAAGTAAACATAATACCTGTGTCACTTGATCACATTGATCAGCATACTTAAACAATAATCATTATGGTCTCTAATTCTTCGTTCATAACATGAGTGATATTTAATTCATTTTGATGGTAGCTTTGCTTTCTTAGCCCTCTTGTAACCTCATTATTAACATTACTTGTTTGCCCGATGAACTTCTACGAATACCCAAGGATACTAGATCTCTTCCCACTTAACATGCCACCAAAGCCATATCATAGGCATGGTCTTACATGGAATTTCTCATCTTGGTTTCAAGGCCATGTCTTGACATGGACTTACATGAAGTCTTGCCCTTGATAACTTACTCAATGCGAAGCTTGCCTTGGACTTACATGATATCTTGATCAATGCCAAGCTTGCCTTGGACTTACATGATATCTTAATCAATGCCAAGCTTGCCTTGGACTTACATGATATCTTATTCAATGCCAAGCTTGCCTTGGATTTACATGATATCTTGATCAATTCCAAGCTTGCCTTGGACTTACATGATATCTTGATCAATGCCAAGCTTGCCTTGGACTTACATGATATCTTGATCAATGACAAGCTTGCATTGGACTTACATGATATCTTGTGTAGTGTATCGGGTATCTTGGGGAATTCATATTCAATAAGGGCTTGCTCATGTTTAATTTCTTTGTTCACAAAAATGATAGGCATTACAAAATAGCAATGTATATTATACTAAGCAATTCAATGATAGTGATCATAAAGCTTAGAAATCATACAAACTTACCTCATTTTTAAAATGAGTTAGTTCTTCGGTTTAGTCCACAACTTTATCTTTTCCACGATTGAGGTGAATTCTCGTATCCTCTTACTCTATAATAGCAAATTAGCTCATTTTAATCATTTCATTCATATAAGCATCTCAATAGTCCTACTTAGGCAAAATTACCATTTTACCCTTAGATTTTGGCAAAATGATCGTTTTGCCCCTAGGCTCAAAAATTAATTCTAATCACATTTTTTATCTTCAACAAGCCTAGGCAAACATTTAATGCTCTTAAAGCTATCATCAACAGTCAATATTTCACATACTTACTACCAAGTTCATAACCTTTTCATTAAGGTCCTATTTAGTGTCCTCATGCTAACACCCTTATTAAAAGTTGTTCATCTAACAACTAAGACTGTAACATCCTAGATTGAGGGCTCTGCATTTGTGATGTGTTGTGTGTGTATGCCATGCTGTGTGTGTGTGTCTGGTGTGTTTAGAGCTATCGGGAAGGCTTGAGGTTAAGCTTGAGCCTTGGTAGAAATTTTGTTTTTAGACTCTGCAAGGGAGAACTAGGTGAAGTGGGCCTTAAGGATACTTGAATGGGAAAGGTAACACAAAAATCTAGTTGGTAAAGTGGCAAGGAGGCGCCACTAAGGGCATAAGAAGGTGACGCCACAAGGGATTTGAAGGGAGCAGGTTCGAATTCCATGTTAAGCAAAAGGAGTGTTTTTTTTTTAATATATGTGTCTGGGGAGAGAGGTGGTTTCAGTTGGGACTCTAAAGGAGTGAGTGTGGATTGAGTTAGAAGATAGGAAGATGAAGGTAAGAGAAAAATAAGGGATAGGATAGAGGGGGAAGAGGTGCCCGAATGTGGGACTGTGTGCAAGGGGGAAATCGGTTGAAGTGGCTAAGGGCATGCCAAAATTATCATTTGGTTAATGGTGTGCTGAAATTTCTTCTTTTTTCCTGAAGCATAGTTTTCTTTCTTCTTCTTTTCTCCTCCTATTTTCGGCATTAGAGGTTTCCTCTTCTCTTCTTCTTGCAAAACCAAAACTCCTAAGTCATTGTTTAGAGTATCTTTGTTTTTCTTTTGGCTTTCTCATTCAGTTCTTTTCTACCTTATTCATTTTTGAATCTACCTAGCCTCTTTTCTATTCATCTTTTTTTTTTTTTTGGATCTTTCATAGAAGCTGAAAACTCCTAGATCTCATTTTTTGCTTGGCTTTATTTCTTTTAATGTTTCAATCTTCTTCTTTAATTGTCAAATCTTCTTGCAAGTGGTAGCCAAAATCTTCGTAGAGGTAAGTGCCGACTTGTGCTATTATTTTTGTAATCTTTTTCGGCTTTTGAGGCCAAACCCGAATGGCTAGTTGGTTGTTAGGGCCATCTTTAGTTTGACATTTTCTCTGACCTCGAGTTCTTTTTGAGCGACATTCTGGGATTTCAAAGAGATCTAATCGCCTAGGTTTCTAAATCAAAAATCGGTAGTATTCGAACCATATGATTTCTTTTAGGATTTCAAGGTAAGGATTTCAATTCTCTCTAAGTTGATCAATTGGTTTCTTTTCGTTATTTGTGCCTTAACCTAATGTTTCTTTAAGCAATCATCATAGTACCTTCTGACCAAGATCATTCATGGACTTGAATTTCATCAAATCAAACGAAGGGGTTGGATCTATAGTCCCAACCCCAAAGTTAAAGAAACGCGCGGTGTCTGCTGTTCGTGATTGGCCACCGGGTTGTAACCGACTTCGAAAGCGTAACAATAGGCGATAGCGATAGTCTTGCCAAGCGATAGTGTCAACATAGAGAGTGTCGTCTTACGTGTTATCAGGTGTGTAAACTTTCAAACACACTATACTATAACTATACTAACATTTGTATGGGTTGAAAAGCCAAAAAAAAGACTGTAGACAGTCGTGATGCCCTTAGGGGTAAGGCTAGGGTTGCTAGGTACATGACTGTACGGTTTCTTTGTATAGCTGAATGTATGTGTGGCAGACTGATGTGTTATAAATAGCATGTTGCATTATTAGGTTTTGTATGTAGATCATGGGTATGGGTTTGATATGAAGGGGAAGTGCTTAATTGGTCACGTAGTGATCGGTGGCTTTGCCACGATATATATACATATGTTCATACATTATTTTTGGTCACATTGTGATCGGTGGCACTGCCACGAAGTATATATATATTTATTTGGTCACAGAGTGATCGGTGGCTGTGCCACAAAATTTTATTTGGTCACCTAGTGATCGTGTTTAATCGATAGCATGACTGTCGTGATGGAGTGTAGCGGATGGAGGGTTGATTGTAGAAATCCCTACGATGTGATTGGTTGGTACGGGTTGGTGTGTAACGGATGTAAAAACTAGGTTTTTGTTGGGCTTATTGCATTCATAAGTGTATGTTGATATGTGGGCTAAGGCCAATGTGTGATTGTGGATTGGATGCAGTATGTATAATGTGGGAGATTTTTACACACTAAGTCTTGGTGACTCACCCCTTTCCTTAACTTTTTAGGTGAGCAGTAGCTCGTGGATGCAGGAGCTGAGGCGGACTCGTGGAGGCCATAAATTTTGATTTCTTTTATTTATAGTTTGACAATACTATAAGTTTACGTATTTTTTAAAATTTGGGATTTTTGCTATGTAATAAGGCCTTTCAAGGTTGTACTTCAGTTTATTTTATTATTTTACTATTTAAATCAAATGCGACACCTTGGCCGGTTAAATATTAAAGTAAAAAGTGGAGTTTTCAGTAATCTAAGCATCATTGTTTTCAAGACACCACAGTAAGCGAAAAAGTTATCTTCCAAATCTCTGGTTCTTTCTAAAATTTAACTAAGACTTACTTTTACTTCACCCTGTGACATACCAGATTCGGTCGTGATGCAGGGGTCGAGTTTGGGGTGTTACATTTTGGTATCAGAGCCCAGTTTCAAAACTCAGGCTGTGAATTGGGTCCAGTGGTGTTTTATAGTTTGATGTGAGTTTAAGAAAAAGCTTTGGGTTGGGATATGGCCTTCAAGTCAAGCGGCACCTAATCCACCCAGGTAAGTATTCTAACCTTTGATGTGGTACGCATAATTGGATTTGATGGGCAGTATAGGGACATAGGCGAGTATGCTAGGGTTTATGGACCTTAGGCCTAGTTAAACAACTCTTAAAATCCATAAGACTTAATTTCTCTAATTAAACATGTCCGTGAACAAGTCACCGGGTTGGAGTGTGGCAACAGGCATACGATGTTTAGGATTGGATCTAGGGAGAGCTTGGTATTTAAGCGGTCCTAGTGGCCCACCTCCTCTTCGCTAGAATCTTACCTGGTGCGTAGTGTCTGTTCACCTTAGCCGCGAGGACTTGTTAACGGGCTAAAGTTCATAACTAAAACCCCAAAGGGACCAATACCCTATTTTTGTAAAATTACTTATATCCCTAGTTTTGTAAAATACCGAGAATACCTTAGGTTTGAAAAAATTACCAAAATACCCCTCATTTATGAAATTACCAAAATACTATTATTTTGTAAAATCACCAAGATACCCTATTTTACGAAATTAAAAAATACCCCTGTAGGGTGAAATTACGAAAATACCCCTGGGTAGTGAAATGACGAAAATACCCTTGTGTGACGAAGGTGAGGTTATGGATGTTACTTTCGTGTTTGATACATTTATGTGATAATTTGTTTGGGAATGCATATGGTTGCTGAATGTATGTGGTTTCTAGAACTAGGAGATACAAACTTGAGACTGAACCTTGTAGATATAATTTTGAATTCGAAAGAACTACTATCGAAACTACCTTCCATAAGATTATTCGTTATTAATGAGTAGAAGAAATTATTAATCCATAAAATTTTTAATCAGATAAATCGTGAACGCTAGATATGAGCACTAGGGGGCGTGGTGTGCGTGGTTGAGGTAGAGGCAGGATTGCTCTGTCGGAACCAGTAGGGTCTGGTCACGAGTTAGGGAATGAGATACCAGCGCCACCAGCTGTAGAGGCAGAGTATCAGGACCCAACGGGCGGAGACGATGCGATGTCCCAAGTAATGCTCGAGTATTGGAGAGAGTTACGGGAGCAAGCATGGGTACGGGAGCTCAAAAATCTATGCCAGAGCGACTTAGGGCTAATGGAGCGAAAATGTTTAGGAGAATTTTCGGTGTAGCTCCTAGTACAGCTGAGTATTGGATGGAAGCCGTGGAGAGTATAATGGATGACCTTGACTTCACGGAAGTGGAGAAGCTGAAGGGAGTGGTGTCTCTTCTTCGTGATGAAGCATACCAATGGTGGCTTACGGTCAGGGATGGTGTGGTGGCTGATCGCATTACCTGGGATTTCTTCAAGTCGACATTCTAGAGTAAGTACATCGGATCTAGTTATGTGGATGCACAGCGTAGGGCATTTTTGAATTTGATCTAGGGTAATAGATCGGTAGCTACTTATGAAGCAGAATTCCTACGCTTGAGTCATTATGCCCGAGAGATAGTGGCCATCGAGCATGAGCATTGTGTTCAATTTGGGGATGGTTTGAGGGATGATCTGCGGGTGTTGATAGCCCCTCAACGAGAGCGAGAATTTATAGTTTTAGTAGAAAAGGCTAAGATAGCGAGAAAGTTAAGCGAGCCGAGAAGCGAAATAGTGAGAGAGACAGGGATAGGAAGAAGAGGAATGTTGGATCGTCAGGGTCAACGGAGCATTTCCAGAAAAGACCTAAGATGGATGGGCCAAGACAGGGTGTGAGATCTAGGGGTAATGGTCAACCTCAAGGTGTGGTCAGTGTAATAAATTTCATTCGGGCGAATGTTGGGTAGGTGACAGGAAATGTTTTAGGTGTGGGTCCTCGAATCATCTAGTTAGGGACTTTCCACAGGACCGGGGTGGCACGGAGTCGATAGGACAGACTAACGCTCAGCCTGATAGAGGAGGTCCACAACCGCAGAGAAGTCGCAGCCAGCCAGAGGAGGTAATGGTTATGGTCGGGGCCATGCAACACAAGTCAGAGGTGCAGGGAACACCGATGCAAGATAGTCGGGGTTGGTCTATGCAACAAGACGTCGAGAGGAGGGGGATGCACCGGATGTCATAACTGGTACTTTCTTGATTTTTGGGTTGCCTTTTTCTGCATTAATTGATATTGGATCGACACATTCTTATGTTGCTAATATAGTATCTGGAACCCTAAGTATAGACTCTGAGATTATTCCTAGGGAGATGACTGTAATTAGCCCTCTAGGTCAGTCAGTGGTGGTGAACAGACTGTATAGGGATGTACCTCTAGAAGTGTAAGGGGTAGTTTTTTCGGCGGATTTAATGGAACTATCTTTTGGGGAGTTCGAATGGATCTTAGGTATGGACTGGTTAGTGAAATATCGAGCAAATCTAGACTGTGCAGCCAAGCATATAGTACTAAAGACTAGTAAGGAGGATGAGGTGGTGGTAATAGGTGAAAGGAGGGACTACCTGTCTAATGTAGTATCCGCTCTAAAGGATGAAAGAATGATGAGAAAATGGTGTAGGGCGTTCATAGCTTTTGTTTGTGCTTTGGAGGTCCAGGATTCAACTGTGGAGAATGTTAGAACGATGAGGGAGTTTTCTGACGTTTTCCCAGAAAAACTTCCCGGACTACCTCCGAATCGTAAGGTGGAATTTGGAGTTGATCTTCTTCTGGGAACAGCACCAGTGTTCATTGCACCATATAGAATGGCGCCAAAGGAGTTGGTGGAATTGAAAGCCTAGATTCAGGAATTGTTGGATCGGGGTTTCATCCAACCAAGTGTATCACCTTGGAGAGAGCCAGTGCTATTTGTCAAGAAGAAGGATGGATCAATGCGTATTGACTACCATCAGCTGAACAAGTTGACTATCAAGAACAAGTATCCGTTGCCAAGGACTAATGACTTGTTTGATCAACTGAAAGGGGCATCAGTGTTCTCAAAGATAGATTTGAGATCAGGATACCATCAACTTAAGGTCAAAGAATCGGATATTCATAAGACAACTTTCAGGACCCGTTATGGCCATTACGAATTTTTAGTAATGCCGTTTGGGTTGACTAACGCACTAGTGGCATTTATGGATATGATGAACTGGGTGTTCCAACCCTATTTGGACCGGTTCGTGGTGGTATTTATAGATGATATCCTGGTGTATTCAAGGTCGGACGAGGAGAATGATTCGCATCTGCGAGTGGTACTACAAATCCTGAGGGAGAAAAAATTATACGCAAAATTCAGTAAGTGCGAATTTTAGTTAAGGGAGGGTACTTTTCTAGGACACGTTGTGTCAGCTAAAGGGGTCGAGTTGATCCCCGAAAGGTTGAAGCTATCATAGATTGGAAAGCACCCAGGTCTGTGGCAAAAATTCAGAGTTTTCTAGGTCTTGCTGGTTATTACAGGAGGTTTGTAGAAGGATTTTCCTTGATTGCGGCACCTTTAACCATGTTGTTGAGGAAGGGAGTACTTTTTGTGTGGGATGACAAGCAACAGGAAAGTTTTGAAAAGTTGAAGAAGGTGTTGACAGAAGCTCCGGTGTTGATTCAATTGGAGGTTGGAAAGGAGTTCGTGGTTTATTGTGATGCTTCACACACCAGGTTAGGATGTGTGTTGATGCAAGGCTGAAGAGTGGTTGCTTATGCATCTTGGTAGTTAAGACCGCATGAGCTAAATTATCCCACGCATGATTTAGAGTTGGTGGCGGTGGTTTTTACTTTAAAGATTTGGAGACACTATCTGTATGGGGAGAGGTCTGTCGTTTACATAAATCATAAGAGCTTGAAATATCTCCTCACCCAAAAGGAGTTGAATTTGAGGCAGAGGAGGTGGATTGAACTACTAAAGGATTATGATTGTTCGATTGAATACCATCTAGGCAAAGCTAACGTGGTGGCGGATGCGCTAAGCTGAAAGGTGATCTCGAATCTGAGGGCGATGTTTGCTCATCTGAGCCTGTATGAAGATGGGAGTTTATTAGCTGAGCTTCAGGTAAAGCCGACATGGATAAATCAGATTAAAGAGAAGCATTTGCAGGATGATGACTTGACTGCCTGACTATCCCAAGTGCAACATGGTGAAGTAGGGGACTATAATCTGAACGATGATGGGGTTATGTGTTTTCAGAAAAAGGTTTGTGTGTTGGGGACGTGGAATTGAGGTGGTTTCGGCTGGGACTCTAAAGGAGTGAGTGTGGATTGAGTTAAAAGATAGGAAGATGAGGATAAGAGAAAAATGAGGGATAGGATAGAGGGGGAAGAGGTGGCCGAATGTGGGGCTGTGTGCAAGGGGAAAATTAGTTGAAGTGGCTAAGGGCATGCCGAAATTCTCATTTGGTTAAGGGTGTGCCAAAATTTTTTTTTTTCCCCAAGCATAGTGTTCTTTCTTCTTCTTTTCTCCTCCTATTTTCGGCATTTGAGGATTTCCTCTTCTCTTCTTCTGCCAAAATCGAAACTACTAAGTCACTGTTTGGAGTATCTTTGTTTTTCTTTCAGCTTTCTCATCCAGTTCTTTTCTACCTTATTCATTATCGAATCTACCTAGCCTCTTTTCTATTCATCTTTTTTTCAGATCTTTCTTAAAAGCCGAAAACTCCTTGGTCTCATTTGTGGCTTGGCTTTATTTCTTTCAACGTTTCAATCTTCTTCTTTAATTGTCGAATCTTCTTGCAAGTGGTAGCCGAAATATTCTGTAAAGGTAAGTGTCGACTTTTTCTATTATTTTTGTAATCTTTTTTGGCTTTTGAGGCCAAAGCCGAATGGCTAGTTGGTTGGTAGGGCCATATTTAGTTTGACGTTTTCTCTGACCTCGTGTTCTTTTTGGGCGGCATTCCGGGATTTGAAGGAGATCTAATCGCTTAGGTTTCTAAGTCAGAAATAGGTAGTATTCGAACCATATTATTTCTTTCGAGATTTCAAGGTAAGGATTTCAATTCTCCCTAAGTTGATCAATCGGTTTCTTTTCATTATTCATGCCTTAACCTAATGTTTCGTTAAGCAATCATCATAGTACCTTCTGACCAAGATCATTCATGGACTCGAATGTCAGCAAATCAAAGGAAGGGGTTGGATCTATAGTCCCAACCCCAAAGTTTAAGAAATGCGTGGTGTCTACTGTTCGTGATTGGCCACCAGGTTGTGGGCTGGCTTTTGAGCAGAATAATAGGCAGATAGCGGTAGTTTTGGCTAGCGATAGTGTCAATATAGAGAGTGTCGTCTTACATGTTATCAGGTGTGTAAACTTTCAAACACACTATACTATAACAGCACTAACATTTGTATGGGCTAAAAAGTCGGAAGGAAGGGTTGTGTAAACAGTCGTGATGCCCTTAGGGGTAAGGCTAGGATTGCCAAGTATGTGACTGTATCGTTTCTTTGCACAGCTGAATGTATGTGTGGTAGACTGATGTGTTATGAATAGCATGTTGCATTGTTAGGTTTTGTATGTAGATCATGGGTATGGGTTTGATATGAAGGGGAAGTGCTTAATTGGTCACGTAGTGATCGGTGGCTTTGCCACGATATATATACATATGTTCATACATTATTTTTGGTCACATTATGATCGGTGGTGCTGCCACAATGTTTATATATATTTATTTGGTCACATAGTGATCGGTGGCTGTGCCACGAAATATTATTTGGTCACCTAGTGGTCGTGTTTAATTGGCAGCATGACTGTTATGATGGAGTGTAGCGGATGGAGGGTTTATTGTAGAAATTCCCACGGTGTGATTGGTTGGTATGGGTTGGTGTGTAGCAGATGGAAAAACTAGGTTTGGGTTGGGCTTATTGCATTCATATGTGTATGTTGATATGTGGGCTAAGGCCAATGTGTGATTGTGGATTGGATGCAGTATGTATAATGTGGGAGATTTTTACACACTGAGTCTTGGTGACTCACCCATTTCCTTAACTTTTTAGGTGAGCAGTAGCTCGTGGATACAAGAGCCAAGGCGGGCTTGTGGAGGCCATAAATTTTGATTTCCTTTCTTTATAGTTCGGCAATACTATAAGTTTACATTTTTTAAATTTGGGATTTTCGCGATGTAATAAGGCCTTTCAAGGTTGTACTTTGGTTTATTTTATTATTTTTCTATTTATATCAAATGCGACACCTCGGCCAGTTAAATATTAAAGTAAAAAGTGGAGTTTTTAGTAATCTAAGCATCATTGTTTTCAAGACACTGTAGTAAGCGAAAAAGTTATCTTCCAAGTCGCCGGTTCTTTCTAAAATTTAACTAAGACTTGATTTTAGTTCACCCTATGACATACCAGATTCGATCGTAACGCATGAGCCGAGTTTGGGGTGTTACAAAGACTCAAGTTCTTCCTTACAATGCAGCAAACAACTAAAGTAGCTCTCATGGTAAAACTCTAAACCTTTCACAACATTGCACAATAGTCCCCTCATTTGAAAGCTTAAGCTTTAGGGATCTCAAAAGTACAATTATTTTCAAGAAAAGTTCACTAGAACACTTACTTGAATGGATGAGAGTTTGCTGAAATTTTTGAAGGTTTCTACCCCTTATTTGCTGCAAATTTTCAGTGGAGGATGATAGGAGAAAAAGATGATAACTTTTCTCTCCTTATTCTATTATTAAAAGTCAAATTAGTCCACCTACTACTACTAACTTTGACACTAATTGAAAATTTTGTCTCCCATGCTCTCTTATGGCTGGCCAAGCCTCTTTCAAAGGCTAAATTTCCTTTTAAATACCCCCATTTAACAATCCATAACCATTTGGTACTCCTAGCATATAGAATGGAATTTTCGCACTTTATGCGATTTAGTTCTTTTTTCGCAAGTTAAACACGAAAGCGTTAAAATTAAAATACCAAAATTTTAATGCTCATATGCTATCATGCTCTAACTCATAATATATCATGAAAATAATTTCTCTGATCTTGAAATAGTGATCCCGAGATCACTATTCTAACTAGCCCCTAAGTCGGGCTGTTACAATTCTCCCCCTTAGAGATTTTCCTCCTCGAAAATCTTACCAGTGAAAATATTGGGGTATTGATTTCTCATCGTTTCTTCAGACTCCCATGTAGCCTCTTCTATTCCATGCCTTTTCCATAGAACTTTCACTAGGGCTATGCTTTTATTTCTTAACTGCTTGATTTCACGGGCCAATATTTTGACTGGTTCTTCATCATCAGTCATGTCAGGGCAGATCTCTATTTTTGATGGAGTAATTATATGTGAAGGGTCTGATCTGTAGCGTCATAACATTGACACGTGAAAAACATCATGTATCCTCTCTAATTCTGATGGCAACACCAAACGGTAAGCTACCGGCCCAACTCTCAATAATCTCGTAAGGTCCAAGCCTTTACGGCCAAATCTAAGAACTTTTCTCCATGGTAATACTTTCAAAAAGACTTTATCCCCAACTTGGTACTCGATCTCTTTCCTCTTTAAATCCGTATAGGATTTCTGTCTGTCTGATGCAGTTTTTAAACATTCTCGTATCACTTTTACTTTTTCTTTAGCTTCTTTAACCAAATCAACCCTATGAATTTGGTTTTCCGTGAGTTCAGTCCAAAATAAAGGGGTTTTGCACTTACGCCCATATAGAGCCTCATAAGGCGCCATATTTAAGCTTCGACTGAAAGCTATTATTGTAGGCAAATTCTACCAATGGAAGAAACTTTTCCCAGCTACATTGGAATTCCAAAACACAACATCTGAGCATGTCCTCGAGTACTTGAATTAACCTTTCTGATTGACAGTCAGTCTAAGGGTGAAAAGCTGTGCTAAAACTCTATTTTGTTCCCAAAGCTTCTTGCAGCTTCTTCCAAAATCTGGACGTGAATCTTGAATCTCTATCCAATATGATCGATAAGGGAACTCCGTGAAGTTTTATTATTTCTGAAACATACAAGTTTGCTAACTTGTCTAAGGAGTAATCCACTCATACATGTATAAAGTGGGCTGACTTTGTGAGTCTATCAACCACTACCCAAACAGTATCTTTCTTGGTCGAAGACAACGGTAAACCCGTTACGAAATCCATGGTGATAAGGTCCCATTTCCATTTAGGGACTAAGATAGGCTGAAGTAAACCCGAAGGCACTTGGTGTTCAGCCTTTACTTGCTGACAAATAAGACATCTTGAACCGAACTCTGAAATGTCTTTCTTCATTTTGGCCACCAATACTATTGCTTCAAGTCGCTATACATCTTTGTACTTCCCGAACGTACAGACAACCATCCGTTATGTGCTTTGTACAAAATTCTCTAAATATGCACCTCTTTCCTCGATACACAAATTCTATCTCTAATCATCAAGTATCCATCAAAATTAATTCAAAAATCGGATTCAGCATCTGACTCGCATTGAGCTCTCTTGATTTGCAACTCACTACCTTCTTTCTGAGCCCCAAAGATCTCTTGAAGAAACATTGGTCTAGCTCTCGACTCAACTAAAAGTGAGCCATAGTCGGATAAGGATATCCTTGAATTCAATGCTCTTAAAGTAGATAGAGACTTTCTGCTCAAAGCATCGGTGACTACATTCGCCTTTCCTGGATGGTAGTCAATGACCAACTCATAGTCTTTTATCAACTCTAACCATCTTTTTTGTCTTAAGTTCAACTCTTTCTGCATCATCAAGTACTTCAGACTTTTGTGATCGGTAAAAATCTGACATTTTTCACCATTAAATGGTGTCTCCAAATCTTCAAACCGAAGACTATGGCGGCCAATTCTAGATTATGCGTCGAATAATTCTTCTCATGAGGCTTCAATTGTCTGGAGGCATAAGCAATCACCTTGCCTTCTTGCATGAGTACACAGCCTAATCCATTTAAGGATGCATCGCTGTAGACTATAAATTCTTTCCCTAATTCGGATTGTACTAAGACTGGAGCTTCTGTCAACACTGCTTTCAACTTCTCGAAACTTTGTTGGCATCGTTCAGTCCACTCAAACTTCACATTTTTCTGCAATAGTTTAGTCATCGGGGTTGCGATTGTGGAAAACCCTTTGACAAATTATGCAGTAGTAGTGGCCATTAGGCCCGTAAAACTTCTAATCTCGAATGTTCTTAGGTAGCTTCCGGTCCATTATGGTTTAGATTTTCTTGGGATTAACTCGGACTCCATCCTCGAGACAATATGTCCCAGAAATCCTACTTCCTTGAGCCAAAATTCACTTTTACTAAATTTGGCAAACAACTAATTCTCTCACAGGATCTGTAAAACTGTTTGTAGGTGTTAGCATGCTCTTTCTCGTCTTAGGAATAAATCAGTATGTCGTCAATAAAAATGACTACAAACTTGTCGAGGTATGGTCTAAAGATGCGGTTCATTAAATCCATGAACACCGTAGGAGCATTGGTAAACCCAAATGGCATTACTAAAAATTTATAATGCCCATACCTCGTTTGAAAGGCCGTCTTGGATACATCTGAGTCTTTCACTCTCAACTGGTAGTACCCTGATCTCAAGTCTATTTTGGAGAACACAGTCTCTCCTTCCAATTGATCGAACATATCATCTATCTTAGGCAACGGGTACTTATTCTTTACTGTTACTTTATTAAGCTGACGGTAATCTACGCACAATCTCATGGTACTATCTTTCATTTTCACAAATAAAATCGAGGCACCCCATGGTGAACAACTTGATATTGCAAAGCCCTTATCTGTCAACTCTTACAACTGTAACTTCAACTCTTTCAACTCTGTTGGAGCCATTCTGTAAGGAGTAGTAGATATTGGTACAGTACCGGGAACTACTTCAATGCTGAACTCAATCTCTCTAACTGGCAGTAGTCCGGGTAATTCTTTAGGAAATAAATCCACGTATTCACAAACTACCGGTACTGACTCAATTTTTAGCTCTGTCTCCTTATCATTCAACACAAAGGCCAAATATGATTCATACCCTTTTCTTAAACATCTCCATGCCATCATATGGGAAACTATCGCTGGCGATTTATATTGTTCATCTGATTCAACATGAAGAGTATCCCCATTCTCACATCTCATCTCAATGCATTTCTTCCCACAATTAACAATTACATTATGAGTAGTCAACCAGTCCATTCCAAGAATGAGGTTAAATTCATCAAATGGTAATAACATAAGATTTGCTTTGAAGCAATGACCTCTAATCATCAATGGACAATCTTACAAATTTTATTAACTAACACACTCTTGCCCAATGGATTAGACACCTTAATTACAAATTCAGTGGTATCTATAGGCATGCTCAAACTAGATGCTAATTTCATGCAAATGTAAGGGTGCGTGGATCTAGGATCTATTAAAGCAATAACTTTAGTATTGTAAGAGAAAAGGTACCAGTAATAACATCAGGAGAAGGCGTCTCTTCGCTAGCGCAAATGGCATAAGTCCTTGCAGGCACTCTATCCTCGGGTCTCACGGCACCTTTTATTAGCTCTTTGGGTCTCTTGGGTTACCTCTTCCACTTGCCCCACTTCTCGGTTTCTCTCATTGTTTACCTCCTCTTACCACCTCTCTCTCGACCATACTACTCCAGATAAGTTGTTCATCTAACAACTAAGACTCAAGTTCTCCCTTACAATGTAGCAAACAACTAAAGTAGCTCTCATGATAAAACTCTAAACCTTTCACAACATTGCACAATAGTCCCTTCATTTGAAAGCTTAATCTTTAGGGATCTCAAAAGTAAAATTATTTTCAAGAAAAGTTCACTAGAACACTTACTTGAATGGATGAGAGTTTGCTAAAATTTTTGAAGGTTTCTACCACTTATTTGCTACAAATTTTCTTCAACAAGCCTAGGCAAACATTTAATGCTCTTAAATCTATCATCAACAATCAATATTTCACATACTTACTACCAAGTTCATAACCTTTTCATTAAGGTCCTATTTAGTCCTCCTCATGGAGCAAAACTCTAAACCTTTCACAACATTGCACAATAGTCCTTCATTTGAAAGCTTAATCTTTAGGGATCTCAAAAGATGATAGGAGAAAAAGATGATAACTTTTCTCTCCTTATTTTATTATTAAAAGTCAAATTAGTCCACCTACTACTACTAACTTTGACACTAATTGAAAATTTTGTCTCCCTTGCTCTCTTATGGCCGGCCAAGCCTCTTTCAAAGGCTAAATTGCCTTTTAAATACCCCCATTTAACAATCCATAACCATTTGGTACTCCTAGCATATAGAATGGAACTTTCGCACTTTTTTCTATTTAGTCCTTTTTCGTAAATTAAACACAAAAACGTTACAATTAAAATACCAAAATTTTAATGCTCATATGCTATCATGCTCTAACTCATAATATATCAAGAAAATAATTTCTCTAATCTTGAAATAGTGATCCCTAGATCACTATTCTAACTAGCCCCTAAGTCGGGCTATTACAGAGTCATCCATGGCCCAAGTCTCCATTACTGAGCATTACCTGAAAGGAATAAGGAAATGGGGTGAGTTACTAGAACTCAGTGTATAACCCCCGTACCGTTGTCCACTGGGCCATAATCTCATTTAGCAATAATTTGGGCCTAAGCCCATTTACAATGATAATGTATCAATTATATCATGAGTATGTAATGCAATTCCCAAACCAAACCTACTAAACCATCCGCTACACACTACCCGTACCAACCAACACACCTGTGGGTCAAGTCAACCCACCCCGCCAACACGCCAATCGCAGGCATTAAGCCATTTATAACAAATTTAATTGTGGAAAAGCCACCAGAATAACAGAATATACGTGGCATTGCCACTATACAGATTCATGGCAGAGCCACCAAAATATGTGGCAGAGCCACCAGAACTTCTCTTCAATATTATATCATCCCATGCAAAATCATGTATATAATGCATAACAAATCATGATTTTTACAATATAACGACAATAATTTATTTGGATATTCATTACAATAGTACGGCCCATTATATCATTTTGTCAAAAAGGCCCATTATATCAATTTATCAAAAAGGCCCATTAAGCAAA
The DNA here is from genome assembly GCA_025506655.1 of Gossypium rotundifolium. Classification (NCBI taxonomy): domain Eukaryota; kingdom Viridiplantae; phylum Streptophyta; class Magnoliopsida; order Malvales; family Malvaceae; genus Gossypium; species Gossypium rotundifolium. The sequence continues at coordinate 168,510,227 of CP106724.1, read as the reverse complement.
ATATCAGATTGGCCCATTTAGCGAAAATATCAGATCGGCACATTTAGCGAAAATATCAAATCGGCCCATTTAGCTAAAATATCTAAAATATTAGATCGACCCATTTAGGGACAATATCAAATCAGCCCATTTAGCGAAAATATCAAGTTAGCCCATATAGCCATAATATCAGATCAGCCCATTAATCAATATGTCCATTCGACCCATAAGGCAATATCTCAATTCAGCCCATTAAGGAATTTCGTATTTCGGCCCTTTAGGTGTATTCTCACAATTTGCACAATGATACTACCAATTTCGTCAATTTATTCAAAATAATATATATTAGGCCATTTTTTTCTAATTTACGCCCTATTACGATTTTAGTCATAGCGATATGTTTCCGATACTATATCCACCTTAAACCCATGAAAAATGGTGTGAGATTACACACCAGGATATAGTAAGCTCTAAGCCTTCTTGATCGTCGACACCTAAGATAGTGTAACCCTCGATTAGTCGACATTCGTGATTTATTAATCAACTCTAAAATGAATGATCTATGGTGCTTACCCTTGGAATTGTGAATGACTACGATTTGTCAATTTTCCCCGGATAACGGTCCACAACCCGGTGGAAAATCCTGAACCGTCGATATCGCCCTTCATTTGAATTTAGGAGTAGGGATCGCCAATCCGCTCCTTTTGAGTTCTCCATTCGACATTCCTTTAGAATCGGTACCACAAGCCTCCATTCGATTAGATCTTATATAGATCGATATTACGATAAAATATGGATTGTCAAAGGGTAAATGATCGGCTTACCACTAATTTCGAGTGATCAACAAGCGGATCTATTGAGCGATTAAAACCCTAAAATTATAATCGGTTAATCATCACTATTCCAATAACATCTTAATGAAAAAAGAATGATTTCATAGAATCCGTGAAGAACTCCTAACCTTAAAGATTTTTAGGATCGATTCCCAATGATTATACGAGAACTTCGGAAGAATCAAAGTTTCGGCCTTCCACTATATCACTACGAAAAAGAAAATGATCTTGTTTGATAGAGAATAAGGTGATGGTCTCGGTCAATATGACCATCCCAAACCAAAGCATAAATTCGACATTAAGAGAAAGAAAAATAAAATGTTGAAAAAAACACTGACCGATTGATCAAGGAATGAGTGTTAATGCGGATGAGAAGAAAAGATAGAGAAGAGATGAAGGTTCGATTATAGAGGAAAATGAATATTGATATTCGGTTATAGAGGATTATTATACAAGAAAATGTGATCTTATGGTGGTGTTGATTTTAGAGAAGAGGAAGATTGAAGAAATGGTTAAAAGAAAAGAATGGAAGGTTGGATGGATGCTAGGTGATTCGGCTATCAAAGGAAGATGAACAAGAGATGAATGTTTTGACCAAACAAAAGAGAAGAAAAATGCACAAATGTGCTAGGAGGTTTCGCCAATGAGAATAACAATTTGGAGAAAATGACACAATTGATACTAAAAGAATTTTGCCCAAAACAAGCACTAAAGCTTTAACAAAAGACCAAGAAAATTTTGGCTACCTCCCTGTACACCCAAAACCGTCCACATTCATGACAATAATGGTCAAAAATTGGCCAACGACACTTTCCAAAACAATTTCCTTGAAAAAGGCCACATGTTCCCCTTACTTTTCCCTTTCTCTTGATTTCTTTCCTCACTTTTATCCTTTCCTATTTTCCTTAGCCATCTTGCCAAAAATAAAAAAAGTCCACCTTGCCTTATTTACTTGCTTGGCCAACACATAGGGAAAGAATGCAAAAATAATAGTCAAAATTTGCACACAATGGGATTTGAACCTCTTCCCTTAAAGTCCTTCACTTGATGCCATAACCTATTTACTAATTGCTCATTTATGCTAGCAATTTACTCATTTATTTCCATAAGCTTTGAGGTCACTTACTATATCTCCTTAAAGTGCTAAATTCCAAAATTTTTACTAGAACCAAATAAACCCCAGACCTTCTCAGGATCCCCTAAACATACACAATTAATAATTTAACTAGCTTAGCACCAGAAATAATGCAACAAATAAAATTCTAGAAATAATTTAAACATCTCTCAAAACGGCATCGTGTAGGTAGTCTATAAAAAACAAATTTTTATCAAAAAAAATTCCCCTCAGTTTTAAAAAAACTTTATAACCCTTAAAAAGCTCCCCTTCCCGATTTTTGGGCATCGGTCTAGCCTTGCTCCGGTTATCGGACCGCCACGCCTCTGTCGTGGTAGCCACCGTATGCGGTGGTCAAAGCCTCAAAAAGGAGCCTTTTTAGCCGTTCAACCTTCCCAGCCCCGTTTTGATGCTAAAACACCCAAAAAGCCTTCAAAAATCCAAAAAATGCCAAGCTAACCTTTCGGTTCCCAAAATCCTCCAATCATCGGAAAAGGTAAGAACTTTTACCCCCTTTTTGGTATACTTACCTTTGTATCAAGAATAAACATGTGGAAAAAAAGAAATAAAATACCTCTATAGGAACAATCGGGACATTTAAATTTTTAATCCTTTTTTTTGTATATTTCTACTCCGTTCTTTCGAATATTGTGTTTTTTGTATTTCCAAAAAAAAAAATCCCTCTATGTTACAAAAATTCAATCGGCTTTATAGCTGCTTTTTAAACTTGTTTTTCTTGTTTTTTTTTTTGCTATTACTGTCTGTATGTTGTTTGTCCTTGCAGGTACGGGGGCGCTGACGTGGAGGTACAGAGGTTGACAGCGGCGGAAGATGGTGCAGCGACTGCTGAAGGCTAGCCCTAGAGTTTTTCTGAAAATGTTAAGATAGTGGGCCACTTGGGCCGTCTAGGGTTTTTTGTTATTTGGTCTGTAATGGGATTTGGGCTGGTAGTTAGGCTGTATTGGGCTGTTTATTTGTAAATTAAACTTTCGAATTTTATTTTGTTTTAAATTTTTTTAATTTTTGGGTTTGTTTGGGCCCGGGCCAAATTTGGGCCTTACAGGTTGCATATTTAACAATCCCCACCGCCCCTTCCCTCTCATTTCTCCTTTCATTCAAAATTTTCCCAAACACCAAATTAGAGCTTTTCTCTTAGAATTGGTTCATTCGTTTTGACTTTCAAGCTTTCCAAACACAAATTCCTCATTCCATTTCAAAGAATATTCAAGTTTTCTTCCTAAATTTCTCTATTGTTCTTCACATGTTCTATCTTGAATTTGACTCATAACTTATCGTTTTCTTCAAATTGAGGTAACATTTTTACTTTTTATGATTAAACTAATTATGTTGTTATTTCAATTTGAGTTTTGATTGATTTAATCAAGAGTTCAATAGATCAATTGATTTTAAACCAATTTTTTGCTTCAAAATGGTAGATCCGTAATACTAAGCTAAGTTAAGCTATTGTTTTAAAGTGATTTTCAACTCACTTTGATCTAATTAAATGGTTTCTAAACTTAATTTAACATTCTTAATGAATTTAAAATTGAACATTTTCCCCTTATCCTTTCTTTTGTTTGAGAAATGATAAGTATTTTAAAGGTGATATATGTATTTGGAGAGAAAGTATGAATAATGAAATTTAATAAGGATTAAATTGTAAAATTTTGAAAGTTGGAAGACCAAAAGTGAAAATTTATCATTTTAGGAAATGGGTTAAAAATTTAATAAACATTTTTTATGAATGTGATATGGATACGTTTGAATATATGGAAATGGAAAACAAAGATATGGACTAAATTGAATAAAGTGGAAAAGTATAATGACTAAAGTAATGTAACACCCCACACTCGGCCTAGATGTTACGGCCGGATCTGACATGTCATATCGAAGTGTCATTTGAAAACCAACTTGTCGATAAAAGTTCGTTATTAACTTTTAAATCCCATTTAAAAGAATTATTTTGAAAACTCTAGTGTTGTAAAATTTTGTTGTCCAATTATAGGTCATATCAATTGTTATCAGCTTATCAATTGTTTTGAAAATACTAGTGTTGTAAAATTTTGATGTTGTAACTTTATGATTTGAAAACGTAATTTTCTTAAAGAAATAGTTATTGTTTTAAAAACCCGTGTTTCCTAGTCTAGCAGGCTGAAATAAAGGGAACCCCAACTAAAAGTTAAAACCCCAAATGGCCTTATTACATAATTATTAACCCAAAAAAAAAAATAAAAAACTAAGTCTAAGATTAAATCGTAACGAGTGTGTGGCCACCTCCGAGTCCCTCGCAGCTCCAAATCATCTAAGGCTGGGGATTATCTACATAGTTAAAGGAAAAGGTGAGTTACGAGAACTCAGTGTGTAATCCCCTTACTAGAGTAACAGTTAGTATACAGAAACAAAAATAGAAATAGTCTTGACCAAAGCCCTTTAACCTTAACAGTACAGTCCAGATCAAGGCATACGTGGGCCAAAGCCCACTACAATATCATTTAGGTCAAAGCCCATAACAGAATCAATTGGGCCTAGCCCAAACCAAAAACAGAACAAGTAGGCCAAAGCCCGTATAGTGACAGATCTCATAAATAGATATGCAACAGTATGAGGATGCATCCCACCCCGATCCAGCCAACACACCACTCGTACAAAGTATACACTTACGTAGGGATAAAATCGACCCACCCACCCAGCACACCAAGGTTAGCACCGGTTGCGGTCCTAACAGTAATCGCAACAAAGCTGCTAATATATATATGCGACTCTAAGCCTTCAGTAGCGATATAATAATTGGCACAAAGCCATCAGTAACTATATTATGTTTGGCACATAGCCATCAACGACGATAATATTATCGGCACACAGCCTTGGGTAAATATGATTGTCACAAAGCCATAATCTAGACGGCACAGATCCATAATAAGATTACACAGCTTTAAGCCGTCGGTCGGTCCACAGCCGTCTCATGCGACCCGTGTGACCTTAACAGATCAATATTGGATCCACAGTCATCATGCGACCCGTGCGACCCTATCAGAACTTCCTCCGTATCAATGTCCCAACCCCATGCAATATGTCGTGTATGTCATGCTCAATCATTGCACGTGTATGCAAAATGGCCATGCTCAGTAACAGTCATTTCAACATATATTAATAGCATATCAGTCACACGCCCACAGTCAAGTTAGTTAAAACACAGTCTAAGTCAGTCATTTACCTACAAGGGAAAATAGTCATTTTACCCTATAAGGGTATTTCGGTAATCCTACCCTTTAGGGGTATTTCAGTAAATCTACCCTATAGGGGTATTTCGATAATTCTACCTTGCAAGGGTATTTCGATAATTCTACCTTATAGGGGTATTTCGATAATTCTACCTTATAAGGGTATTTCGATAATTTTGTAAACTGGGGGTATTTTAGTAATTTTGCAAATCGGGGATATGTCAGTAATTTTACAAATTGGGGATATTTTAGTAATTTTGCAAACTGGGGTTATTTCAATAATTTTACAAATTGGGGTATTTTAGTAATTTTGTAAATTAGGGGTATTTCATTAAATTTGTAAACTTGGGATATTTAGTAATTTTGTAAACCAGGGGTATTTCAGTAATTTTGCAAGCAAGAGGTATTTCACTAATTTTGCAAATCGGGGGTATTTCAATAATTTTACAAACCAGGGGTCTCAGCGACCCAATAGAAGGTCCACCGTCGCCTCGAGCGACTTAAGTAACCTAAACAATCATGACGGTGTAAATGGGCCTAACGCCCCTTATTCGGCCTAAGTAGGCCCACAGGCTCGTGTGGCCTAATTAGCCCAGAAATAGCCATAGTTATACAAACGTCACAGTCCAAACAACAATTACCACAACACATACATTTTATCTATGTGGCCCACAAGCCCACTAGGCCCACATAGCCCACTTCGGCCCAACGAGGCCCAGAACAACCTAAGCCATGTGCGTGACATGACAAGTGTATCTACATCTCACTTAACAGTGAAGTTTACCCACGTGGGCCCACGGGCCTATTGGGCCTATACGTCCCATTCTGGCCCAAGCCTATGAGATCGCTCATGGTGACCTTCCTCATCGTACGCCCACGCTTCGTGAGCTCGGCCGATCACATGAGCGATCGCACGCTAATGTGGCCTAAAAGACCAATCCTTTGGCTTTTCGGCTTTTGGGCAATCGACATTTGGGCAATCAATTTTTGACCGATTAGCAAGTACGGTACTAATACACACCTTCGACTTTTGGGCCGATCATCAACACACAAAGTTACACATCTCTTTGCGAAACTAGCTAAGATCCACGTTCTTCGGATCCTATAATCAATCAAAATAATCATATCAGATTTACAATCAGTAAGGTTACTAACTGTCTAAGCCCACACGACAATCCACACTCACTTTGACTGAACACTAATCGGTTTGTTGCCCTTGATTCCTAACTAGAATTAACTACATGATCCTTATCGACTAGCTGCATTACAACCACAATCTTATAATCACCAACACCATTTGAACAGTTAAATCCTGAAGAGAAACGATTACCCAAACGTGTAGTCTAGATGTGGAGAGGAGTCAATCGGCAAACCTAGACACACCCTTGGTTGATCGAAGAGTTGATGACTTGTCAGGAACTTTTAAAGAACCGTAATAGAACAACAAAGGAGAGAAATCGGCTAGCCCTGTAAAACTAGATTGAAGGAGAGAAGGAGAAGATTCAGTTTAAGCGATATGACAAAAGGCACTTGAAGAAAGTTGGAAGAATAGAGATAATAGTAAAAAGAGGATGTGAGAATTGGCAAAGAAGAAAGAGAGATGGGCAAAGAATAAGCACTCAACGTTACCAGAAGGGATAGAAAAGAAAATGCACGAAAGGTTAGGTTCCCAAACAGGTTCGGAAACACTGGAAAAGAGGAGAGAAAGGAAACAAAAGCAAAGGAAAACCCGAGAATGACCTCCAAAGAATTCAGTACAAACTAAAGAGATATACAATAATACTCCCAAAATGCCAAATGCACAATACTAATGACCCCTTAGCCGAATTTGCATCCTTCTACATCCCTATTCGACCACAACTCCTCCCCCTTTTCAAATTCCTTAAACATCTCCATAAATCCCTCCTTGATTTGCTGCATAATCTTCTCCCAACAACTCAAGACCATTTCAAACTTCCCAACACAGAGTTAAAATCCAACACAAACTCTTGCCCACTCATGAGCAAAATGAATAATCCCTTTTGCATGCAGTGGGACTTGACCACTGTTCTCCTTGCCACACCTGTGACGCCACAACAATTCCACCACAGGCTCTCTTTATGCCTCTATTTAATCACAAATACTTAAAAGGCTTACAAACTGGAGTTAAGACTCCCCTAATGCTAAAACTAAAAATTTCTAAACGACATGGCTTGAATCCAAGACTTTATAGAGGCCTCTAACCTTCCAAAATCACTCACCTAATAAATCCAACATGCATTTGTGTCGTTCTCTTGTTCTAAAAAGTTTTAAATGCTCCGATGCCCAAGGCCCAATAGGCCCAATTCTACTAGGCCCAAATTCAGGGTGTTACAATTCTACCCCCTTAAAGAAATTTCATCCTTGAAATTTCAAACTATCTAATAGCCACACAACACAGGTTACACCACTACACTTTTGCTGTGCACACTAATCCTAATAACACTAATACACTTTTAACTTAATCTTGAAACCTCTTACATACAACCAAACATCTAACCACATAAGCAAACAAATATTTATCACACATGCATACAATTTTTATATTCGAACATCACATCCAAACAAAACACACTTGACTTAAAATGACTGTGCAATCCCGAACCTGATGCTCCTTAGACCCGCATCTAAGGCACGCTCCTAACTTCCTCTAACATTCACCTGAATGGCACCTTTTGTAATGCTCGCAGGCCAAAAAGTTTAGACACGTCTTAACGTGTTTAACGGAACGAGGCTCCTATTTTAGACGACTGTGATCCCTTTTCCTGCTGCACTCCACGCACCTAGCCTGAAGTGTTTCACCATACGCCTTAACTCTTGCCTCAAACACTTCTTCCAGCACTTCCCTTACCAACCAGGTCAGTGCCTTCATACAAAGCTCCGAGTTATCACTACCCAAAGTTGGTGGACTTACCTCGACTACCTTCTCCTGAACCATCTTATGTTCTGGAGAGACGGGCAACTCCATACGACCTTGCTTGCCTTCAGAATCCATCACAGTACTGTTTCTAGCTAAAAAAAAATTCGATTTCCATAACATACACTGAATAAATACAATAACTAAATTTAAATATTGTCTAACAAAAAACTTACAGATTCGACGTCGGAGATTCGGTGAACCACACTTCCACAAAAACAATCAACACAACATTTCAAAAACTTCAACTCTTTTCAAATTTTTTTGAAACAATTCTTTTCGAAATTCAATTTTAAAGACCCAATCCACAACTAAGTTTTGCAACTTGACACTGATACCACTAAATGTAACACCCACACGACCTAGATGTTTTGACTGGATTTGACGTGTCACATCGAAGTGACGTTTGAAAATTGGCTTGTCGATAAAAGTTCGTTATTAACTTTTAAATCCCATTTAAAAGAATTATTTTAAAAATGCTAGTGTTGTAAAATTTTGTTTTCCAATTATAGGTCATATCAATTTTATCAGCTTATCAATCTAGAATTAACCGCGGAAGCCCTTTTTTTGTTGTTGTAACTTTAAGATTTGAAAATGTGATTTTCTTAAAGAAACAATAATTATTTTCAAAACCCGTGTTTCGTAGTCTAGCAGGTTGAAATAAAGGGAACCGCAACAAAAAGTTAAAACCCCAAATGGCCTTATTACATAATTATTAACCCAAAAATAAAAAAATAAAAAAAACTAAGTCTAAGATTAAATCATAACAAGCGTGTGGCCACCTCTAAGTCCCTCGTAGCTCCAAATCATCTAAGGCTGGGGATTACCTACATAGTTAAAGGAAAGGGTGAGTTAATAGAACTCAGTGTGTAACCCCTTACTAGAGTAACAGTCGATATACAAAAATAGAAAATGAAACAGTCTGGGCCAAAGCCCTTTAACCGTAATAGTATAGTATAGATCAAGGCATACGTGGGCCAAAGCCCACTTCAATATCATTTGGGTCACAGCCAATAAAAGAATCAATTGGACCTAGCCCAAACCAAAAACAGAACAAGTGGGCCTAAGCCCAGTACAGTGACAGATCTCATAAATAGATATTAAACAGTATGAGGATGCAACCTACCCCGATCCAACTAACACACCACCCGTACCAACCCTACACTTACGTAAGAATAAAATCGACCCACTCAGAGAGCACACCAAGGTTAGCATCGGTTGCATCCCTAACCGTAATCGTAGCAAAGCTGCTAGTATATATATGGGGCTCTAAGCCTTCAGTAGCGTATTATAATCGGCATAAAGCCATCAGTAACTGTATTATGTTTGGCACATGGCCATCAATGATGGTAATATAATTGGCACACAGCCTTGCGTAATTATGATTGGGACAAAGCCATAATCAAGATGGCACAGTACCATAAGCAAATTACGCAGCTTTAAGTCGTTCATTGGTCTACAGCCATCTCATGCGACCCGTGCGACCTTAACAGATCAATACTGGATCCACAGTCGTCATGCAACCCGTGTGACCCTATCAGAACTTCCTCCATATCAATGTCCCAACCTCATGCAATATGTCGTATATGTCATGCTCAATCATTACACGTGTATGCAAAATGGCCATGCTCAGTAACAGTCATTTCAACATATATTAACAACATATTAGTCACATGCCCATAGTCAATTCAGTTAAAACACAATCTAAGTCAGTCATTTACCCACAAGGGGAAAATAGTCATTTTAACCTATAAGGGTATTTCGGTAATCCGACCCTTCAGGGGTATTTTGATAATTCTACCCTATAGGGGTATATGATAATTCTACCACGGGGTATTTTGGTAATTTTACAAACCAGGGTATTTTGGTAATTTTACAAATTGGGGGTATTTTAGTAATTTTTCAAATCGGGGATATTTTAATAATTTTGTAAACTAGGGATATTTTAGTAATTCTATAAACTGGGGGTATTTTAGTAATTTTGCAAACCGGTTGTATTTTAGTAATTTTGTAAATCGAGGTATTTTAGTAATTTTGTAAACTTGGGATATTTCAGTAATTTTACAAATCAGGGTATTTCAGTAATTTTACAAATCAAGGGCATTTCAGTAATTTTGTAAACAAGGGATATTATAATAATTTTGCAAATCGGAGGTATTTCAGTAATTTTTCAAACCGAGGGTCTCAGCGACCTAACAGAATGTCCACCGTCGCCTCGAGCGACTTAAGTAACCTAAACAGTCATGACGGTGTAAATGGGCCTAAGGCCCTTATTTGGCCTAAGTAGGCCCACAGGCTCGTGTGGCCTAATTAGCCCAGAAATAGCCATAGTTATACAAACGTCACAGTCCAAACAATAATTACCACAACACATACATTTTATCTGTGTGGCCCACAAGCCCACTAGGCCCCCATAGCCCACTTCGGCCCAACGAGGCCTAGAACTACCTAAGCCATGTGCGCGACATGACAAGTCTATCTACATCTCACTTAACAGTGAAGTTTTACCCACGCGAGCCTACGAGCTTATTGGGCCTATACATCCCATTCTGGCCCAAGCCCACGAGATCGCTCATGGTGACCTTCCTCATCGTATGCCCACGCTCCATGAGCTTGGTCGATAACATGAGCATTCGCACGCTCATGTGGCCCAAAAGACCAATCCTTCGGCTTTTCAGCTTTTGACAATCTGACATTTGGCATTTGCCACTACCGTTAACACTGCGAAAAATATTCAGACTCTTATCAATTTTTGCCCGATTAGCAATTACGGTACTGTTCGCTGCAAAACCCCCTAAGGAAGCAGTAAATCGATCAATGGACTCCCATATTAGGTTTCACCCTAATCCGAGAAAATCTCATAACCCTATCTCTAGGCGCCCGATCAACTCTGCTTAATTATGCTAGATCTACTCTTAGGTAGGGTCTATTCCTCCTCCACGTAAGCACATCAGATAAATTTAAGCAACATAATTAAGAACAAACTAAGTATATATCATATAAACCGAAAGAATTAAATAACAAAATCCATCATAGGTTTCATCCCATTCAGGTATCTGAGGGGTTTAGTTCATAATTAAACAAGAAAACATCTCAAGAGAAAAGATAAAACAAAACATAGGAAATCCTTAAAACTCCCTGAAGGAATTGAAGAGGAGATCCTCCGTCTTGAGTAGAACTCTGACTCTTCGAGAAGGATCAATTGGCTATCTTTGAGATAATCCCTAAACGAGTAAAGCTCTGGCAGAAAACTCTGCTAAAACCTGACGCCCTTGAATTGCTGCCTTCGATTGTTTATATAGACTTTTGGAATGCTTTACTTGGCTCCTAAGTACTCGTAATTCAAGTGAAATTCGTCCTAAGTGTTTGAATGGACTTAGGATTGCGTTTCTTGGGCTCCAAGCATCCAATTTCGAGTGAAACTGCTCTTTCCCGCAGTAGGGGCATAGCTAAGGCACGCCCGTGTAAGTCGTGGTCCAGCCCGTGTCTCCATCCTGTCAATTTAGGCACGGCTATTACACGCCCGTGTAATATATGGGTAGAGGCCGTGCTTCGGGTCTACCAATTGGGGCACACGGTAGTGTACATCGAGGTCAGGCCATGTTAGGCTTTTTGTCGATGAGGCACGATCGTGTAAATCAGGGTGTGACCGTGTGCAATCTAAATATTGGGGCACGACTATGTGGCATGAAGTCCAGGCCGTGCCGACTTCTTGGGTTGGCCCAATTTGGTTCGTATTAAGCCCGTTTTACGTTCTTTTTATCCTTAGGTGTTCTCTTGAGTATAAGACATGAAAAAAAAAAGGATTAAGAGCATCTTTTTACATAAATTGAGGGTTAAATCATCCAAAAGCATACTAAATATGGGGTTAAAATGTGTTACTTTTATGGTTTATCAAATACCCCTATACTTAAGCTTTTGCTTGTCCTCAAGCAAAATTCTCAATTTACAATTAAAACGAACTTTCCAAAATTCATAATTCCTATTGATAATGCCTCATCATAATTCATAGATAATTTATACATGGATGATTTAACTCGAAGTGCCCTAAAGATTCAATTACGATAAGTCATTCCTTTATAGCCTGAAACCGTAGATGTCTCCCCTTATCTAAGTAATTACCTTTGATTCAAAACCGACAAGGACCGACATCCTCACTAAAGATTCACTCAAATCACTCAAAAGTGTTCAAGGTTAAAGAATAAGCACTCTAAGTCAAACTTGAAAAGTTAATCCCATAAGCTTGCCTGAAAATCAAATCTCCACCACTGTATATGAGATGATAAATAGATAGGGTTGTAACGGGGTAAGGGTTAAAGGTGTGGATAAAGGCTGAATTAGAAGGTTAGAATCAAGATTGAATTAACCAATTACCTAACTACAAACAATGAACTAATATAAGTACTTACATTAATTAAAGGCTAATAAGAATACTATAATACTTCAATACGAGCTCTTCTTCAATCAATTGGAATTTAGACACATGAGCTCTAAACTTTGATTGATTTTTTTTTTTTTAAGAACAAACTATATTACATCATAAATGATAAATGTAACTACTGAACTAATATAATTCGGTAATTTAATCAAATCAAACCTCGATTAAAAGGGTAGTCAAAAGAATGGTGATAACAAATATAAAGGGATTTTTGGTTGATATTAGTGGGTGGGTCAATAAAAAGGTTATTAGGATTCAACAGGGTTCACTAGGGGTTAATTTGTGAAGGTAGGCTTTTTAGTGGAGTGAATGTGTTAAACCTAGGTGCCTTTATCATCTCAATGTATCAAATCATTAATGTGGTCTTAACATGTATAAACGAGGCAAGTTCTAGAATAACAGTTCAAAGTTGACATACTCATAATCAATTAAAGTGAGCATAAAAAAAGGGTATATGCTCTATAAGGCTCAAAATCTCACAAAAAAATTATGGGTGTTTTGACATCAATCCTTATAAATTTTGAACTTCAAGGAGATACTCAAATTAGGTTCAACAACCTGTCAAAATTTTTTTTTAGAAAGTAGACTTATCATGCTCGATTCTCTAGTATCCTTCAAATTTAATCATCAATGCATAATTAGCTAAGATTTAATTAGAGACATATCAATAAAGATCATAAATCATTAGAAATTTCATCCTAATTAATAATATGAGAAAAATACTTAAGATTAAGACTAATTTCAGGGTTTTGAGAATTATAAAAAAGTTAGGCACTATTACCCCCACACTTAAGATGTACATTGCCCTACAAAGATAGATAATGAAATTTATGTGCCAAATCAAAAATATAAGTGGGAAAAATAATACTCCCTGAAATCTGGATGATCCCTGGCGTCTTAGGTGGCGGTCATGGTGTTTTCTATGGGCCTAATGGAGTGGCTACCGAGAAGCAATTTGCTAGATGAAGAAATTGGGCAGCCTGTGAGGATATAGCCAAGAGATCTAGAGAAATAATAATGATATACTAATAATAAATTTAAAGATTAAGAAAATAAAAGGGAGACTAAGAAGAGAACTGAAATTGAAAGAAAAGACTGATGGACTAAGGAGTCCTTATTGTTGGATGGTTTTGCGAAGTGGGTGTGAGTTCAAAGGCTGTAATCTGTGATTCCCTAGCAGCCTTTAGAACCTAAAACCAAGAAACTTGAAACACCCCAAACCCGGCCCACAAGCCCTGACCGGATCTGGCATGCTTCTAAGAAAATCCATTCAAATCATATTTGAAACCTTGTTAAAAATTTGCGGGTACTTGAAAATAATTGATTTGGGTTGGGCTCGAGTTGAAAACATGTTTATCTTATATTGGAAACCCCTTTATTTTAGGTGACAAAACACTTAGAGTTTATTTTAAAATAATTTTACTTATCATTTAATTGATAAAAATTATTTAGCATAATAAATAAAAGTAAAATAAAGTAGTTCTACTATGGCCTTATTACATCAAATAAATCCCAAAACTTAAATTCAAGGTACTTAAATTTAAAAGAGTCCAAATAGAATAAATTCCTTCCTGAGCATGGCCACCACTAAGCACTTGCCGACCCGGTCCATTACTGTGCGTCACCTGAAAAATGATCCCACAACGGGGTGAGTCAAACAGACTCAATGTGTACACAAACACTAAGTCCAAATAGATTTAGGCATATCAAGTCATACACATTCATATTAAAATATACAATTAATGATGCATTCCCAAGCCCAAGCCTAGTTACCAACCACTACACATCACCAGTACCAACCTGCACACCTTGGGGACGACTAAGTCAACCCTCCATCCGCTACACACCATCAAAGGTAGTCGCTACAGTCAACGTGCTCATCGGCCTTATATATTTCGTGGCATAGCCACCAGATAATATTTTGTGCCATGAGACACCACATTCAGATAATGTGACCGAAGTCACCACATTCAGATAATGTGGCCGAAGTCACCACATTCTTATATTGTGACATGAGTCACCACATTCACTTCCCCTTTTCATAATATCCCATATGCCCATGTCATACAAAACATACCAAATTCTTAATTCACATTCTTATAGTTTCATATGTGTGTCAAAACAGATATTTATCGAAATCCTAGTAAGAGTAGGAAAACGTACCCGAGTACTTTGTACCATGGTATGGTACCTTAGCCATACTTTTCACATTCTTAATGACACTTATATTTATATTCATTAAACATTGCCATAAATCTTGTTAAGAAATAGTGTGGGGTACACACCTGATACACTTAGCGGTTTACTTAAATCCTGAAAAGCCCGATCTAAAGCCTTAGATCCCTTAGCTCCTATAATCGGCCATTAGTGGACATATTAGCAAAATCTATTCGGCTAGATTATTAAATCCCGAAGGACTTTTGAAACCAAAACTTACCTTGTTGCCGATTGGGTTATCAAACGAATCCAAAAAATGTTGTGTTGGTTCTTCTTGCAATCGGCCTATACTAGATCACCTAAAGGATTAGTTTTCGGCTTTTGATTAAGTAACAAATAAATCCTAGTTACTGAATATAGCCTTGGCCGATTGGTATCTGTACTTACCCTTTGCAAATCTAAACTCCGAAATTTGCACTTGTTTCCTGAAATTGTCGAGATCCCTACTAAACTATTGTTAGAATCGGTTTTATGAATAGATTTAGGAAACTGGCCTTTGGCCGAATACTATAGTTGCTTACCTTGAACACTTCAAATCGTGAAAGACTCCCTTCTGAAATCGGCTGCAAGAGAAATCCTGGAAGACGCTTCAAAGTTTCGGCCAAAGAGTTCTAATGGGATTAGTGCTTTAGATTTCGGCTTTAAAGAGAAGAATTAAAACGATAACAATAGATCCTTACCCTTACTACTGAAGTCGACTGTTCTTTGTTGAACCTACAGAGATTCGGCTATGGGCTAAGCAGATATTCGATGATTTCAGCTTTTGAGAACCAAGATGAAGATGGTGTTCCGGCACTTTAATGGTGATGAGAGAAAACACAAGAGTGGGGAGAGTCGAATGATTAGAGGATTCGGCCAATAGTATAACTAACTCTAAGTTTCGGCTTTTGTCAATAATGGGAAAAGATTGGTCTTGGGGTAGATGATGATTCGAATGAACAGAAAAAGATAAGAACAAGGCTATAAGGTTCGACTAAAGAAAGAGATGAAAAGAAAACAAAGTAAAAAGATGGACACTTCTTGCTAAGAAATTTCGGCACAAATGAGAAAGATGAGAAGAGAATGAATTTTCGGCTAACACTCAAACACTTAGCCTTTCCTTGCTTTTCTCTTTATCTCTTCACTTAAAATTATTAAGAATCAATTATCCATCTTTTATCTCCAAAAATAAAAGAATTTAACTCCTAAAATCTAGCCTTGGTGCCGTCCCCCTACTCCCCTCTTGTTGACGTCACAAGCAAAATGAAAACCTTAAAATTTTGCTTCCCACGCGACTCGAACACAAGTCCTTCCCCTAGCTTATGGCGTCATTTCCAGAGGCCTTAAGTGGCACCTCCAAGCCACTTTTCCAAGCCCAATTGTGTGTCATATTTCCTTAATTAATTTTCTTAAGGCCATGTTAGGCTTAGCCCCCTTATTAAAACTTAAAATACGATATTTTTCTAAGGCATTTCTTATTTTTCTAAAGTTCACAAATTTCTTTAGACATAGTCACAACATACTTAAGCATGCTATTTCATGTAACTAAGCATAAATGCATAAGCCCATTTTCAGGATATTACAGTTCTACCCCCCTTAAAATTAATTTTGTCCTTGAAATTACCGGGCTAGAATAGATGGGGGTATTGCTGTTGCATTGCTTATTCTGGCTCCCAAGAAGCTTCTTCCAATCCATGATTGTGCTATAACACCTTGACCAAAGGTACTGATTTTCGTCGTAACACTTTCACATCTCGTTCTAGAATCTGAATCGGCTCCTCCTCATAGGACAAATCTGGCCTTAGCTCCACCTCTTCAACCGGGACCATATGAGATGGATCCGATCGGTAACGGCATAGCATGGACACATGGAATACGTCGTGCATCTGCTTCAACTCCGGTGGCAACTCCAACTGATATGCCACTGGTCCAATTCGTTTCAAAACCTTATAAGGTCCTATAAACCTCGGACTTAACTTTCCTTTCCGACCAAATCTCATTACCTTTTTCCAAGGTGAAACTTTAAGAAACACTTGGTCTCCCACATCAAATTCTATTTCTTTCCTTTTGAGATTCGCATACGATTTCTGTCTATCAGATGCTTCCTTTAGCCGTGCCTGAATTATCTCAACCTTTTCTTCAGATTCTGCCACTAACTCTGGACCTAAAACACGACGTTCTCCCAATTCCATCCAACATGTAGGAGCCCGACACTTCTGACCATACAGTGCTTCGTACGGTGCCATTCGAATCTTGGCTTGGTAGTCGTTGTTGTAGGAAAATTCGCTAGAGGCAAATATTCCTCCCAACTTCCTCTCAAATCCATCACTGACCCCTCAACATATCCTCTAACACTTGGATTACCCGTTTAGATCGCCCGTCCAGCTGCGGATGAAAAAGT
Source organism: Gossypium rotundifolium (assembly GCA_025506655.1). NCBI lineage: Eukaryota > Viridiplantae > Streptophyta > Magnoliopsida > Malvales > Malvaceae > Gossypium > Gossypium rotundifolium. Next base: position 168,493,110 of record CP106724.1, on the reverse strand, counting down.
AGTGAAATCCAACTTAGTGCCTAAAGCCGATGTAATGCTTTCGAGGCAGAAGTAAACTTTGGGTCCCTATCCGAGATAATTGACTTTGGCACTCCATGCAACCTTACGACTTCCGCCACATACAACTTTTCCAACTTCTACAAAGAATAATCGACTCTTCTAGGAATAAAGTCGCGGACTTGGTCAAGCGGTCCACTATTACCCATCTTGAGTCCTTCTTAGTAGGCGTGAGGGAAGCCCACTAATGAAGTCCATGGTAATTCTCTCCCACTTCCACTGTGGAATCTTGATTTCTGAAGCAACCCTGACGGAACTTGGTGTTCAGCCTTAACTTGCTGACACATCAAACACTTGCCGACAAATTTTGTAACTTCCTTTTTCAGACCAGGCCACCAAAACTATCCTCTTAAGTCTCAGACAACTTAGTGCCTCCGGGATGCATAACATAAGGGCTACTATCACGATTCTGAAGAATCCTTCACCTAAGTTCCTTATCCTTGGGCATCTGAGACCTTGCTCTTGAAACACAACACTCCTTCTCCATTAATGCCATAATCTTCCAACTCTCCATTTTGTACTTGTTGTAGCTTAGCACTTAGGTCCTCATCAGCAAACTATCCCTCTTTCACTTCATTCAACCACGTCGGCTTGACTTGGAACTCTGCCAATAGGCTTCCATCATCATACAAACTCAAATGTGTGAACATTGCCATCAGATCCGACACAACTTTCTGGCTTAGGGCATCCGCCACTATAATTGCTTTGCCCGAGTGATACTCTATAGAACAGTCGTAATCCTTCAGTAATTCCACCCACCTTCGCTGCCTCAGATTCAACTCCTTCTAAGTCAATAGATACTTGAGACTCTTATGGTCTGTGTGGATCGTTGACTTTTTGCCATAAAGATAGTGCCTCCATACCTTAAGAGCGAAGACCACTGCTGCTAATTCCAAGTCATGCGTCGGGTAGTTCACCTCATGTGGCCTCAACTTTTGAAATGCATATACGACTACCTTCCCATCTTGCATCAATACGTAACCCAAACCTGTATAGGAAGCGTCACAATACACCATAAAATCCTTTCCTGCCTCAGGCTGAATTAACACTGGAGCTTCCGTCTATACCCTCTTAAGTTTTTCAAAACTCTCATGTTGCTTATCCATTCATACAAAGGGTACTTCCTTCCTCAACAACTTTGTCAAAGGCGCGGCTATTGACGAGAACCCTTCTACAAACCTTCTGTAATAGCCTGCCAATCCCAAGAAACTATGAATCTCTGCCACCGACTTAGGTGGTTTCCAATCCAACACCGATATAATCTTTCTAGGATCCACCCTTATTCCTTCTGCTGACACCACATGCCCTAAGAAGGCAACTTCCCTAAGCCAAAATTCACACTTGCTGAATTTGGCATAATGCTTCTTCTCCCTCAATACTTGCAGCACAATCCGGAGATGCTCATTATGCTCCTCCTCAGTCTTGGAGTATAAGAGGATGTCGTCGATGAACACCACGATGAACCTATCCAAGTAAGGTTGAAAAACCGGTTCATCATATCCATGAACGCGGCTGGGGCATTTCTCAACCCAAACGGCATTACTACAAACTCATAATGGCCGTATCTTATCCTAAAGGCTGTCTTATGGATATCTGCCTCCTTCACCTTCAACTGATGATATCCCGACCTTAAGTCGATCTTTGAGAACACTGTCGCCCCCTTAAGCTGATCGAAGAAGTCATCTATCCTTGGCAAGGGATACTTGTTCTTGATGGTCAGCTTATTCAACTGACGATAATCTATGCACATTCGCATAGTTTCGTCCTTCTTATTCACAAATAGGACCGGTGCTCCCCATGGAGACACACTGGGTCGAATAAACCCACGATCAAGTAACTCCTGGATTTGTGCCTTGAGCTCAACCAACTCCTTTGGTGCCATTTTGTACGGGGCAATTGACACAGGAGCTGTTCCCGGCAACAAGTCAACTCCAAACTCCACCTCTCTGTCTGGGGGTATTCCTCGTAATTCCTCCGGGAACACATCTTCAAAATTGCTTACTGTTCTAACTCCACTAACACCTTTTTCCTTTCCATCTAGCGCACTTACGAAGGCTAAAAATGCCTTGCACCCTTTACGAACATCTTTTCAGCCTTTAGCGCCGAAACTACATTAGACAAGTAGTTTCTTCTTTCTCCTATCATAATGACCACCTCATCCTTTGGGGTCCTTAACTCCATTCACTTAGCTACACAGTCCAACACAGCCCGATGGTCCACTAGCCAGTCCATACCAAGTATGAGATCGAACTCTCCGAAGGGAAGTTCCATCAAGTTAGCAGAAAATACTACGCCTTGAATTTCTAAAGGTACATTACGAAAAAGCTTATTCACCACTACAGTTTGACCTAGTGGGCTTACTACAGTCATCTCCCTATCAGAATGTTCAGAGGCTATGTCTAGAGTTTCAACTACTCTACATGCCACATAAGAATGGGTAGAGCCCACATCAATTAAAGCATCATAAGGCTTTTCAAATACAAGGAATGTACCGGTTATGACGTCCAGTGTGTCTCCCTCTTCCCTACGGTGAATCGCATAAACCAATCTCGGCTGCCTTGCCTCAGTATTAGCAGCACCTCAGCCCGATGTTCCACGTCCTCTACCAGTACCATTTCCTCTGCCATTCGGACCACGACCTCGCTGAGGCTGCTGTCCACCTCTACCAGCCTGATTAACATTCTAAGCTACTGGTCGATTCCCATCTGGTCTCATCGGACAGTCCTTAATCATATGGTCCTTTGACCCACATTTGAAACATCCACCTGTCTTCTTACAGCATTAGCCTAAGTGTTTCTTCCCACACTGCTCACAAGTACGATATTTCCCTCTAGTACCAGTTTGCTGACCTCGCGGCCCATCAATTCTAGGCATTTTCTGAGCATTCCCAGATGATCCAGATGACCCAAATCCTCTCTTACGCTTATTAGGTCCGTGTTACGCCTCACGAGTCCTTAATTCCTTTCATTATCTTAGCTTTCTCTACTAAAGCAGAAAACTCCCGCTCTTGATGTGGAGCGACTAACAACCTCAGGTCATCCCTTAGTCCGTCCTCAAACCGGACACATCGCTCATGTTCTGTTGCCACCACTTCTCGAGCATCTTGGCTCGACCTAAAAATTTAGCCGACTGCCATGGACTTATTCCCTTGAACTAGCCCCAAAAATGCCTTCCTCTGCTCATCAATATATCTGGTTCCCACATACTTCTTTTGATATGCCGCCTTAATATACTCCCAGGTTAGATCCTCAGCGGTGGCACCATCCCGAACTATTAACCACCATTGATACGCTTCATCGCGTAGCAGCGCCACCATTCCTTTCAATTTCTCTTCAGGTGTCAGATCGAGCTCAACCATAATTCACTTGGTCGCCTCCAACCAATATTCAGCTGTACTGGGTGCCACACCAGATACTCCACGAAACACTTCAGCTCCGTTGGCTCAGAGTCGCTCGGGTATAGATTTTCGAGCTCTCATATTCCCTCCAACACTAGCCACCATTTCAAGAACTCGCAGCATAGCCTGCGATACAGCATCTTCTCCCATCTGATCTTGCTGCTCAACACCAACAACTGGTGGTGGTGGTGGCGGTGGTACCTCATTCTCAGATCCTTGACACGATCTAACGGGTTCCAACACAGTCATTCTGCCTCGACCGTGTCCCCGTACATTGCGACCACGTCCCCTAGAGCTCATTTCTACTGCGCGCTTTAATCTGATTAAGAAATTTTATGCATTAGCCATTGTTTCATTGATTACTCGCGAAGAAGTTTTATGAAAAGAGTCTAGTAGCAGTTCTTTCGATCATTCAAAGTTTCAAGTTTTCTATCCTAATTCACAGAGAAGCACATCCATCCCATAGTATCTCCCATACACATCCACTCTTTGAATATTTCTATCCATTCCTATCCTAGGGGTATTTTCGTAATTTGTCCTACAAGGGTATTTTCGTAATTTTTCAAAATAAGGTTCCTTGATGATTTTGTCAATAAGGGTATTCTGGGAATTTTGTATTCCTAGGGGTATTTTGGGAAATTTGGAAATTCGAGGGTATTTTGGTAATTAACTTGGGTAAATTTGTAAATCTTAATAAATTAAGGGTATTTTTGGATTTTATGAAACTTGGGGGTTGTTTTTGAGAATTTGTTTTCCAAATCAGTGTTGTTGCAGAAATTTTTAAAGATCGGAGGTCATTCTGGTAATTTTAAAACTCGGGAGTGTTTCGATAATTTGCAGATTAGGGTAATTTTTGTAGTTTTTTTTTCAAAATCAAGGTATTTTGATATTTTGTAGATTTAGGGGTTTTTTTGAACTAAGTAATGAAATTTTGATAAAAACTGTGGGTAATATGAGTATTTTATAAACCAAGGGCATTTTGGTAATCCTACCACTAAGGCATTTTAGCAATTTTGCAAATAGGAAATATATTGGAAAAATTTTCACAATAATCTTTTGCTACACTTAAAAGGGTAATATAGAGATTTTAAAGCTAGGGTTTCCATAAAAATACGGCTAGTCCCTTTCGGGTTTTAGTTAGGGGTTTAGCCCGTGATTAAGTCCTCTTGGTTAGGGTGAACCGAGGCTACGCACCAGGAAGGATTCGAGTGGAGAGGAGGTGAGTCATGCGGACTGCTTAAATACCAAGCTCCCACCGAATACCAATCCTAGACATGCGCACAATGATTGCCACACCCTAACTCGGCGACTTAACCACAGGTTTGTTTAGTTAGGCATTTAAGTTTTATGTATTTTTGTTGGGGTAACCTAGTCCTAGGGTTCAAGTACTTATCATGCTAATCTACGTTCCCTTTCTACCCTTCTACAATTCATATCATAAATCACACAAGAGATAGGGGTACTTACCTGGTGGACTTCGGGTCGGAGACTTAGTGTGCCATGCTAGAAAAACCTGCTTAATTCACAAAAATTCCTTTTGGGCTCAACTTTGAAAACGATTTGGGCCTTAAACCGAAGGTCGAGAGTTTAAAATTGGGCTCTGATACCAAGCTGAAACACCCCAAACCTAGCCCATAAGCCTTGACCGGATCTGGCATGCTTCTAAGAAAATCCATTCGAATCATATTAGCAACCTTGTTAAAAATTTGTGGGTACTTGAAAATAATTGATTTGGGTTGGGCTCGAGTTGAAAACATGTTTATCTTATATTGAAACCCTTTATTTTAGGTGACAAAACACTTAGAGTTTATTTTAAAATAATTTTACTTAATCATTTAATTGATAAAAATTATTTAGCATAATAAATAAAAGTAAAATAAAGTAGTTCTACTATGGCCTTATTACATCAAATAAATCCCAAAACTTAAATTCAAGGTACTTAAATTTAAAAGAGTCCAAATAGAATAAATTCCTGTGAGCATGGCCACCACTAAGCACTTTGGCAGGTCCATTCTTGTCGTCACCGAAAAATGATCCCACAACGGGTGAGTCAAAGCAGACTCAATGTGTACACAAACACTAAGTCCAAATAGATTCGGGCATATCAAGTCATACACATTCATATCAAAATATGCAATTAATGATGCATTCCTAAGCCCAAGCCTAGTTACCAACCGCTACACATCACCCGTACCAACCTACACACCGTGAGGACTACTAAGTCAACCATCCATCCGCTACACACTATCAAAGGCAGTCACTGCAGTCGACGTGCTCATCGCCCTAATATATTTCTTGGCATAGCCACCAGATAATATTTTGTGCCATGAGACACCACATTCAGATAATGTGACCGAAGTCACCACATTCAGATAATGTGACCGAAGTCACCACATTCTTATATCGTGACATGAGTCACCACATTCACTTCCCCTTTTCATAGTATCCCATATGCCCATGTCATACAAAACATACCAAATTCTTAATTCACATTCTTATAGTTTCATATGTATGTCAAAACAGATATTTATCGAAATCCTAGTAAGAGTAGGAAAACGTACCTGAGTACTTTGTACCATGGTATGGTACCTTAGACATACTTTTCACATTCTTAATGACACTTATATTTATATTCATTAAACATTGCCATAAATCTTGTTAAGAAATAGTGTTGGGTACACACCTGATACACTTAGCGATTTATTTAAATCTCGAAAAGCCCGATCTAAAGCCTTAGATCCCTTAGTTCCTATAATCAGCCATTAGTAGACATATTAGCAAAATCTATTCGGCGAGATTATTAAATCCCGAAGGACTTTTAAAACCAAAACTTACCTTGTTGCCGATTGGGTTATCAAACAAATCCCGAAAATGTTGTGTTGGTTCTTCTTACAATCGGCCTATACTAGATCACCTAAAGGATTAGTTTTAGCTTTTGATTAAGTAAGAAATAAATCCTAGTTACTGAATATAGCCTTGGCCGATTGGTATCTGTACTTCCCCTTTGCGAGTCTAAACTCCCAAAATTTGCAATTGTTTCCTGAAATTATCGAGATCCCTACTAAACTATTGTTAGAATCAGTTTTATGAATAGATTTAATAAACTGGCCTTTGGCCGAATACTATAGTTGCTTACCTTGAATACTTCAAATCCCGAAAGACTCCTTCCTGAAATAGGCTACAAGAGAAATCCCGGAAGACCCTTCAAAGTTTCGGCCAAAGAGTTCTAATGGGATTAGTGCTTTAGATTTCGGCTTTAAAGAGAAGAATTAAAACGATAACAATAGATCCTTACCCTTACTACTGAAGTTGACTATTCTTTGTTGAACCTACAGAGATTCGGCTATTGGCTAAACAGATATTCGACAGATTTTGGCTTTTGAGAACCAAGATGAAGATGGTGTTCCGGCACTTTAATGGTGATGAGAGAAAACACAAGAGTGGGGAGAGTCTAATGATTAGAGGATTCGGCCAATAGTAGAACTAACTCTAAGTTTCAACTTTTGTCAATAATGAGAAAAGATTGGTCTTGGGGTAGATGATGATTCGAATGAACAGGAAAAGAAAAGAACAAGGCTATAAGGTTCGGCTAAAGAAAGAGATGAAAAGAAAACAAAGTAAAAAGATGGACACTTCTTGCTAAGAATTTCGGCACAAATGAAAAAGATGAGAAGAGAATGAATTTTTGGCTAACACTCAAACACATAGCCTTTCCTTGCTTTTCTCTTTATCTCTTCACTTAAAATTATTAAGAATAATCCATCAATTATCCACCTTTTATCTCCAAAAATAAAAGAATTTAACTCCTAAAATCTAGCCTTGGTGCCGTCCCCCTACTCCCCTCTTGTTGACGTCACAAGCAAAATAAAAACCTTAAAATTTTGCTTCCCACACAACTCAAACACAAGTCCTTCCCCTAGCTTATGGCGTCATTTCCAGAGGCCCTAAGTGGCACCTCCAAGCCACTTTTCCAAGCCCAATTGTGTGTCATATTTCCTCAATTAATTTTCTTGAGGCCCTGTTAAGCTTATCCCCCTTATTAAAACTTAAAATACGATATTTTTCTGAGGCATTTCTTTTTATTCTAAAGTTCACAAATTTCTTTAGACATAGTCACAATATACTCAAGCATGCTATTTCATGTAACTAAGCATAAATGCATAAGCCCATTTTCAGGATATTACAAAACTAATATGAAATAAATTACATTAAGCATCAAAGAAGTATAGATAAGGAAAATAAAGGAGATGAGGAGAAAAATAGAACTGAAAAGGATTCCGAGACACTTGGCGTGTCGATTAAGTGAAGCTGCCGGCATGAAGTCATGTTGAGGTTTCCTTTGAGGATACGATGCTTACGTTTCATCGGCATGGTCTTTGTGTTGCTCAAGTGTCTTGGATCTTTTCTATGATTAGGAATAAAAATTTGAAAGAAAAGAGGAAGAAGGAATAAGAAAGAAGATAAGAAAAAGAGGAAGGGCTGTAGGGGTTTAAATAGGATTTCAAATCTGGCATGTTCCCATGCCCGTGTACCGAGGGTGTGTTGATTCACACGGCTGCCTAGCACGACCATGGCTAATGGCGTGTTGCTTCTTACACGCCCATTTCTTAGTTAGCCACACCCGTTTCGAGAAAGTCAGTAACTTCGCACGGTCTATAGGCACGCCCGTGCTGTTCTTGTTGATACCTGTGCTTTGGGGTTGTTGGGCTCGTGACGTTGGGGAGTGGTTGGGATGACTTACACAGCCCTGCTCCTGTTAGTGTGGTGGTTTCGGTGGTCCACGACCACAGACACTACAGTGTGTAAGTAGTGTGGTCTGAAATCAGCACTTTTGTGTTAGTTTCAACTAAATACTTAGGAAAGAAAGATGGATGAAAAGGAACTAAAAACAAACTTGAAAATAAATAGTGTTAATGTTCGGGTTGCCTCCGAGAAGCGCTTGTTTATAGTCTTAAGCTAGACTGTCCTCACGTTTGAAAATTCCAGGAGGTTTAAAGGTTTGAATATCTTCCCTCATGCTTGCAATTTTATTTTCATGACAAAGTTGGAGTCGAGAAGAATTTACCTCAAATTTATCAAATTTTGGGTTACTTACCTCGACTGTGTTGTGGGGGAAGATTTCGTGTACCTTGGAAAGAATTTCTCCTTTTGTCCTCAAGTCTGTTGAAGTGATGTGAAGATCGGCTTTGTCTAACAGCACTTGGTCTCCTATTTTAAAGTGATTGGATGTTCCTATGAGCTTTTCTGGTGGTTCCTTAGGTTTTACTTCGTGTGGATCCAGCTTTTCTTTGGTGTATATCTTCTGCTCTTCTAAATTGTTGATCGTATGCTTCTATGTTGGCTTAGTTTTGATGCTTCATGATGTTTCCTGTGATAGAGGTTAAATAATTTGATTATCTATTGAAACGACTTTCCTACCTTCATCTTCTATGGTTCTGGCTAAGTCGAGAGCTTGAAGATTGACTGATTCATCTCCTACACGAAGTATGAGTTCTTCTGTGGCAACATCAATTTTATTCTTGGCAGTTAAAAGAAAAGGTCTTCCTAAAATTAAATGGATTGAATTTTCCTCATCCATGTCTAAAACAACAAAATCTACTGGGAAAACAAATTTATCGATTTTGACTAAAACATTTTCAATAATGCCCTGGGATTACGGCAGCTTTATTAGCTAGTTGAATACTCATCCCGGTTTGTTTGGGCTTCCCTAGACCTAGTCGTTTAAGCGATTGCATAAGGCATAACATTTATACTTGCCCCTAAATCAGCTAACGTATTATCAATAGTCAAACTACCAATTAAGCATGGAATCGTAAAACTCCCTGGATCTTTTAGTTTTTGTGGTAGCCTATTCTGTAGCATAACTGAGCATGTTGCGTTTAATTCCACATAGTGCTCTTCATCTATTTTTCATTTGTTCATCAAGAGCTTGCTTAAGAATTTCCTTGCATCGGGCATCTGAAAAAGAGCTTTAAGAAGAGGTAAGTTAATATGTAATTTCTTCAAGAGTTTTAGAAACTTACCAAATTGTTCCTCTGAATCATCTTTTTTCAATGCTTCAGGATAAGGTATGCGAGGTTGGTATTCCTTGATTACCGGTTTTGGCTTTTCTTAAGCTACCTCGGTCTTATCCTTCTTTTCTTGCGCTGATGTGGGTCTATCTACTTCTATACCCTCTTGAGTTGTAATGGCTTGGATTTGCTCTTTTGGGTTTATTTCTGTGTTGCTTGGTAGACGTCCTTGTTGGCGTTCAGAAATTAGCTTTTTCAGGTGTCCCACTGACCTAGTAAGTTCTCCAACTGGATTCTCGAGTCCTTTCATCGACTTCTGTTGTTCATCAAGGTTTGTATCAGTCTTTTGAAGACGAGATTTTGTGGCTGCCATAAAATTCATCAACATCTCTTCAAGGCTTGATTTTTTTTCCTATGGGTAAGGCTGATTTTGATAATTTGGAGGGGGTTGCTGCCTTTGAATTCCTTGATTTCCTTATCCTCCCCACAAAAAATTTGGGTGGTTCCTCCAACCTGGGTTATAAGTATTACTATAGGGATTATTATTGGATCTAAAATTGTTACCTATATAGTTTGTCTGCTCGTTTTTTGCTCCTAGTTGGTACGGTGGGTACTCAACATTCGCCACATTCCCGCTTGCTTCGCATTGCATTACTGGATGTACCTGCGAAGAACATAGATTATCAAACTTTTTATTCATTAACTCTACCTATGTTGATAGCATTGTCACTGCGTCTATATTGAAAACTCCAGCTGATTTTGTCGACTTTGCCCTTGCGATTTTCCATTGATAAGTGTTCAATGACATCTCCTCAATAAAATCGTAGGCCGCTTCAGGATTTTTGTTGTTCAGAGTTCCACCGGCTGATGAATCAATCATTTGCCTTGTTGAAGAATTCACACCATTGTAGAAAAGTTTGGACTTGAAGCCACAAAGGTAATCCATGGTGTGGGCATCTCCTTAGGTGATCCTTGTATCTTTCCCATGCATCATATAATGTTTCTACGTCATTCTGCACAAAAGAAGATATGTCATTCCTAAATTTGGCCATTTTGGCTGGTGGAAAATACTTTAAAAGAAATTTTTCGGTCATTTGGTCCCATGTTGTGATTGACCCTCGTGTTAACGAGTTCAACCACTGCTTTACTTTATTACTTAATAAAAAAGGAAATAACCGAAGGCATATGACATCATCAAAAATGACATTTATTTTGAAAGTATCACAGAACTCTAAGAAATTAGCTATATGAGTATTTGGATCTTCGTCCTGCAATCCATCAAATTGAACAAACTGTTGAATCATTTGTATTGTGTTAGGTTTTAATTCAAAATTATTAGTAGCTATAACAGGCCTAACAATAATAGATTCTGCTCTTGTCAGATTAGGTTTAGCATAATCATACATAGTACGCGAAGCATCTGCGAACATTCTAATCTTCTTGCATCGTGGATTATTTTCTACCATCCCTTGATGGGATTGGATCATTTTGTTGTTCTTCTCTTTGGTAGTCTAGAGCTCGTCTAGTTTCTCTCGTGATTTCGTGAGCGGTAGCTTCAATATCACTGTCGTATCCTAATGGTCCTCTAGGGTTTCTTCTAGTCATAAACTAGAGGTACCTTGCAAGTTTAATAAAGAAAAAGGATTAGTAAAATTAATAAAAATTAGAAATAATGGCTAAAGTAATAAAAATAGAGCTTTCGTAATATTTTAGAAAGTTTCCCGGCAACGACGCCAAAAACTTGATCGCTGCAAAATAGTCTAGTTTTAATATTTATAAAAAAGTGATCAAACCTGTAGACTGACTGCGACAACGATAGGGGCAAGTGCACCTATCGAACAATAGTATAGCTCAGGAAATAATATCTTATCGAACCCAAGGAACCTAAAAGTACTACTACTCACTTTCTTTCTATTATTTAGCCTAAAATATGGAGTGATTGGTCTATTAAACTAAAACAAATGAAACATTTAAACTAAATGCAAAGACAAAAGAAACAAAACTTTGGGAAAAGACGTTGAAGAAAACTTAATTGATAAAGATGATACCTTTGGGAAGAATCCACCTATGACTTCACTTATTATCTACCTTTTCAATTCATATGATTTCTTTACCTAGCCTGATCCGTGAGACTCCCTAACCTATATTAAACCTTCTTTCAAAGCGAATAATGTCTAACCTTAGGTTAATTAGTGGAACTCTTGTTCTCTTATAATAACCCCCTAAGGAAGCAATAAATCGATCAATGGCCTCCCATATTAGGTTTCACCCTAATCCGACAAAATCTCGTAACCCTATCTCTAGGCGCCCGATCAACTCCGCTTAATTATGCTAGATCTACTCTTAGGCAGGGTCTATTCTTCCTCCACCTAAGCACATCAAATAAATTTAAGCAACATAATTAAGAACAAACTAAGTATGTATCATATAAACCGAAAGAATTAAATATCAAAATCTATCATAGGTTTCATCCCTTGTGTATCTCGAGGGTTTAGTTCATAATTAAACAAGAAAACATCTCAAGAGAAAAGATAAAATAAAACAGAGGCAATCCTTAAAACCTCCTGAAGGAATTGAAGAGGAGATCCTCCGTCTTGAGTAGAACTCTGACTCTTCGAGATGGATCAATTGGCTATCTTCAAGACAATCCCTAAACGAGTAAAGCTCTGGCAGAAAACTCTGCTAAAACCTGCTGCCCTTGAATTGCTGCCTTCGATTGTTTATATAGACGTTTGGAATGCTTTACTTTGCTCCTAAGTACTCGTAATTCAAGTGAAATTCGTCCTAAGTGTTTGAGTGGACTTAGGATTGCATTTTTAGGCTCCAAGCATCCAATTCCGAGTGAAACTGCTCTTTCTCGTGATAGGGGCACGGCTAAGGCACACTTGTGTAAGTCGTGGTCCAGCCCTTGTCTCCATCCTATCGATTTAGGCACGACTATGACACGCCGTGTAATATATGGGTAGAGGCCATGCTTTCGGTCTGCCAATTAGGGCACGATCGTGTACATCGGGGTCAGGCCGTGTTGGGCTTTTTTGTTGATGAGGCACGGTCGTGTAAATCAGGGTGTGACCGTGTGTAATTTAAATATTGGGGTATGGCCGTGTGGCATAAAGTCCAGGCCGTGCCGACTTGTTGGGTTGGCCCAATTTGGCCCGTATTAAGCCCGTTTTACGTTCTTTTTATCCTTATGTGTTCTCCTGAGTATAAGACATGAAAAGAAAGGATTAAGAGCATCTTTTTACATAAATTGAGGGCTAAATCATCTAAAAGCATATAAATATGGGGTTAAAATGTGTTACTTTTACGGTTTATCAGGTACTAATACACACCTTTGACTTTTCAGCCGATCATCAACATACAAAATTACACACCTCTTTGTGAAACTAGCTAAGATCCACGTTCTTCGGATCTTATAATCAATCAAAATAATCGTATCAGATTTACAATCAATAAGGTTACTAACTGTCTAAGCCCAACACGACAATCCATACTCACTTTGACTGAACACTAATCGGTTTGTTGCCCTTGATTCCCAACTAGAATCAACTACATGATCTTTATCGACTAGCTGCATTACAACCACAATCTTATAATCACCAACACCATTTGAACTGTTAAATCCTGAAGAGAAACGAGTACCCAGACGTGTAGTCTAGATGTGGAGTGGAGTCAATCGGCAAACCTAGACACACCCTTGGTTGATCGAAGAGTTGACGACTTGTCAGGAACTTTTGAAGAACCGTAATAGAACAACAAAGGAGAGAAATTGGCTAGCCCTGTAAAACTAGATTGAAGAGAGAAGGAGAAGATTCAGTTTAAGCGATATGACAAAAGGCACTTGAAGAAAGTTGGAAGAATAGAGATAATAGTAGAAAGAGGATGTGAGAATCGGCAAAGAAGAAAGAGAGATGGGCAAAGAATAAGCACTCAACATTACCAGAAGGGATAGAAAAGAAAATGCACGAAAGGTTAGCTTCCCAAACAGGTTCGGCAACACTGGAAAAGAGGAGAGAAAGGAAACAAAAGCAGAGGAAAACTCGAGAATGACTACCAAAGAATTCAGCACAAACTAAAGAGATATGCAAAAATGCTCCCAAAATGCCAAATGCACAATACTAAGGAACACTTAGCCGAATTTGCATCCCCCTACATCCCTATTCGACCACAACTCATCCCCCTTTTCAAATTCCTTAAACATCTCCATAAATCCCTCCTTGATTTGCTGCATAATCTTCTCCCAACAACTCAAGACCATTTCAAACTTCCCAACACAGAGTTAAAATCCAACACAAACTCTTGCCCACCCATGAGCAAAATGAATAATCCGTTTTGCATGCAGTGGGACTTGAACCACTGTTCTCCTTGCCACACCTGTGACGCCATAACAATTCCACCACAGGCTCTCTTTATGCCTCTATTTAATCACAAATACTTAAAAGGCTTACAAACAAGAGTTAAGACTCCCCTAATGCTAAAACTAAAAATTTCTAATGGCATGGCTTGAATCTAGGACTTTATAGAAGCCCCCTAACCTTCCAAAATCACTCACCGAATAGATCCAACATGCATTTGTGCCGTTCTCTTGTTCTCAAAAGTTTTAAATGCTCCGATGCCCAAGGCCCAATAGGCCCAATTCTACTAGGCCCAAATTCAGGGTGTTACAATTCTACCCCTTTAAAGAAATTTCATCCTCGAAATTTCAAACTATCTAATAGCCGCACAACACAGGTTACACCATTACACTTTTACTGTGCACTCTAATGCTAATAACATTAATACACTTTTAACTTAATCTTGAAACCTCTTGCATACAACCAAACATCTAACCACAGAAGCAAACAGATATTTATCACACATGCATACAATTTCTATATTCGAACATCACATCTAAACAAAACACACCTGACTTAAAAGTGACTGTGCAATCCCAAACCCGATGCTCCTTAGACCCGCATCTAAGACACGCTCTTGACTTCCTCCAACATTCACCCGAATGGAACCTTTTGTAATGCTCACAGGCCAGAAAGTTTGGACACATCTTAATGTGTTTAACAGAACGAGGCTCCTATTTCAGACGACTGTGATCCCTCTTCGTGCTGGACTCCACGCACCTAGCCTGAAGTGTTTCGCCATACGCCTTAACTCTTGCCTCAAACACTTCTTCCAGCACTTCCCTTACCAACCGGGTCAGTGCATTCGTACAAAGCTCCAAGTTATCACTACCCAAAGTTGGTGGACTTACCTCGACTATCGTCTCCTGAACCATCTTATGTTCCAGAGAGACAGGCAGCTCCTTACGACCTTGTTTGCCTTCGGAATCCATCACAGTACTGTTCCTAGCTAAAAAAAACAATCTGATTTCTATAACATACACTGAGTAAATACAATAACTAAATTTAAATACTGTCTAACAAAAAACATACAGATTCAACGCTAGAGACTCGGTGAACCACACTTCCGGAAAAAAATCAACACAACATTTCAAAAACTTCAACTCTTTCAAATTTTTTTGAAACAATTCTTTTTGAAATTCAATTTTAAAGACCCAATCTACAAGTGAGTTTTGTAACTTGGCTCTGATACCACTAAATGTAACATCTGACGTGTCACATTGAAGTGACATTTGAAAATTGGCTTGTTGATAAAAATTTGTCATTAACTTTTAAATCCTATTTAAAAGAATTATTTTAAAAACGCTAGTGTTGTAAAATTTTGTTTTCCAATTATAGGTCATATCAATTGTTATCAGCTCATCAATCTAGAATTAACCGTGGAAACCCTTTTTTTGTTGTAACTTTAAGATTTGAAAACGTGATTTTCTTAAAGAAACAATAATTATTTTAAAAATCCGTGTTTCCTAGTCTAGCAGGTTGAAATAAAGGGAACCGCAACAAAAAGTTAAAACCCCAAGTGGCCTTATTACATAATTATTATCCCAAAAATAAAAAAATAAAAAAAACTAAGTCTAAGATTAAATCGTAACGAGCGTGTGGCCACCTCTAAGTCCCTTGCAGCTCCAAATCATCTAAGGCTGGGGATTAGCTGCACAGTTAAAGGAAAAGGTGAGTTACTAGAACTCAGTGTGTAACCCCTTACTAAAGTAACAGTCGATATACAAAAATAGAAACTGAAATAGTTTGGGCCAAAGCCCTTTAACCGTAATAGTACAGTCTAAATCAAGGCATACATGGGCCAAAGCCCACTACAATATCATTTGGGTCATAGCCCATAATAGAATCAATTGGACCTAGCCCAAACCAAAAACAAAACAAGTTGGCCTAAGCCCAGTACAGTGACAGATCTCATAAACATATATTCAACAGTATGAGGATGCTTCCCACCCCGATCCAACCAACACACCACCCGTACCAACCCTACACTTACGTGAGACTAAAATCAACCCACTCAGAGAACACACCAAGGTTAGCACCGGTTGCGGCCCTAACCGTAATCGCAGCAAAGCTGCTAGTATATATATATGGGGCTCTAAGCCTTCAGTAGCGGTATTATAATTGGCACAAAGCCATCAGTAACTGTATTATGTTTGGCACATGGCCATCAACGACGGTAATATAATTGGAACACAGCCTTGCGTAAATATGATTGGCACAAAGCCATAATCAAGATGGCCATTTTAACCTAAACATAGGATTACCGAAATACCCTTATAGGTTAAAATGACTATTTTCCCCTTGTGGGTAAATGACTGACTTAGATTGTGTTTTAGTAATTTTATAAATTAAGGGTATTTCAATAATTTTATAGACAGGGGATATTACAATAATTTTGCAAATCGGGGGTATTTCAGTAATTTTTCAAACTGGGGGTCTCAGCGACCCAACAGAAGGTCCACCGTCGCCTCGAGTGACTTAAGTAACCTAAACAATCATGACGGTGTAAATGGGCCTAAGGCCCCTTATTCGGCCTAAGTAGGCCCACAGGCTCGTGTGGCCTAATTAGCCTAGAAATAGCCACAGTTATACAAATGTCACAGTCCAAACAACAATTACCATAACACATACATTTTATCCGTGTGGCCCATAAGCCCATTAGGCCCACACAGCTGACTTCGGCCCAACAAGGCCCAGAACTACCCAAGCCATGTGCGCGACATGACAAGTCTATCTATGTCTCACTTAATAGTGAAGTTTACCCACTCGGGCCCACAGGCCTATTGGGCCTATACGTCCCATTCTGGCCCAAGCCCATGAGATCGCTCATGGAGATCTTTCTCATCGTACGCCCACGTTTCGTGAGCTCGGCCGATCACATGAGCGTTCGCACGCTCATGTGGCCCAAAAGACCAATCCTTCGGCTTTTATGTAATCCGACATTTTAGCATTTGCTCGCTACCGCTAACACCGTGCGAAAAATATTCACACTCTATCAGTTTTTGACCGATTAGAAATTACGATACTGATACACACCTTCGGCTTTTCAGCCGATCAATAACACACAAAGTTACACACCTCTTTGTGAAACTAGATAAGATCCACGTTCTCCGGATCCTATAATCAACCAAAATAATCATATCAGATTTACAATCAATAAGGTTACTAACTGTCTAAGCCCAACTCGATAATCCATACTCACTTTGACTACTAATCAGTTTGTTGCCCTTGATTCCCAACTAGAATCAACTACATGATCCTTATCGACTAGCTGCAATACAACCACAATCTTATAATCATCAACACCATTTGAACTATTAATTCATGAAGAGAAACGATTATCCAAACGTGTAGTCCAGATATGGAGAGGAGTCAATCAGCCAAACCTAGACACAGCCTTGGTTGATCGAAGAGTCGATGACTTTTCAAGAACTTTTGAAGAACCGTAATAGAACAACAAAGGAGAGAAATCGACTAGCCTTGTAAAACTAGATTGAGGGAGAGACGGAGAAGATTTGGTTTAAGCGATATGATAAAAGGCACTTGAAGAAAGTTGGAAGAATAGAGGTAATAGTAGAAAGAGGATGTGAGAATCGGTGAAGAAGAAAGAGAGATGGGAAAAGAATAATCACTCAACGTTACCAGAAGGGATAGAAAAGAAAATGCACTAAAGGTCAAGTTCCCAAACATCTCCATAAATCCCAACACCTCCTTGGCCACTCATGAGTTGAATAATCCTTTTGCATGCGGTGGGATAATCTTCTCCCAACAACTCAAGACCATTTCAAACTTCCCAACTATCTAATGTTCTCAAAAGTTTTAAACGCTCCGTTGTCCAAGGCCCAATAGGCCCAATTCTACTAGGCCCAAATTGGGTGTTACTACCACTAAGCTTTGAAATTTTTCTAATGTTACACCACTAAGCTTTTGCTGCGCACTCTAATCCTTATAACACTAATACACTTTTAAGTTAATCTTGAAATCTTTTACACACTACCAAACATCTAACCATAGGATCAAACATAAATTTATCACACATGCATACAATTTCTTTATTCAAACATCACATCCAAAAAAACACTCTTGACTTAAAAGGGACTGTGCAATCCCGAACCCGATGCTCCTTAGACCCGTATCTAATACACGCTCCTAACTTCCTCCAGCGTTCACTCGAATGGCACCTTTTGTAATGCTCGCAGGCCAGAAAGTTCGGACACGTCTTAACGCGTTTAACAGAACGAGGCTCCTGCTTTATAGGACTGTGATCCCTTTCCTGCTGTACTACACCAACCTAGCCTGAAGTGTTTCACCATACGCCTTAACTCTTGCCTCAAACACTTCTCCAGCACTTCCCTTACCAATCGGGTCAGTGCCTTCATACCAAGCCTGGGGTTATCACTACCCAAAGTTGGCGGGCTTACCTCAACTATCGTCTCCTAAACCATCTTATGTTCTGAAGAGACAGGCAACTCCTCGTGACCTTGCTTGCCTTCAGAATCCATCGCAGTACTGTTTCTAGCTAAAAAAACAATCTAATTTCCATAACATACGCTGAGTAAATACAATAACTAAATTTAAATACTGTCTAACAAAAAACTTACGGATTCGCCATCGGAGACTCGGTGAACCACACTTCCAGGAAAAATAGTCAACACAACATTTCAAAAACTTCAACTCTTTTCAAATTTTTTTGGAAAAAATTCTTTTGGAAATTTAATTTTAAAGACCCAATCCACAACTGAGTTTTGCAACTTGGCTCTAATACCACTAAATGTAACACCCCGCACCTGGCCTAGACATTTCGATCGGATCTGACATGTCACATCGAAGTGACATTTAAAAATTGGCTTATCGATAGAAGTTCGTTATTAACTTTTAAATCCAATTTAAAAGAATTATTTTGAAAACGCTAGTGTTGTAAAATTTTGTTTTCCAATTATAGGTCATATCAATTGTTATCAGCTTATCAATCTAGAATTAACCGTGGAAGCTCTTGTTTTGTTGTTGTAACTTTAAGATTTGAAAATGTGATTTTCTTAAAGAAATAGTTATTATTTTAAAAACCGTGTTTCCTAGTCTAGCAGGTTGAAATAAAGAGAACCCCAACAAAAAGTTAAAACCCCAAATGGCCTTATTACATAATTATTAACCCAAAAATAAAAAAATAAAAATAACTAAGTCTAAGATTAAATCGTAACGAGTGTGTGGCCACCTCTAAGTCCCTTGCAGCTCCAATCATCTAAGGCTGGGGATTACCTGCATAGTTAAAGGAAAGGGTGAGTTACTAGAACTCAGTGTGTAATCCCCTTACTAGAGTAACAGTCAATATACAAAAATAGAAACTGAAACAGTTTGAGCCAAAGCCCTTTAAACATAAAAGTATAGTCCAGATTAACGCCTACGTGGGCCAAAGCCCACTACAAT
Organism: Gossypium rotundifolium; assembly: GCA_025506655.1. Lineage (NCBI taxonomy): Eukaryota > Viridiplantae > Streptophyta > Magnoliopsida > Malvales > Malvaceae > Gossypium > Gossypium rotundifolium. The sequence continues at coordinate 168,473,827 of CP106724.1, read as the reverse complement.
ATCATTTGGGTCACAGCCCATAACAGAATCAATTGGGCCTAGCCCAAACCAAAAACATAACAAGTGGGACTAAACCCAGTACAGTGACAGATCCCATAAATAGATATGCAACAGTGTGAGGATGCATCCCACCCCGATTCAGCCAACACATCACCCGTACCAACCCTACACTTACGTGGGAATAAAATCGACCCACCCAGCCAGCACACCAAGGTTAGCACCGGTTACGGCCCTAACCGTAATCACAGTAAAGCTACTAGTATATATATATATGCGGCTCTAAGCCTTTAGTAGCGGTATTATAATTGGCACAAAGCCATCAATAACTGTCATATGTTTGGCACCTGGCCATCAACGACGATAATATAATTGGCACACATTCTTGCGTAAATATGACTGGCACAAAGCCATAATCAAGATGGCACAGAGCCATAATCAAATTACGCGGCTTTAAGCCGTCCGTTGGTCTACAGTCGTCTCATGTGACCCGTACGACCTTAACAGGTCAATACTAGATCCACAGTCGTCATGCGACCCGTGCGACCCTATCAGAACTTCCTCCGTATTAATGTCCCAACCCCAAGCAATATGTCGTGTATGTCATGCTCAATCATTACACGTGTATGCAAAATGGCCATGCTTAGTAACAGTCATTTCAACATATATTAATAGCATATCAGTCACATGCCCATAGTCAAGTCAGTTAAAACACAATCTAAGTCAGTCATTTACCCACAAGGGGAAAATAGTCATTTTAACCTATAAGGGTATTTCGGTAATCCTACCCTTCAGGGGTATTTCGATAATTCTACCCTATAGGGGTATTTTGGTAATTCTACTATATAGGGTATCTTGGTAATTTTACAAACCAGGGTATTGTAGTAATTTTACAAATTATGGGTATTTTAGTAATTTTTCAAATCAAGGATATTTCAGTAATTTTGAAAATTGGGGATATTTCAATAATTTTACAAACTAGGGATATTTTAGTAATTTTGCAAATCGGGGTATTTCAGTAATTTTGTAAACCGGGGGTATTTTAGTAATTTTACAAACTTGGGATATTTTAGTAATTTTGCAAATGGGGTTTTTAGTAATTTTACAAATCGAGGGTATTTCAATAGTTTTATAAATAGGGATATTATAGTAATTTTGCAAACCGGGGGTATTTTAGTAATTTTACAAACTGGGGGTCTCAACGACCCAACAAAAGGTCCATCGTCACCTTGGGTGACTTAAGTAACCTAAACAGTCATGACGGTGTAAATGGGCCTATAGCCCCTTATTCGGCCTAAGTGGGCCCACACGCTCGTTTGGCCCAATTAGCCCAGAAATAGCCACAGTTATACAAACGTCATAGTCCAAACAATAATTACACGACACATACATTTTATCCGTGTGGCCCACAAACCCATTAGGCCCACACGGCCCACTTCTGCTCAACGAGGCCCAAAACTACCTAAGCCATGTGCGCTACATGACTAGTCTATCTACGTCTTCACTTAACAGTGAAGTTTACCCACGCGAGCCCATTGGGCCCATACGACCCATTTGACCCAAGCCCATGTGATCGTTCATGGTGGCCTTCCTCATCGTACGCCCACGTATCTTGAGCTCGGCCGATCACATGAGCTTTCGCTCGCTTATGTGGCCCAAAAGCCCAATCCTTCAGCTTTTCGGCTTTTTCGCAATCCGACATTTCAGCATTTGTCGCTACCACTAACACCATGCAAAAAACATTCACACTCTATCAGCTTTTGACCGATTAGCAATTACGGTACTAATACACATCTTTGGCTTTTCAGCTGATCATCAACAGAGCACAACGTTACACACCTCTTTGCGAAACCAGCTAAGATCAACGTTCTCCGGATCTTATAATCAACCAAAATAATCTTATCAGATTTACAATCAATAAGGTTACAAACCATCTAAGCCTAACACGAAAATCCATTCTCACCTTGACTGAACACTAATCGGTTTGTTACCATTGATTTCCAACTAGAATCAACTACATGATCCTTATCGACTAGTTGCAATACAACAAGAATCTTATAATCACCAACACCATTTGAATAGTTAAAGCCCGAAGAGAAACGCTTACCCAAACGTGTAGTCTAGATGTGGAAAGGAGGCAATCGGCCAAACCTAAACACACCATTGGTTGATCGAAGAGTCGATGACTTGTCATGAACTTTTGAAAAACCGTAATAGAACAACAAAGGAGAGAAACCAACTAGCCCCGTAAAACTAGATTGAGGGAGAGAAGGAGAAGATTCGGTTTGAGCAATATGAAAAAAGGAACTTGAAGAAAGTTGAAAGAATAGAGATAAGATTAGAAAGAGGAGGTGATAATCGATAAAGAACAAAAAGAGATGGGCAAAGAGTAAGCACTCAACGTTACCAGAAGAGACAGAAAAGAAAATGCACGAAGGGTCAGGTTCGGCAACACAGGAAAAGAGGAGAGAAAAGAAATAAAAACAAAGGAAAACCCAAGAATGAGCACCAAAGAATTCAGCATAAACCAAAGAGATATACAAAAATGCTCCCAAAATTCCAAATACACAATACTAAGGACCCCTTAGCCAAATTTGCATCCCCGCATCCCCATTCGGCCACAACTCCTCCCCCTTTTCAAATTTCTTAAACATCTCCACAAATCCCTCCTTAATTTTCTGCATAATCTTCTCCCAACAACTCAGGACCATTTTAAACTTCCCAACACAGAGTTCAAATCCAAGACAAACTCTTGCCCACTCATGAGCAAAATGAATAATCTCTTTTGCATGTAGTGGGACTTGAACCACTGTTCTCTTTGCCACACCTATGATGCCACAACCATTCCACCACAGGTTTTTTGTGCCTCTATTTAATCACAAATACTTAAAAGGCTTACAAACTGGAGTCAGGACTCCCCTAATGCTAAAAATAAAAACTTCCAGATGACATGGCTTGAACCCAGGACTTCATAAAGCCCCTAACCTTCCAAAATCACTCAACTAATAGATCCAACATGCATTTGTGCCATTCTCTTGTTCCCATAAGTTTTAAACGCTCTCATGCCCAAGGCCTAATAGGCCCAATTCTACTAGGCCCAAATTTAGGGTGTTACAAGTATAATTTTTCCGTTTTATGGAATAGGGACCTAAGTATAATTTTATAAATTATATTTCTAAACATAATCATGATATTAGAATGTCTAAGTGTTGAGGTGTAAATGAGAGAGAATTTTTGGAAATTAATGTTGAAATGTGGTGAAATTTGATTGGTTAGTGGAATATAGACTAAATTGAAATAAAAAAATGTGTATAATTTTCTACACATATAGAAGGTTGGACTGCAAAAACTTGGACAAAAAAAAAAGAAAAGGTGAAGAAATAAAATAAGAGAAGAAAGAAAGAAAGAAAATGTGAATAATTTTCTATGCATATAAAAGGTTAACTACAATCGGGTTAGAGTATTTGTCACCAGCAAAGCTCTTATGCGATAATCAAGTAATATCACCTCAAATCCAGTTTATCATGAAAGAAATAAACACATCAAGGTTGATTGTCACATTATTCTGAAAAAAATTGGATAACTCAAGTTCCATGAGTTATGTGAAGACAAAAATCAACTTTTTGATCTATTCACTAGCGCCTTTAATAGTAATCGGGTTAACTATCTATGTAACAAGCTAGGCATGATCAATATCTATACTTCAGTCTGAGGGGGAGTGCTACAAATTCTTAGGACTGATTAGGGTTTTAATTTATTTTTCTTTCCTTATTTAGACTATATAGACTTTTATATAAACGCGCTAACTCAAGAAAGGAAAGGCAAGGAATTTTCTCTCCATTCTATTCTCATAGTTTCTTTTCTTTGTTCTCGACAACAGAGAGTAGTGACACCAAGTAGTTACAATTTCACTTGGCACTACTTAGGATTCATTCATAACATACCTTATTTGTAGTTGGCTATATTTTTAATTGCGCCATGGCTTAGATGATATTAGGGATGTGTATTAGCCCATATTCGAAAATCAATCACGTGGAATGACAAATCTTAAAGATTGGATCGATCCAAATCAAGCAATTTGGATGCCATAATATGTGGAGATTGGCTTGACTACTTGGAGACATATATTGCAGATCTTTGATTTTGAACCTTATGAGGATATTTCTAAAGCCTTTTTATGAAGCTATTTTAGTAGGATCTTAATTATAAATAGGTCCTTTAAAAAGCTTTACACTATTATATATTAGAGGCTTGTTTAGTTAGATTAGAAATAAAGTAAAGCACTTATCATTTTGTTCTTTTAGGAACATTTAAGTGCAAAATTTTTATGTAAACAAGTGAGTCACTTGATTCACAAACTAAGTTTTTAGGGGGAAAACTTAGTGGAGAGAGATCTAGATCTTAGGTGCAGAAGTGAGGTTGATATACCAATATGTGATAGGAATTAAATCTTTGTTTGTATAAGGTTAAAGATAGAGGATTTCCTCTCTTGGAAGGACCTTGCAGATGTAGGAAAACTGAGCTACGTAGACAATTATGTTGTGTTCATTGTTGTTCTTTTGTAGTTATACTAGTTGTTATAGTTGCTCCTATCACTACTCGTGTCATTGTTCCTAGAAATACTTGCAAAATCAATCATTTCTTTATTTTTTTATTATAGCTACACACTTGACGTAGTATGTGTTGGGATCTAGTGCCCTTAGTGTAGTGATAATGTCAAATGTACTTGTAAATTTTTGAACTTATTGGTTTAATAAAATTCCAACATTCTGATTAATATCTTTTGTATAATGTCCTCAACGATTTTTACATGCAAAAAAAAAAAAAAAAAATGTAAACAAGTATTAGCTCATTGATTATCTAAAGTTTAACTAGTATTGACATTATATGATTAGATCATAAATAAAAATACAATTTATTTTAGTAGACAATCTAAATAATCGATAATCTGATCAAAATTGAACAAGTTAAGTAAAAAACTATTATGTCGTCTATCAAGTCTGAATTGGAGATACTTTGTCTTAAGTATTGGAGTAGATGTCTCTTAGCATATAGAGACATAGATGTGACTGTCTGGACTAACAGTATCTCGAATAATACCTTAGTATAATAAATCCTAGATCCATTTATCGATTTATTCACTTGTTATAATCATATTTTGGTTTACCTCAATCCTAAATAAGTGATTGATTATGTTAGTGTGACTCTTATACTTTGATGTATTAAAATCTTGAGTTCAATTGATAATAGAGTAGAAAGTTGGTATTTTGGGTATATGAATTTTGCATGACATAGCATCAATTACAATAGTGGAATTCACATCCCAATAAAAGGTAAATGATATACTCTCATTTGCATTACATGATAAATGGAAAAGTAACATGTTCACATGTTATGAATGATTTAATTATTATTTTGTTAGTAATTGAATTTTTCTTGAAGGAATATATAATGTTTACCATGAGATAAAATATGATCATATTAGGTGAATGGATTTAACATGAAGAGATTAAGGATGTCCTCCGAGGGTAACACCCATATGACAAGGTTATTAGTCGAGCACTTGATAAGTAGCTTTTGTAATGGTATATAATGGGAAGAGCTCAGTCATGATATTTTGGTGGAATGACTCCATAACAAAATCATGTAATTAATAGACGAAGAGTCTGAACTTAATTACTAATTGTTTGAGCCATATATGTATAACTGGTCCCTCCGTTAGCTTAAGACGACTCTGAACTATTTACAATATAATAGACTTGAATGAATGAAATGTCAAATAAGAAAAATAGATCACATGCATCATTATTCGCAATGAATGCATTTTCTCCCCACTTATAAGAGATAACCTAGAGATTAAAATTAATTTCTTCAAATTATTATTTAATTATTTGTAATTAAATAATTGATGTTCAAAGTGAAAGTTAAATTAATTAGTCATCAAATTTTTGGTGAACAAGTTAACTAAATTTATCTACTAATAGATTTTAGTATGCTAAAGTCATCATAAATTTAATGGAATTAGAATTTGGTTGAAAAATAATTTACTTAAGAAATTAGTTTATTTTAAATAAATAATATTTTGGGAATATAAAATATTTTTTGGGTCGATAAAATTATTCAAATTGGTTTGAAAAATAGATAATGAATATAATTAATACCCAACACGAGAGATAGGCATGGAGGCCCATCAATAAAGTAAGGGGCGATAACCCTAGTCCAAGTAAAAGGGTGTTGCTGCCTCTATGTATCCCTAAATGAGAATACATGCAATTTTTCTATTATAGTCAACCCTCTCTATAATAACCCCATTTGTCTACTAAGATTTTGCCTATTATACACCTAAAAACACTTTTATTAACAAATAATTGTTGTAAATCTACCATAGAGTTCATATTGTGAATTTTCATCACATACAGAAAGTAAGAATTATGTTCAAAAAATAAAGCAAGTGAGAATAAAATCAACAAAATTAAAATATGTATAGTAGATGCATGCATTATTACTTTTATAAATATTTTATTTTATATTCTTTTGATAAACCGTAATATGTTCATATTTTAATCCCACATTTAGCATACTTTTGGAAGATTTATTCCATGAATTGTGGAATTTGGTGCTTCTAATCCTTTAATTTCATGTTTTATACTTAGGAGAGCACCGGAGGATGAAAAGAACGAGAAATGGGCCAAAGTAGAATTGCACACGGCCTGGGCCCGAAACACACGACCGTGCCTCCTTAGCAGATTCGACCACAGCCTGGCCCCGAATCACACAGCCGTGCCACACGAGCATGTCCCTGCCGTAGCAAAGAAGAGTTTCATTCAAATTAGGGTACCTAGAGGCAAAGAAAGACATTCCAAAAGCCTATATAAACACCCTAGAGGCCAACCTTAAAAGGTGGTTCAGCTAGGCCAAGGAGCCAAGCCAGAGAGGCCGAATTGTGGGATTCACTCGAAGAAAGCCAGTTGATTCATCTGAAGAAGCCAGAATCATACTCAAGACTGAAGATCTCTCCTTCAATTCCTTTAAGGGGTTTTAGGGTTTTTCTTATGTTTTATATTTTCTTTTGAGATGTATTCTTTTATGATTATGAACTAAACCTCTTGATAAACCGTAAAAATAACATATTTTAACCCCATATTTAGCATGCTTTTGGATGATTTAGCCCTTGATTTATGTAAAAAGGTGCTCTTAATCCTCTCTTTTCATGTTTTATACTAAGGAAAGCACCTGAGGACGAAAAGAACAAGAAACAGGCTTAAAACGGGCCAATTTGGGCCAAAGTGGAAATCGACATGGCCTGGACTTCAAGTCACACTGCCGTGTCTCGTCAATTTACTTCACACAGTCTGACCACGATTTACACGGCCGTGCCTCAAACAATAGAATCGAAACACGGCCTGAAGTCTATCTATATGGGTGTGTACCATGGTTGTGCCCCTGTCGTGGAAAAGAGGAATTGTACTCAGATTTGGATAATTTGAGGTAAAGAAACACATTCCAAAGCCTATTCAAACACTGAGTAGGAAGTATACTTGAATTAGGGCACTTAGAGACCAAGTAAAAGCATCTCGAAAGCCTATATAAAGAACCTAGAGGCCAACCGTCAGAGAGGCCAAGACATTCGAAATTCAGCAGAAGCTGGAACTTTTGTGGGAATCACTCGAAGATAGCCAGTTGATCCATCTCAAGAAGTTGGAATTCTACTCAAGACGGTGGATCTCTCCTTCAATTCCTTCAGGGTTTTTAGGGATTTCTTATGTTTTGTTTTATCTTTTCTTTTGAGATGTTTTCTTTTATCATTATGAATTAAACCCTTCAAATAACTGAAGGGGATGAAACCTAGATGAATCTTGTTATTGTCTTCTGAATTATATGATAAATACTTGATTTGTTCTTAATTATGTGTGCTTAATTCTTGTGTTAATGTTTTCGGGATATTAATTCAAGTCAGATGTTCTTAGGTGTAGGAGGAATAGACCTTGCCTAAGAATAGATCTAGCATAATTAAGCAGAGTTGTTCAAGTGCCTAGAGATAGGGTGACGAGATTTTGCCGGATTAGGTTGAAACCTAATATGGGAGTCCATAGTTCGATTTGCTTCTATTCTAGGGGGTTATTAAGTGAGAAAAATATTTTCGTTAATTAACCTAGGGTTAGACATTTTTTGCCTCGAGAGAGGTTTAATATATGTTAGGGAGTCTTATGGATCAAGTCAAGTGAATAAATCGTATGGTTCAGTGTTAGATAATACGTGAAGTCTAGGTGGATTCTTCCTGATGGTATCATCGTGATCAACTGAGTTTCTCTTCAAATTATTTCCCAATTCATTCTTTTTTGCCTTTGCATCTTAGTTTAGTAATTAATTAGTTAATCAACCAAATCATTTAATATTTAGGCTAAATAATAGAAAGAAAGTGAGTATTAGTACTTTTAGTTCCTTTGGGTTCGATAATCCGGTCTTACCTAAGCTATACTACTGTTCAATAGATACACTTGCCTTAAGTCGTTGTCAGAGTTAGTTTTCAGGTTCGATCATTCTCTTTATAAATTTTAAAACTCAACAATTTTAGACCGATAAAGTTTTTGGCACCGTCGCCGGGGAACTAAAATATTAAGAAAACTCTATTTTTATTACTTTAGCCACTATTTTTATTTTTATTTTCGTAATTTATTTTATTTTATTTTTCTAATTCTATTTCTTTCTTTTCCTAGCAAGTACCTTTAGTTTATGACTAGAAGGAACCGACAAGACCTCTAATATACGATAGTGATATCGAAGCTACTGCTCATAGGAATCGCAGAGAAATCAGGCGAGCCTTAAATTATCAAGAAGAACAGCAACAAGGCAAATCCAATCCTACTGAAGGGATGGATGAAAATAATCCACCACGAGATGTGGCAGAAAACAATGCTTCGCGTACTATGTATGATTATGCTAAACCTAATTTAACAGGAGCAGAATCTAGTATTGTTAGGCCGGCTATAGCTGGTAATAATTTTGAATTAAAGCCTAACACAATACAAATGATTCAACAATTTGTTCAATTTAATGGTTTGCAGGACGAAGACCCAAATACTCATATAGCTAATTTTTTAGAGTTTTGTGATACTTTCAAAATAAATGGCATTTTTGACGATGCCATACGGCTTCAGTTATTTCCCTTTTCATTAAGGAATAAAGCTAAACAATGGTTAAACTCGTTACCACGAGGGTCAATAACCACATAGGATCAAATGACCGAGAAATTTTTATTAAAATATTTTCCACCAGCCAAAACGGCCAAATTACGAAATGATATCTCTTCTTTTGTGCAGACAGATTTAGAGACATTATACGACGCATGGGAGAGATACAAGGATCTCTTAAGAAGGTTTCCACACCATGGTTTACCCTTGTGGCTACAAGTCCAAACTTTTTATAACAGTGTGAATCCCTCAACGAGGCAACTAATTGATTCAGCCACCAATGGAACTCTGAATAACAAAACACCTGAAATAGCCTACAAGTTTTTTGAAGAGATGTCGCTGAATAATTATCAGTGGCAAATTACAAGGACAAAATCGACAAGATCGGCCAGAGTTTTTAGCATCAATGCAATAACCATGCTATCAAATCAAGTAGAGATGATGAATAAAAAGTTTGATAATTTGTGTTCTTCGCAGGTACATCCAGTAATGCAATATGACACAAGTGGAACTATGGCGAATCATGAGTACCCACCCTACCAACGAGCACAAAAAGGAAGCAGATGAACTATATAGGTAATAATTTTCGATCCAATAATAATCCTTATAGTAATGTTTACAATCTAGGTTAGAGGAACCACCCAAAATTTTCATAGGGAGGTTAAGGAAATTAAGGAAATCAAAGACAACAACCTCCCTAAAATTTCCAAAACCAGCCATATCCGCAAGAGAAGAAGCCAAACCTCGAAGAGATCTTGATAAAATTCATGGCAAGCATAGAAAATCATCTCTAAGATATTGAGAAAACACTTAGAAGTCAACAAACATCGACTGAAGAGACCAAGAATCAATTAGGGGAACTTACTAAGTTAGTAGGGGAAGTCACTAAAGCAGTCAGACAACTTGCAAAATTAATGTTCGAACGACCGCAAGGGCGTCTACCAAGCAACACCGAGATCAACCCAAAGGAGCAAATCCAAGCCATAACAGCTCAGGAAAATGTAAGGTTAGATGAACCCATCTCAACAAGCCAAAAAAAGGATGAAGAAGGCAAAATTGAGGTAACATAAGAAAAGCCAAAAGCGGTAATCAAAGAGTACCAACCCCGCATACCTTATCCGAAGCAATAAACAGAGACAATACAGAGGAACAGTTCGGTAAGTTTCTTAAACTCTTAAAGAAATTACATATTAACTTACCGTTTCTTGAAGCTCTTTTTTCGATGCAAGATTTGAGAAAATTTTTAAAACAACTCTTGACGAACAAGCGTAAGTTAGATGAGGAGCCACATGTGGAATTAACACAATGCGCTCAACAATTCTACAAAATAGACTACCATGGAAGCTAAAAGATCCAGGGAGTTTTACAATTCCATGTTTAATTGGTAGTCTAAAAGTTGATAATGCCTTAGCTGATTTAAGGGCAAGTATAAATGCCATGCCTTATAAAATGTTTAAGCAACTAGGTCTAGGGAAACCCAAACAAACTAGGATGACTGTTAGAATTCCTAGGGGTATTATCGAAGATGTTCTTATAAAAATTGAAAAATTCATTTTCCTAGTAGTTTTGTTGTCTTAGACATGGATGAGGATAATTCAATCCCCTTAATTTTAGGAAGACCCTTCCTAGCAACTGCCAAAACTAAAATTGATGTTGCCACAGGAGAACTCATTCTTCGTGTAGGTGATGAATCAATCAGTCTTCAAGCTCTTGACTCGACCAGGACTACAATCGATGAAGGTAAGAAAGTCAATTCAGTTGATGATCAATTTGAGCAACCTTCATTATAGGAAACACCACAAAGATACAAATCTGAGCCGAAGCACGAACATAGTGCCAACAAAGAAGAATTATATAAAGAACAAAGCCTTAGGGTCGACAAACTAAAAGAATGGAAGACATAATTCAAAGATGAATAGGAACTGCATGAAGTAAAACATAAGGAACCCCCAGAAGGGCTTATAGGAATATCAAACCACTTCAAAATAGGAGATAAGGTATGGATGAGCAAAGCAGATCCACAAACAACCGAAAGATTCCCTCTTGAGGCACGAAATATCTTTCCATACGAAACAGTCGAGGTAAGCAATCCAACATTCGACACTTTTAAGGTAAACGCTTCTCAACTTAAACTTTATCATGAAAGTAAAGCTGACAGCCTAAGGGAAGATGTTCAAACCTTTAAACCACCATGATTATACAAACAAAGGGATAGTCTAGCTTAAGACTATAAACGAGCGCTTCTCGGGAGGTAACTTGAGCTCTAACATAATTTATCTTTACATTTTGCTTTCAAATTCTTTTCCTTTCTGAAAAATTTAGTTTTAAATTAACACAAAAGTGCATATTTCAAAGCCACACGGCCTTGCACACGGCCGTGGCCATGGCGGTGTCGAAGTATCTCCATATTGACATGAGCAAGGCAGTACGAATCAAATCCCACCTAATTTTCGACGTCACGGATCCAACCACTCCCCCACAGGCACCAGTAAAGTAGCATTGCCGTGCTCTATGACTGTGTGAAGCTACTGACTTACCAGACACGGGAAAGACATGCCTATGCTACCCAACCGTGCCAACATACTGACTTATCAGACACGGGTGTGGCTAGATAGAAGCGATCGTGTAAATCAACACACCCTTGGTCAACGGGTATGGGCAAGCACCAGAAAGCAAAACTCTATTTAAACCCACCCCCTTCCCTTTCTTACTAACAATTCTTCTTCCTTTTATTCCTCCCCTTTATCTCAAAATTCTCCCCTCTTCTTAACAAACCTTTTCCAACCCTTGAGCCACGCCAAAGTCATGTCAAAGAAGCATAAGAAGGCAAGCATAGTCTCCCCGACAGAGACCCCGACACATAAGTTCATACTAGCCCCTTCATCCGAACACCAAGCCAAGGGTCTTTGAGACCATTTAGTTTTTATTTTCCTTTTCTCTTTTGCTTCAATTTCCTTATCTTTACTTCTCTTCTACTTAGTTTAGTTTATTTTGTTTTAGTTCCTTGGTTTTAGGTTCTAAAAGCTACTTGGGAATCACACCAGAACCACGACGACAGCCCCTCCGCAGCCTTAGAAGTCACACCCACCTCACGAACCATCTATGAATAAGGACTCTTTTGTCCATAAGTCTTTTATTTTAATTTCAGTTTTCTTCTTAGTATTCTTCTCTTTATTTTCTTTGTCTTTAATTAGATTATTAGTATATTTTTAATGTTTCTTTAGATTTACTGGCTATATCTTCCCAGGCTACCCAATTTCTTCATCTAGCACAATGCTTGTAGGTAGCCGCTCCACCAGGCCCACAAAAAAGGCCACCTCCAAATCGACAAGGGAACAAGGAATCCATCCAAAAATTCAGAAAGTGTTACTTCTCCCCTTCTCTTTTGATTTTATAATTAATTATCTATCTTTATACATTGAGGGCAATGTACATCTTAAGTGTTGGGGGGTAAAAGTACCTAAATTTTTGCATTATAACAAAATCCTAAATTTTAGTCTTGTTCCTAAGTAAATTTATCATATTATTAATTAGGGTGAAATTTTGTGATGATTTATGATTTTTATTGATATGTTTTTGAGTAAGTCATTGATAATTATGGATTGATGATTAAATTTGAAGAATACTAGAGAATCAAGCATGATAAGTCTATTTTTCAAGAATCAAAAAATTTACTAGGTTGTTAAATTGAATTTGAATATTACCTTGAAGTTTGAAATTTACACGGATTGATGTCAAATACCCATAATTTTTGTGAGATTTTGAGCCTTATAGAGCATATATTCTTTTTCGTGCTCACTTTATTGATTATTAATGTGCCAACACTGAATTGTTATTCTAGAACTTGCCTTGATTATACATGTTGAGACCACATTAATTGATTTGATATACTGAGATGATAAAGGCACCTAGGTTTTAACCCATTTACTTCACTAAAAAGCCTACCTTCACAAATTAACCCTTAGTGAACCCATTTGGTCCTAAGAACCCTTTTTATTGATTTAACCGCTAATATTAAACAAAACCCTTTGTATTTGTTATCACCATTCTTTTGACTACCCTTCTATTGAGAATTGATTTGATCAATTGTTTAATTAGTTTATTTCAGTTGATAAAGTTCTTTCTTTATTATGTATTTACTTAGTTTGTTTTCTCAAAAAAAAAATCAAAGTATATTCAGTATTTGTAGTATAAAAAGTGAGCTTGTACATTTAAATTTCAATTATCAAAGAAAAAGCTCGTAGTATTATTAGTTTCAAAGTTTCAATTGATGTAATCATTTATTTTCCAGTTCATTGTTTTTAGTTAGGTAATTTGGCAATTCAATCTCGATTCTAAACCTTCTAATTTAGCCTTTATCCACACCTTTAACCTAAGCCCCGTTACAACCCTATCAAAGGCCTTTTGATTTGTGTATCATCTCATATTATAGTAGTGGAGATTTGATTTTTAGGCAAGCCTATGGGATTAACTTTTCAGGTTCGACTGTTGAGTGCTTAATTGTGAACCTTAAAACACTTTGAGTGATTTGAGTGAATCTTTAGTGAGGATGTCAATGCTTGCTGGATTTGAATTAAAGGTAATTATTTAGATAAGGGGAGACACCTATGTTTTCGTTCTACAATCATATGACTTAGAATTGTTTGAATCTTTAAGAGTCTTTGAGTTAAATCATCCATGTATAAATTATCTATGAATTATGATGAGGCATTATTGATAGGAATTGTGAATTATGGAAAGTTCGTGTTAATTGTAAGTTGAGAATTTTGTTTGAGGATAAGCAAAAGCTTAAGTGTGGGGGTTTTTGATAAACCATAAAAATAACATATTTTAACCCCATATTTAGCATGCTTCTGGATAATTTAGCCCTTGATTTATGTAAAAAGGTTCTATTAATCCTTTCTTTTCATGTTTTATACTCAGGAAAGCACCCGATGACGTAAAGAACAAGAAACGGGCTTAAAACGAGCTAATTTGGGTCAAAGAGAAAATCAACACGGGCTAGACTTCAAGTCACGCGGCCGTGTCTCATCAATTTACTTCACACAGTCTGACCAAGATTTACACGGCCGTGCCTCAAACAACAAAATTGGAAAAAGGCCTAAAGTCGATCTACACGGGCGTGTACCATAGCTGTTCCCCTGTCGTGGAAAAGAGGAATTGTACTCGGATTTGGATACTTTGAGGCAAAGAAACACCTTCCAAAACCTATTCAAACACCAATTAGAAAGTATACTTGAATTAGGGCACTTAGAGGCCAAGTAAAAGCATCTCAAAAGCCTATATAAAGAACCTAGAGGCCAACTGTCTGAGAGGCCGCGACATTTAGAATTCGGCAGAAGCCAGAACTTTTGTGGGAATCATTCGAAGATAGCCAGTTGATCCATCTCAAGAAGCCGAAATTCTACTCAAGACGGCGGATCTCTCTTTCAATTCCTTTAGGGGGTTTTTAGGGATTTCTTATGTTTTGTTTTATCTTTTCTCTTGAGATGTTTTCTTTTATCATTACGAATTAAACCCTTCAGATACCTGAAGGGGATGAAACCTAGATGAATCTTGTTATTGTCTTCTTAATTATATGATAAATACTTGATTTTTTCTTAATTATGTTTCGAGATATTAATTCAAGTCATATGTTCTTAGGTGGAGGAGGAATAGACCCTGCCTAAGAATAGATCTAGCATAATTAAGCGGAGTCGTTCGCGCACCTAAAGATAGGGTGACGAGATTTTGCTAGATTAGGGTGAAACCTAATATGGGAGTCCATAGTTTGATTTATGGCTATTCTAGGGGTTATTAAGTGAGAAAGAGATTTTTGTTAATTAAACTTGGGTTTGATGTTATTTGCCTCGAGAGAGGGTTTAATATACGTTAGGGAGTCTTATGGATCAAGTCAAGTGAATAAATCGTATGGTTCAGTGTTAGATAATACTTGAAGTCTAGGTGGATTCTTCTTGATGGTATCATCATGATCAATGAGTTTCTCTTCAAGTTATTTCCCAATTCATTCTTTTTGTCTTTGCATCTTATTTTAGTAATTAATTAGTTAATCAACCAAATCGTTTAATATTTAGGCTAAATAATAGAAAGAAAGTGAGTATTAGTACTTTTAGTTCCTTTGGGTTCGATAATCTGGTCTTGCCTAAGCTGTACTACTATTCGATAGATACACTTGCCTTAAGTCGTTGTCAAAGTTAGTTTCCAGGTTCGATCATTCTCTTTTTAAATTTTAAAACTCGACAATTTTAGACCGATCACCCTTCAAAGACCTGAGGGGGATGAAACCTAAGACGGATGTTGTTATTGTTTTCTGAACTATATGATAAATACTTGATTTGTTCTTAACTATGTCTTCTTAATTCTTGCTTTGATATTTCAGGATATTGATTCAAGTATTGATGTGCTTAGGCAGAGGAGGAATATTCCCTGTTTAAGAGTAGATCTAGCATAGTTAAGCGGAGTTGATCGCAACCCTAGAGATAGGATGACGAAAATCTGCCGGATTAGGGTCAAACCTAATATGGGAGTCCATAGATCGAGTTAGTGCAATTCTAGGGTTTTAATTAGAAAGAGATTTCAATTAATCAACCTAGGGTTAGACGTTAGTAGCCTCGAAAGAGGTATTAATATAAATTAGGGAATCCTACAGATCAAGTCAAGTAAATAAACTGTCTAATTCAGAGTTAGATAACAAGTGAAGTCTAGGTGGATTCTTCCTCGGGCATTGTCTTAATCAATTTGTTTTCCCACAAGTATTTCCCCAATTCCTTCTCTGTGTCTTAGCATCTTTAGCTTAATAGTTAGTTAATTTTAGATTAAACAACAATTCACTTAATTCTTATGCTAAATAATAAAAAGAAAGTTAGTACTTTTGGTTCCCTTGGGTTCGACAATCTGGTCTTGCCACTAAACTATACTACTATTTGATAGGTGCACTTGTCTCAATCGTGGTGATAGTTAGTTTTTAGGCTCGATCATTCATTATATAAATTTTAAGACTTTTTCCACCACCATCAAGTTTTTGGCGCCGTTGCCAGGGAACTAAAATATGAATTTATTTTTACTTTTTTAATTTTCTTTTTCTTTTCTTGGAAGGTACCTCTAGTTTATGACTAGAAGGAACCCGACATATCCCTTAATTTACGACAGTGATATTGAAGGTACTGTATGCAGAAATCGTAGAGAAATAAGGCGAAGCTTAAATTACATAGAAGAAGAGCAAGAGAACAAAATTAGTACTACCGAAGAGATGGCTGAGAATAATCCACTACCTGAAGAGGTGGCGAAAATAATCCTCCTCGAACTATGTATGATTATGCTAAACCTAATTTAACAGGAATTGAGTCAAGTATTGTTAGACCTAATATTGCTACAAATAAGATTGAACTGAAACCTAACATAATTCAGATGATACAGCAATTTGTTTAGTTTGAAGGTTTGCAGGATGAAGATCCAAATAATCACTTAGCAAATTTACTAGAATTTTGCGATACTTTCAAAATTAATGGTGTTTCTGATGATGCCATTCTTCTTCGGTTATTTCTCTTTTCATTAATGAATAAAGCCAAACAATGGTTTAATTCTCTTCACGAGGATCAATCACTATATGGGATCAAATGACCGAAAAAATTTTATTAAACTATTTTCTGCCAGCCAAAATGGCCAAGTTGAGGAATGATATCTCTTCTTTTGTATAGATGGATTTAGAGATACTATATGATGCATCTGAGAGATACAAGGATTTTTTGAGAAGGTGCCCTCACCATGGGCTACCTTTGTGGCTTCAGGTTCAAACTTTCCATAACGGTGTGAACCCCTCGACTTGGCAATTAATCGATTCAGCCACCGACGGAACTATGAATAACAAAACTCCTGAGGTGGCCTATAAGTTTATAGAGGAGACGTCACTGAACAACTATCAGTGGCAAGTTACAAGAACAAGGCCAACAAAAGCAGCCGAAGTTTTGAACCTCAACGCAGTAAACATGCTATCAAACCAGGTAGATATGTTAAATAAAATAATTGATAGTTTTTGTGGTTCTTCACAGGTACATCCAGTTATGCAGTGCGAGATGAATGGAGGAGGGATGAACAACATAGAATATCCACCTTACAACCCGAGTACTGAAAACGAGCAAGTTCACTATATGGGTAACAATTTTAAGACTTAAAATAACCCTTATAGTAATATTTATAATCCAAGTTGGAGGAACCACCCCAATTTCTCATGGGGTGGTAAAGGAAATCAGAGACAACAACCCCCTCCAAACTTCCAACAATAGCGCTACCCACAGGAAAAGAAGTCGAACCTTGAGGAGATCTTGAAAAATTCAAAACGGTGTTAGAAACACGTTTCCAAAATACCAAAACAACACTTAAAAATCAACAAACATCGATTCAAGGGATCGAGAACCAGTTAGGGCAATTGGCTAAACTGATCTCTGAACGACCATAAGGTAGCTTGCCAAGTAATACTGAGACTAACCCAAAGGAGCAACTTCAAGCCATAACAGCTCATGAAGGGTTAGTGGAATCTGAATCTGAGCCAAGGTAAGAACCTATGGTAAGTGAAGGTAAGGTTGAGGTAAGCCAAGAAAAACCAAAAGCGGTAATTAAAGAATACCAACCTCGAATACCATACCCAAATACGATGAAGAAAGACAATATACATGAACAGTTCGGTAAGTTTTTTAAAATTTTAAAGAAATTACATATTAACTTACCGTTTCTTGTAGCTCTTTCGCAGATGCCAAATTCAAAGAAATTTTTAAAAGAGCTTTTAACAAACAAGTGAAAGTTAGACGAGGAGTCGCATCTGGAATTAAACACAGTGTGATCAGCAACGTTGCAAAATAAATTACCACGAAAATTAAAAGAGTTTTACAATTCCATGCTTAATTGGTAGTTTATCTGTTGATAATGCTTTAGTTGATTTAGGGGCAAGCATTAATGTTATGCCTTATAAAATGTTTAAACAGCTAGGTCTAGGGAAACCCAAACAAACTAGGATGAGCATTCAATTAGCTGATAAAACTATTAGAAGTCCTAAGGGTGTAATTGAAGATGTGCTTGTGAAAATTGACAAATTCATATTCCCAGCTGACTTTGTCATTTTAGACACGGATGAGGACAATACGGTCCCTTTAATATTAGGAAGGCCCTTTTTAGCAACTGTTAGATCTAAAATTGATGTTGGTACAGGAGAACTAACACTTCATGGAGGTGACGAATCAATCAGTTTTCAAGCTCTCGACTTAGCTAGGACATCGAGTGATAAAGGTGAGAACGTAAATTCTATTGATAATCATTTGGTTCAACTTCCTTCACAGGAAGCATCATGAAATCACATAACTGAGTCAGATCTTAGACCTTGTACAGATAAAGAAGTAATTTAGAATGAACGAAGGCTTCAGTTGACAAACTAGATGAGTGGAAAGTGCATTTAAAGGAGAAATCAAAACCACACGAAGTGAAACCAAAAGAACCCTTAGACGAGCTTATAGGAACATCAAATCATTTTAAAATAGGAGATCAGGTACTATTAGATAAAATAGACCCTCGAATTGCCACTTTAGACCTCAAGACAAACGAAGAGATCCCTTTTAAGGTACTTAATGTCTTCCCATAGGGCACAGTCAAGGTAAGCAATTCCACATTCGGCACTTTTAAGGTAAATGCCACTCAAATCAAACTATATAATAATAGCATGAGAAAGGATTTTCACCTCTAAAAACCACCATGATTATGTGAATGAGAGGTAAAGTCGAGCTTAAGACTTTAAACAAGTGCTTTTCGGGAGGCAACTCGAGCACTTGGTAAACCGTAAAAGGAAAATATTTTAACCCCATATTTAGTATGCATTTGGATGGTTTATCCTTGATTTATGTAAAAAGGTGCTCTTATTCCTTTCTTTTCATGTCTTATACTCAGGAAAGCATCTAAGGATAAAAAGAACGTAAAACGGGTCAATTTGGGCCAAAGAGGAAATCGACACAGCCTAGAATTAAAACCACACGGCCGTGCCTCGTCAAATTACTTCACACGGCCATGCCACGATTTAGACGGCCGTGCCCCAATCGCCAGAATCAAGACACGACCTGAAGATGATTTGCACGGGCGTGTGCCATGGGCGTGCCCCTGCCACGAGAATGAGCAATTTCACTCGAATTTGGATTCTTGGAGCCAAAGAAACATACTCATAAGTCCACTTAAACACCTTAATAGTAATCCTACTTGAAGGAGGTACTTATGAGCCAAGTAAAGCATCTAAGGAGCCTATAATCAACCCAAGGTAGTCGTTCTAGAGGAGGAAGTTTTGGGCAGAATTTTCTGCCAGAGCTTTTATTCAGGAAATTACTCGAAGATAGCCAGTTGATCCATCTCAAGAAGCCGGAGTTGTACTCAAGACAGAGGATCTCCTCTTTAATTCCTTCAGGGGGTTTTAGAGATTTCTTATGTTTTGTTTTATCTTTTCTCTTGAGATGTTTTCTTATTTTTGAACTAAACCCTTCAGATTCCTGAAGGGGATGAAACCTATGATGGATTTTTTTAATTGATTTCTAAATTATATGATAAGTACTTAGTTTGTTCTTAATTATGTTGCTTAATTTAATCTGATGTGCTTAGGTGGAGGAGGAATAGACCCTTCCTAAGAGTAGATCTAGCATAATTAAGTGGAGTTGATCACACGCCTAGAGATAGGCTAACGAGATTTTACCGGATTAGGGTGAAACCTAATATGGGAGTCCATTGATCGATTTACTGCTTCCTTAGGGGGTTATTATAAGAGAATGAGAGTTCCACTAATTAACCTAAGGTTAGATGTTATTCGCCTCGAGAGAGGGTTTAATATAGGTTAAGAAGTCTCACGGATCAAGTTAAGTAAAGAAGTCATATGAATTAAAAGTTACATAACAAGAGAAGTCATAGGTGGATTCTTCCTGAAGGTATCGTCTAAAATCAACTGAGTTTTTCCACGGTCTTTTCCCAAAGTCTCATTCTTTTTTCTTTGCATCTAGTTTAGTTTTTTATTAGTTTTAGATTAATAAACCAATCACTCCATATTTTAGGTTAAATAATAGAAAGAAAGTGAGTAGTAGTATTTTTAGATTCTTTTGGGTTCGATAAAATAATCTTGCCTAAACTATACTATTGTTCGATAGGTGCACTTGCCTCAATCGTTGTCATAGTTAGTCTACAGGTTCGATCATTCTTAATAAATATTAAAACTCAACTGTTTGACACGATCAAGTTTTTGGTGCCATTGCCGGGGAACACTAAAATATTAATAAAGCTCTATTTCTATTACTTTAGCCATTATTTTATTATTTTTTTGCAATTTACTTTTATTTTTAGGTAAAATTTTTATTTACACTAATTTTTTTTTCTCCTAGCAGGTACCTCTAGTTTATGACTAGAAGGAACCCGATAGGACCTTTAGCGTATAAAAGTGACATTGAAGCTACCGCTCGCAGAAATCACAGAGAAACTTGACGACCTCTAGACTACCAAAGAGAAGAATAAGACATATCCAATCCTACTGAAGGGATGGATGAAAACAATCCACCGCCAAATGTGTAAGAACAGAATGCTCCGCGTACTAATCCACCGCCAAATGTGTAAGAACAGAATGCTCCGCGTACTATGTATGATTATGCTAAACCTAATTTGACAGGAGCCGAATCTAGTATTGTCATGCCTGCTATAGCTGATAATAATATTGAATTAAAGCCTAATACAATATAAATGATTCAACAATTTGTTCAATTTGATGATTTGTAGGACGAAGACCCGAACACTAATATAACAAATTTTTTAGAGTTCTATGATACTTTCAAAATAAATGGCCTTTTTGATAATGCCATTTGTCTTCAGTTGTTTCCCTTTTTATTAAAGAATAAAGCCAAGCAGTGGTTGAACTCGTTACCACGAGGATCAATCACCACATGGGATCAAATGACCGAAAAAATTCTTTTAAAATACTTTCCACCAGCCAAAACAGCCAAATTTAGGAATGACATATCTTCTTTTGTGCAGAATGATGCAGAAACATTATATGATGCATGGGAAAGATATGAGGATCTCCTAAGAAGATGTCCACACCATGAATTACCTTTGTGGCTTCAAGTCCAAACTTTTTACAATGGTGTGAATTCTTCAACGAGGTAAATGATTGACTCATCAGCCGGTGGAACTTTGAATAACAAAACTCCTAAAGCAGCTTACGACTTTATTGAAGAGATGTCGTTGAATACTTATCAATGGCAAATTACAAGGGCCAAACCGACAAAATCAGCCAGAGATTTTAACATAGACGCACTAACAATGCTGTCAACACAGGTGGACATGATGAATAAAAAGCTTGATAATTTATGTTCTTCACAAGTACATCCAGTAATGCAATGCGAAGCGAGTGGGAATGTGGAAAATTTTGAGTACCCACCCTACCAACCAGGAGCAGAACATGAGCAGAAAAACTATGTAGGTAACAATTTCAAATCCAATAATAATCCTTATAGTAACACTTATAACGCAGGTTGGAGGAACCACCCAAATTTTTCGTGGGGAGGACAAGGAAATCAAGTAAATCAAAGGTAGTAACCTCCTCCAAATTATCAAAATCAGCCATATCCACAAGAGACTCGAAGAGATGTTGATGAAATTCATGGCGACCCTGATTCTCGCTTCCAAAAGACCAAACAAAGACTTGATCAACAACAAAAATCGATCAAAGGGATCGAGAATAAAGTTGGAGAATTTACTAGGTCAGTGGGACATCTCAAAAAGCTAATTTCTGAACGTCAACAAGGACGTCTACCAAGCAACACGGAAATAAACCCAAAAGATCAGATCCAAGCCATCACAGCTCAAGAGGGTACAAAGGTAGACGAGCCCACCATAGCACAAGAAACCAAGGAAGAAAAAAGCAAAATAGAGGTAGCACACGAAAAGCCAAAACCAATAATCAAAGAATACAAACCTCGCATACCTTATCCTAAAGCATTGAAAGGAGATGATTCAGAGGAACAGTTCGGTAAGTTTCTTAAACTTTTAAAGAAATTACATATTAACTTACCTCTTCTTGAAGCTCTTTTCCAAATGCTAGACTCGAGGAAATTTTTAAGACAACTCTTGACAAACAAATGTAAAATAGACGAAGAGCACCACGTGGAACTAAACGCAACATGCTCGGCAATGTTACAGAATAGACTACTGCAGAAATAAAAAGATCCAGGGAGTTCTACGGTTCCATGCTTAGTTGGTAGTTTAACTATTGATAATGTGTTAGCTGATCTAGGGGCAAGTATAAATGTCATGCCTTATGCATTGTTTAAACGACTAGGTCTAGGGAAGCCCAAACAAATTAGGATGAGTATTCAACTAGTCGATAAAACTATTAGAATTCTTAGGGGCATTATTGAAGATGTTCTTGTAAAAATCGATAAATTTGTTTTCCTAGTAGATTTTGTTGTTTTAGACATGGATAAAGATAATTCAATCCCTTTAATTCTAGGAAGACCTTTCCTAGCAACTGCTAGAACTAAAATTGATGTTGCCACAGGTAAACTCATACTTCGTGTAGGAGATGAATCGATCAATCTTCAAGCTCTCGACTCGGCCAGAACACCAGATGATGAAGGTAAGAAAGTCAATTCAATAGATAATCAAATTGTTCAACCTTCACTACAGGAAACATCACAAGGCATCAAACCTGAGCCAACTCATAGCCCCCAAGTCGACAAAGAAGAATCACACAAGAAACAAAACCTTAAGGTCGACGATTTAGAAGAGCAGAAGATACAAGTCAAAGAAAAGCTGGATCCACATGAAGTAAAACCAGAGGAACCACCAGAAAAGCTCGTAGGGACATCAAATCACTTTAAAATAGGGGAACATGTATTGTTGACAAAGCCGATCCCCACATCACTTCAATAGACCTGAGGGCAAGGGGAGAAATTCTTCTTAAGGTACACGATATCTTTCCACACGAAATAGTCGAGGTAAGCAATCCAATATTTAGCAATTTCAAGGTAAACGCTTCTCGACTTCAACTTTGTCACAAAAATAGAACTATGAGCATGAGGAAGACATTCAAACCTTTAAACCTCCCTAAAATTTTCAAATCCGAGGACAGTCTAGCTTAAGACTATAAATGAGCACTTCTCGGGAGGCAACCCGAGCACCAACTCAATTTATTTTCAAATTTATTTCTAGTTTCTTTTCTTTTCAGCCTTCTTTTCTAAATAATTAGTTGTAAACTAACACAAAAGTGAAGATTTCCAGGCTGCACGGCCTTACACACGGTCGTGTCCATGGCCGTGTGGACCACCGAACCACCACACTGACAGAGTAGAGGCTTTGCAATTCAGGCCAACCACCGTCAGATGTCACAAGCCCAACCACCCTTTCCCATGGGCACCGATAGATCAGCACGGCCGTGCCCCTAAACTGTGTGAAGCTACTGACTATCTCCCAACAGGCGTGGCCGACTAAGAAACAGGCGTGGGAGATTCAACACGCCTATACCCATGGCCGTGCGACACGGCCGTGGTCGACACTGACTACCCAGACACGGGCATGGCACATCAAGAACGGGCGTGGGCAATGCAACATGCTTCACACCCACGCCCATGTGAATCAATACACCCTTGGACCACAGCGTGTGAACGTGCCAGATTTGAGATACTATTTAAACCCCACAGCCCTTCCCCTTCTTCCCATCTTTTCTCTTCTTCCTTCTTTCATTTTTCTTTCAAAATTTTCTTTCTTCGTAGGAAAAGTGTGAATTGATGATTAAATTTGAAGGACACTAGAGAATCGAGCATGATAAGTCTACTTTCTAAAAATTAAAATTGATGGGTCGTTGAACTGAATTTGAGTATTACCTTGAAATTTGGAATTTATAGGGATTGATGTCAAAAACACCCATAATTTTTGTGAGATTTTGAGCCTTATAGAGCATATATTCTTTTTCGTGCTCACTTTATTGATTATGAGTGTGTCAACTTTGAACTGTTATTCTAGAACTTGCCTCGTTTATTCATGTCGAGACCACACTTTTGATTTGATATACTGAGATGATAAAGGCACCTAGGTTTTAACCCACTTACTCCATAAAAAGCCTACCTTCACAAATTAACCCCTAGTGAACCCCGTTGAATCCTAACAACCTTTTTATTGACTCACCTACTAATATTAACCCAAAATCCCTTTGTATTTGTTATCACCCTTTCTTTTTACTACCCTTTAATCGAGGTTTGATTTGATTAAGTTATTGAATTATATTAGTTCAGTAGTTACATTTATCATTTATGATGTACTATTTTAGTTTGTTCTAAAAAAAACCCAAGTATATTCAATATTAGTAGTATATAAAAGAGCTTAAAGCATTTAAATTCCAATTGTTCAAGAAAAGCTCAAATTAAAGTATTATCAAACTTTAAGTGATGAAAATACTCTTTATTATAGAGTAATTATCAATAGTGGTATTATTAGTTTTCATTCGATGTAAATATTCATATTTAGTTCATTGTTTCTAGTTAGATAATTTGTCAAGTCGATCTCGATTTTAACCTTCTAATTCAGCCTTTATCCACACCTTTTAACCCAAGCCCCGTTACAACCTTGATAAAGACCATTTGATCTGTGTATCATCTCATATACAGTGGTGGAGATTTGATTTTCAGGCAAGCCTATGGGATTAACTTTTCAGGTTCGGCTTATTAGTGCTTATTCTTGAACATTAAACAATTTGAGTGATTTGAGTGAACATTTAGTGAGGATGTCAATCCTTGTCGGTTTTGAATTAAAGGTAATTATTCAGAAAAAGGGAGACACCTATGTTTTTGTACTACAAACGTATGACTTATCTTGGTTGAATATTTAGGGTTCTTTGAGTTAAATTATCCATGTATAAATTATCTATGAATTATGAATAGAAATTATGAATTATGGAAAGTTCGTTTTAATTGTAAGTTGAGAAATTTGCTTGAGGACAAGCAAAATCTTAAGTTTGAGGGTATTTGATAAACCGTAAAAGTAACATATTTTAACCCCATATTTAGTATGCTTTTGGATGATTTATCTATGATTTATGTAAAAAGGGGCTCTTAATCCTTTCTTTTCATGTCTTATACTCAGGAAAGCACCTAAGGATAAAAAGAACGTAAAATGGGTCAATTTGGGCCAAAGACGAAATCGACACGGCCTGGACTTCAAACCACACGGCCGTGCCTCATCAAATTACTTCACATGGCCATGCCACGATTTACACGGTCATGCCCCAATCGACAGAATTGAGACACGACCTGAAGATGATTTGCACGGGTGTATGCCATGGGCGTGCCCTTGCCACGGGAATGAGCAATTTCTCTCAGATTTGGATGCTTGAAGCCAAATAAACATACTCTTAAGTCCACTTAAACACCTTAATAGTAATCCTACTTGAAGGAGGTGCTTAGAGCCAAGTAAAGCATCTAAGGAGCCTATATAAACAACCCAAGGCAGCCGTTCTAGAGGAGGAAGTTTTGGGCAGAATTTTCTACCAGAGCTTTTATTCAGGGAATTACTCGAACATAGCCAGTTGATTCATCTCAAGAAGCCGGAGTTCTACTCAAGACAGAGGATCTCCTCTTCAATTCCTTTAGGGGTTTTAGGGATTTCCTATGTTTTGTTTTATCTTTTCTCTTGAGATGTTTTCTTATTTTGTTATGAACTAAACCCTTTAGATACCTGAAGGGGATGAAACCTATGATGGATTTTGTTAATTGATTTTTAAATTATATGATATGAAACACCCCAAACCCGGCCCACAAGCCCCGAATCGATCGACATGTTCCTTAAGAAAAACTTAGCTTTATCTCGTTTCATCTTCTTACAAAATATGACGATTTTAATAAAAAGAGTTGGTATTTTTATCAAGTTGGAAACCAAGTTACCGTTCAAGTTTGTATTCCATTAAAACGCTTCCTTTATATTTCAAAAATTAAAAAGTTTCCCTAATTCTAGAGTTCATTGGGTTGAAAACCATAAGTTGAGTAGGTGATAAAAGATTTGAAGTTGTTTTAGGAAAAATATTTAATTACTTGTTTGTTAATTATCGTATGGAGATAAAATTTAATACGCAAGATTAAACAGTCAAGTAATGGCCTTATTACATATTAAAACCAAGAATAAATCCCAAAAGAAAATATACTAAATAAAACAAAAAGTGTTCCATTATATGAAAACCCGAAATTTTGCTGAGCATGGCCACCACATAGTCCCTGCCAACCCGATCCATTGCACTATGTATCACCTGCAAAATGTTAGCCCACGAAGGGTGAGTCAACAGACTCAATGTGTAACAACCAACACAGGTTCCCAATCAATTATAGCCTTTATCATAACAATTTGGGCAAAGCCCATCCGGAGTCATTATCGGCCATAAGCCCAATTCATAGCATATTAAATCACATGTATATAAAAGCAATGATGCAACCCGAACCCACCTAAATATCCAACCTCTACACACCATCCGTACTATCCAGTCATACCAATGGGGATTACTAAATCGACCCTCCATCCGCTACACACCCTTGAAGGCAGTCGCTGCAGTCAATTGCTCATCGCCCTTAATACGTGGCATAGCCACCAGACAATGTGACAACGTCACCGAATCATAATATTGTGACATGAGTCACCGGATAATGTGGTAAAACCACCGGAACACTTCCCCTTTTCATTATAACCCCCGTGCCCATGCAACATACATAGTATTATAGGTATCATGCTATATGCTTATCCCAAGCCCATATCGGAAACACACATGCTTTCATATCAATGATTATAACCACTGTAAACAAGGGTTAGATATAACGTACCTGAACAAACTGTACCAATGAATGGTACCATTAGCCATGATTAATCATAATCTTGTTAACACATATTTAATATTATTAATCTATCGAGAAAAGGTGTGGGGTTACACATCTGAAAACACAGAGAACGACACTCTCGATCTCACTGACACTTCCGATTGCAGGGATCACAACAATTTGCTTATCCCTTTCTAATGCTGGCCCACACCCCAGTGGCAAATCACATACCGCAGAAACCGAACGTTTCTTGAATCTAGGGGTAGGAACTACCCCTTTCTCTCCTCCACTGGTACTCGCATCCATCGAATATCACTTAATCAGAAACTCGGTTAATCGATACGTAAACATCTAAATGAAAACACATTTATAACTTATCTAAATACTCTTACCGAAATAGATCTGAATCCCGAGACTCCTCCTTTATCTCGATCAAACTCCCCCTTACACGATTAAATCCCGAAAATCGTCACCTGTCCTTGAAAGTTGTCAGAATCCATATATGAACCATGTTAGATTCGATTCTAGCATTAATAGACAAAAGTAAGTGGCCTTCAGCCTAAGGTAATGCTTTGCTTACCTTGAATATCCAAATCCCGAAAGATCTCCTTCTAATCGTCATTACAAAGATCCAAAACCCACCTTCATGGTTTCACCAAAAGAATAAAAGGATTAGTGTCCTTGATTTCGCTAACCAAAGGGAAAAGAAGGAGAGACCAAATGGCAATTAACCCTCACCGTAATATTAATATCAATGAACACCTTTCCGGAAACACGAGAGATTTGGCCTGGCGAAGATTGATCGACTTTGAGAGGGAAATAGAAAAGGAATCGATTTCAAAAGGGGTAGAGATGAAATTGGCTATGGAGAGTGATTGCAAAAGATGTGGGAGTCGGCTTTAGTGACAAGTGAGCAAATCGGTTAAGGTCTTAGCAAATGGAAAAAAGGTTTCTTGACTTTTGAAGATGGGATATTCGATGCAAAGAAGAAGAAAAGAGGTTGAAGTCTTGTATGGTTTCGGTTCTAGTGGGAATAAGAGGGTAGATTTTAGCTTTTAGAGAGTGAATGAAGAAAATAAGATGAGGAGAAGATGCACCATTGGTTCTTTCACTTTCGACTTTTGGTCAAAAGAGAAGAAAAGGGTGCAAGATTTTGGCAAAAGCAGAGATGAGAAGAAAGCTTTCAAAAGGGAGAAAAATGTCCACTCACTCACCTTATTTCGGCACCTAAAGCCCCTAACATAGACACTCCTCCCCTTGGCCAAAAATGCCACACCAAGACCCCTCCATTTGGCCAACTCTTCTTCTCTCTATCAGATTCCTTCTTTTCCTCCTATTTCTTCTCTTTTCCACTCATTCAAATGAGTTTGAATGAGTCAACACTTATCTCCCATCTTAGCTGAATTTTCAAGTGCCTTGACCAAGTCCAATGCTCATCCATTCAGAGTCCCTGTGCCATCCAACTCTGCACTCCCCTTGACGCAAAAGAAACTCTACAAAAAAAAAAAACTTCCCTTGCTGCTCGAACCTAGGCCCCCCTTCTCACTCCCTGAGGTGTCACTCTCTTGTGCTCTAAGTGGCGCCTCCCCTGCCACTTTACCAGCTAAGTTCTTGTATCATAAGCCATACACTAGCCTTCTTAAGGCCTAGTGCTCCTAGCTCATCCCCCTATCAACTTAAAGTTAGACATTTTTCTAAGGCTTTTGCCTACACCCCAAGGCTCTCGAAGCCCTCAAAACACTTACACACAGCACACAAGCACACTACTACATACATTTGAGTTAAAACGCATAACCCCTAAATTCCAGGTATTATAGTTCTACCCCCTAAAAAAATAATTTCAGCCCCGAAATTACGTGGCTAGAATAGGTGAGGGTATTGATGTCGCATTGCTTCCTCCAGCTCCTATGAAGCTTCTTCCGATCCATGGTTCCGCTATAACACTTTGACTAGAGGAACTGATTTCCTACGTAATACTTTCACATTCCGTTCCAAAATCTGAATCGGCTCTTCCTCGTAAGACAAGTCTGGTCTCAACTCTACTTTTTCCACTGGTACCACATGAGATGGATCCGATCGGTATCATCGTAGCATCGAGACGTGAAACACATCATGCATCTGTTTTAATTCCAAAGGCAACTCCAGCTGATACGCCACTAGTCCAACCCGCTTCAAAATCTGATAAGGCCCTATAAACCTGGGACTTAGCTTACCTTTGCGACCAAATCTCATCACCTTCTTCCACTGCGAAACTTTCAGAAACACCTTATCCCCCACTGCAAACTCTATCTCCTTCCGCTTGAGATCTGCATACGACTTTTGTCTGTCAGATGCCTCCTTCAATCATGCTCGAATTACCTAAACCTTTTCTTTCGATTCTACCACAATCTCTGGACCCAAAACATGATGTTCCCCCAACTTTGTCGAACACTTAGGAGTGCGACACTTTTGTCCATACAGTGTTTCATACGGTGCCATCTGAATACTTGCTTGATAGCTATTGTTGTATGCAAACTCTGCTAAAGGCAAGAACTCATCCTAACTTCCTCTAAAATCTATCATGCAACCCCTCAACATATCCTCTAACACTTGAATTACCCATTCAGACTGGCCGTCTGACTGCGGATGAAATGCCATACTGAAGTCTAACCTGGTGCCCAATGCTTGATGCAGTGCTATCCAAAATCAAGACGTAAACCTCAGATCCCTATCCGAGATAATTGACACCGGCACCCCGTGCAGTCTCACAATTTTTACCACATACAACTTTGCCAACCTTTGCAGTGAATAGTCAACCCACACCGGTATGAAATGTGCAGACTTTGTCAACCGATCCACTATCACCCATACCGAATCCTTCCTAGTAGGCATAAGGGGAAGCCCACTAACGAAGTCTATTGTAAATCTCTCCCACTTCAATTGCGGAATCTTTATTGGCTAAAGCAACCCCGAAGGTACTTGGCGTTCAGCTTTAACCTGCTGACACGTTAAGCACTTCCCCTCAAATTCTATAACTTCTCATTTGGGCCATCGCCACCAAAATCGATCTCGTAGATCCTCAGATAACTTACTTCCTCCAGGATGCATAGCATAAGGGCTACTATGTGATTCTCAAAGAATTTTTTGCCTTAATTCCTCATCCTTTGGCATACAGACCTTGCCTCGAAAACACAGCACTCCGTCACCATTTACACCATAGTCCTCAAATTCCCCATTCTGCACTTGCAATAGCTTAGCACTCAGATCGTCATCTACCAATTATTTCTCCTTAACCTGACTTAACCATGTCGGATTCACCTGTAACTCTGCTAGCAAACTTTCATCACCATAAAGGCTAAGATGTGCAAACATCGCCCTCAGATCCGACACCACTTTCTGATTTAGGGCATCTGCCACTACATTTTCCTTGCCCGGGTGATACTCTATTGAACAGTCATAGTCTTTTAACAACTCTACCCACCTTCGCTGTCTCAAATTTAGCTCCTTTTGAGTTAATAAATATTTCAGACTCTTGTGGTCCGTGTAAATCACCAACCTTTCTCCATACAAATAGTGCCTCCATAGTTTTAGAGCGAATACTATCGCAGCCAACTCCAGATCATGCATCGGATAGTTAACCTCATGTGGCCTCAATTACCGAGATGCATAAGCGACCACCTTCCCGTCTTGCATTAGAACACATCCCAATCCTGTGTGAGAAGTATCACAATACACCACAAAATCTTTTCCTACTTCAGCTGACTCAAAACTGGAGCCTCTGTCAATACTCTCTTAAGCCTCTCAAAACTCTCATGCTGCTTATCCGCCCACACGAAAGGTACCTCCTTTCTCAACTACTTCATCAAAGGTGCTACTATCGACGAGAACCCTTCAACAAATCTCCTGTAGTAGCCTACTAACCCTAAGAAAATACGAACCTCTACCACAGACTTAGGTGGTTTCCAATCTAGCACCGCTTCAATTTTCCAAGGATCTACCTTATCCCCTCCGTAGACACCACATGTCCTAAAAATGCAACTTCCTTCAACCAGAATTCGCATTTGCTGAACTTGGCATATAACTTCTTTTCCTTTAGAACCTGCAGTACTACCCGGAGATGCGCTTCATGCTCCTCCTCAGACTTGGAATATACCAGGATGTCGTCTATGAACACAACGACGAACTGATCCAAGTAGGGTTGGAAAACTCGATTCATCATATCCATGAATGCAGCTGGGGCGTTCGTCAATCTGAACGGCATTACTAAGAACTCATAATGTCCGTATCTAGTCTGGAAAGCTATCTTATGGATATCTGCTTCCTTTATCTTAAGCTGATGATATCCCGACCTTAGATCTATTTTTGAAAATACCGTAGCCCCCTTGAGCTGATCAAACAAGTCGTCTATCCTCGGCAATGGGTACTTGTTTTTGATCGTCAGCTTATTCAAATGTCGGTAATCTATGCACATACACATAGTCCCGTCCTTCTTTTTCACGAACAACACTAGCACCCCCACGGATATACACTTGATCGAATAAACCCACGATCCAACAGCTCTTGGATCTGAGCTTTAAGCTCTACCAACTCTTTTGGCACCATCCTATACGGAGCATTTGACACAAGAGCTATACCTGGCAGTAAATCAATTTCGAACTCCACCTCCCTGTCCAGGGGTAACCCTGGCAGCTCTTCCGGGAAGACATCCATGAATTCTCTTACTATTCTAACTCCACTAACCCCCTCTTCTTTTGCATCCAAGGCACTTATGAAGGCCAAAAATGCCTTGCACCCTTTCCAAACCATCTTATCAGCCTTCAACGTGGAGACTACATTAGACAAATAGTTTCTTCTTTCTCCTATCATAATTATCTCCTTATCCTCCAGAGTTCTCAACTCCATTCGCTTAGCTGCAGAATCCAATTTAGCACAATGTTCCACTAGCCAGTCCATGCCTAGAATGAGATCAAATTCCCCGAAAGGTAGTTCCATCAAGTCGGCAAGAAATACCACTCCCTAAATCTCTAGAGGCACACTCCGAAATATCCTATTCACCACTACCGTTTGACCTAACGGGCTCACTACAATCATCTCCCTAACAGATAGTTCAGATGCTACACTTAATGTTTCAGCTATTCTACATGCAACATATGAGTGGGTCGAGCCAACATCAATTAAAACAAAGAAAGGCTTGTCAGCTATAAGGAACGTATCGGTTATGACATCCGGTGCGTCACCATCCTTCCTCCGATGAACTGCATACACTAGACCAGGCTGCCTCGCATCTGCACTACTAACACCTTTGCCCGGTGTCCCGCAACCTCGACCAGAACTATTACCTCTACCATCCGGACCACGACCCCTCGGTGGCTGCTGCCACCTCTTTCAATCTGATTAAAATCTTGACTTACTGGTCGGCTCATGTCTATTTCCAATGGACAGTTCCTAATCACATGGTCTTTGGACCCACACTTCAAACATCCCCCTGTCTTTTTCCAACACTCCACCGGGTGCATCTTTCCACATTGAGCACATGTACGATACTGACCTCTCACAGATACCTGCCGATCTCACAGCCTATCAACTCTAGGTCTTTTCTGGAAACTCTCGGATGACCCCGATGATCCATAACCCCTCTTGTCTTTACCTTGACCTCTGTCCCAGTTCTGCCTCTCGGTACGCTTCACCTCCTCGACTATTTTCTCTTTTTCAACCAATACCGCGAAGTCCCTCTCTCTCTGTGGAGCTATTAACACCCTCAACTCATCTCGAAGCCCATCTTCGAACCGTACGCAGTGCTCATAATTGGTCAACACGATTCCTCGAGCATATCGGCTTAAACGAAGGAATTCTACTTCATACTCATCTACGAATTTGCCCCCTTGTACCAGGTTCAAGAACGCCTTCCTCTGATCATCCACATAACTTGCTCCTACGTACTTCCCTTGGAACATCGTCTTAAAATACTCCCAATCAATCCGGTCCACCTGGGTGCCCTCTCTAATAGTGAGCCACCACTGATACGCCTCATCCTGAAGTAGTGACACTGCCCCTTTCAGTTTTTCTTCAGTCGTGCAGTCCAGGTCATCCATAATCCTTTCGATTGCTTCCAACCAATATTCAGCAACATTTGGGGCCACCCCAGAGACCCCCCTGAACACCTCAGCTCCGTTTGCTCGCAGTCGTTCAGGCACTAACTTCCAAGCCCCTCCACCTAGACTTGCTCCAGCAACTTTTCCAACACTCACAATATCGCCTGGGATATTGCGTCATCTCCTCCGATTTGGTCCTGGAATTCTACTTCTCCAACCGGTGGTAACGGTATTTCATTCACGGACCCATGTCCAGATCCTGCTGGTTCGGACATAGTGATTCTACCTCTGCCACATCCGCGCGTATTACGACCTCGTCCCCTAGAACTCATGTCTACGATTGCGATTTAATCTTCTTTAAGAAGTTTTATGCATTAGCTTCTGTTCCATTGATTACCCACGAACAAGTTTTTGTAAAGAAGTTTAGTATTTCTTTCGATCATTACAAAGTTTTTGTTTCAAGTTTTCTACCCTAATTCTGAGAATCACATTCATTCATCAATAGTATCTACTACACACGTTCACCACTTTGAACATTTTCGTTCGTTCCCAACCCAGGGGTATTTCTGTAATTTATCTTATAAGGGCATTTTGGTAATTTTCCAAATTAGGGTATCTTGTAATTTTACAAAATAGGGTTTTTGGTATTTTTTTTACAAAATAGGGGTATTTTGGTAAAAATCGAGGGTAGTATGGTATTTTCATAAATTGGGGTATTTTAGTAATTTTAAAAATTGGGGTACTTCAAATTTTTTTTAGATCTAATGTAGTTTTTACAAATCAGGGGGGTAATTCAGTGATTTCAAAACTAGGGTTTTTATAAAACAGTATAGCTAGTCTCTTTCTGGTTTTAATTATTGAATTTAGCCTGTGAATAAGTCCTCTTGGATAGAGTGAACCGTCACTACGCACCAGGCAGGATTTGAGCGAAGAGGAGGTGAGTCACTAGGACTGCTTAAATACCACTCCCCCTAAATCCAATCTTAGACATGTGCACAATTGTTGCCACACCCTTAACTCGGCGTCTTACTCACAGGTTTGTTTGATTGGTCTTTAAATTTTATGTAATTTTGTGTTGGAGTAAGCTAATCCTAGGGTTCAATAGCTCCTAATCTACTAATCTACGATCCCGTAATACCCATTTCTTCCACATACAAATCACACAATGATTAGGGGTACTTACCTGGTGGACTTCGGGCCAGAGACTCAGGTGCCATGCCAGAATAAACCTAAATTTGTTTATAGAAATCCATGGTTTAGAAAAACCCATTTTTGGAAAATATTTGGGCCCAAAACCCTCAAATTTGAGTTTTGAATCGGGCTCTGATACCAAATTGAAACACCCCAAACTCGACCCATAAGCCTCGACCGGATCTAACATGTTCCTTAAGAAAAACTTAGCTTTATCTTGTTTCATCTTCTTACAAAATATGACGATTTTAATAAAAAGGGTTGGTATTTTTATCAAGTTGGAAACCAAGTTACCGTTCAAGTTTGTATTCCATTAAAACGCTTCCTTTATATTTCAAAAATTAAAAGGTTTGCCTGATTCTAGAGTTCATCGGGTTGAAAATCGTAAGTTGAGTAGGTGATAAAACATTTGAAGTTGTTTTAGGAAAAATATTTAATTACTTGTTTGTTGATTATCGTATGGAGATAAAATTTAATATGTAAGATTAAACAGTCAAGTAATGGCCTTATTACATATTAAAACCAAGAATAAATCCGAAAAAAAACATACTAAATAAAACAAAAAGTGTTCCATTATATGAAAACCTAAAATTTTGCTGAGCATGGCCACCACATAGTCCCTGCCGACCCGTCCATTGCACTATGTATCACCTGCAAAATGTTAGCCCACGAAGGGTGAATCAACAAACTCAATGTGTAACAACCAACACAGGTTCCCAATCGATTATAGCCTTTATCATAACAATTTGGGAAAAGCCCATCTGGAATCATTATCAGCCATAAGCCCAACTCATAGCATATTAAATCACATGTATATAAAAGCAATGATGCAACCCGAACCCACCTAAATATCCAACCTCTACACACCACCCGTACCATCCAGTCACACCAATGGGGATTACTAAATCGACCCTCTATCCGCTACACACCCTCGAAGGCAGTCGCTGCAGTCAATTGCTCATCGCCCTTAATACGTGGCATAGCCACTAGATAATGTGACAGCATCACCGAATCATAATATTGTAACATGAGTGACCGAATAATGTGGTAAAACCACCCGGAACACTTCCCCTTTTCATTATAACCCTCGTGCCCATGCAACATACATAGTATTACAGGTATCATGCTATATGCTTATCCCAAGCCCATATCGAAAACACACATGCTTTAATATCAATGATTATAACCTCTGTAAACAAGGGTTAGATATAACGTACCTGAACAAACTGTACCAATGAATGGTACCCTTAGCCATGATTAATCATAATCTTGTTAATACAGATTTCCTATTATTAATCTATCGAGAAAAAGTGTGGGGTTACACACCTGAAAACAGAGAACGACACTCTCGATCTCACTGACACTTCCGATTACAAGGATCACAACAATTTGCTTATCCCTTTTGATGCGGGCCCACACCCTAGTGGCCAGTCACGTAACGCAGAAACCGAATGTTTCTTGAATCTAGGGGTAGGAACTACCCCTTTCTCTCCTCCACTGGTACTCGCATCCATCAAATATCACTTAATTATAAACCCGATTAATCGATACATAAACATCTAAACGAAAACACATCTATAACTTATTAAAATACTCTTACCGAAATAGATCTGAATCTGGAGACTCCTCCTTTATCTCGATCAAAATCCCCCTTACACGATTAAATCTCGAAAATCGTCACCTGTCCTTGAAAGTTGTCGAAATCTATATATGAACCATGTTGTATTTGATTCTAACATTAATAGACAAAAGTAAGTGGCCTTCGGCCTAAGATCATGCTTTGCTTACCTTGAATATCCAAATCTCGAAAGATCTCCATCTAATCGTCGGCTACAAAGATCCCGAAACCCACTTTTATGGTTTCGGCCAAAAGAATAAAAGGGATTAGTGTCCTTGATTTTGGCTAACCAAAGGGAAAAGAAAGAGAGACCGAATGACAATTAACCCTTACCGTAATATTAATATCAATCGAACACCTTTACTGGAAACACAGAGAGATTCGGCCACAACAGAAGATTGATCGACTTTGAGAGGGACATAGAAAAGGAATCGGTTTCAAAAGGGGTAGAGATGAAATCAGCTATGGAGAGTGATGGAAAAAGATGTGGGAGTTGGCTTTAGTGGCAAGTGAGCAAATCGATTAAGGTCTTAGCAAATGGAAAAAAGGTTTCTTCGACTTTTGAAGATGGAAGATTCGATGCAAAGAAAAAGAAAAGAGGTTGAAGTCTTGTTTGGTTTCAGTTCTAGTGGGAATGAGAGGGTAGGTTTCGGCTTTTAGAGAGTGAATGAAGAAAATAAGATGAGGAGAAGATGCACCATTGGTTCTTTCACTTTGACTTTTGGTCAAAAGAGAAGAAAAGGGTGCAAGATTTTGGCAAAAACAAAGATGAGAAGAAAGCTTTCAAAAGGAAGAAAAATGGCCACTCACTCACCTTATTTCAGCACCTAAAGCCCCTAGCATAGACACTCCTCCCCTTGGCCGAAATACCACACCAAGACCCCTCCATTCGGCCAACTCTTCTTCTCTCTATTAGATTCCTTCTTTTCCTCCTATTTCTTCTCTTTTCCACTCATTCAAATGAGTTTGAATGAGTTAACACTTATCTCCCTTCTTAGCCAAATTTTCAAGTGCCTTGACCAGGTCCAGTGCTCATCCATTCAGAGTCCCTGTGCTGTCCAACTCTGCACTCCCCTTGATGCAAAAGAACCTCCAAAAAAAAAACTTCCCTTGCTGCTTGAACCTAGGCCCCCCTTCTCACTCCCTAAGGCGTCACTCTCTTATGCTCTAAGTGGCGCCTCCCCTGCCACTTTACCAGCTGAGTTCTTGTGTCATAAGCCACACACTAACTTCTTAAGGCCTAGCGCTCCTAGCTCATCCCCCTATCAGCTTAAAGTTAGACATTTTTTTAAGGCTCTTGCCTACACCCCAAGGTTCCCGAAGCCCTCAAAACACATACACACAGCACACAAGCACACTACTACTTACATTTGAGTTAAAACACATAACCCTTAAATCCCGGATATTACATGATAAGTACTTAGTTTGTTCTTAATTATGTTGCTTAATTTAATCTGATGTGCTTAGGTGGAGGAGGAATAGACCCTGCCTAAGAGTAGATCTAGCATAATTAAGCGGAGTTGATCGTATGCCTAGAGATAGGGTGATGAGATTTTGCGGATTAGGGTGAAACCTAATATGGGAGTCCATTAATCGATTTTCTACTTTCTTAGTGGGTTATTATAAGAGAACGAGAGTTCCACTAATTAACCTAAGGTTAGATGTTATTCGCCTCGAGAGTGGGTTTAATATAGGTTAGGGAGTCTCACAGATCAAGCTAAGTAAAGAAGTCATATGAATTAAAAGTTAGATAACAAAGAAACGTCATAGGTGGATTCTTCTTGAAGGTATCGTCTAAAATCAACTGAGTTTTTCCACAGTCTTTTCCCAAAGTCTCATTCTTTTGTCTTTGCATCTAGTTTATTTTTTTCATTAGTTTTAGATTAATAAACCAATCACTCCATTTTTTAGGTTAAATAATAGAAAGAAAGTGAGTAGTAGTACTTTTAGGTTCCTTTGGGTTCGATATAATAATCTTGCCTAAACTATACTATTGTTCGATAGGTGCACTTGCCTCAATCATTGTCATAGTTAGTCTACAGGTTCGATCATTCTTTATAACTATTAAAACTCGACTGTTTGACACGATCAGTAACCCCATTAAATTTTACATTTATTTTAATCTTATCTTGTTTCTTTTAGCACCTAACTATAAACTAATCAAAGTGCAGATTTCCATACCACAAAGCGTTGCACACGGCCGTGGCCGTGTGGACACTACGGATTTGAGGACTGGAATGGCAGATATAGTGTGAAATAGGATGAAAAATATCTTCGAGCCGTGGGCTCCTACTAAACATCACAGCCATGCGACGCAGTCGTGGCCAACACTATTTTAACAACACGGGCGTGGCGACATGCACACAGGCGTGGAAGAAGTGGATGAACCACCGCACGGACGTACGATACGGCCATGTGACCTGACATGCCCATGATACACAGGGGTGGGGATGTACCAAAGCTGAAATATTTATTTAAACACTCTCTCCCCTTCTCTCCCACTCCCCACTCCCCCTCTTCTATAACATCTACACTCCCCTCCCTTTTCATTTTCCTCCTTCTTCATTATTCAATCTTTTTTATCTACACCCTATCAATGTCAAAGAAGCGGAAGGATCCTAACACAGTCTCCCTATGAGACCGATCTACATAAGTTCATGCTGGCTGCTTCACTAAGTCGACAGGAAAGGGACCTTTGAGCCCATTTAATCTTTCTTTTTCTTTTCTCTTCTCCTTTATTTTCCTTATCTTTATTTCTCTTATACTAAATTTAGTTTATTTTATTTTAGTTTCTTGGTTTTAGGTTCTTCAGGCTGCTTGGGAATCACACACCATGGCCTTAGAAATCACACCCACCTCACGAACCATCTAACAATAAGGACTTTTCAGTCCATTAATCTATTCTTTTAGCTTTATTTCACTTTTTACACTATTTCTTTTTATTTTTATTTTCTTTAAATATATAATTAGTATATTTAGAATTAGTATTATTATTTCCTGGCTAATTCTTCACGAGCTTCCAATTTCTTCATCTAGCG
This sequence comes from Gossypium rotundifolium, assembly GCA_025506655.1. NCBI lineage: Eukaryota > Viridiplantae > Streptophyta > Magnoliopsida > Malvales > Malvaceae > Gossypium > Gossypium rotundifolium. The sequence goes on along the minus strand of CP106724.1, from coordinate 168,434,866 downwards.
TAGAGATTGTTGGCGGCCACCACACCACCACTAAAGATGTACCCTCTATCTTATCTTTCACCTCCGAATCAAGTTTCCACACCTCCAACTCAAGGAATCCATCCAAAAATTTAGGAAGTTTCCCTTCTTTCCCTATCTTTTGATTTTCTTACTATACGTTTAATATATATCTTTCTACATCGAGGACAGTGTACATCTTAAGTGTATGGGGTGAAATTTATTTAGGAAAGTTCCTAACTTTTTGCATTATTCTCAAATCCCTGAATGATATCTTGTCTTAAGTAATTTTCTCATATCACTAATTAGAATGAAATTTTTGTTGATTTATGAATTTTACTTATATGTTTTGGATTAAGTCATAGTTAATTTTGCGTTGATGATTTAAACTTTAGGAGACTAGAGAATCAAGCATGATAAGTCTGTTTTTCAAAATTAAAAATTCTGCTAAGTTGTCTACCTGAATCTAATTATTACATTGAAGTTTGAAATTTATAAAGTTGATATCAAAAACCCAAAATCTTTATGAGATTTTAAGCCTTTTAGAGCATATATATTTTTTTTGTGCTCACTTTATTGATTATGAGTGTGTCAACATTGATTTGTTATTCTAGAACTTGCTTTGATTATACATGTCAAGACCACATCATTGATTTGATTTATAGAGATGATAAAGGCACTTAGGATTTAACCCACTTACTCCACTAAAAGTCTACCTTCACAATTAACCCCTAGTGAACCCCTTGATCCTAATAACCATTTTATTGACTCACCCACTAATATTAACCCAAAACCCATCTTGTATTTGTTATCACCATTCCTCTTGACTACCCTTTTTGTCGAGATTTGATTTTGAGCAGTTGTGAAACTATGTTATATATTTTAGTTGTTAAAGTTCTTTCTTATTATTGTTGATTTGTTCTTAAAAAATCGAAGTATTTTCTGTGATTAAGTGAGCTTATACATTTAAATTCAACATCTTGAAGAAGAAGCTCGTATTATTAGTATTACAAGTTTTCAATTGATGTAATTATTCATTATCAGTTTATTGTTTCTAGTTAGGTAAATTGTCAATTCAATCTCAATTTTAACCTTCTAATTCAGCCTATATCCACACCTTTAACCAAGCCCCATTACAACCATTTAAAGACCTTTTGATTTGTGTATCATTTCATTTTATAGTGGTGGAGATTTTATTTTCAAGTAAGCCTATGGTATTAACTTTTTATGTTTGACTGATGAGTACTTTATTTTGAACCCTAAACACCTTGAGTGATTTGAGTGAATCTTTAGTGAGGATGTCAATCCTTGTCAGTTTTGAATTAAAGATAATTATTTTGATAATGGGAAACACCTATATTTTTTTGTGCTACAAACTTATGACTTTGATTGATTGAATCTTTAGGACTCTTTGAGTTAAATTATCCAAGTATAAATTATCCATGAATTATGATAAGACATTGTTAACAGGAATTATGAATTGAGTGAAGTTAATTCTGATTGTGAGTCGAGAATTTTCCTTGAGGACAAGCAAATGCTTAAGTGTGGGGGTATTTGATAAACTGTAATATGTTCATATTTTAATCTCACATTTAGCATACTTTTGGATGATTTATTCCATGAATTGTGGAATTTGGTGCTCCTAATCCTTTAATTTCATGTTTTACACTTAGGAGAGCACCGGAGGATGAAAAGAACGAGAAACGGTCCAAAAATGGATAAAATGGGCCAAAGTACGATTTTCACATGGCCTGGGCTTGAAACACTGCAGTAGTGCTTCTTTAGCAGATTCGACCACTACCGGCCCGAATCCTGCGGCCGCCACACACAGGCATGTCCTCGTCATGACAAGGAAGAGTTTTATTCAGATTAGGGTACTTAGAGGCAAAAAAAGACATTCCAAAAGCCTATATAAACATCCTAGAGGCCAACCTTAAAGGGTGGTTCAGCTAGGCCAATGAGCCAAGCCAAAGATGCCAAATTATGGGATTCACTTGAAGAAAGCAGTTGATTCATCTGAAGAAGCTGAAATCATACTCTAGACTGAGGATCTCTCCTTCAATTCCTTCAGGGGATTTTAGGTTTTTTCTTATGTTTTATATTTTCTTATGAGATGTATTCTTTTACGATTATGAACTGAACCCCTCAAATACCTGAGGGGGATGAAACCTAAGACGGATCTTGTTATTGTAACATCCCGAATTTGGGCCTAGTAGGACTGGGCCTAATGGGCCTTGGGCATAGTAGCAGTTAAATTTTTTTAGAATAAGAGAACGGCTTTAATGCAAGTTGGATCTAGTAGGTGAGTGATTTTGGAAGGTTAGGGGGCTTCTATGAAGTCCCGGGTCCAGGTTAGGCCTTAGGAAAATTTTGGTTTTAGGTGAATAAAACCGTGGAAGTTAGTAGGTAGGCTTTAAGAATAAAATGTGGAGAAAATGACACAAGTGGAGTGTGTGGTGTAGTGGCAAAGTGACGCAACATAAGAGGCAAGGGGGTGATGCTAAAAGGAAGGAAGGAGATCCAAGGTTCAAGGCATGGCACTTGCATTTCTTTTTGGTATTTTTTCAAAATGGATTTAGACCTTGGCTATAGATTTATATTTAGTTGCGCATGGTTTTAGTCGCAAGAGAAGCTAGTGGATTAGCAGCAAGTGGCATGAATTGGCTGATGGGAGAGCCTGGGTTCGAATCTCATTGAAAGCAAAGGAGTATATATTTTGCTGATTTGACGGAAAGAGTTTGAGTTGAATTTAAACTCTACTGACGGAGGAATCCCACATCGAAAAGATACAAAGAAGGAAGGTGAGAAGCTAGCTATATATAGAGCTGTTTAGGAGGAGAATAAGCATACCTGGTTGGCATTGGACGTAGGAGAGCTCGGAGCGCGGTTTAGCAGCTTCAGACTCCTATCAGGTGTGTACTCACTCTACTATAGTTGTAGAGCGGCAAATGCCGAAATGCCGGTCACACGACGATGGTAACCATACGAGCGTGTGAGCACACGTGTGAAAGCTTCGACACGATAGTCGAGACCACCATGAGTATTTTTGTGGGTGTGGGTGTGGGCTGTTGGGCCACGATGGCCCGAAAGGGGCCAAGTGGGCCTAAGGGCCCTTATGAGTAAATTGTATGATTAAGTAGTAGATAGTGAACTAGACTATGTGAATCTCATATATGTGACTATATTTGGGCTAAATGGGCCACACGAGTGTGTGGGCCCACTTGGGCCGAGAATGGGACTTAGGCCCATTCGCATCATTATCTCTGTTTAGAATACTTGAGTCGTTCGAGGCAATAGTGGACCTTCTGTTGGGTCGATAATACCCTGATTTGTAAAATGGCTGAAATACCCCTGGTTTGCAAAATTACCGAAATACCCCTGGTTTGTAAAATTACCGAAATACCCCTATTTGCAAAATTACCAAAATACCCCTAGTTTGCAAAATTACCAAAATACCTTTAGTTTGGAAAATTATCGAAATACCCCTAGTTTGTAAAATTATCAAAATACCCCTAGTTTGCAAAATTATCGAAATACCCCTGTTTGCAAAATTATCGAAATACCCTGTTTGTAAAATTTTCAAAATACCCTTAGTTCGTGAAATTACCAAAATACCCCTGGTTTGTAAAATTACTGAAATACCCCTGGTTTGTAAAATTACCGAAATACCCCTGGTTTGTAAAATTACCAAAATACCCCTGGTTTGTAAAATTATCGAAATACCCCTAATTTGTGAAATTACCAAAATACCACTGGTTTGTAAAATTATCGAAATACACCTGGTTTGCAAAATTATTGAAATACCCCCGTTTTACAAAATTACTAAAATACCCCGATTTGTGAAATTACCAAAATACCCCCAATTTGCAAAATTACCAAAATATCTTCGATTTGTGAAATTACTGTTTTACCCCTAAACGACAAAATGACCGTTGTACCCTCGTGGTAGTTCTAGCGTTTTATGTGTTAATTGTATGATTGATTATGTTTGAGATACACTACATACAGGAATTAGTTATGAGTAGAATTACTGAACTACCCCTGAAGGGTAGGATTATCGAAATACCTTTACAGGGTAAAATGACTGATTTGCCCTTGTAGGTAAGTGATTGGCTTATGCTATGATATGACCGGTTTGGTTGTGGTTGTATGACTGATATGCTTTTATTACATGTTTAAATGATTGTTACTGAGCATGACCATTCCGCACACACGTTTAATGATTGAGCATGACATACACGACATATTGTATGGGGATGGGATATTGATGATCGGGGAAGTATATATCGGTGGCTCTGCCACATTCTGTATAATGGCAATATGCCAACCTAAATATGGCTCTGTGCATCTTGATTATGGCTTCGTGCCAATCGTATTTACCCAAGGCTGTGTGTCGATTATATTACCGTCGCTGATGGCTATGTGCCAAGCATAATACAGTTATTGATGACTCTGTGTCAATCATATTTACCCAGGACTGTTTGCCGATTATATTATTATTTCGGTGGCTCTGCCACATTGTTTTGTTGGCTTCGTGCCACATATATCGGTGACTCTATCACATTACATCGGCTTTGAGCAGTATGACTGTCAGCATGGCTACCAAAGAGGAGTGTAGATGATGGAGGGTTGAATGTAGAAATCCCCACAAGAGTGTTGAAGATGGATATATGGAGTGGAGTCTAGAGGATGGAATACTAGGTTGGGCTGGTTGCATTGCATTCACTATTTATGCCATGTTGTTAGGGCTACGGCCCAGTTTGACTCATATGGGCTTCGGCCAATTTCATTACTGTGAGAGCTAAGGCTCAATGTGTTTCGGTGGGCTTAGGCCCAATTATCGTTCGTATAGGGGATTACACACTGAGTTCTCGTAACTCACCCCTCTGCTTAATTTTGCAGGTAATTCTTGGCTTTGCGGATTTAGAGTCGAGGTGAACTCTGTGATGGCCATACATCGTAGCTTAATAAATTCCATTTTATGTTACCATAGATTTTATTTAAATTTGGGTTTTTTTTGTAATAAGGCCTTGGTATTTTGTTTTGGTTTTAGCTTTTAACTCAGTTACTGCTTATTAATTTTGAATGCTCAATTTGGGATTTTCTAAAACATTAATAACTGTTTTTCTATAATATTAATATACCGTTTACAAACTATAATGGATAAAACTCTGGATTTTCTTAACGTTGATAACTCTTTTCAAAATATCGCATGTCTACAATAATTTAAATGTCATTTTCCTAAAACTCATTGAGTTGGATTAATTATAAACAAGATCATCGGAAATAGCAACGAAAATGTTTTTGAAAAGAGAACTATAAAACAAATTGGATTTTTCACAAAACTTGATAGTTTTAACGAACGCGTAGATTCTTTAACAACCTTTCCATATGACATGCTAGATCCGATCGTAACGTCTAGGCCAGGGTTGGGGTGTTACAGTTATTGTTTTCTGAACTATATGGTAAATACTTGATTTGTTCTTAACTATGTGTTTTTAATTCTTGCTTTGATATCTCAGGATATTGATTTAAGTATTGATGTGCTTAGGCAGAGGAGGAATATTCCCTGTTTAGGAGTAGATCTAGCATAGTTAAGTGGAGTTGATCGCAACCCTAGAGATATGATGATGAAAATCTACCGGATTAGGGTCAAACCTAATATGGGAGTCCATAGATCGAGTTAATGCAATTTTATGGGTTTTAATTAGAAAGAGACTTCAATTAATCAACCTAGGGTTAGACGTTAGTAGCCTCGAGAGACGTATTAATATAAATTAGGGAATCCTACGGATCAAGTCAAGTGAATAAATCGTCTGGTTTAGAGTTAGATAACAAGTGAAGTCTAGGTGGATTCTTCCTCGGGTATTGTCTCAATCAATTGGTTTTCCCAAAAGTATTTCCTCAATTCCTTCTCTGTGTCTTAGCATCTTTAGCTCAGTAGTTAGTTAATTTTATATTAAACAACAATTCCCTTAATTCTTAGGCTAAATAATAAAAAGAAAGTTAGTATTAGTACTTTTGGTTCCCTTGGGTTCGACAATCTGGTCTTGCCACTAAACTATACTACTATTCGATAGGTGCGCTTGCCTCAATCGTGGTGATAGTTAGTTTCTAGGCTCGATCATTCATTTTATAAATTTCAAGACTTTTTCCACCACCATCAAGTTTTTGGCGCTGTTGTCAGGGAACTGAAATATTAAGAACGCTCAATTTTTATTACTTTAGCCATATTTTATTTTTTTGCAATTGAATTTTTTTTTACTTTTCTAATTTTATTTTTCATTTCCTGGTAGATACCTCTAGTTTATGACTAGAAGGAACCCGCATATCCCTTAATTTACGACAGTGATATTGAAGATACTATATGCAGAAATCGTAGAGAAATAAGGCGAAGCTTAAATTACATAGAAGAAGAGCAAGAGAACAAAATTAATACTACCGAAGAGATGGTTGAGAATAATCTGCTACCTCGGGAGGTGGTTGAAAATCATGCTCCTCGAACTATGTATGATTATGATAAACCTAATTTAACAAAACTGAGTCAGGTATTGTTAGACCTGCTATTGTTGCAAATAATTTTGAACTAAAACCTAACACAATTCAAATGATACAACAATTTGTTCAGTTTGATGGGTTGCAGGATGAAGATCCAAATAATCACTTGGCGAATTTCCTAGAATTTTGCGATACTTTCAAAATTAATGGCATTTCTGATGATTCCATTCATCTTTGGTTATTCCCTTTTCATTAAGGAATAAAGCCAAAAAGTGGTTGAATTCTCTTCACGAGGATCAATCACTACATGGGATCAAATGACTGAAAATTTTTATTAAAATATTTTTAGCCGGCCAAAACGGCCAAGTTGAGGAATGATATCTCTTCTTTTGTATAGATGGATTTAGAGACACTATATGATGCATGGGAGAGATACAAGGATTTATTGAGAAGGTGCCCTCACCATGGGCTACCTTTGTGGCTTCAGGTTCAAACCTTCTACAATGGTGTGAACCCCTCGACTAGGCAATTAATTGATTCAGCCACCGATGGAACTCTAAATAACAAAACTCTTGAGGCGGCCTATGAGTTTATAGAGGATATGCCACTGAACAACTATCAGTGGCAAGTTACAAGGACAAGGCAGCCAGATTTTTCAACCTTGACGCAGTAACCATGCTATCAAACCATGTAGAGATGTTACATAAAAAGATTGATAGTTTTCGTGGTTCTTCACAGGTACATCCAGTTATGCAGTGCGAGATGAATGGAAGAGGATGAGAAAAACAAAATATCCACCTTACAACCCGAGTGCTGAAAACGATCAAGTTCATTATATGGGTAACAATTTTAAACCTCAAAATAACCCTTATAGTAATACTTATAATCCAGGTTGGAGGAACCACCCGTGGTCAAGGAAATCAAAGACAACAACTCCCTCCAAACTTCTAACAACAGCCCTACCCACAGAAAAAGAAGCTGAACTTTGAGGAGATGTTGACAAAATTCATAGCGGTGTCAGAAACACGTTTCCAAAACACCGAAACAACACTTAAAAATGAACAAGTATCGATTCAAGAGATCGAGAACCAGTTAGGGCAACTGGCTAAGCTGATCTTCGAACGACCACAAGGTAGCGTGCCAAGTGACACTGAGACTAACACAAAGGAGCAACTTCAAGCCATAACAGCTCATGACAATGAAGTGTTAGTTGAATCTGAATCTGAGACAAGGTAAGAACCTGTGGTAAGTGAAGGTAAGGTTGAGGTAAGCAAAGAAAAATAGAAACCGATAATTAAAGAATGCCAACCTCGAATACCATACCCAAATGTGATGAAGAAAGATAATACAGATGAATAGTTCAGTAAGTTTTTTAAACTTTTAAAGAAATTACATATTATTTTACCGTTTCTTGAAGCTTTTTCGCAGATGCCAGATTCAAGGAAATTTTTAAAAGAGCTTTTAACAAATAAGCGGAAGTTAGAAGAGGAGTCGCATGTGGAATTAAATGCAGTGTGCTTAGCAATGTTGCAAAATAAATTACCACAAAAATTAAAAGATCCAGGGAGTTTTACAATTCCATGCTTAATTGGTAGTTTATCTGTTGATAATGTTTTAGCTAATTTAAGGGGAAGCATTAATGTTATGCCTTATAAAATGTTTAAACATCTAGGTCTACGGAAACCCAACAAACTAGGATGAGCATTCAATTAACTGATAAAACTTTTAGAATTTCTAAGGGTATAATTGAAGATGTACTTGTGAAAATTGAAAATTCATATTCCTAGTAGACTTTGTCATTTTAGACATGGATGAGGACAATACGGTCCCTTTAATCTTAGGAAGGCCCATTTTAGCAGCTGCCAGATCTAAAATTGATGTTGGTACAGGAGAACTCACACTTCGTGTAGGTGACGAATCGATTAGTCTTCAAGCTCTCAACTCAGCTAGGACATCGAGTGATAAAGGTGAAAAAGTAAATTCTATTGATAATTATTTGGTTCAACTTTCTTCACAAGAAGCACCATGAAATCACATAACTGAGCCAGATCTTAGACCTCATACTGATAAAGAAGTAATTCAGAAGGAACGAGGTTTTAGGTCAACGAATTAGATGAGTGGAAAGCGCATTTCAAGGAGAAATCAAAACCACACGACGTGAAACCAAAGAAACCCCTAGACGAGCTTATAGGAACATCAAATCACTTCAAAGTAAGAGATCAGGTACTGTTAGGTAAAACAGACCCTCAAATCGCCACTTCAGACCTCAAGATAAACGAAGAGATCCCTTTTCAGGTACTTAATGCCTTCTCATAGGGCACAGTCGAGGTAAGCAATTCCACATTCGACACTTTTAAGGTAAATGCCACTCGACACAAACTATATAATAATAGCATGAGAAAGGATTTCCACCTCCACAAACCACCATGATTATGCGAATAAGAGGCAAAGTCGAGCTTAAGAATTTAAACGAGCGCTTCTCGGGAGGCAACCTGAGCACTAACCCCATTAAATTTTACATTTATTTTATTCTTATCTTCTTTCTTTTAGCACCTAACTATAAACTAATCAAAGTGAAGATTTCCATAATACACGGCCTTGTACATGGCCGTGGCCATGGCCGTGTGGACACTACGGATTTTAGGACACCCCTAACCCGTATCCGTCCCCAGAAGGGTTACAAAACACTACTAAAAAATCATCACATATAACATTAAATTTTAACATTTCATAAGTTATGGCATAATTCAATCAAAATCATGCATAACGTCCCTTATTCAAACCCTCGAGGACTTAAAAAAACTTTAGAAACAATTCAGGACTAAATTAGAAACATCTAGAAATTCATGGAAAAAGATAAAATTTTTCACACTGTAGAGGTCACACGGCCGTGTGGCCAGGCCATATGGACATTCGAAATAGGGACACACGGCCATGTCCTAGCCCGTGTCCATGCCGTGTAACTCTCTGACTTGTGTCACATGGCCAAGCCATATGCCCATGTGTCAGGCCGTGTGCTAAGTCGTATAATTTCCTGACTTGTAACCCTTTGAAACCTACAGGGGACACACAGCCGTGTCGCATGGCTGTATGTGACACACGGCTAACACACACGCCTGTGTCTTAGGCCGTGTGGACAAGAAATAATCCATTTTCAAGTCATTTCCTTCACCTAAATCATGCACACACATACAAGCCATTTGCACCCATTTCAAGCATTCAAAATGTACCTAAAACATGCATAATCAAACTAGATCAATATAGTACAAATTCATACAACCAATATGCCAAAAGGCACCTCAAGTCACATAACATCAAATATACTTAAACATAAGCATAACTTAGCCAATTATCAACTCAACATTTGCAACCTAATTCTATACAAAATCCTATCATAATGGCCACATACCAAGATCACATTCAAACATACCGAAAGAGTCATTCAATAAATATCATCACTAACCATTTCAACATTAGCCAACAAGAAACAAAATGCCAAAATGTCATCAACCAAAGTACCTTATTTACAAACTAACCATATTGCCTATTTTGTCAAGTACAAAACACATATACATGCCATTATAACCATGACTTAAAACATTAAAATATACCAATATAGTGATGGGTAATGTGATAAGTCTCCAACGGTCTTCCAACCCAAACGAGCTTTCGGTTAACTATAAAACATAGAAAAAGAACACAAAGTAAGCATATAATGCTTAATAAGTTCATAAATCATCAACAATGCTTACCATTTTAATGCATAAGCTTAAAAATAAACATGAATCAATCCAACACAAGCTTGGCACAAGACTAAACATCACCAACAATACAAATTAGTGCCTAATCACATAACTTAACAATATCATCACATGATAAGATAGATTTCATAAACATAATTCATATGAACTCATACTTTCCATAAAAATGATTATACATACTTCATACCTTTCCATAATATCAAAGTGAATTTTATCGAACCCTTACTGAAGCTTACATAAAGTGTGGTAAACGATTGTCGAAACCATCCCTATTCATATTTGATGGTCGTCACCATCCCTTTTCATAGTCAATGGTTGAAACCATCCATTTTCATTAATAGATAGTATTCACCATCCCTTTTCATAGTTGATAGTCGAAACTATCGCTTTCCATATTCGATGGTCGTCACCATCCCTTTTCATAGTCGATAATTAAAACTATCCCTTTTCATATTCGATGGTCAACACCATCCCTTTTCATATTTGATGGTCGTTACCATCCTTTTCATAGTTGATAGTCGAAACTATCCTTTTTCATTTTTTTTGATGGTCGTCAATACGCTATTGGATTATTCCGTCGAGACATGATATGATAATATAAAATGATAGAATTTAAAGGAAGACATTAAAACACTATTTAAATGTACGAACTTACCTTGATGATAAAACGTAGAAACGGAGTCGATTAATCCGAAGCTTTATCTTTGCCCCGATCTAAAGTCGTACGAGGTCTATTTTGATCTCAATGAATAAATTCAACCTATTTAATAATCATTCTATTCAATTCAATCAAAATTCATATTTTTACAAAAATTATGCTTTTTCCCCTAATGTTTTGATTTCATTTCAATTTAGTCCTTAAGCTCGTAAATAAAAATTCATGCAATTTCATCTTTACCCAAGCTAGCCAAATTTCATATGCATCCATAGCAACTCGTATATTTCATTATTGAATAAATTTTCACCAAGAATATTTCATATATTTCAATTAAATCCCTAGTTGACAAATTCATCAAAAATCACTTTACAAAAGTTGTTTATCTAACAACAAAGGTTCATTTTCTGCCATCAAACATCACAAAAAACATGTATACATTCATGGAAAAACCCTAATCTTTTAACATTTTTGCAAATTAGTCCCTAGGTTAGCTAGATTAAGCTACAACAACCTCAAAAACATAGAAATCATTAAAAACGAGATGAAAATACACTTACATGCACAAGGTAACCTAACCAAACCTTTAAAGCACGAAAAATAATGTTTGTCATCAATATTTCAGTTGGAGAAACCAAATTAGAAGATGATGTCATCTTTTACTATATTTTATTTTAAGTTATTTATTAAGTTACAAATTTAACCTTATTAATTAACCATTTAAAACACATATAAAATGCCCATAATAGTCCGCCCATGATATTAATGGTTTATTTATAATATAAACCCTCCAACCATTTAATTTCATAGCTATTAAATCCCTTTAGCTTATAAAACTCAAGTTTTACACCTTTTGCAATTTAGTCCTTTTTACCAAATTAAGCATGCAAACGATAAAATTTCTTAACGAAATTGTAACACCCCAAACCCAGCCTAGACATTATGGATGAATCTGGCGATGTCATATAAGAGTGTTTTTGACATCTAGCCATTCTCAAACCCTTTCTCCTTTTTAAAAGTTTTTCATTATTTTATGTTAATTCTAAGTAGTGTCACTCGTTTCCAAAACGCTGTCCATTTTCCAAAACATTTATACTTCACGGAAGCCTTTAAAAATAGTTTGCGTACTCGTGGTGGTTTGGTAAAACATTTGTTTCTTTTGGAAACCCGTGCTTTCCTACTTCTAGCAGTTAAAACCATTAAACATTGCAAATCCTAAATTTAAACAAAAATCCTAATGGCCATAATTACATAAAACTTTTCCTAGATATAATCAAAACCATAAATAAGTATAAAAATCGTGAGTCTATCGTGAAGCAGAAGTAGTGGTCACCGTCGAGTCCTCCGCTGCACCGATCAGTCTAATGCTGGGGATTACTTGAACATATGAAACAGAAAAAGGATGAGTTTTTGCAAACTCAGTGTGTAATCCCCACAGAAAACATGCATACAACATAATATCAAAAAATAGTCATAAATATACAGTTCGAGTCTGAACCCATTACAAAATCGGTGTGGACCTTAGCCCACTCAGATATAGAATAAGATACAATTTAGGACCTCAACCCATCAGATATATCATGTAGAACAGACCAGAATATCAGAATCTTACCCACCAGCCTCTACACACCATCTCTGATCGATCCTACACACCATGTGGGGATAAAATTAACCCACTCATCCTTACACACCATACTGTACTGAAATACGGCACATAATCAGATAATTACAGCTGAGATGCCAAATAACAGGCTTAATAGCCCTTCATATACTTCCTCCAATATCATCAACCCATCCCAATGTAATGCAGCATACAATCGATGACATGCTATAATGCAATTAACAGATCATACATTCAAATCGGTATACATGCTAAGTGTAACATGCTTAATACATATATCACATAATCGAATCACATAACTAGGGGTCTAAGTAATGCTTACCGACCCTACGGTAGGTCCACAGTTGACTTGGGCATCCCGTGCAACCTTACAGATCAGTTCAAAAATAATCGGCTCGCATGCCCATGTGGCTTGCCCGTATAGGCCCACATGCCCGTGTGGCCCATTCAGCCTAAATTGGACTTGGCCGTGTGGATTACACGGCCTGGCCTAGAATCTCACACGCTCGTGTGGTTCACCCGTGTGGGCCCATACATCCGTATGGCCCACATGGCCCAATTGGTTGAGCCCGTGTCTCGCACACGGCCTAGCCTCATCGATCACACGGCCGTGTTGTAGTTCATAGCCTTGCACACAGCCTAACATACGGCCGTGTGGCGCTAACAATATCTTTTTTGGCTTTCACCGATTTTCGTTTCCTGTGTTTCTAGATACACACCTGGTTTCAATTGATGCTAAAATGATCCTTGGGAACTCCAGAACCTATAATTGACCAATTTCACTCAATTTGTCATTAAATCAATAGAACCAAAATCGAATCTAAAATGAGAAATGCATCCCTAAGTGATGAAAAGCTTACCCCAACACCTCAAAGCAGTTGATTACACAATAGCACGAGGAGACCCTTAATCCACGCGAGATGTTACTGCCAAACGTCAAAACCCCCAAATCAAAGTTGGAAAAAAATCGTAAGTTAAAGAAAGCAAAACTCCACTTACTAAAACATACGAAGTCAAAAGATACATAGATCGAGGTGAAATTGGATAATTGAGAAATGGAAGAAAACCAAAAATTTTGGCAGATGAGGAGAGGAATGAATTGGCGTCAGAAAATTTTGGGAAAAGAAAATATTGAAAAAAAACAAAATAATTAAACTAAAAGATAAAATATTTCCCCCAAATCCCTAATATTTCTCCCACAACTCAACTACTCAAAATTTCTGCTTGACCGAATCTCTCTCGGTCAAACAAGCAAAATTATGCTCCCACGCTCGATCAGGGGTTCGAACTCCAGACTTCCAACACACCAACACACATCTTAATCACTAGACCAGCATGCCTATTCTGACATGGTTTTATAACTAATTTAATATAAGCCTAATAAACCGTAAAAGTAACATATTTTAATCCCACATTTAGCATACTTTTGGATGATTTATTCCCTAAATTGTGTAAAAAGCTGCTCTTAATCCTTTATTTTCATGTTTTATACTCAGGAAAGCACCTAGTGATGAAAAGAATGAGAAACGAACCTAAACGAAGCGAAATTGGGCCAAGAAGAAATTGACACGGCTTGGGCCCAAGACCACAGTCGTGCCTTCCTAATTTACTCAAACACGACCTGAAATCGATTCACACGGGCGTGTGCCATTGCCGTGTCCCTGCCAAGGCCAAGAGGAGTTTTACTCGAATTTGGATACTTGAAGGCAAAGAAACACATTCCAAAGCCTATTCAAACACCCTAGTAGGAATTCAACTTAGATTAGGATACTTAGGGGCCAAATAAAGCATTCCAAGAGCCTATATAAACACCCTAAGCATAACCTTCGAGGGGGGCTAGCTAGGCCAAGGAGCCGAGCCAAAAAGGCCAGATTTGTGGGAATCATTCGAAGATAGCCAGTTGATCCATCTCAAGAAGCCGAAATTCTACTCAAGATGGAATATCTCTCCTTCAATTGCTTCAGGGAGTTTTAGGGATTTCTTATGTTTTGTTTTATCTTTTCTTCTGAGATGTTTTCTTTTATTGTTATGAATTAAACCCTTCAGATACCTGAAGGGGATGAAACCTAAGATGGATCTTGTTATTATTTTCTGAACTATATGATAAATATTCAATTTGTTCTTAATTATGTGTGCTTAATTCTTGTGATAATATTTTTGGGATATTGATTCAAGTTGAATGTGCTTAGGTGGTGGAGCAAAAGTCCCTATCTAAGAGTAGATCTATCATAATTAAGCGGAGTTGATCACGTGCCTAGAGATAGGGTGACGATATTTTGTCAGATTAGGGTGAAGCCTAATATGGGAGTCCATAGATCCAACTAATATGATTCTAGGGGTTTTAATTAGAAAGAGATTTCAATTAATCAACCTAGGGTTAGACGTTATTCACCTCGAGAGAGGGTTTAATATAAATTAGGGAATCCTACAGATCAAGTCAAGTGAATAAATCGTCTAGTTCAGTGTTAGATAACAAGTGAAGTCTAGGTGGATTCTTCCTAAGGGTATCATCTTAGTTAACTGAGTTTTCCTAAAGTTATTTCGTCAATTCATTCTTTTTGTCTTTGCATCTTTAGCTTAGTAGTTAGTTAAATTTAGATTAAGCAAACAACTTCACTTATTTTAGGCTAGATAATAAAAAGAAATTTAGTATTAGTACATTTAGTTCCTTTGGGTTCGACAATCCGGTCTTGCCTAAGTTATACTACTGTTCGATAGGTGCACTTGCCTTAAATCGTTGTCAAAGTTAGTTTCCAGGTTCGATCATTTTCTTTATAAATTTTAAAACTCGACAAAACAATGATCAAGTTTTTGGCGCCGTTGCTGGGGAATTGAAATATTAAAAAAACCCTATTTTTATTGCTTTAGCCATTATTCTTATTTTTTCCCATAATTTATTTTTATTTTTATTTCTCTATTAGTTTTAACCTTGCTAATTTTATTTCTTTTCCAACACAGTTACCTCTAGTTTATGACTAGAAGGAACCCGAAAGGACCACTAGTATACAACAGTGATATTGAAGCTATCGCTCGCAGGAATTGCAGAGAAATTAGGCAAGCCCTAAATTATAGAAAAGAAGAATAAGAAGGCAGATCCAATCCTACAGAAGGGATGGACGAGAATAACCCACCACCACAAGTTATGGCAGAAAACAATGCTCCACGTACTATGTATGATTATGCTAAACCTCATTTAACAAGAGCAGAATTGAGTATTGTTAGGCCAGATATAGCTGCTAATAATTTTGAATTAAAATCTAACACTATACAAATGATTCAACAATTTGTTCAATTTGATGGTTTGTAGGACGAAGACTCGAATACCCATATAGCTAATTTTTTAGAGTTTTATGATACCTTCAAAATAAATGGCTTTTCTGATAATGCCATACGTCTTCGGTTATTTCCCTTTTCATTAAGGAATAAAGCCAAACAGTGGTTAAACTCGTTACCACGAGGGTCAATCACCACATTGGATCAAATGACCGAAAATTTTTTATTAAAATATTTCCCACCGGCCAAAACAGCCAAATTACGGAATGATATCTCTTCTTTTGTGCAGATGGATTTGAGACATTATACGATGCATGGGAGAGATACAAGGACTCTTGAGAAGGTGTCCGCATCATGGTTTACCCTTATGGCTCTAAGTCCAAACTTTTTATAATAGTGTAAACCCTTCAACGAGGCAACTAATTGATTCAGCTTCCGGAGGAACCCTAAACAATAGAACTCCTAAGGCAGCCTACGAGTTTATAGAAGAGATGTCACCGAATAACTATCAGTGGCAGGTTACAAGGACAAAACCAACAAAATCAACCAGAGTTTTCAACCTCGACGCAGTAACCATGCTATCAACACAGGTAGAGATGATGAATAAAAAGCTTGATAGTTTGTGTTCTTCGCAGGTACATCCAGTAATGCAATACAACGCAAGTGGAACTATGGCGAATCCTGAGTAGCCACCCTACCAACCGGGCATAGAAAGCGAACAGATGAACTATATAGGTAATAATTTCAGATCTAATAATAACCTTTATAGTAATACTTATAATCCAGGTTAGAGGAACCACCCAAATTTTTCGTGGGGAGGTCAATGAAATCAAGGAAATCATAGACAACAACCTCCTCCAAATTTTTAAAATCATCCCTATCCAAAGGAAAATAAGCCAGACCTTGAAGAGATGCTGACAAAATTCATGGCAGCCACAGATACCCGTCTCTAAAAAATTGAAACAACACTCGATAATCAACAAGCATCGATCAAAGCGATCTAGAACCAAGTTGGGGAACTTACTAAGTCAGTTGGGGAAATTACTAAGTTAGTTGGAAAACTTGCAAAATTAATTTTCGAACGACCGCAAGGGCGTCTACCAAGCAACACTGAGATTAACCCAAAAGAGCAAATCCAAGCCATAACAGCTCAGGAAAATGTAGGGTTAGATGAACCCAATTCAATACAAGAAAGTGAGGTAGAAGAAGGTGAAGTTGAGGTAACACAAGAAAAGCCAAAACCGATAATCAAAGAGTACCAACCTCACATACCTTATCCCGAAGCATTGAAGAGAGATGATATAGAGGAACAGTTTGGTAAGTTTCTTAAACTTTTAAAGAAATTACATATTAACTTACTCGCTTCTCGAATCTCTTTCACAGATGCCAGATTCAAGGAAATTTTTAAAACAACTCTTGACGAACAAGCGTAAGTTAGACGAGGAGCCACATGTGGAATTAAACGCAATGTGCTCAGCAATTCTACAAAATAGACTACCACGGAAGCTAAAAGATCTAGTGTAACAACCCGATTTAGGGGCTAGTCAAAACAGTGATCTCGAAATCACTAATTCGAGGTTAGAGAAAATTATTTTCATGTTATATTATTTGTTATAACATGTTTATAAGGATGCGTGAAAATTTTGGTGCCTTAATTTTAGCAATTTCTAGCTAATTTTCAAAAAAGGACTAAATCGCATAAAGTGCAAAAGTTCTATTTTATTTGCTAGAGGTGCCAAATAGCTTTGGATTATAAATTGGAGGTCCCAAAAGTGCAATTTGTCCTTGTTAAGTGTGTTGGCCGGCCATAGAAAGTCAAGGAGACAAGGGCATTAAATGTTGGACATATTAGGTGATTAAAAAGAATAAAATAAGAGGAAATGAGCAAAAGTTGTCATCTTTTTTATTTCTTCTCTTCTTCCACCGAAAATATAAACCATGGAGGGGTTTTTGAAAGCTCAAAATTTCAGCAAGCTTTATTCCACTCTAGTAAGTGATTTTTGATGACTTTTCTTGATAAAAATTGTACTTTTGGAGTCCCCAAAGCTTAAGCTAGCTAATGATGGGACTATTTTGCAATATGGTTGAAAGTCTAGGGACTTTCCATGATAGAGTATGCTGGTTGCTGAATTTTTATTGAAGAAAATGAATGATAGCATGATATGATGATAGTTATAGTCTCGTGTAAGACCATATTGGAATATGGCCTCGGTGTAAGAATTCATAAAAGACCATGTCAAGGACATGGCATCGATATGTTAATTTATGTAAGACCCTATTGGGGTATGATGTCAAGGAGAACTATGTGTATGAGACTCAAGAGATTTATGTAACAATTTGAATGATTCAACGGGATATTGAATGTAAGTGGTTGTACACGAGAAGCATGAGTATGTATTAAAATTGAATTGATATGAATACTGTATATGATGAACCCTAGTGGGATATGTTTAATTAATGTACCTTAGTTATATGAGATAGAGTTATTGATGCATTGTGGGAATGAGAACGAGTATGGTAGAAAGTTAAGTAAGAAGAGAAATGTATGTGGATAAATATTTGTGTATGTATAAAATATCGGTGAGCTGTGTGCGTTACCACCTGATTTATTGTTAATTGATGGGCTGTGTGTGATACCATCAATTTTATTATTATTATCAGTGGGTTGTGTGCGTTACCACCTGATTAATTTTTAATTGATGGGCTGTGTGCGATACCATCAAATATATTGCTATTGGTGGGCTATGTGCGTTACCATCTGATATATGTAGTAATCGATAGGCTGTGTGCGATACCATCGCTTATGAATGATTGGTGGGCTATGTGCGGTGCAAAACCACTGAGAGTTTTGTAGTATAAGTAACTAATTGAAAATGCTTGATATATTGTTTTATTTGATCGCGTGATGATTAGTGCAGGAATGCATATTAATTAAATGAGTAATTGGCTTGTGGCTTGGTAAGAATGTGGTAAGTGATAAATTGATTAAGCTTCAAGAGTGGTTGAGTAAGTAACTATGAGTTAAGGGGAGAAACTTAGTATAATACGTTGTGGTTATATGTGTTTAATGAACATCAATATTTGTCAGTTATGCAGATGAGCTTACTAAGCAATATTGCTTACTCCTCTCTCTTTTTCATTTCTTATAGGTTAATTTAGCTAATTCGGTTGGAGATCGCCGAAGATGTTTTCACACTATCGAGCAAACATTCGGTATGAGGTATCATGTCCCTATGAGTTATGGTATGTATAGGACTAGTATTTAAGGTTGATTAAGTCATTGTTGATGTAGCCAAATTGTGTTGGCCTAAAAGAGCTTATGTTTTGTCAGAGCCATAGATGAGGGCCTAAGATGTTTGTAATTACATGGGAAATAGTTTTCCCTAGTATATGGGATGAAGAACTTATTTCTTTTATGATTAAATGTCCTAAATTAAAGAGAAATATCGATGCTATGTGTAATTATGTGATGAGGTATGAAATGTATTAAACTGAGCATGAACACGATCTTGATTTTAGGGTAACAATTGGCTTGATAAATAGCCTCTAAGTGCCCACACGATTAGACACACAGGCATGTGTCTAGACCGTGCGTAACCTGCACCTTATTGTTTTAAGTCAGGATAGGCCACGGTCAAACCCCATGGCCATTTGTATGAGTCGTGTAGGACACACGGTTTGGACATAGCGTGTGCCCCAGATCGTGTAAACAAGTCAATATATCAAGGATTAACACACGGTCTAGGCCCACGGGCGTGTCAAGACCATGTGAATATAGTCAGTAACTCCCCATGGTTCAAAACAACGGGCATGCCCCCATTCCACACAGGCGTGTGCCCTAACCGTGGGAGTTTTGGCAGACTGTTGGGATTTTTGAGCACAACGTGAGCACATGGTCGTGTGTGACTACACACGGGCGTGTGTGTCATCTAACACGGGCGTGTACTCCCTATTTAGATGGAAGGAAAATTTTATGGATCATAAGGTTTCCGATATAGTTTTGATAGCCCTCGTAGGTACGAGTGAAGTCTCGTAGGTCAAATATGGAGTTGTTGAAATGGCTCAAGAAGAGTAGTCGTGTTGAGCCTAAGTGGCAATTAAGTACTTTTGTACGGTAATGCCTCGTACCCTATTTTGGTGGGGATTACGGGTAAGGGGTGTTACATCCAGGGAGTTTTACAATTCCATGTTTAATTGGTAGACTAACAGTTGATAATGCTTTGGCTAATTTAGGGGCAAGTATAAATGTCATACCTTATAAAATGTTTAAGCAGCTAGGTCTAGGGAAACCCAAACAAACTAGGATGAGTATTCAATTAGCTAATAAAACTATTAGAATTCCTAGGGGTATTATCGGAGATGTTCTCGTAAAAATTGATAAATTCGTTTTCCCAATAGATTATGTTGTCTTAGACATGGATGACGATAATTCGATTCCTTTAATTTTAGGAAGACTCTTTTTTAAGAACTGCCAGGACTAAAATTGATGTTGGCACAGGAGAACTCATTCTTTGTGTAGGTGACGATTTGATCAGTCTATAAGCTCTTGAATCGACCAAGACATCAATTGATGAAGGTGAGAAAGTAAATTCAGTTGATAACCAAGTTGTTCAACTTTCACCACAGGATCCACCACAAAGCCGCAGACCTGAGCCGGATCATATACCTCGTGCAAATAAAGAAGAACTATATAAAGAAAGAAGCCTTAAGGTCAACAAATTAGAAGCATGGAAAAAACACTGTGATGAGGAACTGGATCCGCACGAAGCAAAATAAAAGGATCCCCCAGAAAAGATCATAGGAACGTCAAACCACTTCAAAATAGGAGATCAGGTACTGTTAAAGAAGGAAGATCCATGAATTACCACGTCAGACCTAAATATAAACGAAGAAATCCCTCTTGAGGTACGCAATATCTTTTCATATGGAACAGTCGAGGTAAGCAATCCCATATTCGGTACTTTTAAGGTAAACGTTTCTCAACTTAAACTTTATCATAAAAATAGAACTTACAGCATGAGGGAAGATATTCAAACTTTTAAACCACCCTGATTTTTGCAAATACGAGGAATGTCTAGCTTAAGAATTTAAACAAGCGCTTCTCGAGAGGCAACCCAAGCACTAACCCTATTTATTTGCACATTTGTTTTCATTTTAGATTCTTTTCTTCTCTTCGTCTTAAACACCTACTTTTAAACTAACCAAAAGTGCAGATTTCCAGACCACACGGCCTTGCACATGGCCGTGTGGAAGTACAGAATCTCCGTACTGACAATGGCAGAAAAGGAACGAGTCAGAAATAATCAAATCTTCGAGTCACGGACTCCAACCACTAGTAAGGGCACCGACAAAATGCCACGGCCGTGCGATGCGGCCGTGGACGACACTGACTTATCACCAACGGGCGTGGCAATCTGTAAAACGGGCGTGGGTGAACGAACACGCCCAGGCACATGGCCATTCGAGGCGGCCGTGTGAAACAACATGTTCATAGTACACGGGCGTGGGAAAGTACCAGACTTGAAACTATATTTAAAGCCACCCCTCTTCCCTTCCCTCTCACCAACTCCCCATCTTCTTCCTTCCTTCCTTTTCTCAAATTTCTCTCTTCTCCATATCAATTCTCTATACTCTTGAGCTACACCAAAACCATGTCAAAAATGCAGAAAAATCCAAGCACTGTCTCCTCAAAGGAGACCGATCTACATAAGTTCATGACAGCCGCTTCAGCTACTCGACAAACCAAGGGTCTTTGAGACCATTAAAATTTTCTTCTATTCTTCTTTTCTCCTTTATTTTCCTTATTGTTACTTCTCTTCTGCTTGATTTAGTTTATCTTATTTTAATTTCTTGGTTTTAGGTTTTTCAGGCTGCTAGGGAATCACACCGCAACCATGACCACCGGCTCAACACAACCTTAGGAATCACACCCACCTCGCGAACCATCCATCAATAAGGACTTCTCAGTCCATTGGTCTTTTCTTTTAATTTTATTTTCCTTCTTAGTCTCATTCTCTTTATTTTTCTTGTCCTTAAATACATAATTAGTTTATTTTAAATGTATCTTAATAATTCTTGACTAATCTATCACAAGTTTCCCAATTTCTTCATCTAGCATAGTGATTTGTTGGTATCGCCACAAAGACCACCCTCTAAATCGGTAGGAATAGTGATCCCAAAAATTTGTGAAGTGTCACTTCTCCCCTTCTCTTTTGATTTTAGTATCACATGATTATTTATCTATCTTTGTGCATTGAGGGCAATGTACACCTTAAGTGTGGGGGGTAAAAGTGCCTAACTTTTTGCATTATTCTCAAATCCCTGAATTATATCTAGTTCTTAAGTAATTTTCTCATATTACTAATTAGGATGAAATTTCTGATGATTTATGATTCTTATTGATATATTTTTGATTAAGTCATATTTAATTGTGCATTGATGATTTAAACTTTAAGATACTAGAGAATCAAGCATGATAAGTCTATTTTTCAAGAATCAAAAAATTTTTCTAGGTTGTCGACCTGAATTTGAATATTACTTTGAAGTTTAAAATTTATGAGGTTGACATCAAAAACACCCATAATTTTTGTGAGATTTTGAGCCTTACAGAGCATATATTCTTTTTCGTGCTCACTTTATTGATTATAAGTGTGTCAACACTGAATTGTTATTCTAGAACTTGCCTCGATTATACATGTCAAGACCACATTTTTGATTTGATATACTGAGATGATAAATGCACCTAGGTTCTAACCCACTTACTCCACTAAAAATCGTATCTTCACAATTAACCCTTAGTGAACCCTTTGATGCTAACAACCCTTTTTATTGATTTACCCACTAATATTAACCCAAAACCCCACTCGTATTTGTTACCACCATTCCTTTGACTACCCTATTATCGATAATTGATTTCATCAGTTGCCTAATTATTTTATTTCAGTTGATAAAGTTATTTCTTATATTATGTATTTATTGATTTGTTCTTAAAAAAATGAAGTATATTCATTATTAGTTCTATGTTCTAAGAGCTTGTACGTTTAAATTTAGCATCTTGAAGAAGAAGCTCGTATTATTAGTATTTTAAATTTTCATGTGACGCAATTATTCAGATTATTAGTTCAATTCTTTTTCTAAAGTTAGGTAATTTGTCAGGTCAATCTCGATTCTAACCCTTTAATGTAGCGTTTTTCCATACCTTTAACCTAAGCCCCGTTACAACCCTATTAAAGTCCTTTTGATTTGTGTATCATCTCATATTACAGTGGTGGAGATTTGATTTTCAAGCAAGCCTATGGGATTAACTTTTCAAGTTCGACTTATGAGTGCTTTTTCCTAAACCTTAAACACTTAGAGTGCTTTTAGTGAATCTTTAGTGAGGATATCAATCCTTGTCAGTTTTGAACTAGAGGTAATAGATAAAGGGAGACACCTATGTTTTAATGCTACAAATATATGACTTAGAATTGTTTAAATATTTAGGAGTCTTTGAGTTAAATTATCCATGTATAAATTATCTATGAATTATGATTAGGAATTGTTAATGAGAATTATGTATTGTGGAAAGTTCGTTTTACTTGTAAGTTGAGAATTTTTCTTGAGGACAAGTAAAAGATTAAGTGTGGGGGTATTTGATAAACCGTAAAAGTAACATATTTTAATCCCACATTTAGCATACTTTTGGATGATTTATTTCTGAATTGTGTAAAAAAGTGCTCTTAATCCTTTCTTTTCATGTTTTATACTCAGGAAATCACCTAGGGATGAAAAGAACAAGAAATGGGCCTAAAACAGACCTAATTGGGCCAAAGAAGAAATCGACACGGCCTGGACCCAAGACCACACAGCCGTGCCTCCCTAATTTACTCAAACACAGCCTGGACCTTGAAACACACGGGCATGTCTCTTCAGCAGACTCGACCACGGCCTGAAATCAATTCACACGGGCGTGTGCCATGGCCATGCCCCTGCCGCGGCCAAGAGGAGTTTTACTCAGATTTGGATACTTGAATGCAAAGAAACACATTGCAAAGCCTATTCAAACACCCTAGTAGGAATTCCACTAAGATTAGGATACTTAGGGGCCAAAGAATTCCAAGAGCCTATATAAACACCCTAAGCATAACCTTCGAGGGGGTTAGCTAGGTGAAGGAGCCGAGCCAGAAAGGCCAGATTTGTGGGAATAACTCAAAAATAGCCAGTTGATCCATCTCAAGAAGCCGAAATTCTACTCAAGACGGAGGATCTCTCCTTCAATTCCTTCAGGGAGTTTTAGGGATTTCTTATGCTTTGTTTTATCTTTTCTTCTGAGCTGTCATATTTTATTGTTATGAACTAAACCCTTCAGAAATCTGAATGGGATGAAACCTAAGACGGATCTTGTTATTTTTTTCTGAACTATATGATAAATATTTGATTTGCTCTTAATTATGGGTGCATAATTCTTGTGTTAATATTTTCGGGATATTGATTCAAGTTGAATGTGCTTAGGTGGTGGAGCAAAAGTCCCTGTTTAAGAGTAGATCTAGCATAATTAAGCGGAGTTGGTCGCGCGCCTAGAGATAAGGTGACAAGATTTTGCGGATTAGGGTGAAACCTAATATTGGAGTCCATAGATACAGTTAATATGATTCTAGGGATTTTAATTAGAAAGAGGTTTCAATTAATCAACCTAGGGTTAGATGTTATTCGCCTCGATAGAGGGTTTAATATAAATTATGGAATCCTACGGATCAAGTCAAGTGAATAAGTCATCTGGTTTAGTGTTAGATAACAAGTGAAGTCTAGGTGGATTCTTCCTAAGAGTATCGTCTTAATCAACTGAGTTTTCCTAGAGTTATTTCTTCAATTCATTCTTTTTGTCATTGCATCTTTAGCTTAGTAGTTAGTTAAATTTAGATTAAACAAACAACTTCACTTATTTTAGGCTAGATAATAAAAAGAACGTTTGTATTAGTACTTTTAGTTCCTTTGGGTTCGACAATCAGGTCTTGCCTAAGCTATACTACTATTCGATAGGTGCACTTGCCTTAAATCGTTGTCAAAGTTAGTTTCCAGGTTCGATCATTTTCTTTATAAATTTTAAAACTCAATAAAACAATGATCAAAGCCCACAGTGTAAGCTAAAGGCTTTAATAAGAAAAATATCAAAATTTGCCAAAGCTAAGGCTTGAACCCAAGACCTCTCACACACACACCCAGGACACTTAACCACTGAAGTAGATAGACATTGTGTCCCACAAGTGCAAAAACAAAAGATTAAAATTTTGGGGCGTTACAACTCTTGTAACACCCCAAACCCAGCCTAGAAGTTAGGCCCGAATCTGGTGTGTCACAATGAATAAAACATAATAAGGATCTTGTGATTCGTACTAAAATAGGTGTAATTGAAGAAAACAAGTTTGTTTAGAAATATTTGATAAAAATACTACTAATCTTTGAAAAGATGATTGAAGAATTGATATTTGAACTAGTGATCTTTTAAAACCGTAACTTTTGAAAATGTCGTTGATAATTTGAAAGAAAGTATGAGTTAAATCATTTGTAAAAGTTTATTTATAAAATCCACTTATTAATCAATTTGGAAAATCGTTGATTATGCTTTTAGAAAATTCCCATTTAAAATAAACCACCAAAATAATAAATACGTCAAACATAAAACAAAATAAAATAATCCAGAGGCCTTATTACAACATAAAAACCCAAATAGTAAAAATAACGAAATAGAGCAGAAAAGTAATTTACTAAAGTTTGAAATATTTATTTCCGAAGTATGGCCTCCACCGAGTCATCCATGGGCCCAAGTCCTCGTCACTGAGATTTACCTACAAGGATTGAGAAAGAAGGGGGTGAGTTACAAGAACTCAATGTATAACCCCTTATAACCCCTTACCGTCATCCACTGGGCCTGAGCCTGTTTAGCAATATCTTGGGCTTGAACCCATTTACATAATCTTGGGCCTAAGCCCACTTTCATGTAATAAATAAATGATATGAATGCAACCCATCCCATCCAGCCAATCTCCACCCGCACCAACCAATCTCTCTTGTGGGGATCAAGTCAACCCACCCGCCATCTCTCCACCGTACCAACCAATCTCTCTTGTGGGGATCAAGTCAACCCACCCATCCAGTCTCTCCAATTTGCAGTCAAGCTACCATTTATAATATTTGTGGCTGCGCCACCAGAATCATATATGGTAATATAATCAGCATACAGCCTTATTCATAATGGCACAAAGCCATATTTAAATTGGCACATAGCCATTATCAGAATTTGTGGCAATGCCATCGGTCTACTCTTCTCTTCATTCAAGTTTCCCATCCCATGCAATATGTAAATATGCAACATACATAGAAAATCATGATATTGACAAATATAACAACGATAACTATTTCATACAAAAGTTTAGCCCATTAACACTTTGCAATTCGGCACATTAAGGCAATTTATCAAATCGGCCCATTAAGGCAATATATCAAATCGGCCCATTAAGTAATATATTAAATTGGCCCATTAACACATGAGGCCCATAAATCACTTATCACATTTGGCCCATATAACATATATCACATTTGGCCCATATAGCAAATATCACATTTGGCCCATGTAACAAATATCACATTTGCCTATTAATCAATATGTCAATTCGGCCCATAAGGCAATATGTCAATTCATCCTATTAAGCAATTTCATATTTCGGCCCATTAATACTTTACATATCGGCCCAATAGGGGCATTTCCATAATTCGACCCATAAGGGCATTTTCGTAATTTGGCAATCGTACCCGCTAAGGGTATTTCGATAATTTACCCTCTAAGGGTATTATGGTAATTTCACAACCTAGGCTTAATTACTAATTTGGGGGCATAAAAGTTTGAAACTGTCCAGCTGCGTCAGATCGACTAAATTGAATATAACTCGAGTTAAGAAACTCAAAATCTAAATCTATAAATTTTTTTTAAAACTAGACTCGTATATCTTTCTCCTATAATTTTTCCAGAATTTTTAACTTAACCATTTAGTACAGTTTATTCCTTAAAATTTCCCTTGTTTCACTGTCCAATAATTTTGACCTCTCTTTCCTTAATCACAAATATCTTGCTGTACAATTTTCATATACTGCTCCCACTTGTCTCTATTAATAATAAGCTCATAAGGAATCCATACATATAAATTATGTTCTATAATTCACTTTTTACAATTTTATACAATTTTTCCAAGACAGAATAGAATACCCCAAAGTCATTTAGAACCAGTCTCACTAAAATTAAAATATCTCAGAATATAATATTCCTTTTCCTTCTCCGTTTCTTCCATATTAAAGTAGACACAGTAAGCGTTAATTTGATATCTTACTTACTTTGTAATTCCTTTTATCCAATTTTTTGTGATTTTTCAATTACACGTCACTGTTTCCTACCGAAACTATTTTATTACGAAACATGATTACCACTACGAGCATACGCACGTCCAAGTGATCACGGATGCCGGTTATCGGTTTTCTTCAGTATTTCTACCGAATCACAGAATATTTCTTGTACACTTTCAAAGAGATGTGAGATTTACTCACCATTTCAAACATATATTCAGAAAGGTACGAGATTACACACCTTGATTACGAGCTGTGCTTTCTACCGATTTCAACACCTATATTGATAGTTGATAGAAGATTAGTCTCAACTTCGATAATCGTAACTAGAAACACTTTATTAGGCAAACTCCACTTACCACGATTGTCATCTCCCTCGATGCACCAAGAATCGATCCTACCAACAATATCAATTAGCTAACCTTCAATCCGATTAACTCAATAACCAAATGGAGATATCGAATGGACTATGAAAGATCTTCCTTACCTTAATCGATTATAATCTCATTTCTCACGATCGTCCTATGACTAGAGATGATTAGGCGATGTTGTGGTATTCGGCCTCCATCTATATCACGATTGCTTAAGGATTGAGAAAGAAAGAACGATGGAAAGGTTTCGATTATGGAGGAGAATGAACAATGATATTCGGCTATCAAGGAGATTAGACAAAAGATGAATATGTGACCACTTTAAGAGAAGAGAAAATGCACTATTGTGCTAGAAAATTTCGACAAAGAAAGTAGCAAAAAGAGAGAAGATGACACAAAGGTTGCAATAGGATTTTTGGCCAAAACAAAACCAGGGCCTTACCAAATGCGAAGGTAAAATTTTTAGCCACCTATCTACCTCAAAACCATCCACATGCATCCCCCCTTAGGATAAGAGTTTGGCCACCCAAACTTTCCAAAACACCATCCACAAAATAAGCCTCTTGTCCCCCTTACTTACCTATTTCTCTTGATTCCTTTCCCCAACTTCAACCTTGCCTTATTCTTATAGCCACCCTACCAAAAATATTGAAGTCCAACCTTGCCATAAATAGTCCTAGGCCGACACTTAAGGAAAGAGTGCAAAAATATTAGCCAAACATTGCACACAAAGGGATTTGAACCTCTTCCCTCAATGTACTTCACTTAATGCCATAACCTCTTTACTAATTGCTCACTTGTGCTAACCATTTATTCATTTATTTCAATAAGCCTTGAAGCTACTTACCATCTCTCCTTAAAGTGCTAAAATACCAAATTTTTCCTAAGGACCAATTAAACCCGAGACTTCATAGAATCCCCGTAAACTCCAAATTCACTTAACTAACAAGTCCAATTTGTAATAATGCCATTCTCTTGTTCTCAAAATTTTAAACATTCCTACCAAGGCCCATTGGGCCCAATCCTACAAGGCCCAATTTTGGGATGTTACAACTCTACCCCCTAAAAGAAAATTTCGGCTCAAAATTTTACCTGATCAAAAAAGGTGAGGATACTGTTGACACATTGAATCCCCCGGCTCCCAAGTGGCTTTCTTAGTACTATGATTCCTGATAAACCATGATATACACATATTTTAATCCCACATTTAGCATACTTTTGGATAATTTATCCTTTAATTATGGAAATAGGTGCTCTTAATCCTTTGTTTTCATGTTTTATACTCAGGAGAGCACCGAAGGATAAAAAGAACGAGAAACAGGCCGAAAATAGAGAAAATGGGCCAAAGTACGAAATCCACATGGCCTGGACCCTGAGTCACACGGCCGTGCCTCTTTAACAGGATCGACCATGGCCTATAGCTCGAATTACACAGGCATGTCCCTGCCATAGCAAAGAAGAGTTCTATTCGGATTAGGGTACTTGGAGGCAAAGAAAGACATTCCAAAAGCCTATATAAACACCCTATATGCCAGCCTAATAGGAGGGCGTTCAGCTAGGCCAAAGAGCCAAGTCAGAGGGGCTAAATTGTGGGATTCACTCGAAGAAAGCCAGTTGATTCATCTCAAGAAGCCAGAATCATACTCAAGACTGAGGATCTCTCCTTCAATTCCTCCAGGGGGTTTTAGGGTTTTCTTTATGTTTTGTTTTATATTTTCTTTTGAGATGTATTCTTTTATGATTATGAACTAAACCACTCAAATACATGAGGGGGATGAAACTTAAGACGGATCTTGTTATTGTTTTCTGAGTTGTATGATAAATACTTGATTTGTTCTTAAGTATGTGTTCTTAATTCTTGTTTTGATATTTCAGGATATTGATTCAAGCATTTATGCTCTTAGGCAGAGGAGGAATAGACCCTGTCTAAGAGTAGATCTAGCATAGTTAAGCGAAGTTGATCGCAACCCTAGAGATAGGATGACGAAAATCTACCGGATTAGGGTCAAACCTAATATGGGAGTCCATAGATCGAGTTAATGCAATTCTAGGGGTTTTAATTAGAAAGAGATTTCAATTAATCAACCTAGGGTTAGACGTTAGTAGCCTCGAGAGAGGTATTAATATAAGATAGGGAATCCTACGAATCAAGTCAAGTGAATAAATCTTCTGGTTCAGAGTTAAATAACAAGTGAAGTCTAGGTGGATTCTCCCTCGGGTATTGTCTCAATCAATTGGTTTTTCCCTCAAGTATTTTCACCAATTCCTTTTCTGTGTCTTAGTATCTTTAGCTTAGTAGTTAGTTAATTTTAGGTTAAACAATAATTCCTTTAATTCTTAGGTTAAATAATAAAAAAGAAAGTTAGTATTAGTACTTTTGGTTCCTTTGGGTTCGACAATCTGGTCTTGCCACTAAACTATACTACTGTTTGATAGGTGCGCTTGTCTCAAGTTGCTGTCACAGTTAGTTTTTAGGCTAGATCATTCATTATATAAAATTTTAAGACTCTAACACAGGACCAAGTTTTTAGCGCCGTTGTCGAGGAATTGAAATATTAAGAAAGCTCAATTTTTATTACTTTAGCCATATTTTATTTTTGCAATTAAAATTTATTTTTACTTTTCTAATTTTCTTTTTCTCTTTTCTTGGTAGGTACCTCTAGTTTATGACTAGAAGGAACCCGGGACCCCTGATTTATGATAGTAATATTGAAGGTACTATACGCAGAAATAGAAGAGAAATAAGGAGAAGCCTACAATACATACAAGAAAAGCAAGAGAACGAAATTAATACTACTGAAGAGATGGATGAGAATAATCGCTACCTCAGGAGGTGGCCGAAAACCATGCTTCTCGTACTATGTATGATTATGCTAAACCTAATTTAACAGGAGCTGAATTGAGTATTGTTAGGCCTACTATAGCTGCTAATAATTTTGAACTGAAACCTAACACTATTCAAATGATTCAACAATTTGTTCAATTTGATGGTTTGCAGGACAAAGACCCAAATACTCATTTAGCAAATTTTCTAGAAATCTATGATACCTTCAAAATAAATGGCATTTTTGATGATGCCATTCTTCTTCAGTTATTTCCCTTTTCTTTGAGAAATAAAGCCAAATAGTGGTTGAACTCTCTTCCTGGAAGATCAATCACTACATGGGATCAATTGACCGAAAAATTTTTGTTAAAATATTTTCCGCCGGCCAAAATGGCCAAGTTGAGGGATGACATCTCTTCTTTTGTTCAGATGGATGTAGAAACACTTTAATGCATAGGAGAGATACAAAGATCTATTGAGAAGGTGCCCACACCATGGATTACCCTTGTGGCTATAGGTCCAAACTTTTTACAACAGTGTGAACCCCTCAACCAGACAGTTGATTGATTCAGCCGCCAGCGGGACCTTGAATAACAAAACACCTGAGGCGGCCTATGGATTCATTGAAGAGATGTCACTGAATAAATATCAGTGGCAAGTTATGAGAACAAAGCCAACAAAAGTCGCTAGTGGTTTCAACCTCAACGCAGTAACCATGCTATCAAATTAGGTAGAACTGTTAAATAAAAAGATTGATGGTTTATGTGGTTATTTGCAGGTACATTTAGTTATGCAGTACAATACGAATAGAAGATGGATGAACAATACAAAATATCCACATTACAACCCGAGCACTGAAAATTAGCAAGTTCACTATATGGGTAACGATTTCAGATCTCAAAATAACCCTTATAGTAATACTTATAATCCAGGTTGGAAGAACCACCCCAATTTCTCATGGGGTAGTCAAGGAAATCAGAGACAACAACCCCCTCCAAAATTCCAACAACAGCCCTACCCACAGGAAAAGAAGCCGAACCTTGAGGAGATGCTGACAAAATTCATAGCGGTGTCAGAAACACGTTTCCAAAACACCGAAACAACACTTAAAAATCAACAAGCATCGGTTCAAGGGATCGATAACCAGTTAGGGAAACTCGCTAAGCTGATCTTTGAATAACCGCAAGGTAGCTTGCCAAGTAACATTGAGACTAACCCAAAGGAGCAACCTCAAGCCATAACAGCTCAAAATAGTGAAGGGTTAGTGGAATCTAAATCTGAGCCAAGGCAAGAACATGTGGTAAGTGAAGGTAAGGTTGAGTAAGCCAAGAAAATCCAAAACCGGTAATTAAAGAATGCCAACCTCGAATACAATACCTCCATGAGATGAAGAAAGACGACACAGACAAACAGTTCGATAAGTTTATTAAACTTTTAAAGAAATTACATATTAACTTACTATATCTTGAAGCTCTTTCGCAGATGCCAGTGATCGTTGTTTTGTCGAGTTTTAAAATTTATAAAGAGAATGATCGAACCTGGAAACTAACTCTGACAACGACTTAAGGCAAGTGTACCTATCGAATAGTAGTATAGCTTAGGCAAGACCGGATTATCGAACCCAAAGGAATTAAAAGTACTAATACTCACTTTGTTTCTATTATTTATCCTAAATATTAAATGATCTGGTTGATTAACTAATTAATTACTAAACTAAGATGCAAAGAAAAAAGAATGAATTGGGAAATATCTTGAAGAGGAACTCAGTTGATCACGACGATACCATTAAGAAGAATCCACCTAGACTTCACTTATTATCTAACACTGAACCATTCAATTTATTCACTTGACTTGATCCGTAAGACTCCCTAACGTATATTAAACCCTCTCTCGAGGCGAATAACGTCTAACCCTAGGTTAATTAATGAAAATCTCTTTCTCACTTAATAAACCCATAGAATGGCAGTAAATCAAACTATGGACTCCCATATTAGGTTTCACCCTAATCTGGCAAAATCTCGTCACCCTATCTCCAAGCGCGCGAATGACTCTACTTAATTATGCTAGATCTATTCTTAGGAAGGGTCTGTTCCTCCTCCACCTGAGAACATCTAACTTGAATTAATATCCCAGAAACATTAACGCAAGAATTAAGCACACATAATTCAGAACAAATCATGTATTTATCATATAATTCAGAAGACAATAATAATATTCATATAGGTTTCATTCCCTTCAGGTATCTGAAGGGTTTAGTTCATAAAAGAAAACATCTCAAGAGAAATGATAAAAAAAACATAAGAAATCCCTAAAACCCCCTAAAGGAATTGAAGGAGAGATCTGCCGTCTTGAGTAGAATTCTGGCTTCTTGAGATGGATCAACTGGCTATCTACGAGTGATTCCCACAAAAGTTTCAGCTTCTGTCGAATTTTGAATGTCTCAGCCTCCGCTCCACCCCCCTTTCAGGTTACACTTAGGGTGTTTATATAGACTTTTGGAATGCTTTACTTGGCCTCTAAGTGTCCCAATTCAAGTATACTTCATACTCGGTGTTTGAATAGGCTTTGGAACGAGTTTCTTTGCCTCAAAGTATCCAAATCCGAATGAAATTGCTCTCTCCCACGGCAGGGGCACGGCCATAGTACACGCTGTGTAAATCATTTTCAGGTCGTGTCTCGATTCTATCGATTAGGGCACGGCCATGTAAATTGTGGCATGGTCGTATGAAGTAATTTGATGAGACACGATCGTGTGGCTTGAAGTCCAGGACGTGTCGATTTCCAGTTTGGCACAAATTGGCCCGTTTTAAACCTGTTTTTTGTTCTTTTCATCCTCGGGTGCTTTCCTAAGTATAAAACATGAAAAGAAAGGATTAAGAGCACCTTTTTACATAAATCAAGGGCTAAATCATCCAAAATCATGCTAAATATGGGGTTAAAATATGTTACTTTTATGGTTTATCAAATACCCACACACTTAAGCTTTTGCTTGTCCTCAAGCAAAATTCTCAACTTATAATTAAAATGAACTTTCCATAATTCACAATTCCTATCAATAATACCTCATCATAATTCATAGATAATTTATACATGGATAATTTAGCTTAAAGACTCCTAAATATTCAAACAATTCTAAGCCATATGTTTGTAGCACGAAAACATAGGTGTCTCCCCTTATCTAAATAATTACCTTTAATTCAAAACCGGCAAGGATTGACATCCTCACTAAAGATTCACTCAAAGCACTCGAAGTGTTTAAGGTTCAAGAATAAGCACTCATAAGTCGAACCTAAAAAGTTAATCCCATAGGCTTGCCTGAAAATCAAATTTTCACCACTGTAATATAAGATGATACACAAATCAAAAGGTCTTTGACAGGGCTGCAATAGGGCTTTGGTTAAAGGTGTGGATAAAGGTTGAATTAGAAGGTTTAGAATCGAGACTGAATTGACAAATTACCTAACTAAAAACAATGAACTGGAAAATAAATGATTACATCAATTGAAACCTGGAAACTAATAATACTACGAGCTTTTTCTTTGATAATTGAAATTTAAATGTACAAGCTCACTTTTTATACTACTAATACTGAATATACTTTGATTTTTGATCGATTTTTTTATTATTTATTTATTTTTTAAATCAAATAGAAACATAATAAAGAAAACTTTATCAACTGAAATAAACTAATTCGGCAACTGATCAAATCAATTTTCGATAGAAGGGTAGTCAAAAGAATGATGATAACAAATACAAAAGGTTTTGGGTTAAAATTTAGCGGGTAAATCAATAAAAGGGTTGTTAGGATCAAATGGGTTTACTAAGGGTTAATTTGTGAAGGTAGGCTTTTTAGTGGAGTGAATGGGTTAAAACCTAGGTGCCTTTATCATCTCAGTATATCAAATCATTAATGTGGTCTCAATATGTATAATTAAGGCAAGTTCTAGTTCAGTGTTGACACACTCATAATCAATAAAGTGAGCATGAAAAAGAATATATGCTCTATAAGGCTCAAAATCTCACAAAAATTATGGGTATTTGATATAAATCCCTGTAAATTTCAAAATTCAAGTTAATATTCAAATTCAGTTGTTAGGAAATTTTTTATTCTTGAAAAATAGACTTATCATGCTTGATTCTCTAGTATTATTCAAGTATAAATCATCAATGCACAATTATCAATGACTTACTCAAAAACATATCAATAAAAATTATAAATAATCAGAAATTTCACCCTAATTAATAATATGAGGAAATTACTTAAGAACTAGATATAATTTAGGGATTTGAGAATAATGCAAAAAGTTAGGCACTTTTACCCCCCACACTTAAGATGTACATTGTCCTCAATGTACAAAGATAGATAAAAAATTATGCAATTATAAAATCAAAATAGAAGGAGAGAAGTAACACTTCCTGAATTTTTGGATGAAGTCAATGAAAAGAAACCGGATAAGATTA
Organism: Gossypium rotundifolium; assembly: GCA_025506655.1. Taxonomy (NCBI): domain Eukaryota; kingdom Viridiplantae; phylum Streptophyta; class Magnoliopsida; order Malvales; family Malvaceae; genus Gossypium; species Gossypium rotundifolium. Next base: position 168,400,032 of record CP106724.1, on the reverse strand, counting down.
GAGGTGAACGTGGGGAAGCGTCTCGAACCGTTTGAAATTGAATCCTCAAAGTAGCTGACTTGGTTTTATTGTATCCTAAGCTAAATCTAAATGCCATTGAGAAAAAGGAGAAAATTATAAAGGAAGTAAAAATAAAAATAAAAATAAAAATAAAAATATGAATAAAAGTAAATAATTAAATAGAGGTAAGGTCTACGCCCATGTAGACTTTATTGTTTTAGACATGAATGAGGACAATAGTATCCCCTTAATTTTAGGAAGACCCTTTTTAGCAACTTCCAGAGCTAAAATTGATGTTGGTATAGGTGAACTCACACTTCGTGTAGGTGACGAATCAATCAGGCTTCAAGCTCTCGACTCAGCTAGGACATCGTGTGATAAAGGTGAGAACGTAAATTCTATTGATAACCATTCAGTTAAGCCTTCTTTTAGGAAGCACCGAAGAACCAAACATTTGAACCAAATCCTAGACCTTATACCAATAAGAAAATAACTCATGAGGAACGAAGGCTTCAGATCGATGAGCTAGACGAGTGGAAGCCACGTGTTAAGGAGAAATCGAAGGAACCCCCAGACGAGCTTATAGGAACATTAAATCACTTAAAAATAAGAAATCAGGTACTGTTAGATAAAACAGACCCTCGAATCGCCATATCAAACCTGAATACAAACAAAAAAATCTCTTTTAAAGTAATCAATGTTTTCCCTTACGTAACAGTCGAGGTAAGTAATTCTACATTCGATACTTTTAAAGTAAACGCTACTCGACTCAAACTATATAATGATAGCATGAGAAAGGATTTTTCACTCCTCAAACCACCATGAATGTGCGAATGAGAGGTAAGTATAGCTTAAGACTTCCAACGAGCGCTTCTCGGGAGGCAACCCGAGCACTAACCCCATTTATTTTTATTCTCTTTCTTTTAGCACCTAACTACAAACTAACCAAGTTAATGAAGTGCAGATTTTCGCACCACACGGCCTTGCACATGGCTGTGGCCGTGGCCGTGTGGACACTACAAATTTTCATACTGGCATGACAGAGATAGTACGAAATAGGATGAAAAATATCTTCAAGCCACGGGCTCCGACTAAACACCACGGCCGTGCGACACCGCCATGGCCGACACTGTTTTATCAACACGGGCGTGGCGTCCTGAATAATGGGCATGGAAGAAACAAATGAACCACCGCACGGCCGTGTGATACGGCCGTGTGACATGACATGCCCATGAAACACGGGTGTGGGGATGTACCAGAGCTAAAAATTTTATTTAAAACACCTACTTCCTTTTCACCTACTCTCATTCCCTTCTTCCACAACCTTTACACTCTCCTCCCTTTTCATTTCCTCCTTCTTCATTTTCCAAACTCTTGATCTACACTTTATCCATTTCAAAGAAATGGAAGGACCCTATCCCAGTCTCCCTGTCCTAGATCGATCTACATAAGTTCATGCAGGCCGTTTCATTAACTCGACATGAAAATGACCTTTGAGTCCATTTAATCTTTCTTCTTCCTTTCTCTTCTCCTTTATTTTCCTTATCTTTATTTTTCTTATACTAAATTTGGTTTATTTTATTTTAGTTCCTTGGTTTTAGGTTCTAAATGCTACTAGGGAATCACCACACCAAGCCTTAGAAATCACTCCCACCTCGCGAACGATCTAACAATAAGGACTTTTCAGTCCATTAATCTTTTCTTTTAGTCTTATTTCACTTTTTACACCCTTTCTTTTTATTTTTATTTTATTTAAATATATAATTAGTATATTTAGAATTATTCTTATTATTTCCTGGCTAACTCTTCATGAGATTCCCAATTTCTTCATCTAGCATAGGAATTAGAGGCGCCCCCTCCAACTTATCTTTCACCTCCGAATCAAGTTTCCACACTTCCAACTCAAAGAATCCATCCAAAAATTTAGAAAGTTTCACTTCTCTCCCTCTCTTTTAATTTTCTTAATATATGATTACTATCTATCTTTGTACATTGAGGGCAATGTACATCTTAAGTGTGGGGGGTGAAAATTTATTTAGAAAAGTTCATAACTTTTTGCATTATTCTCAAATCACTGAATTATGCCTTGTTCTTAAGTAATTTTCTCATATCACTAATTAGAATGAAATTCCTATTGATTTATGATTTTTATTTATATGTTTCGGATTAAGTTATTGATAATTATACAGTGATGATTTAAACTTTAAGTTATTAGAGAATCAAGCATGATGAGTCTATTTTCAAAAATTAAAATTTTGTTAGGTTGTCTACCTGAATCTAATTATTACCTTGAAATTTGAAATTTAAAAGGTTGTCATAAAAAAACCCATAATTTTTGTGAGATTTTGAACCTTTTAGAGCATACATTCTTTTCGTGCTCACTTTATTGATTATGAGTGTGTCATCATTGATTTGTTTTACTAGAACTTGCTTCGATTATACAGGCCGAGACCATATTATTGATTTGATATACTAAGATGATAAAGACACTTAGGATTTAACCCACTTACTCCACTAAAAGCCTTCCTCACAATTAACCCCTAGTGAACCCCTTTGATCCAAACAACCCTTTTTATTGATTCACCCGCTAATATTAACCCAAAACCCATCTTGCATTTGTTATCACCATTTTTCTTGACTACCCTTCTATCGATACTTGATTTGATCAGTTGCCTAATTGTTTTATTTCAGTAGTTGAATTCTTTTTATATTATGTATTTATTGATTTGTTCTTAAAAAAAAATTTGAAGTATATTCATTATTAGTTCTGTGATTAAGTGAGGTTATACATTTAAATTCAACATCGTGAAGAAAAAGCTCGTATTATTAGTATTTCAAGTTTTCAATTGATGTAATTATTCAAGATTAGTGCATTTTTCTAGTTAGGTAAATTGTCAACTCAATCTCGATTCTAGCCCTTTAATTTAGCCTTTATCCACACCTTTAACCTAAACCCTGTTACAACCCTTTAAAGACCTTTTGATTTGTGTATCATCTCATTTTATAGTGGTAGAGATTTGATTTTCATGCAAGCCTATGGTAATAACTTTTCATGTTTGACAGATGAGTGCTTTAATTTGAACCTTAAACATCTTGAGTTATTTGAGTGAATCTTTAGTGAGGATGTCAATCCTTGTCAATTTTGAATTAAATGTAATTATTTATATAAGGGGAAACACCTATATTTTTCGTGCTAAAAACTATGACTTTGATTGTTTGAATCTTTAGGACTCTTTGACTTAAATAATCCATGTATAAATTATCTATGAATTATGATGAAACATTATCGATGAATATTATGAATTGAGGAAGCTATTTTAATTGTGAGTTGAGAATTTTGCTTGAGGACAAGCAAAAGCTTAAGTGTGGGCACATTTGATAAACCATAATATACACATATTTTAATCCCACATTAAGCATACTTTTGGATGATTTATCCCTTTCAATTATGGAAATAGGTGCTCTTAATCCTTTGTTTTCATGTTTTATACTTAAGAGAGCACCGGAGGATGAAAAGAATGAGAAACAGGCCGAAAACGGAGAAAATGGGCCAAAGTACAAAATCTACACGGCCTGACCCTAAGTCACACGGTCGTGCCACTTTAGTAGGACCGACCACAGCCTGTAACTCAAATTACACGGGCGTGGCACACGGGCGTGTCCCTGCCGTAGCAAAGAAGAGTTCTATTCAGATTATGGTACTTAGAGGCAAAGAAAGACATTCCAAAAGCCTATATAAACACCCTAGAAGCCAACATAATAGGGGGCGTTCAGCTAGCTAAAGACCCAAGCCAGAGGGGCCGAATTGTGGGATTCACTCGAAGAAAGCCATTTGATTCATCTCAAGAAGCCGGGTTCATACTCAAGATTGAGGATCTCTTCTTCAATTCCTCTAGGGCTTTTAGGGTTTTCTTTATGTTTTGTTTTATATTTTCTTCTGAGCTGTATTCTTTTATGATTGTAAACTAAACCCCTCAAATACCTGAGGGGGATGAAACCTAAGACGGATCTTGTTATTATTTTCTGAGCTGTATGATAAATACTTGATTTGTTCTTAACTATGTGTTCTTAATTCTTGTTTTGATATTTTAGGATATTGATTCAAGCATTTATGCTCTTAGGCAGAGGAGGAATAGACCCTGTCTAAGAGTAGATCTAGCATAGTTAAGCGGAGTTGATCGCAACCCTAGAGATAGGATGACGAAAATCTACAGATTAGGGTCAAACCTAATATGGGAGTCCTTAGATTGAGTTAATGCAATTCTAGGGGTTTTAATTAGAAATAGATTTTAATTAATCAACCTAGGGTTAGACGTTAGTAGCCTCGAGAGAGGTATTATTATAAGTTAGGGAATCCTACGGATCAAGTCAAGTGAATAAATCGTCTGGTTCAGAGTTAAATAACAAGTGAAGTCTAGGTGGATTCTTCCCCGGGTATTGTCTCAATCAATTGGTTTTTCCCTCAAGTGTTTTCCCCAACTCCTTCTTTGTGTCTTAGCATCTTTAGCTTAGTAGTTAGTTAATTTTAGGTTAAACAATAATTCATTTAATTCTTAGGTTAAACAATAAAAAGAAAGTTAGTATTATTACTTTTGGTTCCTTTGGGTTCGACAATCTGGTCTTGCCACTAAACTATACTATTGTTCGATAGGTGTGCTTGCCTCAAGTCATTGTCACAATTAGTTTTTAGGCTAGATCATTCATTATATAAATTTTTAAGATTCTGACACACGATCAATTTTACCACAGCACATTTACTAAGGGGATAGACTTACTTCATAGAACTTTAATGTCGCGATCTAGAATTTGGACTGGCTCCTCCTCAAACGTCAGATCTGGTCTAACCTTAATGTCCTCCACCTGAACAATATGCCTGGGATTAGAGCGGTAGCATCTCAACATCAAAACATGAAAAACATGATGAATGCGATCCAACTCCGGAGGTCGCTCCAACTAATATGTGACTGGCCCCACTTGTTTCAAAATACGATACGACCCAATAAACCAAAGGCTCAGCTTACCCTTACGATCGAACCTCAAGACCTTCTTCCATGGCGAGACATTGAGAAAGACTAAGTCCCCACACAAAATACTCAATATTCTTCCTCTTCAGATCGGATAGGACTTCTGCCTATCAGATGCCACTTTCATTCGATCTTGAATCAATCAGACCTTATCTTCAGTTTTAGAAACCAATTTTGGACCCAGAGCATGCCGCTCACCCAACTCAGTCCAACACAAGGGAGTGTGACACTTACAACCATACTGGCCTCATAAGGTGCCATCTGAATGCTATACTGATAGCTATTGCTGTAGGCGAACTCTGCCAACAACAAATACTCCTCCAAACTTCCTCTGAAATCTATAACACTCCTCAACATATCCTCTAGTACTTGAATCACCCTCTCCGACTGACCATCTGTTTGAGGATGGAAAGCAGTACTGAGTCCAACCTTGATCCCAGAGCCTCATGCAATTTCTTCCAGAACTGATACGTGAAGCGAGGATCTCTATCAGAGATGATCGAGATAGGAATCCCATGCAGTCTCATTATTTTAGATATATATAGTTTAGCCAATTTCTGGAGAGAAAAGTCCGTCCTAACCAGAATGAAATGAGCAGACTTGGTCAATCGATCCACGATGACCTAGACAGAATCTTTCTTAGTGGGTGTTAAAGGCAACCCACTAACGATGTCCATTGTTACTCATTCCCATTTCCACATCGATATCTTTACTAGCTGCAGTAACCTTGAAGGAAACTGATGCTCAGCCTTAACCTGCTGACAAGTCAAAGAGTGAGCAACGAAGTTAGCAACCTCATGCTTCAACCCTGGCCACCAATACAACTTTCGGAGATCTCGGTACATCTTGTTCCCACCGGAATGCATAGCATAGGGACTACTATGCGCCTCCCTCAAAATCGAATGTTGTAACTCCTTATCACTCTGTACACAAATTTGACAGCGAAAACAAAATACGCCATCACTGTTAATCCCAAAATCAGTAGCATCACTAGTCTCAACCTAACATAAACGCAACTCAAGAGACTTATGCCCCATCTATTTACCTCTAATCTGGTCAATCCATGTAGGCTTAACCTGAAATTCCGCTAACAGACTATAATCGTCGAATAGACTGAGTCGATCGAACGTCGCTCTCAGATTGGTCATAGCCCTACAGCTCAAAGCATCTGCTACCACTTTGGCCTTACTAAGATGGTACTCGATGGTGCAGTCATAATCCTTAAGTAGTTCAACCCATCTACGTTGCCTAAGGTTTAACTCCTTCTATGTGAGGAGATATTTGAGGCTTTTATGATTAGTGTAGAGAGTACACTTCTCACCATACAAGTAGTGCCTCCAAATCTTTAAAGCAAAGACTACAGCAGCCAGTTCAAATCATGCGTCTTGAGCTGACGAGACATATAAGCTACCACTTTACCATCCTACATTAGAATGCAACCCAGACCCACATGCGACGCATCACTGTATACCACGAAGTCTCTACCAGGCTCCGGCTGTATCAGAACATGAGCTTGAGTTAGAACAAATTTGAGCTACTCGAAGCTCTCTTGTTGCTTATCAGTCCAGAAAAAGGAAACTCCCTTGCATAGAAGCTTGGTTAACGGTGCTGCGATCAAGGAGAACCCTTCTACGAAGCGTCGATAATAACCTACCAACCCCAAAAAGCTACAAATTTCGGACGCATTCTTCAACTATTTCCACTCCAACACAACCTCAATTTTATGAGGATCAATACAGATCCCCTCTGTAGAGACCACATGTCCCAAAAAGATTACTTCCTGGAGCCAAAACTCACACTTACTAAACTTCACATACAACTATTTCTCACGAAGATTCTGTAGTACCACTCTGAGATGCTCATCATGCTCGTCCTCAGTCTTGGAATACACTAGGATATCATCGATGAATACCACCATAAACCAATCTAGATAAGGCTAGAACACATAGTTCATCAGATCTATAAATGCCACTGGTGCATTGGTCAACCTAAAAGCATAACCAAGAACTCGTAATGTCCATAACGAGTCTTAAATGTCATCTTATACACATCGGCCTCTTTAACCCTCAATTGATGATATCCTAAATGTAGATCAACCTTAGAGAATACAGGAGCCCCTCTGAACTGGTCGAATAGATCATCTATCCTTGGAAGTGGGTACTTGTTCTTGATTGTTAGCTTGTTCAGCTACCGGTAGTCGATACACATCCTCATTGTCCCATCTTTCTTCTTCACAAACAAGTGCTTCCCATGGAGACACATTGGGACGAATGAATCCTCGATCTAACAATTCTTAAATTTGAGCCTTAAGCTCTGTAAGCTCCTTTGGTGCCATTAGGTAGGGCACTATAGACACTGGAGCTGTACCCGAAATGAGCTTAATCCCAAATTCTACTTCTCAGCTCGGAGGTAGACCTTGTAGTTCCTCAGGAAAAACATCTAGAAAGTCATTCACAGTTTTGATGTCCTTAACTAAAGAGTCCCCAGAGTCAAAAATACTGATGTAGGCCAATAATGTCTCACACCCTTTCCTCACTAACTTTTCTGCCACCAACGCAGAAATCACATTAGTCAGATAGTCTCTTTGTTCCCCAATCAAAACTACCTCGCTATCCTCCTCGGTCCTCAAGACAACCCTTTTTGTCGTACAATCCAAACTTACCCAGTGTTTAACCAGCCAGTCCATTCCTAGAATCAAATCAAACTTTCAAAATGAAAGATCTATCAGATCAGCCAGAAGTACTGTCCCTTGAACCTCTAATGGAACGTCTCTAAATAATTTATTCACTTGGATAGACTGCCCCAATAGACTCACAATAGTTACCTCACTAGAAGTACTCTTAATTGGAATCCCCTAGGTTTCAGACACAGTAGTGGCTACGTAAGAGTGTTAGAGCCTATATCTATCAATCCCAAATAAGGTACATTATAAATAAAAACGTACCCGTTGTAACATCCCAAATTTAGGCCTAGTAGAATTGGGCCCAATGGGCCTTGGGCATAGTAGCATATACAATTTTAAGAACAAGAGAATGGCTTAAGTGCAAGTTGGACCTATTAGGTGAGTGATTTTGAAGATAAGGGGGCTTCTATGAAGTCGCGGGATCAAACTTGGGCTTAGAAAAAATTTTGGTTTTAGGTGAATAAAACCCTTGGAGTTAGTAGGTAGGATTTAGGAATAAAATGTGGAGAAAATGACACAAGTGAAGTGTATGGTCTAGTGGCAAAGTGACGCCACATAAGAGGCAAGGGGGTGACGCCAAAAGGAAGAAAGGAGATCCAAGGTTCAAGGCGTGGCACTTGCATTTCTTTTTGGTATTTTTTCAAAATGGATTTAGACCTTGGTCATAGACTTTTCTTTAGTTGCGCATGGTTTTAGACACAAGAGGAGGAGCTGGTGGCTTAGTGGCAAGTGGCATGAATTGACTGATGGGAGAGCCTGGGTTCGAATCTCATGACAAGCAAGGGAGTATTTATTTTGCGGGTTGGACGACAAGAGTTTGAGTTGTATTTAACCTCTACTGACGGAGGGATCCCACATCGAAAAGATACAAAGAAGGAAGGTGAGAAGCTAGCTATATATAGAGCTGTCTAGGAGGAAAGTAAGCATACCTGGTTGGCGTTGGGCATAGGAGTTCTCGGAGCGGGTTTAGTAGCTTTAGATTCCTATTAGGTGTGTATCTCGCCCTACTCTAGCTGTAGAACGGCAAATGTCGAAATGCCGATCATACGGCAACAGTAGCCACACGAGCGTGTGAGCGCACGTGTGGGGACTTCGACGCGATAGTTGAGGCCATCAGTAGCATTCTTGTGGGTTAGGTTGTTTGGGCCACGATGGACCCGTGGGCACATATGAGTAAATTGTATGATTGTGTAGTATATATTGGACTAGACTAGGTGAATCTCATATACGTGGCTAGATTAGTGCTAGATAGGCCTCACGAGCGTGTGGGCCCGAATAGGCCGAAGTTGGGTTTTTGGCCCAATAGTCTGGTGACGACCGGAAATGGTAGCCGTGTCACTCAAAGTGACAGTGGGCCTTTGAAAAGGCTGTTATAGGGCAAAATTATTGAATTACCCCTGGTTTGCAAAATTACCGATACCCCTGGTTTACAAAATTACTAAATTACCCCTGGTTTGGAAAACTACTGAATTACCCCTGGTTTGTAAAATTACTAAATTACCCTTAGTTTATGAAATTACCAAAATACCCCTGGTTTACGAAATTATCGAAATATCCCTTGTTTATGAAATTACCGAAATATCCCTAGTTTGTAAAATTATCGAAATACCCATAGTTTATGAAATTACCAAAATACCCATGGTTTGCAAAATTATCGAAATACCCATGGTTTGCAAAATTATCGAAATACCCTCGATTTGTAAAATTACCACTTTACCCCTAAATGACAAAATGACCATTGTACCCTCGTGGTAGTACTAGCATTTTATGTGTTAATTGTATGATTGATTATGTTTGAGATACACTACATACAGGAATTAGTTATGAGTAGAATTACCGAACTACCCTGAAGGGTAGGATTACTAGAATATCCTTACAGGGTAAAATGACTGATTTGCCCTTATAGGTAAGTGATTGGCTTGTGCTATGATATGACCTGTTTGGCTATGGTTGTATAAATGATATGCTTTTATTACATGTTTAAATGATTGTTATTGAGCATGGCCATTCTGCATACACGTGTAATGATTGAGCATGACATACATGACATATTGCATAGGGTTGGGATATTGATGATCGGGGAAGTATATATCGATGGCTCTGCCACATTCTGTATAATGGTTATATGCCAACCTAAATATGGCTCTGTGCCATCTTGATTATGGCGTTGTGCCAATCGTATTTACCCAAGGCTGTGTGTCGATTATATTACTGTCGCTGATGGCTATGTGCCAAGCATAATACAGTTATTAATGACTCTGTGTCAATCCTATTTACCCAAGACTGTGTGCCTATTATATTATTATTTGATAACTCTGCCACATATATCGATGGCTCTGCCACATTATTTCGGTGGCTTGGTGCCACACATATTAGTGACTTTGTCCTATTATATCGGCTTTGAGCAGCATGGCTGTTAGCATGACTGTCAAAGAGGAGTGTAGAGGATGGAGGGTTGATTGTAGAAATCCCCACAGGAGTGCTGAGGTTGGATATATGGAGTGGAGTGTAGAGGATGGAGTACTAGGTTGGGCTGGGTTGCATTGCATTCACTATTTATGCCATGTTGTTAGGGCTACGGCCCAGTTCGACTCATATGGGCTTATGCCAATTTCATTACTATGAGAGCTAAGGATCAAAGTGCTTCTATGGGCTTAGGCCCAGTTATCGTTTGTATAGGGGATTACACACTGAGTTCTCGTAACTCACCCTTCTAGCTAATTTTGCAGGTAATTCCTAGCTTTGCAGATTTGGAGCCGAGGTGAACTCTATGGTGGCCATACATCGTAGCTTAATGAATTCCATTTTGCGGTACTATAGATTTTATTTAAATTTGGGTTTTTGTTTTGTAGTAAGGCCTTTGGTATTTTGTTTTGGTTTTAGCTTTTAATTCGGTTACTGCTTATTAATTTTGAATGCTCAATTTGGGATTTTCTAAAATATTAATAACGATTTTTCTGTAATATTAATACACGGTTTACAAACTCTAATGGATAAAACTCTGGATCTTCTTAACGTTGATAACTCTTTTCAAAATATCGCATGTCTACAATAATTTAAATGTCATTTTTCTGAAACTCATTGAGTTCGATTAATTATAAACAAGATCATCGGAAATAGCAACGAAAATTTTTTTGTAAAGAGAACTATAAAACAAATTGGATTTTTCACAAGCAACAAAACTTGATATTAATACACGCGGATCCTTGGCGGTTCGAGTCGGGTCTCGGGTCGATTAGGACCATACGACGTCGTTTGGCATATGGGCTGAAGGCTTGAAACTACGCCGTTTTTTGATTTCTTATAAAAGTCTTATTTTTTAAAAAAAAATCATTTTTGCAGCTTCATTTTAAAAAAAGGGGGGGGGAGGGCTTCCCAAAATTCTCTCGGCCTTCCCATTTTCCGATTTGGGGTTCTGGCCAACTCCGGCGAGTCTCCACCATACACGGCGGTCGGAGACGCCAGGAAAATGGGTTTTTTAACCTTTTTTTTAAAAAATGATGAGGGCTTTTAGGATCCCCACGCAAAAAATGAAAAGAAAAAAAAAAGAAAAGAAGTCGAACGAATTTCTCCCCTTCGGATCTTCACCGAAACTTCACGGGTTTCGAGAAGTCCAGGGGTCGGCGACGACCTTCAATCGGCAATCGACAAGAAAAAAGGGTAAGTTTTATTATTATTATTATTATTTATATTCCAAAATAACAAAAATATCAAAAAAAGCACCTTTAAAACTTTGAAATAGATTCTGGTTCTTGTTTGTGTTCTGAAATTTTTGTGTATTTCCTTGTGTAAAAAATTACATTGTTGCTTTCGGTTTTTATAGCCGAATGAAAAAGAAAAATAGTATTATTTTGCATTCTTACTTACATCTCTCTTCTTTGTCCTTGTTGCTTTCTTTTGTTATGTTTGTAGGTCCTTGGGGTCAACGGAGAAGAGGTTGTTTCTTTGGTGAAGGGCTGAGCGTAAGGCGCACTGTGGAGAGCCTTGGGACGCGATGCTTGAGACAAGGCGAGGGCACGGCGCTTGAGGCTCTACGCCTAGGGTTTGAAACCCTAGGCTTTTTAAAAAATTTTAATTTTGGTCTATTGGGTCGAGAGAAATCGGGCCAATAGGAATTGGGTTGTAATTGGGTCTTGAGTTTTAATTGGGGCTAACCAAGCCCCGATATTTGTAATGACTGTAAGATTTTTTGGACTTTTATTATTTTTATTTGATTTTATTAGTTTGTTTTGGGCCAGGGCAAAATTTGAGCTTTACAACAAGCATGACTGAAATGCATGGTGGGTGACATTATAAAAAGTAATAGATGCTTGTTTTGCTAATGCTGTGTGATTCACTTCATCATCATCCCATGTAAAATTTTAGAAGCATTTTGGATGGCTGATTCTCACGTTTGAACATTCTTTTCATCTGCTCATGCAATAAAGCAAAAGATTGTGCACTCAGTTTATTATCTTATGCTTCCGCTCATTTCATTTTAGTTTGCTATATTAGTATCTTCTTCCTTAGAAATCTTGATAAATTACTACAAATTTTGATAAAAGCTTTTCATAATTTGTTTACAGCCAAATTTCACACATGTAAAAGAAAGCGGACAATCTCACAGGGGAATTGGAATTGGACAAAAAAAGGCTTTACATTCACCAATCTAACATTTCTCAACACTACAAAATACTTGCGAGATGTATTTTTTATGCATTATTCATTAATCAATTATAAATGTCTATTTATCTTCTTACTTTTAAAGATAAAAATATCAATAACATTATAACCACGGTTTAATTACGATTTAAATTCTCAAATATTAGGAATTGAAAATTCACATTGGCCACGTAAACCCTCAAAAGATTAGCCTACCAAATTGTAATATTCTGTATTGATAAAAATTAAAAGTCAATACTAAAAATTTATTTTCTTTATAAGTTGATATAAATTAATTAATGAACTAATATATTATTCATGTCATATATAAATAAAATAATTAATTCAGTTATTCATGGCTAAATCTAATGTATTTATCAATAAATATTACTTAATTGATTCAAAAAAGTAACTATATAAATTTATCATTTACATAGGTAATTAATTATATGAGTTATTAAACAAATCCTTAGAAGCTTTATTTTCACATAATATTCATAAAATTGAATGCTAAAAATATGCTATAATTAATTAATCCTGAAAAATAAAAATATATGTGTTCAGTTTTCAAAATTTCATAATTAGTGTATCTAATCATATATATATATATATATATATATATTAGTTTATCTAATCATATATATATTATATTATATAAAAGAAGGTCCAAGAGTATATATGAAAACATTGAGTCTTGAGATGATTTTTTAGTGTTTTAAAATATTTCCTTAATGATTAACCTATAATTGTGGGACCTATTATTACTTAATTTAATTTAATCACATTATATAATAATTAATTTAATTTAATTTAATTATCATATTATATGCCTGATTATTAATAATATTATATAATAATTTAATCAAATTTATTTAAGAATCAAATATAAATATAACATTTATTTTTATCGAATTTATTAGATAAGACACGGAGGGTTATTATATATAAGATATAATATAATATAATATAATATAATATAATATTATATAGTACAATATATAATAACATAGAACTCTGGAATAATTTTAGTAACAATTAGTTCTAAACCAATTTTAACATATTTGTCACCTATTACATGTTGATACATTAACATGATTTGATTTCGTAATCAAATTATTAGTGAAACATTATAAAAATTAAATAGATTTATAAAAATAATTAAATGAATTTTAATTAATACATACAATTGGCCTGTACATCACATGAGTATGCAAACTAGTGTAAATCTATATTTATATTAATAATTAAATATTAACTCTTTCTGATATGCCAATGAGTCCTTGGCATAGTTGGCAAAAAGTTGAGGTCCTCATATTTAAATATTCAAAGTTGAATTTTATCATGCACAAATGGCATATGTAAGTTCTCTTTCACATTATTACTTTCACATTATTATGGGTTTAAGTCGACCTTAGTTTGAATATATTTTGATTTTTAATTCTTTGTGCTTTATATTAAGTTGATTATAGCTATAATTGATTAAACATTTAGAATTTATTCTTTGTGTTGTACCTATAATTGTACTTGAAAAGCCTCAATGGATTAGGCTTTTCCTAAAGGGTGAATTGATAATTTAAAAAATGCTAAAGAAAAAAAAAAGGATAGAAAAATCAAATATGATACTTATAGTTGATATTAATTACCTATCTCTATTATCTTAATTCTGCGATTTTCTTAATTCACTAAATTGTTTATACTTAGTTACAGTAGAAACCTATTTCTTTCTTTCTTTTTTTGGAAAGGATGTAAACAAAAAAGGTCTAAGGTAGGTGGTTACCCTCCAATTACAAATTGGTGGAAATGGTGTAAACAAAGAAATCTCTGTAAAGTGTGTGTTCACAAAATAAAAGCTAAATATGATAAAAATTGTACAATGATTTAGCAATAATTCTCTCACTAAAAATATGTGCAAGAGAAAGACCGAAGAAAATAAAGCTCTCCTATATTTTCATTTCATTTGATGATTGGATACTAATTTCTTGTTTATTAAAGTGCTCACAAGATATATTTGTACTAAGGATTTTATTCCTAGCCATTTGAAGTTGTTGGGATGAAATATAATCGTTGAAAGGGGAAAATTCGTATTATTTTTTTTAACTTGGACAGTCAATCATTGATAAGATATCTATACTTTTAAGTTAGGTATTGATATCTTTTATTTATCAATAAAGTATCTATAGTTCGGGTTAAATATTGATATCTTAAGAGCAAGTGTCAATACTTATAATTTATTAATCAGTACATGAAGAACAAGTATTAATACTTTACCCTCTAGAAATGCTTGTGGTTATTGGCTTCCAAGGTATCAATACTTTAGATAAGATACTGATACTTAGCCTGCTCAAAAAATGCTTAAGAACATCTTCAAAATATTTTAGATTGACTAAAAAAAACATTTGAAACATATCAAATCATTTTATTAAAGAGTTTTCGAGTATTTTAAGATTTTGAGATTGTTTAATGAGATTTTAATAAAATTTTCATAAAATAATTTAAGAATAAATATGTAAAATTTATTTTAAAAATTATTATATGTCCTTCATTTTTCTTTTCTTTTCTTTTTTTTTTTTTTTTTTTTTGTAATTCCAGGCCCTAAGTGTGTTGAATCCCTTGATTTCCTATGAGATTTGTTCTCCACCAACATTTACGGGCCATAAGTTATGCTTTTCTCCCATGTTCTATCAACGGCCATACTCACAACCTCTAACAAAGTTTCCAACGAAGGTGCAATTTTCCCAGAGTTGGGTTCAGAGACCCTAAAAGGACAAACTTCTTTTACATGAATATACTGCCCATAGTGGAAACAAACCGTTGGTAAGAATTCATACTCAACCTTCTGTATTTTTCCATTCATTAAAACTTGGGACACCAACGGTTTATCCAAGTTTACATACACAGCTATACAGGCGAATCGACTTCTAACCCTATTGTCTATGTTCATATCCAGTTTTACAACCTTTCCAATTAACCCCCTATTTCCGTAAGAATTTTCCACTTGTAAAAGTATCCTGGTATGCCTGAAAGTCTTATCCACGACATCACGATGCTCAAGAATGTCTATGCTGGATTAAAAGACACCGACCAAGGTTTACTGTCAGATATTGCCCAAAAGGACCTAAGGTCCTTCTGCAAGGATCTTTTTGTAGTCAATTTTGTTTTGAAATTTGGCCAAGAAATAGTCATTCTCAATTTCCATCAACTAGAACAACGACGATGGCTTCCATAAACTATAGATTTTATTCTGCAACACTGAGTAACCAATGTTACGTCCCAAAAGCTTTAAAACCACAGTGTTTCCGTATAAACTATGTTGAATATCTGAAATGTTTGATGTATTAAATTTTTTTATGAGTCAGCTCTATAATAATGATATTCGGGCTTTGAGCCTAGCAAGTCTTGTGCAGGTGAATTAAATCGAGGCTTTATGCCTAGCAGGCTTATTGCCGGTGTATAAAAATCAGACTTTAAGTCTAGTAGGCTTTGCGCCAGTGTGTGTGTAACATCCTGAATTAATGGGCCTTTGCATTTGATGTGTATTACGTTCAATGTGTTAATTACAGTATTTAAGGGGCTCAGATTGGCCGAGGCCTTGGTTAAATTTTCTATTTGGACATTAGAGGGTTTAAAAGATGTTATCTCTGTTTCAATCACAAGTTGGCTTGTGGCCCAGTGACAAATGGCACCATTTAGAGAGCAAGGAGGTGGCATCAACTAAGGAGGCCCAAAGGCAAGGGGCATGAAGCCCAATTCCTTTAACTGTAATTAGCTAAATTTCAGCAAATAGGTGGGTAAGGTTGGACGGCAACAAGGCTTAAAAATAGGGAGATTTATCTTTTGGATAATATAGATAATTGTGCTGATATTAGTTATGAGTAGATTAAAGAGAAAAGATGGGAGTTATCTGCTGTAGGCAGAGTTGGCTGAAATACCAACTCTGAGGGGAGGAGTTGGCTGAAATTCCAACTCTAAGGGGAGGAAGAATCAATTTTGATGTGGCATAAGGGGTGCCAAAATTCTCCATGTTTGTCAATTAGTCTCGATTTTCAGAAGAGGGCAATTTTGGCATTTGATAGGTAAGTGCCGAAATCCCCTATAAATAGTAGTGTATCTCTTCAAATTCTGGCATTTGAACCCTAGTCTTTGTGCCAAAATTCTCAGTCCTTCTCTACACTTTCTATTCTCTTTTCTTTTCCAAAAACCGAAACCTCTCAACTTTCTTCTCATCTCCATAATCAAATACTTTTGATTATTTCTTTTTATTTTTTTCTCTCTCTGTTGATTTCCCTACTAAAAGTGAAACCTTTTTAATTCACTTTCTTTTTCCATTCTTTTCCTCTTGTGCTGATTTTTCCATAAACTAGGATTTTCTAGAAGTGCTGATTTCTCTATAAAGATAAGAACCAAATTCTTTTCTCTTTCGATTTTAAGACTATAGCCGAATGGCTAGTAGATTGATATGCTATCTTTAGTTTGACTCTTTCGTTAATTGCATGTTCTTTTGGGCAGCACTCCAAAAAATTGTAGTAGATCAAATCATCCAGATCTCAAAAAGCCGAGAACCATTAATCTCTAGTATCTTATCGATTTGGGATCTCAAAGTAAGGGATTTCTTTAGATTCCCATTAAGATTTGCTATCATAATTGAGTTATTAACTCATATGATATGGTTTAACCCTATTTCGCTATAGTAGTTCTGACAAGGACTTTTTGGATGGAATCAAATATGGATCAGGCAAAGGAGAAGGTTGGGTCCGTAAACCCAATCCCTAAGTTTAAGAAACGAGTAGTGTCCGCTATTCGATATTGGCCACCAAGTTGTGGACCAGCTTCTGAACAACATCTTAGGCAGATAGCAGTCGTTTGGCTTCTGATAGTGTCAACATAGAGGGTGTTGTCTTAGCAGTAATAAGGTGTGTAGATTCTTAACACATAAGCATTTATATATTATATGTATGCTAAGGGCTAAAAGCCAGAAAGAAAGGCTGCATGAACAGTCGTATTACCCAGAAGGGGTAGGCATGGGATGCCAGGCATGTACCCATAGAAACTTTTCTATGTGAATCGTAGCATATGAAAGTACGAGATCTGTTAGATGGCTTGATGACTTGTTTCTTGTATGTATGTATGCATGGGATGGGATTGATTGATGGATTTATGGTAGGGGAGCAGGGTCGCGAGGCGATCGTGGCTTTGCCACAGGCAGTGTAGCTGTCGAATACTATATGTATTTCTGAGGTTCGCGTAAGCGATCGGTCTATAAGACAAGCAGCATAGCTGTCGAATACTATATGTATTTTTGAGGTTCGCATAAGTGATCGGTTTATATGATAGGTAGTATAGCTGCCGATATGGTGTGTAGCAGATGGAGGGTTGATTATAGAAATCCCCACGGTGTAAAGGTTGGTACAGGGGCGGTTAGAGGATAGACTCTTAGGTTTTGGGATGGGCCATGATGGATGACATAATCTGTTACCATTGCATGTAGGCCAAGGTCCATAATGTGTTTGTGGGCCCTAGGCTATTATGTGTTTTTAAGTTCTGCACACTGAGTCTTGGTGACTCACCCCTTTTATTTTTCCCACTCTACAGATGAGCAGTAGACCGTGGACGCAAGAGCTGAGGCGACTCGAGGGGCCATCAAGACTCTAATTTTCATTATGGATTATTATTTTTTTTTTTTGGAATATATTTTTGTAATAAGGCCCCATAACTTAGGTTTCGATATATCTTCTTTCTTGTTATGTTGGTTTTTACCACTTATGTTTTGCTTCAAAGTCTCAAATATAAAATTAAATTGAAAATGGGCTTTTCAAACCCAATCAACGCATTTAATAAAGTTATTATTTTCAAAACCCCACATTTAATGGATTATTCGGCTATAATAAACTAGTTTTTCCAAAACCCATCAAAGCAATGTTTTCAAGAATTAAACCCGTAGCAAACCAGATCCGGTAATGACATATGGGCGATTTTGGGGTGTTACATTTTTGATATTAGTGCCCAGTTCAAAACTTGGGCTGTGAAATGGGTCTAGTAGGAATTTATAAAAGTAATGTAAGTTGAGAAAAGTTTTGGAAGATATGGCCTTCGAGTCTACCGGCACCCCGATCCACCCAGGTAAGTATTCTAACCTTTGATGTGATATATATAATGGGTTTGATGGGCCTTATGGTCGTAGACTAGTATGATAATGATAATGGACCTTAGGCTTAGATTAAATGATACTTCAAACTCCATAAGACTTAATTCCCCTAATTAAACATATCTGTGGACCAGTCACAGGGTTAGGGTGTGGTAACAGGCATAAGCATGTCTAGGATTGGATCCAGGAAGAGCTTGGTACTTACGCAGTCCTAGTGACTCACCTCCTCTTTTTGGAATCCTACCTGCTGCGTAATGACTATTGGCCTTAGCCACGAGGACTTGTTAATAGGTTAAAATTCATAATTAAAACCCGAAAGGGACTAGTACCCTATTTTTGTAAAATAACTTGTATGTCCCTGATTTTGTAAAAATTATTCGCAATACCCTATGTTGAGAAACTTTATCGAGATACCCTTGATTTTGTAAAATTACCAAAAATACCCTTGTTCAAAAAATTACCAAAGTACCCCTGTACGAGAAATTACTAAAGTACCCTTAATCAACGAAAATTATTGAAATACCCCCAATTGATAATTACCGAAATACCGTCAGATTGTAAAATTACCAAAAATAACCTTATTTTGAAAAATCACCAAGAAACCTTATTTTGGAAAAATTACAAAAATACCCTTAGGTAGTGAAATGACAAAAATACCCCTAGGTGATGAATGTAAGTTCGTGGATGTTTACTTGTGTGTTTGATGCATGTACATGGTGCTCTGCTTGATGTTGATTGGATGTGAACTCTAGAATTAGGGAATGCAGACTTGAGGACTGAACTTGTAGATAGAATTCGAATTCAAAAGAATTATTGTTAAAACTACTTTTCATAAGACTGTCCGTTATTAATCAGTGGAAGAAAGAATTATTAATTCATAAAATTTTTAATCAGATAATTCGCGAACGGTAGAATTAGCACTAGAAGATGTGGTGTGCGTGGCCGAGGTAGAGGTAGGATTACTGTGTCAGAACCCGTGGGGTCTGGTCACGAGTTAGGGAATGAAGTTCCAGTGCCACCAGATGTGGAGGCAGAGTTTCAAGATCAAACGGCCGGAGATAATGCTGTATCTCATGCTATGTTAAAGGTTTTGGAGAGAGTTGTTGGAGCAGGCATGGGCACAGGAGCCCGGAAGTCTGTGCCAGAGCGACTGAGAGCCAATGGGGTGAAAATGTTTAAGGGAATCTCGGGTGTAGCTCCTAGTACAACTGTGTACTGGTTGGAAGTAATGGAGCAGATCATGAATGATATCGACTTTACGGATGAAGAGAAGCTGAAGGGAGTGGTGTCTCTTCTTTGGGATGAAGCTTATCAATGGTGGCTTACGGTTAAGGAAGGTACCGTAGCTGACCATATCACTTGGGATTGCTTTAAGGCGATGTTCCAGAGTAAGTATATTAGAATGAGTTATGTGGATGCGCAGCGTAGAGCATTCCTGAATTTGGTTTAGGAAAGTAGGTTGGTGGCAGCATATGAAGCAGAATTCTTAAGCCTTAGTTGTTATGCTCGAGGGATAGTGGCCACGGAGAATGATCGATGTGTTCGTTTTGAGGATGGCCTGAAGGATGATCTACGGTGTTGATAGCTTCATAGCGGGAGAGGAAATTTACTGTGCTTGTGGAGAAAGCTAAGATAGCTGAGGAGGTAAAGCGAACGGAGAAGCTAAACCGAGATATAGATAGGGGTGGAGGTAAGAGAAACTTTGGAGCATCAGGAACAACTAGGAGTAACCAGAAAAGACCTAGGTCGGATTGACTGAAACGGGTTGAAAGACCTGCTGTTAACCAAACACAAAAGTGTGCCCGATGTGACAAATTCAATGCAGGCGAGTGTAGGGCAGGCAGTGGGAAGTTCTTTAGGTGTGGTTCTTTGAACCATCAGATAAGAGATTGTCCTCAGCCACGGGATGAGGAAAGACCAAGAGGGCAGGGAAATGCTCTACCGGATAGAGGATGTCAACAGCCACAGAGAGGTCATGGTCCGGCCAGAGGCGGTAATGGTTTCGGTCGGGGTTATGGAGCACCAGACCGAGGGGAAGGAAACACTGAGGCAAGGCAGCCGGGGTTGGTTTATACTGGCAGACGTCGGAAGGAGGCTGATGTACCAGATGTTATAAACGGTACATTTTTAATTTTTGGATTGCCTTATGTTGCATTGATTGACATTGGGTCAACACATTCATATGTTGCTATTAGTGTGTCTGAAACTTTAAGTTTAGATTTTGAAGTTACCCCTAGGGCGATGATGGTAATTAGCCCATTAGGACAATCTGTGATAGTAGATAAACTTTATCGGGAGGTACCCTTAGAAGTTCAGGGAATAGTTTTCCTGACGGATTTGATGGAATTACCGTTTGGGGAGTTTGACTTAATTTTAGGCATGGACTGGCTAGTGAAGTATCAAGCCAACTTAGGTTGTGTAGCCAAGCGGATGGTGTTAACAACCCCCGATGGAGGTGAAGTGTTAGTGATAGGAGAAAGGGGGAATTGTCTGTCAAACGTGGTAACTACCCTAAGAGTAGAAAGAATGGTGAGAAAAGGGTGCAAGGCAGTTCTAATGTTTGTACGTGCGTTGGAAGCCAATGACCTAACTGTTAAGGACGTTAGGATGGTGAAGGAAATTCCTGATGTCTTTCCCGAAGAGCTTCTGGGATTACCTCCGGATCGACAAGTGGAGTTTAGAATTGATCTTCTTCCAGGAACAGCGCCGGTATCTATAGCTCTATATAGAATGGCGCCGTAGGAGTTGGTGGAATTGAAAGCGCAAATCCAAAAGTTATTGGATAGAGGGTTTATTCAACCAAGTGTGTCGCCTTGGGGAGCACCGGTGTTATTTGTTAAGAAGAAGGATGGTTCAATGCGTATGTGTATTGACTATCGTCAACTGAATAAGTTAACCATCAAGAACAAATACCCGCTGCCGAGGATCGATGACTTGTTCGATCAGTTGAAGGGGGCCTCAATCTTTTCAAAGATAGATCTAAGGTCTGGGTATCATCAGCTTAAGGTCATGGAGGTGGATATTCATAAGACGGTTTTTAGGACTCGCTATGGTCACTACGAGTTCATGGTGATGCCATTTGGGTTGACTAACGCACCAACAACTTTTATGGATATGATGAACCGAGTGTTACAACCCTACTTGGATCGGTTTTTGTGGATTTTATTGATGACATCTTGGTCTATTCAAGATCAGGAGAGGAGCACGATTCACATCTACGCGTGGTTCTACAGATTCTGAGGGAGAAGCAGCTTTATGCCAAATTCAGCAAGTGCAAATTTTTGCTAAAGGAAGTTACTTTTCTAGGTCACGTGGTGTCAGCAGAGGGGATTAGGGTTGACCCTCGAAAAATTGAAGTAGTGTTGGATTGGAAACCGCCTAAGTCGGTGGTAGAAATTTGAAGTTTTCTTGGTTTAGTCGGGTACTGTAGAAGATTTGTGGAAGGCTTTTCTTTGATTGTGGCACCGTTGACTAAGTTGTTACGAAAAGGAGTTTCGTTTGTATGGACTGATAAGCAGCAAGATAGTTTCGAGAAGTTAAAAAGGATATTAACGGAGGCTCCGGTGTTGATTCAGCCAGAGGCTAGGAAGGAGTTCATAATTTACTGTGATGCTTCGCACACGGGATTAGGATGCGTGTTGATGCAAGATAGAAAGGTGGTTGCGTATACATCACGATAGTTAAGACTGCATGAAGCAAACTATCCCACCCATGATTTGGAGTTGGCAGCGGTGGTGTTTACCTTGAAAATTTGGAGGCATTATTTGTATGGGGAGAAATCTGTCATTTACACGGATCATAAAAGCTTGAAGTACCTTTTGACTCAGAAGGAGTTGAATCTGAGGCAAAGGAGATGGATCGAGTTGTTAAAGGATTATGACTGCTCGATCGAGTATCATCTAGGTAAGGCTAACGTGGTGGCAGATGCTCTAAGCCGTTAGGTGATCTCTCATTTGAGAGCGATGTTTGCTCACCTTAGCTTATATGATGATGGAAGTCCACTAGCTAAACTTCAGGTGAAAACCTCATGGGTTAGTCAAGTTAAGGAGAAACAGCAGATCGATGGATTGCTTAGGGGAAAGTTGCAGTTGATTTCAAGTGATGAGCCAACGAAATTCAGTGTGAATGAGGAAGGATTATTATGTTTTCAAAGGAGAGTGTGCATGCCAAAAGACCCTGAGTTGAGGCGAAGGATTTTGCAAGAAGCGCATGGTAGTCCATACGCTATGCATCCTGGAGGGAGTAAGATGTATCGAGATTTACGGGAAAAGTTCTGGTGGCCAGGCTTAAAGCGAGAGGTGACTGAATTGGTAGGGAAGTGTTTAACCTGTCAGCAGGTAAAGGTGGAGCATCAGTTACCATCAGGTTTGTTGCAACCTGTAAAGATTCCCCAATGGAAGTAAGAAAGGATCATAATGGACTTTGTTAGTGGGCTACCTCTCATGCCTACTAGGAAAGATTTAGTTTGGGTGATCGTTGATCGGTTGACGAAGTCCACTCATTTTGTACCGGTTCGGGTCAATTATTCCTTACAAAAGTTAGCTAAGCTGTATATAGCGGATATTGTAAGGTTGCATGGAGTACCTGTGTCGATTATCTCAGACCGAGATCTTAGGTTTACGTCAAGGTTTTGAAAGGCGTTGCATCAAGCGTTGGAGTGCAAGTTGGATTTCAAGATCTGAGTTTCATCCTCGTAATCGATGGACGACCGAGTGGGTAATTCAGATCTTGGAGGACACGTTAAGGGGGTGTGTCATTGATTTCAGAGGTAGTTGGGAGGAGTTCCTGCCATTGGCAGAGTTTGCTTACAACAACAACTACCGATCTAGTATTGGATGGTGCCTATGAAGCATTATGCAGCAAAATGTCGTACTCCTACCTGTTGGATGGAATTAGGGGAACGTCAGATTTTGGGTCCGGAGTTGGTTACCGAGACGGAGGAGAAGGTTGAGTTAATTTGGGCTCGATTAAAGGAAGCGTCAGACAGACAGAAGTCCTATGCTGATCTGAAGCATAGGGACATAGAGTTTGCAGTGGGTGACAAGGTGTTCTTGAAAGTGTCGCCATGGAAGAAAGTATTAAGATTTGGACGAAAGGGTAAGCTAAGTCCCAGATTCATCGGACCTTATCAGGTGCTGAAACGAGTTAGATCAGTAACATATCAACTAGAGCTACCTCCTAAGCTAAGCCAAATTCACGATGTATTTCACGTCTCTATGTTAAGATGATATTGTTCGGATCCATCTCATGTGATGCCCGTGGAGGAAATCGAGGTAAGACTTGACTTATCCTTTGAAGAGGAGCCAGTGGAAATCTTAGATCGTGATGTCAAAGAATTACAAAGGAAGAAGGTTCCGTTGGTGAAGGTTCTATGGCAGAATCACGGCTCTGAGGAGGCTACGTGGGAACCGGAGGAAGCGATGTGACAGCAATACCCGCATCTATTCGGATCAGGTAATTTCGAGGACAAAATTTCTTTAAGGGGGTAGAACTGTAACATCCTGAATTGATGGGCCTTTGCATTTGATGTGTATTACGTTCAATGTGTTAATTAGAGTATTTAAGGGACTCAGATTGGGTCGAGGCCATGGTTAAATTTTTTGTTTGGACATTAGAGGGTTTAAAAGATGTTTTCTATGTTTCAATCACAAGTGGGCTTGTGGCCTAGTGGCAAATGGCGCCACTTAGAGAGCAAGGAGGTGTCGTCAACTAAGGAGGCCCAAACGCAAGGGGAATGAAGCCCAATTCCTTTAACTATAATTAGCTAAATTTCAGCATATAGGTGGGTAAGGTTGGAAGGCAACAAGGCTTAAAAATAGGGAGATTTATCTGCTGGATAATATAGATAATTGTGCTGATATTAGTTATGAGTAGATTAAGGAGAAAATATGGGAGTTATCTGCTGTAGGCAGAGTTGGCCGAAATACCAACTCTGAGGGGAGGAGTTGGCCAAAATTCCAACTCTAAGGGGAGGAAGAATCGGTTTCAATGTGGCATAAGAGGTGCTGAAATACCCCATGTTTGTCAATTAGTCTCGATTTTCAGAAGAGGGAAATTCTGGCATTTGATAGGTAAGTGCTAAAATCCCCTATAAATAAGAGTGTATCTCTTCAAATTTTGGCATTTGAACCCTAGTCTTTGTGCCGAAATTCTCAGTCCTTCTCTACACATTCTATTCTCTTTTCTTTTTCAAAAGTCGAAACCTTTCAACTTTCTTCTCATCTCCATAACCGAATACCTTTGATTTTTTCTTTTTCTTTTTTTCTCTCTCTGTCGATTTCCCTACTAAAAGTCGAAACCTTTTTAATTCACTATCTTTTTCAATTTTTTTACGTCTTGTATCGATTTCTCCATAAACCAGGATTTTCTAGAAGTGCTGATTTCTCTGTAAAGGTAAGAACCAAATTCTTTTCTCTTTCGATTTTAAGACTATAGCTGAATGGCTAGTAGATTGATAGGCTATCTTTAGTTTGACTCTTTCGTTAATTGCATGTTCTTTTGGGCGGCACTCCGGGAAATCATAGTAGATTGAATCATCCAGATCTCAAAAAGTCAGGAACCATTAAACTCTAGTATCCTATCGATTTCAGGATGTCAAGTTAAGTGATTTCTTTATATTCCTATTAAGATTCGCTATCATAATTGAGTTATTAACTCATATGATATGGTTTAACCCTATTTTGCTATAGTAGTTCTAACAAGGACTTTTTGGATGGAATCAAATATGGATCAGGCAAAGGAGAAGGTTGGGTCCGTAAACCCAATCCCTAAGTTTAAGAAATGAGCAGTGTCCACTATTCGAGATTGGCCGTCGGGTTGTGGATAAAACTTCAACAAGATCTTTGGCGAGATAGCGATTGTATCGGTTTAAGCGGTGTTGAAATAGAGGGTGTCGTCTTAATAGTAATAAGGTGTGTAGATTTTTAACACATAAGCATTTATATATTATATGTATGCTAAGGGCTAAAAGCCGAAAAGAAAGGCTGCATGAACAGTCGTATTACCCAGAAGGGGTAGACATGGGATGCCAGGACGTACCCATAGAAACTTTTCTATGTGAATCATAGCATATAAAAGTACAAGATCTGTTAGATGGCTTGATGACTTATTTATTGTATGTATGCATGCATAGGATGGGAGTTATTGATGGATTTATGGTAGGGGAGCAGGGTTGCGAGGCGATAGTGGCTTTGCCACAGGCAGCATTGCTTTCGAATATTATATGTATTTCTGAGGCTCGCGTAAGCGATCGGTCTATACGACAGGCAGCATAGCTATCAAATACTATATGTATTTTTGAGGTTCGCGTAAGCGATCAGTCTATATGACAGGCAGCACAGATGTCGATATGATGTGTAGCGGATGGACGGTTGATTGTAGAAATCCCCACGGTGTAAAGGTTGGTACGGGGGCGTTTAAAGGATGGACTCTTAGGTTTTGGGATGGTTCATGATGCATGACATAATCTCTTACCATTGCATGAGGGCCAAGGCCCATAATGTGTTTGTGGGCCCTAGGCTATTATGTGTTTTTAAGTTCTGCACATTGAGTCTTGGTGACTCACCCCTTTTATTTTTCCCACTCTGCAGATGAGCAATAGACCCGTGGACACAGGAGGCGAGGCGACTCGAGGGGCCATCAAGACTCTAATTTTCATTATGGATTATTAATATTGTTTTTTTCTGGATATTTTTGTAATAAGGCCCCATAACTTAGGTTTCGATTTATCTTCTTTCTTGTTATGCTGGTTTTTACCACTTATGTTTTGCTTCAAAGTCTCAAATATAAAATTAAATTGAAAATGGGCTTTTCAAACCCAATCAACGCATTTAATAAAGTTATTATTTTCAAAACCCCACATTTAATGGATTATTCGGCTATAATAAACTAGTTTTTCCAAAACCCATCAAAGCAATGTTTTCAAGAATTAAACCAATAGCAAACCAAATCTGGTAATGACGTATGGGCCGAGTTTGGGGTGTTACAGTGTGATACAGGCTTAGGCCTAGTAGGTTTTATGCCGGTGATTACGTATAAGCTTATGCCCAAAAGATTTCATGCTGATGTGGTATTTGAGTATGTTAATCAATCTAAATAGCCAGGTATGAATTAACTTCTTACCTATTTAAAATAAGGTAAGCAAGTAACTCAGTTATTTATTACAAATTGTATGTGATACAAATGGAGTATATATATATATGATTATGATATGTGTTCTCGGTTTTATAAATGAATGATATAAATATTGTGGTTTTGGTCTTTTATTATGTGTATACAAGACCGGTATATTCGCCACATGGATAGTTTGTGTATGTGATGCTATATTATAATAATTGAGCTTGAGTATATGAATCTTTATCCATTTGGTTATATGTTTACATCTTGATTTTGGAAGGTTAGATTATGAGTAAACATTTTGATTATATAATCATTCGGTTAAAGAGAAATTATTCTATGAAATTATCGTTATATAGGTATGGAATTGAAAGCTTGAAATTAAATGTGATTACAAATGTACAAGTTGAATTATTTGATTTAAATGATTTAGTATTGAAATGATATTAATCATTAATTGTTTAATTTGCTTAAGGCTTACTAAGCTAAAGTAGCTTACTTTGTATGTTATGTTTATTACATTTTATAGATTTTGGACTCAAATTCTGGTGCTCGGGGATCGTCAACAAAGTTCACCACACTATCGACTGTTTCGAAACTTTTATAAATTAAAATCAGACTTATGGAATGTATAGGCTAGCCTTGGAATTAGATTATTTTGAAAGTGTTTGTATATAAAGCCATGCGAAAATGGCGTAACATATTAGTTTGAATTTGGTTTTGTTTAGTCGAGTTTGAGTATGTTTGATTATGATGTTTTGTGCTATGGATAAATTATGTATATGTTAGGTATATATATATTTGATTATGGTGAATGAGTATAGATTAAAATGAGTATGGTTCGGCTATCATATGTTAAGGAAAGTATAAATGCGAATTTGACTAATATTATTATATGTTAATTTAAGGATAAGTTGTGATTTATGAAATAGACTTGAGATGTTTTAAGTTGAATTGATTAAAGTATAACAAAAGTTGACATTAAATAGAGTATAATTATTAAGTTTGTTTAATATTAAGTTTAAGTTTATGAAATGACCATATGAATAGTGATTTATGTTTTAAAAATAAAATAGTTGGATATGAGTTATCTTGTGACTTTGTTAATGTGTTTTAATTATTAAGTTATATTTATATTATATTTGATGTATATTATAGGAATATCAAATAGTAATTTCAGTTTATTTTAATATTTGATGATTTTTGAATGATTTAATTTCTATATTTGTTCATAAATATCCAGAAGTTGTGTTTTGTTCGGTAATACTCTGTAACCTTATTCTGAGATGGATACGGGTTAGGAGTGTTACCTTTTATTGGCATCAGAGCTATGATTTAGTTGATTCTAGGACTAACGTATTGTGTGTGAGTCTAGCTATACATGCCATAATATTTACTATGATAGTGTGATGACTTCTGACATTTCAAAATGTGTTTTCATATAGTAATGGATCTAGACAGAGCTGTAGCTAATGATGTTGAGAGTGTAGTGCCTACTCCCTTACATGGGACAACACCAGTTGAATCTCGACCTATCTCGAGTAGCCATGAGGGGGAGGCTAAACAATCCTTCTACTAAATGATGAACGATTTGTTTACTCAATATATCCGGACTAATTCGGCTATACAACAACCTCCACCCCAAAATAATCCTTCTCCGATACCTGTGGTACCTTCGATGATTAATTCGATGAGATTTAACAGGCCTCTTGTAAAAAAAATCAGAAAACACGGCGCCAAAGAAGTTTAAAGCTAATGATGATGATGATGCTAAACGAGCTGAGTTGTGGCTTGATAATACTATCCGTATGTTTGACGAGCTATCTTGTACTCCGGATGAATGTTTAAAGTGTGCCATATATTTATTACGAGACATCGCATATCACTGGTGGAATATACTAGTATCGGTGGTCCCAAAAGAGATAGTGACCTGGGAATTCTTTCAGATTGAGTTCTGCAAGAAATACATTAGCCAATGATTTATCGACTAGAAACATTAAGAATTTCTGGAATTGAAACAAGGTCATCTGACTGTAACCGAGTACGAGCAGAAATTTGTGAGACTTAGTCGATATGCTTGTGAATGTGTTTCAACTGAAACTACCATGTGTAAAATATTTGAAGATGGTTTAAATAAAGACATTAACTGCTGGTTGGTATACTTGAAATTAAAGAGTTTGTGGTACTTGTTGAATGAGCTTGTAAAGCCGAAGAACTTGGGAAAGAGAAAAGAAAAGCTGATTTTGAAGCTAGAGATTTTCGTAAGAGATCAATGAGTAAGACTTTTCACTCAACATCAAAGAAGTTGAGTTGGTTCTAGTCGATCTAAAGCTACTTTAGACCTTTTTATACAGGATTGAGACTGACCTCCTATGAGGTCACGAGCCACTTCGATGGCTAGTGTTGGCAATGATCGATAGAATAGAATCGAGTGTAAGCATTATCATAAATGGCATTCTGGAAATTGTAGATTACGTGATGGGTTTTATTTTAAATGTGGGTCAAAGGATCATTTTGTCCAAGATTGCCGATGTTAGCCGAGCAAAACACTAATCAGAACGCAAGACCGAGCAACATGTCAGTACGAGGCAGACCACCCAGACATACGAGTAATGTAAGTGGCAGTCAGAGAGGGACGAAAGATACATCGGTTCGATCTGAGACTCATGCACCTGCCAGAGCATATATTATACGAGCTCGTGAGGGTACTTTTTCCCCAGATGTTATTACTGGTACTTTCACTCTTTATGGTACTAGTGTTATTGCATTGATTGATCCTGGTTCGACTCATTCATATGTGTGTGAAACATTAGTATCCAGTAAGACTTTGCCTGTTGAGTCTACTGAATTTGTGATTCGAGTGTCAAAACCCCTGGGCCGGTGTGTTTTGGTTAACAAAGTGTGTAAAAATGGCCCTCTGATGATTTGAGATTCATGCTTTCCAGCTGATTTCATGTTGTTACCTTTCGATGAGTTTGATATAATTTTGGGTATGGATTGGTTAACTTTGCACAATACTGTTGTTAATTGCAAAAGGAAGACCATTGATCTACAGTGTCAGAATGATGAAATTATTTGGATTGAATCTAATGATCTGAATGGTTTACTGGCAGTGATATCTTCGATGTTGGCCCAAAAATATGTGAGAAAAGGTTATGAAGCTTATTTTGCCTATGTGCTTGATAGTAAAGTGGCTGAAAGAAACATTGAATCTGTACTAGTTGTGTGTAAGTATTCGGACGTGTTTCCCGAAGAATTGTTGGGTTTGCCACCTACCCAAGAGGTGGAGTTTGGTATTGAGTTAAGACTGGGGACGACTCCAATATCGATAGCTCTGTATAGAATGACACCTACTGAATTGAAAGATTTGAAGACTCAGTTGCAAGAATTAACAGATAGACGTTTTGCGACCGAGTTTCTCTCCCTGGGGTGCACCAGTGCTATTCATGAAAAAGAAAGATGAAACTATGAGAATGTGTATTGACTGCCGACAGCTTAATAAGGTGACTATAAAGAGTGGATATCCATTGCCATGGATTGATGATCTTTTTGATCAGTTGAAAGGGGCTACAGTATTTTCGAAGATGGATTTGAGATCTGGCTATTATCAGTTGCGAGTTAAAGACTCTGATGTGCCAAAGACTGCTTTCAGAATGAGGTATGGACATTATGAGTTTTTAGTTATGCCTTTCAGACTCACTAATGCACTTGCTGTTTTTATTGATGAATCAGATTTTTAGACAGTATCTGGATCAGTTTGTAGTTGTGTTTATTGATGATATTCTGATCTATTCTTGCGATGAGATTGAACATGCTAAGCATTTGAGACTGGTATTACAGACTTTGCGAGATAAAAAGTTGTATGAAAAGTTTAGTAAATGTGAGTTCTGGTTACATGAAATTGCTTTTTTGGGACATGTTGTATCAGCTTCGGGTATTCGGGTTGATCCGAGCAAGATTTCAGCTATACTTGATTGGAAACCTCCAAGAAATGTTTCTGAAGTTCAAAGTTTTCTAGGACTTGCTGGTTACTATAGACGATTCGTGAAAGGTTTCTTTATGATCGCAACTCTGATGACAAAGCTGCTATAGAAAGATGTTAAGTTCGAGTGGTCAGAAAAGTGCCAGAAAAGTTTCGATCAATTGAAAGCTCTTTTGACTGAAGCTCTAGTGCTAGTTCAACCAGAATCAGGTAAAGAATGTCATTTATAGTGATGCATCTTTAAATGGTTTGGGTTGTGTATTGATGTAGGAAGGCAAAGTGGTAGCTTATGCCTCGAGACAGTTGAAGCCATATGAAAAGAACTATTCGACGCACGATTTAAAGTTGGCAGCTATTGTGTTTGCATTGAAAATATGGCGTCACTATCTGTTCGGTGAAAAATGCCATGTCTATTCTGATCATAAAAGCCTAAAGTACTTAGTGACTTAGAAGGATCTGAATCTGAGACAACGATGATGGTTGGAATTATTAAAAGACTACGAGCTTATGATTGATTACCATCCAGGAAAGGCTAATGTTGTTGCGTGCAATGAATGCACATATGGCTATGTCTGATGATGGTGCGATATTAGATGAATTGAAGGCAAGACCATTATTTATTCAACAAATTTGTGATGCCCAGAAAGTTGATAATGAATTATTAGCAAAATGAGTTCAGTGTGAAACGAATACTAATTTAGAGTTTTGAGTTGGTGCTGATGATTGTTTGAGATTCAGAAATCAAATGTGTTCCGAGAAATCCAGAGTTGATTTAGATGATTTTGAATGAAGCTTACAGAAGTCAGTTATTTGTTTACCCGGGTAGCACAAAAATGTATAATAATTTGAAACAGCTTTACTGGTGGCATGGTATGTAACGAGACATTTCTGACTTTGTTTCGAAATGTTTAATTTGTTAACAAGTGAAAGCCGAACATCAGGTACCTTCCGGGTTACTTCATCCGATCATGATACCTGAATGGAAATGGGATAGAGTTACGATGGATTTTGTATTAGGTTAGCGATGACATCGAGAAAGAAAGATGCAATCTGGGTTATTGTGGATGGATTGACTAAATAAGCTCACTTTGTTCCAGTTCGTACGGATTATTCACTTGATAAGCTTGCTGAGTTATATGTGTCACAGATTGTGAGATTACATGGTGTGCCTATTTCTATTGTTTCGGATAGAGATCCGAGGTTTACATCGCGATTTTGGAAGAAACTGCAAGATGCATTAGGTACAAAATTGAATTTCAGCACAGCTTTTCATCAAACTGATGGTCAGTCCGAACGAATCATTTAGATACTTGAGGATATGTTGAGATGTTGCATTCACAAGTTTGAAGGTACGTGGGAACGATACTTACCTTTGATTGAATTTGCATAAAATAATAGTTTTCAATCAAGTATCAAAATGGAACCTTATGAGGGTTTGTACAGTCGTAAATGTCATACACCATTGTATTGGACCGAGCTCAGAGAAAATAAGATACACGGGGTTGATTTTGTAACATCCTAGATTAGGGGTTATGCGTTTGTGCATAATTCATGAGTAGTAGGTTTTGGCAGTGTTTGGAAGTGAATTAAGGGTTTATAAAATCCTAGGATGGAAGAGAAAGCTTTGGACAATTATTGGTTTTTAAGTTAAAAACAAGAAGTGATGTGGAAATGTGGCAAGGGACGCCACCTAAGGTGCAAGGGTTATGGCATCAAGTGAAGTACTTTGAGGGAAGAGGTTCGAATCCCATTGTGTGCATTTTTGCTTAATTTTATGAAATAGCATGTTTCTTGTGATATGGATGTGTGGTGTGCATTTTAGAACCTTGGAAATGTAAGGAAATGTATGGAAATGTATGGAAATGTAATGAAATGTATGGAAATGTGGAAATGGAAATGTATGGAAATGTAAGGAAATGTATGGAAATGTATGGAAATGTATGGAAATGTAAGGAAATGTATGGAAATGTAAGGAAATGTATAGAAATGTAAGGAAATGTAGGGAAATGTAAGGAAATGCTTTAGAAATGATAAGTTTAAAGGAGGGAAACGAACGTTTTTGGAAACTTGGAAATGTAAGGAAATGTCTTAGAAATGATAAGTTTTAAGGCAAGGTGGCCTTAAGAAAATTAATAGGAGGAATTTGACACAAGAACAGGGCTTGGAAAAGTGGCAAGGAGGCACCACTTAAAGCCCAGTAAATGACGCCACCAGCATGTGTGCAAGCTTAGGTTCGAGCAGCAGGGAGAGCATTTCTGAGAGTGTTTTTGCATCTGAATTGGGCTTGCGGCCCAATTCGTTATTAAAGCTAAACTAATCATAGGGAGGCGCCACTTAGGTGGATAATTTGGGCCTCGTATGGCCACAAGGAGTCCAATAGAATAAGTTTAAATTTGGCTCATCAAGGGAAGGGGTGGGCGGCATCTAGCTAAGACTTTAAGTGATTTTATTTAATTACTTAAAAGGAAGCAATGGAAGGCAATAGGGACTCTTAAGGAAGAGTTTAATTCTCCTTAAAACTCGGCTAAATAGGTGGATAAGTGATGATTTATTTTAGATTATTTTCAAAGAGATAATTGAGGATTATTCTTTAATTTTTAATTAAAGAGATAAAGCTATCAAAATAGAAGAGTGATGGCCAAGTAAGGATTCTAAGTTAGTAATTTGGCTATAAAAGGAAAAGAGGGCCATTCATTCTTTCTTCTAACTCTCTCTCTGCGAATTCTCTCTAGCAAATATCTCCTTTCTTCATCGTTTTGCCTGTCGAAAATACACCTTGTGTAGCCGAAACTTCATTACCAAATTGCTCAAACTCTTTTCTTCTTCTTTCATAATCTTCCAAAAGCGAAAGTTTGCTAAAATCAAGGCCATAGCCGAATAGTTTTGAGACTTCAAACAAGGGGTTGTCGACTTACGTATTAAGGGTAAGAACTAGTTATCATTCGATTTTCATCCTTTTCTTTTAAGATTTGCTGAAATCTAGGACTAACCCCATTAATATCTTGTTGCGAAACTTTGAAGAGATCTTAGGGATTTACTAAGTGTCGACTACAAGGAAGAAGAAATTCTTTTCCGAAAGTACACCATAGGCCACGTGTTCCTAGTTATTCGGTGAGTTTGGGATTTAAAATCCACAAGGTAAGTATCTATAGCATTCGCCAAGGCACGTATTGATACTAAGATCTATTTCTTACATGTTAAAAAGTTGAAACTAACCTACTAGAATTTGATTTTGTGATAAGCGAATGGGTGTTCATTAAAACTTTAGGATTTGATAACGAATGGGTGTTCATTAAAACTTTAAATGAATAGGGAGTTAAAAATCTAAGGTAGTAGATAGGATTTTGAGATTTCAAATTGAAATTGTTAAGCGAGTCGGTGTGTACCCTACCCTAAGTTTTAATATGTTCATGGCTATGTTTTAGATTAAATGTGCTTGTTTATAAGAATGTGAATATGGCTAAGGTACCATACTATGGTACAAAGTACTCAGGTACGTTTCCTACTCCTACTAGGATTATGTTAAATATCTGTTACGACACACATATGACATTATAAGAATGCGAAATAAGAATTTGGCATGTTAATGCATGATATGTATGATATGGGGCATATGGGTTATATGAAAAGGGGAAGTGAATGTGGTAACCTAAGACCACGAAATCTGAATGTGGTGACCTAAGACCACGAAAACTGAATGTGGTGACCTAAGACCACGTAAAATTGAATGTGGTGACCTAAGACCACGAATTCTAAATGTGGTGACCTAAGACCACGAATTTTATAAGGGTGATGAGCACGCCGATCGTATGCGACGCCTTCGATGGTGTGTAGCGGATGGAGGGTTGACTTAGTAGTCCCCACGGTGTGCGAGGATGATGCATGTGGTGTGTAGCGGATGGCATATAGGTTTGGGTTCGGGTTGCATCATATTGTTTAAATGCTTTATGAACATGAATGATATTGTTTGCACGAAATATTAAATTTTAGTGTTGGTTACACATTGAGTCATTGACTCATCTCGTTGTGGGATTACTTTTCGGTGATGACCGGTGATGGGTGGGGTCGAGATGATTAGTGGAGGCCATATGAAGTTCGATTTCTTTTATTTGGACTATTTTACTTTAAGTATTTTGAATTTAAATTTTGAGAATTATTTGATGTAATAAGGCCTTAGTAGGAATATTTTATTACATCTTTATTTGTTAAGCTTACAAACCTTATTTTATTAAAAGATTAAGTAAAATATTTTTTTAAAAAAACAAAGCCCAAACGTTTTGTCACCTAAAGTAAAGGATTTTTAACAGTGAAATAAACTTGTTTCCAACTCAAGCCCAACCCAAAACGATCTTTCTTCCAAATCACCCAAGTTTTTCCTAAGTAACAAAAGAATTTGAAACGGTTTACACCGGGGAACATACCAGATCCGATCAAGGCTCGTGGGCCGGGTTTGGGGTGTTTCAATTTGGTATCAGAGCCCAGTTTTAAACTCTCGGTCTTTGGTTTAAGGCCCAAAATGTTTTCCAAAGTAAGCCCAAACGGAACTTTCTGAAAAATTTTCAGGCTTTTCTAGCATGGCCCACTAAGTCTCCGACCCGCAGTCCACCAGGTAAGTAATTCTGACTTTTGAAGTGATTTGAATATGTGAAATGCATGGGCTTTTATGGCAACGTAGATTAGTTTGATAAGTATTTGAACCCTAGAACTAGTGTACCCCAACAAATACATAAGACTTAAATATATAATTAAAGAAACCTGTGGTTGAGTTGCCGAATTAGGGTGTGGCAACCATGGTACACATGTCTAGGATTGGTTTCAGTGGGAGCTTGGTATTTAAGCAGTCCGCGTGACTCACCTCCTCTCCACTCGAATCCTACCTGGTGCGTAGCCTCGGTTCACCCTAACTAAGAGGACTTATACACGGGCTATACCCCTAACTAAAACCCGAAAGGGACTAGCCGTATTTTATGGAAACCCTAGTTTTAAAATTTCTAAATTATTCTCTTGATTTGAAAAAGATTATTTTTATAAAATTTTCTTGAAATATTTCAGATTTAAAAAATTACAAAATACCCCTAATGGTAAAATTACAAAAATGCCCTTGGTTTACGAAATTTTCAAAATACCCACAGTTCCTATCAAAATTTCATTACGTTATAAAATGTTCAAAAACCCTAATTTGCAAAATGACAAAATATCCTGATTTTAGAAAAGATTATGAAATTACCCCTATCCTGCAAATTACCAGAATGCCCCGAGTTATAAAATTACCAGAATGACCCCCGATCTTCAAAAATTTATGCAACAACACTGATTTGGAAAAAAAAATTCTCAAAAACAACCTCCAAGTTTTGTAAAATTCCAAAATACCATTGATTTATTAAGATTTACAAATTTACCCGGGTTAATTACCAAAATACCCTCAGATTTCAAAATTTCCCAAAATACCCCCGAGAATGAAAAATTACCAGAATACCCTTATTGACAAAAACACCAAGGAACCTTATTTTGACAAATTACGAAAATACCCTTGTAGGACAAATTACGAAAATACCCTTGGGTAGTGGAAAAAACAACAACAATGAAAACTACAACATTTCTCTGAATGAACGAAAGTTCATAATTGATTGATGGATGTATGATTGTAAAGACCGTGTGCATGTATGAATCTGAAAGAACCACTTCTAAAATTCTTTCCATAAAACTTCTTCGCGGTTAATCGGTGAAACAAAATTTTAATACATAAAACTTCTTAATCGATTAAATCGCGACATTAGAAATGAGTTCTAAGGGCGTGAACTTGAGATTGTTCTGGAAAGTGTGATGGTTCTATTAAGATCGAGTGTTGTGCGTAAGCATAGTCTTGATGAGAAGGATTGTACAATGTTAGTAAGTAATTTCGAGGACGAAATTATTTTTAAGGAGGGTAGAACTATAACATCCTAGATTAGGGGTTATGCGTTTGTGCATAATTCATGAGTAGTAGGTTTTGGCAGTGTTTGGAAGTGAATTAAGGGTTTTTAAAATCCTAGCATGGAAGAGAAAGCTTTGGACAATTATTGGTTTTTAAGTTAAAAACAAGAAGTGATGTGGAAAAGTGGCATGGGACGCCACCTAAGGTGCAAGTGTTATGGCATCAAGTGAAGTACTTTGAGGGAAGAGGTTCGACTCCCATTATGTGCATTTTTGCTTAATTTTATGAAATAGCATGTTTACTGTGACATAGATGTGTGGTGTGCATTTTTAGAACCTTGAAAATGTAAGGAAATGTATGGAAATGTATAGAAATGTAATGAAATGTATGGAAATGTATGGAAATGTATGGAAATGTAAGGAAACGTATGGAAATGTATGGAAATGTATGGAAATGTAAGGAAATGTATGGAAATGTAAGGAAATGTAGAGAAATGTAAGGAAATATAGGGAAATGTCCTGGAAATGTAAGGAAATGCTTTAGAAATGATAAGTTTAAAAGAGGGAAACGAACGTTTTTGGAAACTTGGAAATGTAAGGAAATGTCTTAGAAATGATAAGTTTTAAGGCAAGGTGGCCTAAAGAAAATTAATAGGAATACTTTGACACAAGAACAGGGCTTGGAAAAGTGGCAAGGAGGCACCACTTAAAGCCCATAAATGACGCCACCAAATATGTGCACAAGCTTAGGTTTGAGCAAAGAAGGAGAGCATTTAGAGTGTTTTGCATCTGAATTGGGCTTATGCCCAATTCGTTATTAAAGCTAAACTAATCATAGGGAGGCACCACTTACGTGGATAATATGGGCCTCGTATGGCCACAAGGAGTCCAATAGAATAAATTTAAATTCGGCTCATCAAGGGAAGGGGGTGGCGGCATCTAGCTAAGACTTTAAGTGATTTTATTTAATTACTTAAAAGGAAGCAATGGACTGACAATAGGGACTATTAAGGGAAGAGTTTAATTCTCCTTAAAACTCGGCTAAATAGATGGATAAATGATGATTTATTTTAGATTATTTTCAAAGAGATAATTGAGGATTATTCTTTAATTTTAATTAAAGAGATAAAGCTATCAAAATAGAAGAGTGATGGCCAAGTAAGGTATTCTAAGTTAGTAATTTGGCTATAAAAGGAAAAGAGGCCATTCATTCTTTCTTCTAACTCTCTCTCTGAATTCTCTCTAGCAAATATCTCCTTTCTTCATCGTTTTGCTGTTCGAAAATACACCTTGTGTAGCCAAAACTTCATTACCAAATTGCTCAAACTCTTTTCTCTTCTTTTTCATAATCTTCCAAAAGCGAAAGTTTGCTAAAATCAAGGCCATAGCCGAATAGTTTTGAGACATCAAACAAGGGGTTGTCGACTTCTGTATTAAGGGTAAGAACTAGTTATCATTCGATTTTCATCCTTTTTCTTTTAAGATTTACTGAAATCTAGGACAAACCCCATTAATATCTTGTTGCCGAAACTTTGAAGAGATCTTCCGGGATTTACTAAGTGTCGACTACAAGGAAGAACAAATTCTTTTCCGAAAGTACACCATCGGCCATGTGTTCCCTAGTTATTCGGTGAGTTTCGGGATTTAAAATCCACAAGGTAAGTATCTATAGCATTCGGCCAAGGACTGTATTGATACTAAGATCTATTTCTTACATGTTAAAAAGCCAAAACTAACCTATGTAGAGATCCAGTGTTTGGCCGAATACAAGGAGGAGTATAGCAAAGTTTTTGGGATTTGAGTGATAAGCAAATCGGCATCAAGGTAACTTTTAGTGTGCAAATCCTACTAGGATTTGATTTTGTACGAATGGGTTTTCATTAAAACTTTAATATGGGCGAATGTAGGAGTTAAAGATCTAAGGCGGTAGATAGGATTTTGGGATTTCAGTGAAATTGTTAAGCGAATCAGGTGTGTACCCTACCCTAAGTTTTAATATGTTCATGGCTATGTTTTAAATTAAATGTGCATGTTCAAAGAATGTGAATATGGCTAAGGTACCATACTATGGTACAAAGTACTCACGTACGTTTCCTACTCCTACTAGGATTATGTTAAATATCTGTTACGACACACATATGACATTATAAGAATGTGAAAT
Organism: Gossypium rotundifolium; assembly: GCA_025506655.1. Classification (NCBI taxonomy): domain Eukaryota; kingdom Viridiplantae; phylum Streptophyta; class Magnoliopsida; order Malvales; family Malvaceae; genus Gossypium; species Gossypium rotundifolium. The sequence continues at coordinate 168,361,371 of CP106724.1, read as the reverse complement.
AAGAATTTGGCATGTTAATGCATGATATGTATGATATGGGGCATATGGGTTATATGAAAAGGGAAGTTAATGTGGTGACCTAAGACCACGAAATCTGAATGTGGTGACCTAAGACCACGGCGAATGTGGTGACCTAAGACCACGTAAAGCGAATGTGGTGACCTAAGACCACGAATTCTAAATGTGGTGACCTAAGACCACGAATTTTATAAGAGGCGATGAGCACGTCGACACAAATGACTACCTTCGATGGTGTGTAGCGGATGGAGGGTTGACTTAATAGTCCCCGGTGTGTGAGGATGAATACGGTTGGTGTGTAGCGGATGGCATATAGGTTTGGGTTCGGGTTGCATCATATTGTTTAAATGCTTTATGAACATGAATGATATTGTATGTCTGAAATATTAAATTTTAGTGTTGGTTACACATTGAGTCTGTTGACTCATGTAACACCCTAAATTAGGGGGTTGTTAAAAATTTAATTAATTTTCCTTAGGTGCTTGTAGAAATAAATATTTTAATTTCTAAGCATATTTAGGGCCTTGACATAACCACGATTAAGGTCGATGTGGAATTAAAATTTCTTCTTAAGGGTTTAAAAGGAAGGAAGCTAGGAGATAGGGGTTAAATAAAAGCTTTGGGCGAAATGTGACACAAAGAAATCCTTGGCTAAATGGTTCCATGCGCCACTTGAGAGAGAGAGGTCATGGGTTCGATTCTTGGAAAGGGGTGAATTCTTTTTGTTTTATTTTGGGGCGTTAAAGAGAAGGGGGGCCAGGATATAAATGCCTTATATTTAAATTATGAGGACATTTGACATGAAAGTCAAATTGGGAGTAGTGGCACAGGGCGTGTTAGAGGGTCTTTGTTTGAGTCCTTGGTTGAATCTAAGGGTAGAACATGTGTGCGTTAATTTTTTTTAGCGTCAAAGCATAAGGAGCCAATGAAGGATGGCTTATAAAAATGTCATGACGAGTTATGGCATAAAGTAGCGTTAGAAAAGTGGCGAGAAACTTGGGAATTCTCTCCGGTCTCGGGTTCGAGACACAGGGGGCAGCTTCTGTGTGTTTTTTCTTTTATTTCATTTCTCTTTTGGCCGGCGTGGGAAGGGCCTGCATGGCATGCACGCAAGCACGCATGAAGCAAGGTGATGGGAGTGTTTTTATTTTATTAGTTTTATTATTTTATTATTGTTAGAAGTATGGGATTGTTGTTTTATTTATTTAGCGTTAGTTTGGAAAGGGCGAAGAGCGGCGAGGAATCTTCAATGGGGATAAAGATAAGCTTAGCATTTTGATCTTGAATTGGTGAAGTGTGGGATAAATATTAGTTTATTATTATTTTGAAGAGGTGATAAAAGATAGGATGAGGAGATAATTGATGTGTTTTTTTTTAATTATTTTTGATAGGTGTCAAGAGATAGAATAGGAGTTGTATTTGGGAGTTTGACATATTCAAATTCTTTTGAATTATTTCAAATGGTTGGCCAAGAGGAATTCTAGGTGGTGGCCGAATCTTAAACTCCTTGTTGGAGAGGAGTGATCGGCTTGGTGATTGAGCAAGGGGGGGTTGCCAATGCCTATAAAAACACCTAGGTATCATCCTATTATTTTCTTTTCTTCATTTGATGCATAGTAAGAATTTTACCCTTCCCAATATTTTATCTTTCAATTCTTTTCATTCCCGAAAACCATTCCCTTTTCGTAGTCTTCTTGAATTCTCCACACTTTCATATCTCATTTTATTTTTCCTATCTCTCATAGTCGAGTAACCTCCACCTTTGTTGTCAAATCTCTTTCCCTATTAAGTTCCTTGTGGCGAATATCGGGAAGACGAAGTGTTCTCGGATTTCTTGTGGCAATCGATTAGTGAAGGTGCTCGAGGATATTTCAATCAAGCCTTCATTTGTTAATTGTCAACCGAAGTTGGTAAGTGTGGGTAAGGCCTATGTTAGTATTCAAAAGCCAAAGCTTTGGTTATGAGTAATAGTGACTAATCGATTATTTTGAAAAAATGATTCAAGTATCGGTGTCGTGGTTAGTAGCCAAACGAAGAAAGGTAAGATCTGGGTTCATAAGGAACCCTTTCAATAAATTGGTTTGGCCGATTAGGCCATAATATTAATCCTAAGAGTTGGCCGAATGTAGGTACAGAGGGATCTAGGGTGGTCGACTCTTCTTTTCGGGATTTAGACTATCCAGTGGTGACAGGTGTGTACATACACACTTATAGCAGTTAATATGTGTGATAAATTATGTTGCTTGTAAATCTGCTTGGTGTAGATCTGGATTTAGTACCTAAAAAGGGTACAAGCAAGGACCTCGGTAAGTCTCTTTTTATATGAGATTATTATGATGCTTTTGGGAAGCTTGATTTATTTAATACATGTGATAAATGTATGATCTCTGTTATGATTGTGATATGGGTTGATGAGTGGAGGGGCAGAATTAATCGTGCCGACGGGCACCAAGATGTTTTGGTAACACACCGTGACTATATGTCACCGAGGTTTAGTACCTCCGGAGGTTTGGTACCTCAATAGCGACTTATCCCGTGGTTAACACCACCGTGGGTTGGCCCCACTTGAGATATGGGATCGTCGCCGGTGATTTGGTATCACACGATGGGTTGGCCCCATCACCCGATTTGTGTCTCGGACACCAAGTGTTTTGGTAACACATTGTGACTATATGTCACGGTGGTTTAGCACCACCGGTGGTTTGGTACCACAACGGGGGTGAGCAGTGGCGTATGGTTGGCTAGGTTGGGTACACATTATTCTCGCATATTAAATGTTATATGTTGTGTATGAAAAATATTTTAAAAGCGGGGAAGGGTTACATACTGAGTCTTGGTGACTCACCTTCTCCATTATTTTTTTTCTTCAGGTGATGCTTAGATCGCGGACATGGAGCCGGAGGGACTTGAGGAGGCCATGCGGTGGATTTTAAATTAAATGAACTTAAATTTTAGTTATTTCAAATTAATTGTTTTTGGGTTGTTTTATTTTGGATGTAATAAGGCCTCATTATACATTACTTAGTTATTTTCTTATATGATGGTTATTTTGTTTTTTTTTTTACTATAAATTTGAATCACACGTTTTTCTGAATTAACACGAAAAATGTTTTATCGTGCCATCGGGCACACCTGAAATTTGTATAATAACTTGACTTAATTAAATTTTCGAATTTGGACTAAGTAAAATTTTCAGCAAGGTAACTTAAAACGAGCAGTTTTCAACAAAGCTTAAGTGGATTTTGAAAATGGGTTTCAAAAAGTTTTTCTTCGTAACGACCCATATTCGGTCCTAACGTTTGGGTGGGTTTGAAATATTACAAATTGGTATCGAGCCAGTTCAAAACTTCATTTGTGGGGCCCAAGGCCTAAAAATGTTTTAGTAGGCCTTATTAATTGTTGTTGGGTTTTAAGCAAAGATGGCCCGAGTCTCAAGACCGATCCGCCTGTAAGTACCTCTAAACTTCTTTGTGAATTGTATTCGTAGAAGGGTAGGAAGCATGGAGCGAGATAGACTTATAGGAATTTGAACCACAGGATTAGATTACTCAAACACACAAGCTAAACATAAGACTTAAAGAACTAAACCAATCTATGACTTAGTCAACGAGCTAGGTGTGGTAACCCACACGCATGTCTAGGATTGGAGCAGGAAGAGCTGGTATTTAAGCGGTCAGAGTGACTCACCACCTCTTCGCAGTATCCCACAGTGCGTAGCTTGGGTTCACCCTAACTCGGAGGGCTCGATGGTGTGGTAACCTCTGTGCGCATGTCTAGAAAGGTTCGATTGGGAGCTTGGTATTTAAGCAATCAGTGTGACTCACCTCCTCTCCACAAACACACACTGGTGCGTAGCTTTGGTTCACCACGACCAAGAAGGCTCGGTCATAGGCTAAACCTAATGACTAAAACCCGAAAGGGAATTAGCCATGTTTTGAAAGGAACGAAACAACGAGAACCCTAATGTTTTCAAAATTTTTGCAATAACTCTTTCAAATCGTAAGAACAACTCCTTTTACAATGTTTTCCTCGAAAAATCTGATTTGTGGAAAATTACGAAAATGCCCTTAGGGGTAAAATTACTAAAATACCCTTGGTTCATTAAACATCAACTCAATGATTTTGTCCAAAAATTTTAACTACTTCTCAAATATTCAACTCAGCCTTGGAAATCATCAATGAAACACTTTGGTTTTCGAAAATTACGAAAACACCCTCGACGTGTAAAATTACCAAAACGACCCTGAGTACAAAATTTTTGCAACATCACCGTTTTAAGAAAGGAAAATTCTCAGAAGGGACCCTCAGAGTTTTACAATTACTAAGACACCCTTGATTTAAAAAAAAATTTTACAAAATTACCCCTGATGGACGAAATTACCAAAATACCCCTGGTTTCCGAAACAATGCTATAACTTCAAATTTTATGGGATTTTCAGAAATGCTCCTCAATTTTTGGGTGACCTATTTTATCAAAGTTTTAAAATCTCTTTTATTACGAAAAGACCCTGTAGGAAAATGACGGAAATACCCCTGGGCTAGAAATGGGCAGAAATGTCCGAGGAGTGAATAGGTATGGAAAGCATTAAGGAATGGATGCATGAACTCCTTTGTATGAACTAGGATAGAAGACTGAAAACTTGTTTGCTCGAAAGAATCTCGATTAAACCTTATCCATAAAATTTCTTGCGAGTAATAAAGTGGAACAAATGCTAAGCATAAAAATTTTCTTAATCAGATTAAAAGCGCAAGTAGATAGAATGAGTTCTAGAGGACATGGACGCCGTGGACGCGATAGGGGTAGGATGACGGTGTCTGAACCCGTCAGGTCGGGGCAAGGTTCTGAAAATGATGTACCACCGCCACCATCACCTCCAACTTTTGGAGCGGAGGAGGCGAGATCGGGACGGGAGGAGGCGATATCTCAAGCGGTGTTGCAGTACTCGAATTGGTGGTCAATGGTGGAATTTAGGAGCTCGAAATCATTCCGAGCGAATTCGATCCAACGGAATGAGGTGTTCCGGTGTGTCGAGTGGCACCAGTGTAGCAGTATTGGCCGGAATCTCTGAAAGGATAATGGATGATCTTGACCTGACCGAGGAGGAAAAGCTGAAAGGGGCGGTGTCGCTTCTAAAGGATGAAGCGTACCAGTGGTGGCTGACAGTTCGGGATGGAGCCACAGCTGATGATCTTACGTGGGACTACTTTAAAACCGCTTTTCAGAAGAAGTATGTGGGCACCAGCTACACTGACGCGCAGAGGAAGGCTTTTCTGGGTCTAGTACAAGGAACTAAGTCCGTGGCCGAGTATGAGGCGGAGTTTTAAGGCGAGTAGGTATGCTAGAGGCATCGTAGCTCTGAACACGAATGTTTGTGTCCGCTTTGAGGACGGACTCGAGATGATTTGAGGTTACTGATTGCCCCGCAGCAAGTTCGTGAGTTTTCATCTCTAGTAGAAAAGGCTAAGGTAGCCGAAGGGATCAAGGAGACCGTAAGACAGAAGCACGATAGGAACAACCAGAAGAGAGGCTTTGGATCGCTTGGATCGGGCAGTAATGAGGAGAAGAGGGCTAGATTTGGGGAATCAGAAAGAACCACAAAGCCTGCTCAGTGGCCACCTCAGTGTGTTAGATGCGGGAAATCTCATTCAGGAGAATGTTTGGCTGGAAGTAAAGGGTGCTTTGAATGTGGGTCATTCGATCACCGCGTAAGGGATTGTCCTCGGAAGTTAGCTAAGAATCAACCAGAGGGACGAAACCGTGCTCAGGATAGAAACGAAGGACCACCACAGAGGGGTCGAGGTGCAGGTAGAGGTAATGGAAATGGTAACGGGCGTGGCCGAGGTACTGAAGGTGCAGAGGCGAGGCAACCAAGGTTGGTTTATGCAGTTGGCCGTCGCGAGGAGGAAGATGTGCCAGACTTGACAACGGGTAAGTTTCTTATTTTCGGAATACCCTTATTTGTCTTGGTTATGGTTACGTTAATTCACTCTTAGGTTGCTAGAAAAGTGTATGGAACTTGGATTATGGACTTAGGGAATATGTAGAAAGTATGATAGATCTTTAAGATCAGAATGCGCAACAGTAGCGTAGGGTGATGAGTTAAGGATACACGATTGGAAGATAGTAAGTAATTTGAGGACGAAATTATTTTTAAGGAGGGTAGAATTGTAACACCTAAATTAGGGGTTGTTAAAAATTTAATTAATTTTCCTTAGGTGCTTGTAGAAATAAATATTTTAATTTCTAAGCATATTTAGGGCCTTGACATAACCCCGATTAAGGTCGGATGTGGAATTAAAATTTCTTCTTAAGGGTTTAAAAGGAAGGAAGCTAGGAGATAGGGGTTAAATAAAAGCTTTAGGGAAATGTGACACAAAGAAATCCTTGGCTAAATGGTTCCATCGCCACTTGAGAGAGAGAGGTCATGGGTTGAATCTTGGAAAGGGTGAATTCTTTTTGTTTTATTTTGGGCGTTAAAGAGAAGGGGCAGGATATAAATGCCTTATATTTAAATTATGAGGACATTTGACATGAAAGTCAAATTGGGAGTAGTGGCACAGGGCGTGTTAGAGGCTCATTTGTTTGTGTCCTTGGTTGAATCTAAGGGTAGAACATGTGTGCGTTAATTTTTTTTAGCGTCAAAGCATAAGGAGCCAGTGAAGGATGGCTTATAAAAATGTCATGACGAGTTATGGCATAAAGCGCGTTAGAAAAGTGGCAGAAACTTGGAATTCTCTCGGTCTCGGGTTCGAGACACGAGGGGCATTTCTGTGTGTTTTTTCTTTTATTTCATTTCTCTTTTGGTAGGCGTGGGAAGGGCTGCATGGCATGCACGCAAGCACGCATGAAGCAAGGTGATGGGAGTGTTTTATTTTATTAGTTTTATTATTTTATTATTATTAGAAGTATGGGATTGTTGTTTTATTTATTTAGCGTTAGTTTGGAAAGGGCGATGAAGCGGGGAATCTTCAATGGGGATAAAGATAAACAGCATTTTTGATCTTGAATTAATTTGAAGTGTGGGATAAATATTAGTTTATTATTATTTTGAAGAGGTGATAAAAGATAGGATGAGGAGATAATTGATGTGTTTTTTTTTAATTATTTTTGATAGGTGTCAAGAGATAGAATAGGAGTTGTATTTGGGAGTTTGACATATTCAAATTCTTTTGAATTATTTCAAATGGTTGGCCAAGAGGAATTCTAGGTGGTGGCCGAATCTTAAACTCCTTGTTGGAGAGGAGTGATCGGCTTGGTGATTGAGCAAGGGGGGGTTGCCGAATGCCTATAAAAACACCTAGGTATCATCCTATTATTTTCTTTTCTTCATTTGATGCATAGCCGAATTTTACCCTTCCCAATATTTTATCTTTCAATTCTTTTTCATTCCCCGAAAACCATTCCCCTTTTTCGTAGTCTTCTGCCGAATTCTCCACACTTTCATATCTCATTTTTATTTTTTCCTATCTCTCATAGTCGAGTAACCTCCACCTTTGTTGCCGAAATCTCTTTCCCCCCTATTAAGTTCCTTGTGGCCGAATATCAGGAAGACAGAAGTGTTCTCGGGATTTCTTGTGGCAATCGATTAGTGAAGGTGCTGGGGATATTTCAATCAAGCCTTCATTTGTTAATTGTCAACCGAAGTTGGTAAGTGTGGGTAAGGCCTATGTTAGTATTCAAAAGCGAAAGCTTTGGTTATGAGTAATAGTGACTAATCGATTATTTTGAAAAAAGCAGATTCAAGTATCGTGTCGTGGTTAGTAGCCAAAGCGAAGAAAGGTAAGATGGGTTCATAAGGAACCCTTTCAATAAATTGGTTTGGCCGATTAGGCCATAATATTAATCCTAAGAGTTGGCGAATGTAGGTACGGAGGGATCTAGGGTGGTCGACTCTTCTTTTGGGATTTAGACTATCCGGTGGTGACGGTGTGTACATACACACTTATAGCGATTAATATGTGTGATAAATTATGTTGAGTGTTGGTTACACAATGAGTCATTGACTCACCCGTTGTGGGATTACTTTTCGGTGACGACCGGTGATGGACCGGCAGAGATGATTAGTGGAGGCCATGTGAAGTTGATTTCTTTTATTTGGACTATTTTACCTTAAGTATTTTGAATTTAAATTTTGAGAATTATTTGATGTAATAAGGCCTTAGTAGGAATATTTTATTCGTCTTTATTTGTTAAGCTTACAAACCTTATTTTATTAAAAGATTAAGTAAAAATATTTTTTAAAAACAAAGCCCAAACGTTTTGTCACCTAAAGTAAAGGATTTTAACGATTGAAATAAACTTGTTTCCAACTCAAGCCCATCCCAAAACGATCTTTCTTCCAAATCACACAAGTTTTTCCTAAGAAACAAAGAATTTGAAACAGTTTACAGGGAACATACCAGATCCGGTCAAGGCTTGTGGGCCGGGTTTGGGGTGTTTCAATTTGGTATCAGAGCCCAGTTTTAAACTCTCGGCCTTGGGTTTAAGGCCCAAAATGTTTGCCAAAGTAAGCCCAAAAGGAATTTTTTGAAAAATTTTCAGGCTTTTCTAGCATGGCCCACTAAGTCTCCAACCCATGATCCACCGGTAAGTACTTGACTTCAAGTGATTTGAATATGTGAAATGTATAGGCTTTTATGGTGGCGTAGATTAGTCGATAAGTATTTGAACCCTAGAACTAGTGTACCCCAACAAATACATAAGACTTAAATATCTAATTAAACAAACACGTGGTTGAGTCACCGAATTAGGTGTGGCAACCATGGTACGCATGTCTAGGATTGGTTTTAGTGGGAGCTTAGTATTTAAGCGATCCGCGTGACTCACCTCCTCTCCACTCGAATCCTACCTAGTGCGTAGCCTCGGTTCACCCTAACTAAGAGGACTTATACACGGACTAAACCCCTAACTAAAACCCGAAAAGGACTAGCCGTATTTTATGGAAACCCTAGTTTTAAAATTTCTAAATTATTCTCTTGATTTGAAAAAGATTATTATTATAAAATTTTCTTGAAATATTTCAGATTTATAAAATTACAAAATACCCCTAATGGTAAAATTACAAAAATGCCCTTGGTTTATGAAAATTTCAAAATACCCACCGTTCCTATCAAAATTTCATTACGTTATAAAATGTTCAAAAACCCTAATTTGCAAAATGACAAAATACCCTGATTTTAGAAAAGATTACGAAATTACCCCTACCCTACAAATTACCAAAATACCCCCGAGTTATAAAATTACCAGAATGACCCCCGATCTTCAAAAATTTCTGCAACAACATTGATTTGGAAAAAAATCTCAAAAACAACCCCCAAGTTTTGTAAAATTCCAAAATACCATTGATTTATTAAGATTTACAAATTTACCCAGGTTAATTACCAAAATACCCTCGAATTTCAAAATTTCCCAAAATACCCCCGGGAATGAAGAATTTCCAGAATACCCTTATTGACAAAAACACCAAGGAACCTTATTTTGACAAATTATGAAAATACCCCTGTAGGACAAATTACGAAAATACCCCTGGGTAGTGGAAAAACAACAACAATGAAAACTACAACATTTCTCTGAATGAACGAAAGTTCATAATTGATTGTAAAGACCGTGTGCATGTATGAATACGAAAGAACCACTTCTAAAAATTCTTTCCATAAAACTTCTTGCGGTTAATCGGTGAAATGAAATTTTAATACATAAAACTTCTTAATCGATTAAATCGTGGCGTTAGAAATGAGTTCTATGGGACGTGAACTTCGAGATTGTGCTTGGAAAGTATGATGGTTCTATTAAGATCGAGTCATGACATAAGCATAGTGCGGTGAGAAGGATTGTCTGTTGTTGGTAAGTAATTTCTAGGATGAAATTATTTTTAAGGAGGGTAAAGCGTAACATCCTAGATTAAGGGTTATGCGTTTGTGCATAATTCATGAGTAGTAGGTCTTGGCGGTGTTTGGAAGTGAATTAAGGGTTTTAAAATCCTAGGATGGAAGAGAAAGCTTTGGACAATTATTGGTTTTAAGTTAAAACAAGAAGTGATGTGGAAAAGTGGCAAGGGACGCCACCTAAGGTGCAAGGATTATGGCATCAAGTGAAGTACTTTGAGGAAGAGGTTCGAATCCCATTGTGTGCATTTTGCTTAATTTTATGAAATAGCATGTTTCTTGTGATATGGATGTGTGGTGTGCATTTTTAGAACCTTGGAAATGTAAGGAAATGTATGGAAATGTATAGAAATGTAAGGAAATGTATGGAAACGTATGGAAATGTATGGAAATGTAAGGAAATGTATGGAAATGTAATGAAATGTATGGAAATGTATGGAAAAGCATGGAAATGTATGGAAATGTAAGGAAATGTATGGAAATGTAAAGAAATGTAGAGAAATGTAAGGAAATGTAGGGAAATGTCCTGGAAATGTAAGGAAATGCTTTAGAAATGATAAGTTTAAAGGAGGGAAACGAACGTTTTTGGAAACTTGGAAATGTAAGGAAATGTCTTAGAAATGATAAGTTTTAAGGCAATGTGGCCTTAAGAAAATTAATAGGAGGAATTTGACACAAGACGGGGCTTGGAAAAGTGGCAAGGAGGCACCACTTAAAGCCCAATAAATGACGCCACCAACATGTGTGCAAGCTTAGGTTCGAGCGACAAGGAGAGCATTTCGAGAGTGTTTTTTATGCGAATTGGGCTTATGCCCAATTCGTTGTTAAACTAAACTAATCATAGGGAGGAGCCACTTAGGTGGATAATTTGGGCCTCGTATGGCCACAAGGAGTCCAATAGAATAAGTTTAAATTCGGCTCATCAAGGGAAGGGGGTGGACGGCATCTAGCTAAGACTTTAAGTGATTTTTATTTAATTACTTAAAGAGGAAGCAATGGACGGAAATAGGGACTCTTAAGGGAAGAGTTTAATTCTTCTTAAAACTCGGCTAAATAGGTGGATAAATGATGATTTATTTTAAATTATTTTCAAAGAGATAATTGAGGGATTATTCTTTAATTTTTAATTAAAGAGATAAAGCTATCAAAATAGAAGAGTGATGGCCAAGTAAGGGATTCTAAGTTAGTAATTTCAGCTATAAAAGGAAAAGAGGGCCATTCATTCTTTCTTCTAACTCTCTCTCTGCCGAATTCTCTCTAGCAAATATCTCCTTTCTTCATCGTTTTGCCAAGCCGAAAATACACCTTGTGTAGCTGAAACTTCATTACCAAATTGCTCAAACTCTTTTCTCTTCTTCTTTCATAATCTTCCAAAAGCTGAAAGTTTGCTAAAATCAAGGCCATAGCCGAATAGTTTTGAGACTTCAAACAAGGGGTTGTCGACTTCTGTATTAAGAGTAAGAACTAGTTATCATTCGATTTTCATCCTTTTTCTTTTAAGATTTGCCGAAATCTAGGACAAACCCCATTAATATCTTGTTGCCGAAACTTTGAAGAGATCTTCCGGGTTTTACTATGTGTCGACTACAAGGAAGAACAAATTCTTTTCCCGAAAGTACACCATAGGCCATGTGTTCCCTAGTTATTCGGTGAGTTTCGGGATTTAAAATCCACAAGGTAAGTATCTATAGCATTCGCCAAGGCTGTATTGATACTAAGATCTATTTTTACATGTTAAAAAGTGAAACTAACCTATTTAGAGATCCGTGTTTGGTAGAATACAAGGAGGAGTACAAAGAAAGTTTTCGGATTTGAGTGATAAGCAAATCGGCATCAAGTTAAGTTTAGTGTACAAATCCTACTAGGATTTGATTTTGTGGTCGAATGGGTTTTCATTAAAACTTTAATATGGGCGAATGTAGGTGTTAAAGATCTAAGGCGGTAGATAGGATTTTCTGATTTCGGTGAAATTGTTAAGCGAATCGGTGTGTACCCTACCCTAAGTTTTAATATGTTCATGGCTATGTTTTAAATTAAATGTGCATGTTTATAAGAATGTGAATATGGCTAAGGTACCATACTATGGTACAAAGTACTCAGTGCACGCTTCCTACTCCTACTAGGATTATGTTAAATATACATTACGACACATATGACATTATAAGAATGCGAAATAAGAATTTGGCATGTTAATGCATGATATGTATGATATGGGGCATATGGGTTATATGAAAAGGGGAAGTTAATGTGGTGACCTAAGACCACGAAATCTGAATGTGGTGACCTAAGACCACGAAAACTGAATGTGGTGACCTAAGACCACGTAAAATTGAATGTGGTGACCTAAGACCACGAATTCTAAATGTGGTGACCTAAGACCACGAATTTTATAAGGGCGATGAGCACGTCAAGCTGCAATGCGCCTTGATGGTGTGTAGGCGATGGAGGGTTGACTTAGTAGTCCCACGATGTGCAAGATGGTATGCGGGTGGTGTGTAGCGAATGGCATATAGGTTTGGGTTCGGGTTGCATCATATTGTTTAAATGCTTTATGAACATGAATGATATTGTATGCCCGAAATATTAAATTTTAGTCTTGGTTACACATTGAGTCTTTTGACTCACCCGTTGTGGGATTACTTTTCGGTGACGACGGTGATGGACCAGCCTACAGATGATTCTTGGAGGCCATGTGAAGTTGATTTCTTATATTTGGACTATTTTACTTTAAGTATTTTGAATTTAAATTTTGAGAATTATTTGATGTAATAAGGCCTTAGTAGGAATATTTTATTCGTCTTTATTTGTTAAGCTTACAAACCTTATTTTATTAAAAGATTAAGTAAAAATATTTTTTAAAAACAAAGCCCAAACGCTTTTGTCACCTAAAGTAAATGATTTTAACGATTGAAATAAACTTGTTTCCAACTCAAGCCCAACCCAAAACGATCTTTCTTCCAAATCACACAAGTTTTTCCTAAGAAACAAAAGAATTTGAAACAGTTTACACTGGGAACATACCGAGATCCGGTCAAAGGCTGGTGGGCGGGTGCAGGGTGTTTCAATTTGGTATCGAGCCAGCTTTTAAACTCTCGGCCTTGGGTTTAAGGCCCAAAACGTTTTCCAAAGTAAGCCCAAAAGGAATTTTTAGAAAAATTTTCAGGCTTTTCTAGCATGGCCCACTAAGTCTCTGACCCGCAGTCCACCAGGTAAGTACTTCTGAATTCTGAAGTGATTTGAATATGTGAAATGTATGGGCTTTTATGGCAACGTAGATTAGTCTGATAAGTATTTGAACCCTAGAACTAGTGTACCCCAACAAATACATAAGAGTTAAATATCTAATTAAACAAACCTGTGGTTGAGTCGCGAAATTAGGGTGTGTCAACCATGGTATGCATGTCTATGATTGGTTTCAGTGGGAGCTTAGTATTTAAGTAGTCCGCATGACTCACCTCCTCTCCACTCGAATCCTACCTGGTGCATAGCCACGGTTCACCCTAACCAAGAGGACTTATACACGGGCTAAACCCCTAACTAAAACCCGAAAGGGACTAGCCGTATTTTATGGAAACCCTAGTTTTAAAATTTCTAAATTGTTCTCTTGATTTGAAAAAGATTATTTTATAAAATTTTCTTGAAATATTTCAGATTTATAAAATTACAAAATACCCCTAATGGTAAAATTACAAAAATGCCCTTGGTTTATGAAAATTTCAAAATACCCACAGTTCCTATCAAAATTTCATTACGTTATAAAATGTTCAAAAACCCTAATTTGCAAAATGACAAAATACCCTGATTTTAGAAAAGATTACGAAATTACCCCTACCCTACAAATTACCAAAATACCCCCGAGTAACAAAATTACCAGAATGACCCCCGATCTTCAAAAATTACTTCAACAACACTGATTTGGAAAACAAATTCTCAAAAACAACCCCCAAGTTTTGTAAAATTCCAAAATACCATTGATTTATTAAGATTTACAAATTTACCTGGGTTAATTACCAAAATACCCTCAGATTTCAAAATTTCCCAAAATACCCCCGGGAATGAAAAATTACTAGAATACATTTATTGACAAAAACACCAAGGAACCTTATTTTGACAAATTACGAAAATACCCCTGTAGGACAAATTACGGAAATACTCCTTGGTAGTGGAAAAACAACAACAATGAAAACTACAACATTTCTCTGAATGAACAAAAGTTCATAATTGATCGATGGATGTATGAATGTAAAGACTGTGTGCATGTATGAATACGAAAGAACCACTTCTAAAAATTCTTTCCATAAAACTTCTTGGCAGTTAATCGCTGAAACAAAATTTTAATACATAAAACTTCTTAATCGATTAAATCGTGACGTTAGAAATGAGTTCTAAGGGACGTGAACTTCGAGATTATGCCTGAAAAGTATAATGGTTCTATTAAGATCAGAGTGCGCAGCGTAAGCATAGTGCGGTAAGAAGGATTGTACGACTGTTAGTAAGTAATTTTGAGGACGAAATTATTTTTAAGGAGGGTTGAACTGTAACATCCGAGATTAGGGGTTATGCGTTTATGCATAATTCATGAGTAGTAGGTTTTGACAATGTTTGAAAGTGAGTTAAGGGTTTTGAAAATCCTAGGATGGAAGAGAAAGCTTTGGACAATTATTGGTTTTTAAGTTAAAAACAAGAAGTGATGTGGAAAAGTGGCAAGGGACGCCACCTAAGGTGCAAGGGTTACGGCATCAAGTGAAGTACTTTGAGGGAAGAGGTTCAAATCCCATTGTGTGCAATTTTGCTTAATTTTATGAAATAGCATGTTTACTGTGATATGGATGTGTGGTGTGCATTTTTAGAACCTTGGAAATGTAAGGAAATGTATGGAAATGTATGGAAACATAAGGAAGTGTATGGAAATGTATGGAAATGTATGGAAATGTATGGAAATGTAAGAAAATGTATGAAAATGTATGGAAATGTAAGGAAATGTATGGAAATGTAATGAAATGTATGGAAATGTATGGAAATGTATGGAAATGTAAGGAAATGTATGGAAATGTAAGGAAATGTAGAGAAATGTAAGGAAATGTAGGGAAATGTCCTGGAAATGTAAGGAAATGCTTTAGAAATGATAAATTTAAAGGAGGGAAACAAACGTTTTTGGAAACTTGGAAATGTAAGGTAATGTCTTAGAAATAATAAGTTTTAAGGCAAGGTGGCCTTAAGAAAATTAATAGGAGGAATTTGACACAAGAACGTGGCTTGGAAAAGTGGCAAGGAGGCACCATTTAAAGCCCAAGAATGACGCCACCAACATGTGTGCAAGCTTAGGTTTGAGCATGAAGGAGAGCATTTTGAGAGTGTTTTACGTTATCGAATTGGGCTTGTAGCCCAATTCATTATTAAAGCTAAACTAATCATAGGGTGGCGCCACTTAGGTGGATAATTTGGGCCTCGTATGGCCACAAGGAGTCCAATAGAATAAGTTTAAATTCGGCTCATCAAGGGAAGGGATGGACGGCATCTAGCTAAGACTTTAAGTGATTTCTATTTAATTACTTAAAGAGGAAGCAATGGAGGCAATAGGGACTCTTAAGGAAAAGTTTAATTCTCCTTAAAACTCGGCTAAATAGGTGGATCAATGATGATTTATTTTAGGTTATTTTCAAAGAGATAATTGAGGGATTATTCTTTAATTTTTAATTAAAGAGATAAAGCTATCAAAATAGAAGAGTGATGGCCAAGTAAGGGATTCTAAGTTAGTAATTTCGGCTATAAAAGGAAAAGAGGGCTATTCATTCTTTCTTCTAACTCTCTCTCTGCCGAATTCTCTCTAGCAAATATCTCCTTTCTTCATCGTTTTGCCAAGCCAAAAATACACCTTATGTAGCCGAAACTTCATTACCAAATTGCTCAAACTCTTTTCTCTTCTTCTTTCATAATCTTCCAAAAGTCGAAAGTTTGCTAAAATCAAGGCCATAGCCGAATAGTTTTGAGACTTCAAACAAGGGGTTGTCGACTTCTGTATTAAGGGTAAGAACTAGTTATCATTCGATTTTCATCCTTTTTCTTTCAAGATTTGCCGAAATCTAGGACTAACCCCATTAATATCTTGTTGCCGAAACTTTGAAGAGATCTTCCGGGATTTACTAAGTGTCAACTACAAGGAAGAACAAATTCTTTTCCCGAAAGTACACCATAGGCCACGTGTTCCCTAGTTATTCGGTGAGTTTCGGGATTTAAAATCCACAAGGTAAGTATCTATAGCATTCGGCCAAGGCCTATATTGATACTAAGATCTATTTCTTACATGTTAAAAAGCTGAAACTAACCTATGTAGAGATCCAGTGTTTGGCCGAATACAAGGAGGAGTATAGCAAAGTTTTCAGGATTTGAGTGATAAGCAAATCGGCATCAAGGTAAGTTTTAGTGTACAAACCCTACTAAGATTTGGTTTTGTGGCCGAATGGGTTATCATTAAAACTTTAATATGGGCCGAATGTAGGGAGTTAAAGATCTAAGGTAGTAGATAAGATTTTCGGGATTTTAGTGAAATTGTTAAGCGAATTAGGTGTGTACCCTACCCTAAGTTTTAATATGTTCATGGCTATGTTTTAAATTAAATGTACATGTTTATAAGAATGTGAATATGGCCAAGGTACCATACTATGGTACAAAGTACTCAGGTACGTTTCCTACTCCTACTAGGATTATGTTAAATATCTGTTACGAGACACATATGACATTATAAGAATGTGAAATAAGAATTTGGCATGCTAATGCATGATATGTATGATATGGGGCATATGGGTTATATGAAAAGGGGAAATTAATGTGGTGACCTAAGACCATGAAATCTGAATGTGGTGACCTAAGACCACGAAAACTGAATGTGGTGACCTAATACCACGTAAAACTGAATGTAGTGACCTAAGACCACGAATTCTAAATGTGGTGACATAAGACCACAAATTTTATAAGGGCGATGAGCACGTCGACTATAATGACGCCTTTGATGGTGTGTAGCTGATGGAGGGTTGACTTAGTAGTCCCCACGATGTGCAAGATGGTACGGGTAGAGTGTAGCGAATGGCATATAGGTTTAGGTTCGGGTTGCATCATTTTGTTTAAATGCTTTATGAACATGAATGATATTGTATGCCTGAAATATTAAATTTTAGTGTTGGTTACACATTGAGTCTTTTGACTCACCCCGTTGTGAGATTACTTTTCAGGTGACGACCAGTGATGGACCAGGCCGGCAGATGATTAGTGGAGGCCATGTTAAGTTCAGATTTCTTTTATTTGGACTATTTTACTTTAAGTATTTTGAATTTAAATTTTGAGAATTATTTGATGTAATAAGGCCTTAGTAGGAATATTTTATTCTGTCTTTATTTGTTAAGCTTACAAACCTTATTTTATTAAAAGATTAAGTAAAAATATTTTTTTTTAAAAACAATGCCCAAACGTTTTGTCACCTAAAGTAAATGATTTTTAACAGTGAAATAAACTTGTTTCCAACTCAAGCCCAACCCAAAACGATCTTTCTTCCAAATCACACAAGTTTTTCCTAAGAAACAAAAGAATTTGAAACGGTTTACACCGGGGAAATACCAGATCCGGTCAAGGCTCGTGGGCCGGGTTTGGGGTGTTTCAATTTGGTATCAGAGCCCAGTTTTAAACTCTCGGCCTTAGGTTTAAGGCCCAAAACGTTTTCCAAAGTAAGCCCAAAAGGAATTTTTAGAAAAATTTTCGAGCTTTTCTAGCATGGCCCACTAAGTCTCAAACCATTGATCCACCGGGTAAGTACTTCGATTCAAGTGATTTGAATATGTGAAATGTATGGGCTTTTATGGCAACGTAGATTAGTCTGATAAGTATTTGAACCCTAGAACTAGTGTACCCCAACAAATACATAAGACTTAAATATCTAATTAAACAAACTTGTGGTTGAGTCGCCGAATTAGGGTGTGGCAACCATGGTACGCATGTCTAGGATTGGTTTTAGTGGGAGCTTAGTATTTAAGCAGTCCGTGTGACTCACCTCCTCTCCACTCGAATCCTACCTAGTGCGTAGCCTCGGTTCACCCTAACCAAGAGGACTTATACACGGGCTAAACCCCTAACTAAAACCCGAAAGGGACTAGCCGTATTTTATGGAAATCCTAGTTTTAAAATTTCTAAATTGTTATCTTGATTTGAAAAATATTATTTTTATAAAATTTTCTTAAAATAATTCAGATTTATAAAATTACAAAATACCCCTAATGGTAAAATTACAAAAATGCCCTTGGTTTATGAAATTTTCAAAATACCCATAGTTCCTATCAAAATTTCATTATGTTATAAAATGTTCAAAAACCTAATTTGCAAAATGACAAAATACCCTGATTTTAGAAAAGATTACGAAATTACCCCTACCCTACAAATTACCAAAATACCCCCGAGTTACAAAATTACCAGAATGACCCCCGATCTTCAAAAATTTCTGCAACAACATTGATTTGGAAAACAAATTCTCAAAAACAACCCCCAAGTTTTGTAAAATTCCAAAATACCATTGATTTATTAAGATTTACAAATTTACCCGGGTTAATTACCAAAATACCCTCAAATTTCAAAATTTCCCAAAATACCCCCGGGAATGAAAAATTACCAGAATACATTTATTGACAAAAACACCAAGGAACCTTATTTTGACAAATTACTAAAATACCCCTGTGGGACAAATTATTAAAATACCTGGGTAGTGGAAAACAACAACAATGAAAACTACAACATTTCTCCGAATGAACGAAAGTTCATAATTGATTGATGGATGTATGAATGTAAAGACTGTGTGCATGTATGAATCTGAAAGAACCACTTCTAAAAATTCTTTCCATAAAACTTCTTGGCGGTTAATCGGTGAAATAAAATTTTTAATACATAAAACTTCTTGATCGATTAAATCGCAATGTTAGAAATGAGTTCTAGGGGCGTGAACTTCAAGATTGTGCTGAAAAGTATAATGGTTCTATTAAGATCGAGTCGTAAGCGTAAGCATAGTCTTGTTGAGAAGGATTGTACGATTGTTAGTAAGTAATTTCGAGGATGAAATTATTTTTAAGGAGGGTAGAACTGTAACATCTGAGATTAGGGGTTATGCGTTTATGCATAATTCATGAGTAGTAGGTTTTGACAATGTTTGAAAGTGAGTTAAGGGTTTTTAAATTCCTAGGATGGAAGAGAAAGCTTTGGACAATTATTGGTTTTTAAGTTAAAAACAAGAAGTGATGTGGAAAAGTGGCAAGGGACTCCACCTAAGGTGCAAGGGTTACGGCATCAAGTGAAGTACTTTAAGGGAAGAGGTTCAAATCCCATTGTGTGCAATTTTGCTTAATTTTATGAAATAGCATGTTCTTTGTGATATGGATGTTTGGTGTGCATTTTAGAACCTTGAAAATGTAAGGAAATGTATGGAAATGTATGGAAATGTAAGGAAATGTATGGAAATGTATGGAAATGTATGGAAATGTAAGGAAATGTATGGAAATGTAAGGAAATGTATGGAAATGTATGTATGGAAATGTATGGAAATGTAATGAAATGTATGGAAATGTAATGGAAATGTAGAGAAATGTAAGGAAATGTAGGAAATGTCCTAGAAATGTAAGGAAATACTTTAGAAATGATAAGTTTAAAGGAGGGAAATGAACGTTTTTGGAAACTTGGAAATGTAAGGAAATGTCTTAGAAATGATAAGTTTTAAGGCAAGGTGGCCTTAAGAAAATTAATAGGAGGAATTTGACACAAGAATAAGGCTTGGAAATGTGGCAAGGAGGCACCACTTAAAGCCCAGTAAATGACGCCACCAGCATGTGTGCAAGCTTAGGTTCGAGCAGCAGGGAGAGCATTTCTGAGAGTGTTTTTGCATCTGAATTGGGCTTGCGCCCAATTCGTTATTAAAGCTAAACTAATCATAGGGAGGCGCCACTTAGGTGGATAATTTGGGCCTTGTATGGCCACAAGGAGTCCAATAGAATAAGTTTAAATTCGGTTCATCAAGAGAAGGGGGTAGAAGGCATCTAGCTAAGACTTTAAGTGATTTTTATTTAATTACTTAAAGAGGAAGCAATGGACGGCAATAGAGACTCTTAAGGGAAGAGTTTAATTCTCCTTAAAACTCGGCTAAATAGGTGGATAAATGATGATTTATTTTAGATTATTTTCAAAGAGATAATTGAGGATTATTCGTAATTTTAATTAAAGAGATAAAGCTATCAAAATAGAAGAGTGATGGCCAAGTAAGGGATTCTAAGTTAGTAATTTGGCTATAAAAGGAAAAGGGGCCATTCATTCTTTCTTCTAACTCTCTCTCTGTCAATTCTCTCTGCAAATATCTCCTTTCTTCATCATTTTGCTGTCGAAAATACACCTTTTGTAGCCGAAACTTCATTACCAAATTGCTCAAACTCCTTTCTCTTCTTCTTTCATAATCTTCCAAAAGCCGAAAGTTTGCTAAAATCAAGGCCATAGCCAAATAGTTTTGAGACTTCAAACAAGGGGTTGTCGACTTCTATATTAAGGGTAAGAACTAGTTATCATTCGATTTTCATCCTTTTTCTTTTAAGATTTGTCAAAATCTAGGACTAACCCCATTAATATCTTGTTGCCAAAACTTTGAAGAGATCTTCCAGGATTTACTAAGTGTCGACTACAAGGAAGAAGAAATTCTTTTCCCGAAAGTACACCATAGGCCACGTGTTCCCTAATTATTCGGTGAGTTTTGGGATTTAAAATCCACAAGGTAAGTATCTATAGCATTCGGCCAAGGCCTGTATTGATACTAAGATCTATTTCTTACATGTTAAAAAGCCAAAACTAA
The DNA here is from genome assembly GCA_025506655.1 of Gossypium rotundifolium. Taxonomy (NCBI): domain Eukaryota; kingdom Viridiplantae; phylum Streptophyta; class Magnoliopsida; order Malvales; family Malvaceae; genus Gossypium; species Gossypium rotundifolium. The sequence goes on along the minus strand of CP106724.1, from coordinate 168,340,604 downwards.
CCTATGTAGAGATCCAGTGTTTGGCCGAATACAAGGAGGAGTATAGTAAAGTTTTCGGGATTTGAGTGATAAGCAAATCGGCATCAAGGTAAGTTTTAGTGTACAAATTCTACTAGGATTTGATTTTGTGGCTGAATGGGTTTTCATTAAAACTTTAATATGGGCCAAATGTAGGGAGTTAAAGATCTAAGGCAGTAGATAGGATTTTCGAGATTTTAGTGAAATTGTTAAGCGAATCAGGTGTGTACCCTACCCTAAGTTTTAATATGTTCATGGCTATGTCTTAAATTAAATGTGCATGTTTATAAGAATGTGAATATGGCTAAGGTACCATACTATGGTACAAAGTACTCAGGTATGTTTCCTACTCCTACTAGGATTATGTTAAATATCTGTTACGACACACATATGACATTATAAGAATGTGAAATAAGAATTTGGCATGTTAATGCATGATATGTATGATATGGGGCATATGGGTTATATGAAAAGGGGAAGTTAATGTGGTGACCTAAGACCACGAAATCTGAATGTGGTGATCTAAGACCTCGGCGAATGTGGTGACCTAAGACCACGACCAAAATTCTGAATGTGGTGACCTAAGACCACGAATTTTATAAGAGGCGATGAGCACGTCATTGCGATGGATCGCTTCGATGGTGTGTAGCGGATGGAGGGTTGACTTAGTAGTCCCCACGGTGTGCAGGATGGTACGGGTGGTGTGTAGCAAATGGCATATAGGTTTGGGTTCGGGTTGCATCATATTGTTTAAATGCTTTATGATCATGAATGATATTGTATGCCTGAAATATTAAATTTTAGTGTTGGTTACACATTGAGTCTGTTGACTCACCCCGTTGTGGGATTACTTTTCAAGTGACGACCAGTGATGGACCGGGCCGGTAGATGATTAGTGGAGGCCATGTAAAGTTCAGATTTCTTTTATTTGGACTATTTTACTTTAAGTATTTTGAATTTAAATTTTGAGAATTATTTGATGTAATAAGGCCTTAGTAGGAATATTTTATTCTGTCTTTATTTGTTAAACTTACAAACCTTATTTTATTAAAAGATTAAGTAAAAATATTTTTTTTAAAAAAACAAAGCCCAAACATTTTGTCACCTAAAGTAAAGGATTTTTAACAGTGAAATAGACTTGTTTCCAACTCAAGCCCAACCCAAAACAATCTTTCTTCCAAATCACACAAGTTTTTCCTAAGTAACAAAAGAATTTGAAACGGTTTACACCGGGGAACATACCAGATTCGGTCAAGGCTCATGGGCCGGGTTTGGGGTGTTTTAGATTTGATCAAAGACACTGAACAGAAAGTAGCAGTGATCCATGATAGTTTGAAATCTGCATCAGATCATCAAAAGTCATATGCAGATTTGAAATGTAAAGATATTGAATTTCAGATCGGAGATCAAGTGTTTTTGAAAGTTTCACAGTGGAAGAAAATACTTCGATTTGTTCGTAGAGGTAAATTGAGTTCAAGATTCTTTGGGCTGTATGAGATTATAGAGCGTATCGGACCAGTTGCTTACAGATTATTGTTGCCACCTGAGTTAGAAAAGATATATAATGTATTTCATGTCTCGATGCTTCGTAGATATCGATTTGACCCTTCACATGTGAATAGCCCGTCAGAGATTGAAATTAAGCCTGATATGTCATACGAGGAAGAACCGGTTCGTATTCTGGCTCGTGAAATTAAAGAGTTGTGAAATAAGAAAATTCCATTAGTCAAAGTATTGTGGCATAAACACGGAGTTGAGGAAGCAACGTGGGAGTCAGAGAATGCAATGAAAGAGCGTTATCCAAACCTATTCACTGGTAAGATTTTTGGGGACGAAAAACCCTAAGGGGGGAGAGTTGTAACAATCTGATTTAGACCCTAATCCGAATGGTGGTTTCGAAACCACAAATTTGAGTTAGAAAAAAATATTTTACAATTATTTTGGTGTTTATAATGTGTGAATTTGTGTGTATTAAATTTTCGTTTAAAAATTTTATCATTTGGAGGTCCGAATTAATAAATGGGTTTAATCACGTAAGTTAAAAATTTGATGGTTTTTAGTAAAAGGGCTTAAATGATGATTTCTTTTTAATTAGAAGTATTAAAAGAGTAAATAGCCCAATTTTAAAGGTAGTGGCCGGCCATGGACAAGATTAACCTTATGTTATAATGTTTAGTTATTTTATAATAAAGGTTAAATAGGTAAATTAATAAAATGTTAATATATGTTATGATAAAACACAATAAAAAATCATTATCATCTTTTGTTTTTGATGACCGAACCATAAAAGAAAAAAAAGAAATCATAGCTTAGGTTATTCGGCCATCTCTCCAGCTTGAATCAAGGTTAGTTTGTTTTCAGTTTTTGAAAATTTTTACATTTTTAAGATTGTTGCTTCGAGTACTACAAAGCTCGTGTCTTAATTTTAGAAATTGATGAATATTTTGTGATATGCCATTGATGAATATATGTGTTTTGTGATGTTTAATGATGAAATATTAAAGATATGTTTTAGATTAACATATTTTGTATTGGAGTTTTTGATAATTTTGAGTAATTAGGACTAAATTAAAAAAATAATAAATTGAGGGACTAAAATGTGAAATAAGTGAAATGTATGGACTTGTATGAGTGTAAGGAACATTTGGTCTAAGCATAGTGTACTCAAATTTTGAATATTTTGTGTTTTGTGCAATAGGGACTAAATTATAAAAATGTGAAATATTAGGGGTAAAAATGTAATACTCAAATTTTGAATATTTTGTGTTTTGTGCAATAGGGACTAAATTGTGAAAATGTGAAATATTAGGGGTAAAAATATAATTTGCCCATTTATGTGTTTTTGGACTAAATTGAATGAAAATGTGTTTGAATGAGCTTAATTTGAATATGTTTAGATCAAGAACCAAAGAAATCAGACTTGGATCGGGGAAAAACAAAAATAGTCGAATAGCCGATTACATCGTTTGCCTATATCCGAGGTAAGTCTTTAAGCAATTAAATATCGTTAATTTTGAATGTAACTTAGTAATATGCTGATTTGGAATTTGTGGAATTATTGTTGAGTTAGTCGAATGTGAATAAGCATAGAAATAATGTATTTGAGTTTAAGTCAATTGAGTTATATTGTTTGGAAGTCTGTATAAACTATATGGAATATCTGGAATGTTCGATGTATTAATTTTTTTTATGATTCAGCTCTATAATAATGATATCCGGGCTTTAAGCCTAGCAAGTCTTGTGGTGGTGAATTAAATCGGGCTTTATGCCTAGCAGGCTTATTGCCTGTGTATAAAAATCAGACTTTAAGTCTAGTAAGCTTTGTGCCGGTGTGTGATACAGGCTTAGGCCTAGCAGGCTTTATGTCGGTGATTACGTATAAGCTTATGCCCAAAAGATTTCATGCTAATGTGGTATTTGAGTATGTTAATCAATTTAAATGGCAGTATGAATTAACTTCTTACCTATTTAAATTAAGGTAAGCAAGTAACTCAGTTATTTATTACAAATTGTATGTGATACAAATGGAGTATATATATATATATATATATATGAGTATGATATGTGTTCTCGGTTTTATTAATGAATGATATAAATATTGTGGTTTTGGTCTTTTAATATGTGTATACAAGACCGGTATATTCGACCACATGGATAGTTTGTGTATGTAATGCTATATCATAATAATTGAGCTTGAGTATATGGATGTTTATACATTTGGTTATATGTTTACATCTTGATTTTGGAAGGTTGGATTATGAGTAAACATTTTGATTATATAATCATTCGATTAAAGAGAAATTATTCTATGAAATTATACATTATATAGGTTTGGAATTGAAAGCTTGAAATTAAATGTGATTACAAATGTACAAGTTGAATTATTTGATTTAAATGATTTAGTATTGAAATTATATTAAGCATTAATTGTTTAATTTGCTTAAAGCTTACTAAGCTAAAGTAGCTTACTTTGTGTGTTATGTTTATTCTGTTTTATAGATTTTTGGACTCAAGTTACAGGCTCGGGGATCGTCAACAAAGTTCACCACACTATCGACTGTTTCAGTACTTTTATAAGTTGAAATTGGACTTATGGTATGTATAGGCTAGCCTTGGAATTAGATTATTTTGAAAGTGTTTGTATATCAAGCCATGCGAAAATGGCATAACATATTAGTTTGAATTTGGTTTTATTTAGTTGAGTTTGAGTATGTTTGATTATGATGTTTTGTGCTATGGATAGTTTTGTGCTATGGATAAATGATATTTGAATATGGTGGATGAGTATATATTAAAATGAGTATGGTTCGGCTATCATATGTCAAGAAAAGTATAAATCTAATTTGAGAAATATTATTATATGTTAAGTTCTGAGATAAGTTGTGATTTATGAAATAGACATGAGATGTTTTAAGTTGAATTGATTAAAGTATAACAAAAGTTGACATTAAATAGAGGATAATTATTAAGTTTATTTAATATTAAGTTTAAGTTTATGAAATGACCATATGAATAGTGATTTATGTTTTGATAAATAAAATAGTTGGATATGAGTTAGCTTGTGACTTTGTTAACTGTTTTAATTATTAAGTTATCTTTATATTATATTTGATGTTTATTATAGGAATATCAAATAGTAATTTTAGTTTATTTTAATATCTAATGATTTGTGAATGATTTAATTTCTATATATGTTCATAAATATCCAGAAGTTGTGTTTTGTTCGGTAATACTTCGTAACCCCATTCTGGTGACGGATACAGGTTAGGGGTGTTACATGATTCTTATGAATTTTCAGTATAAACACCTCATCGGGAAGGGGGAGAGGTCATATAGCCTTTAACTCGATTCTCACACATATAAATACATATGACACATCTTTCATTATCAACATATGTCATTATAACTATACTACCCACTTCGAACAATTTATCATTCATATTTGCCTTACATAAAATTTCCAATTATCTTATTCAAACAAGTGCACTCATTCATACATTCTATGAAATTTGAATAACTTACTTATCACATTCACTAATCAATTTTTGTCAAGCATGCTACAGTATATGAAGGTCAGAAAAATATGAATAAGCATATTATTGTATAAACTTTCATTTCACACATTATCACATATACACATTACGAATTCTTATTCATACTTATTCGAGTTTGACTAGTCATAGCTACACTTTATTCAAATACTTTAGTATCACTATCAAATGGTCAAATATAGCTCGGTTGGAGAGTACTTCTCTTTTAATAAGATTATCCTCAATTGCGTCGAAAGGCATCACACTACCACATATTGGTGGCATGTATAACTAGACTTTAGACTCTCACACTTGCTATGTTAGTCCGAGAATGTACTAAACCATAGCTCTGATACCACTAAAATGTAACACCTCTTACCCCTATCCGTCGTCGGATCAGGGTACGAGGCATTATAACAATCTTATACACTTCTCCGATACATACATTTCAATTATACATTAAAACCATTCATAGTCACACTCTATGTCCCTATTATAGGCTTATGAGGCCCAAAAAAAACATTAAGGTTGGTTCGGGACCAAACCAGAACTTTTCGACATTTAGAAATTTTTTACCAAAAGCAGGTCACACGCCCGTGTGACATATGACACGGCCGTGTGGGTAGACCGTGAGGTTCTCACACGCCCATGTCTGGATCCCATGTATAATTCATAATAATACATACAACCAATTACTAAATCTCTATACATTCCATTCACTTGAAAATAATTAGGAATTGTCGTGATTACAACCTGACAAATTGATAGTGTGATGATACCTCCAACGATCTCCAACCCCGAGCCAACTGACAACACTGAGAGAAATGGGAAAATGGTGTAAGTTTTATAGCTTAGTAAGTTGGCATATTAATAATAATAAGCAATCTAATTAAAAATATTAACCCATTTCTCAATAAGTATACTCAAGGAAATAGAATCAATAATCACATAGTTTTACCCTTTTTCTTAAGTTCAGCTTAGGCTATTTTTCTGAGTTACAATCACTAATTTAATTATTTCATAAGCTAAAGAACTAAAATTAAGATCCGTTAATTTTACATGAAACTAGGCTCACATATCTACATACCATAAAATTTTTAGAATTTTTGGTTTAGCCAATCAATACAATTTATTCATTAAAGATTCCCCTATTTCACTGTTCAACAGCTCTAACACCTCTTCACTAAAATTAAAATTTCTCATTATATAGCTTTTGGATAACCTTTATGTTTGTCTCTCTCGAAATTATACTCAACAAATATTCTTATAATATAAATTACACACCATAACCATTTTATACAATTTTTAATGATTTTTCCAAGGCGAATAGGGGATCACGTAATCATTACGAACCAATATTACAAAAATTTAAATATCTCAAAATATAAAAATCTTTTACTTGCTCTGTTTCTTTTATATAAAATAGACTAAATGATATTTAAATAAATATCTCATCTAACATATAATTCAATTTCTATGATTTATGGTGATTTTTCAAAGTCACGTAATCTTCATTGTTTCAATCTATTTTACTAAAAATTTTACTCTCCCATGTTTTCTTTATATTACTTCCATATATGCACACATAACACCGAACATATTCAAAACTAGCCATACGAATGAATAATCATCACCAATATTTACGAGTACACATAATGCCGTTTACACTATATCAGCCTTACCACAATTTCAATCACGTATCACATATCAAACACATTATGCACATACACACATGGTCACATGCACCCTTGCTCACACGTACATTTGCCACATTTCTCAATTGGTTACATTCACTCCTATACTTATTCATAACATGATCGCACCAATCACCATTAGTAAGTTATCTCATTGAACCCCTTCGAAAAATGCCCGATACTCGGTGATCTTAGCACATAGTTCCACCTATACATAATTCAGCTTTCTTGTACACATGGTGAAGGTCCCTTATCACCTATGTGACCTAGCCATTCCATCTTGTAGCTTTCTTGTCTACATGATGTCCAGCACTAGGAACCACTCATGTGACCTAGCTACTCATAACTGGTAACCTTCTTGTACACATGGTATACACACAATATTACACATGTGACCTAGTTACATATGAAATTATTAGCCCGTAGCTTTCTTGCACACATTGTGAAAGTCCCTTATCTTCCATGTGGCCTAGCTACATATAAAATTTTGCCATCTCATAGCTTTCTTGTGCACATGGTGAAGGTCCCTTATCACTCGTGTGACCTAGCTACATATTGTCCGTATCTCTCGGTTTTCCGAAGGTTCAATCGAGAATTTCCCATTCCATACATTTTTATATTTTAGTTATCACCCAATGATTTCCATAATATCTAGCAAAATAATTATTGAACAAGTAAAATAAATGCATTATTTACATATGAACTTTCCATTTCACATAATAACCATAGGCATAGAAAACACCTTTAAGCACAACATTTCAACCCATCTTCCATGTCACCTATGTCACATTTGTAGCATAAACATATTATTAAATCAATTCACCAACATAATATACTAAACATGTAATTCAAAAAAATCAATTTAATACCACAATTTAGGTTTCAAACATACAATACGACGTTATTGCATTATTATTAACACACCAACTTACCTCGGACCCAAAAAGGGCAATTTACCAACTTCCCCAATTTTCAATTTTCCTTCCGTTCTAGGTCCAAATCTCATTTTTCGGGGTCTAAAACATCACATTTCACTTATTTAATTAATTTACTACTCAAAATAGTCCCTAACTCAAACTTTTGCAAAATTACAATTTTGCCCCTAAACTTTTCAAAAATTTCACTTTTACCCCTAGGCTCGTAAATTAAACTTTATTCCTTTTTCTTATGTTTTATGACATGCTGAACATTTTTCCCTTCTATAGAAACATCAAATCCTTGCTCTAACATACAATTATAAACAATGATAATTTTTACCGATTATGTCGTTTTACTTGTTTTTACTGAAAATTGCTTAGCAAAAGTCGTTTAACATAATTCTAAACTTCATATTCTATCACAAAACTTCAAAATACACACTTTTCACCTATGGGTAATTTTCCAAATATAAACCCTAGCTCTAATTAATGGTAGAATTAGCTTAATCGAGTTACCGGGATTCTAAAAATATGATGAACATTAAAAACGGGGCTTAGAAACACTTACTATGAAGCTTGAAAGCTTGAAACCCTTAGCCATGGAGTTTAGAAATTTTTGGCAGCAACTTGAAGAAGATAAGCAGATTTTTTTTCTTGTATTTTGTCTTTTTATTCATTTAAAACACTAAATGACTAAAATACCCTTAAGGCTTTTCTTTCAATTTTGTCCTATTCATGCCCATTTTTTTCCATCAAGTTATCAAATGGTCTAATTACACTTTAAGGACCTCAAATTTTAAAAACATAACAATTAGGCACGTCTAACATGTAGAACTCAACTTTTTCACTTTTTACAATTTAGTCCTTTTGACTAAATTGAGTGCCCAAACATCAGAATTTTCGATTGAGATTTTCACGGAATCATTCTATACAATTGTAGACCATAAAAATATAAATAAAATAAATTTATCAACATCAAATTTGTGGTCCAGAAACCACTATTCTGACTAGGTCCTAATTCGGGATGTTACACCCATGTAGCCTCTTCTACCCCATGTCTTTACCATGGTACTTTCACAAGGGCTATACTTTTGTTTCTCAACTGTTTGACTTCTCGTGCTAAAATCTTAACCGGGTCTTCGCCATAAGTCATGTCCGGTCAAATTTCTACCTCTGATGGTACAATCACATGCGAAGGGTCTGATTGGTAGCGATGCAACATAGACACGTGGAACACATAATGAATCTTCTCCAACTCAGATGGTAATTATAAACGATAAGCTACCAACCCTATCCTCTTAGTAATCTCATATGGTCCGATAAAGCGCGGACTCAATTTGCCTTTCTGACCAAATCTGAGAACTTTTTTCCATGATGATACTTCTAGAAACACTTTATTACCTACTTGAAACTCAATCTCTTTCCGTTTCAAATCGGCATAGGAATTTTGTCTATTAGAAGTGACTTTTAAGCACTCACGTATCACTTTTACTTTCTCTTTAGTTTCTCTGGCCAAGTTGACCCCGTGAATCTAATTTTCTCTGAGTTCAGTCCAAAATAAAGGCGTTCGGTACTTACGCCCATAGAATGCCTCATAAGGCATCACTTTCAAGCTTGACTGAAATCTGTTATTGTAGGTAAATTCTACTAATGGTAAGCACTTTTCCCAGCTGCCTTGAAACTCCAAAACACAACACCGAAGGATGTCCTCAAGATCTGAATTACTCTTTCTGACTGACCATTGGTCTGCGGATGGAAAGCTGTACTAAAGCTTAATTTTGTGCCTAAGGCTTCTTGCAACTTTTTCCAAAATCGTGACGTGAATCTCGGATCTCTATCCAAAATAATCGACAATGGTAATCCGTGAAGTCTTACTATTTCTGATGCATACAAATCTACCAACTTATCAAGAAAAAAATCAACCCGTACTGGTATGAAATAAGCTGACTTCATAAGTCTATCAATAACGACCCATACTGCATCCTTGTGTTTCGGGTCAACAGTAAACTTGTTACAAAATCCATAGCAATTCGGTCCTATTTTCACTCAAGAACCATAATAGGCTGAAGTAGACTCGAAGGTACTTGGTGTTTAGCTTTCACTTGTTGAAAAATTAGGCATCTTGATACAAACTCAAAATCTATTTCTTCGTACTCGACCACCAATACCATTTCTTCAAGTCATTATACATCTTCATGCTGCCTGGATGTATAGACAAACAGCCACTATATGCTTCTTGCAAAATCTTTTGAATAAGCTCATCATCTCTGGGTACACAGACCTTATCTCGGAACATCAAACATCCATCAAGATTAGTCTGAAAGTTTGACTCAACACTCGGCTCACATTGAACGTTCTTGGCTTGCAAATCTCTATCTCCTTTTTAGCTTCACAAATTTCTTAGAGAAACATTAGTCTAGCTCTCAACTCGACTAGAATAGAACCATCATCTGACAGAGTTATCCGTGTATTCATGGCTCTCAGTGCAAACAAGGATTTCCTAATCAAGGCATTGGCGACCACGTTTGCCTTTCTTGGATGGTAGTCAATCACTAACTCATAGTCCTTTATTAGCTCTAAGCATCTTCTCTGCCTTAGATTCAACTCCCTTTAAGTCATCAAGTACTTTAGGCTCTTATGATTGGTGAGCACCCGACATTTCTCACCATACAAAAGGTGTCTCCAAATCTTTAATGCAAATACAATTGTGGCTAACTCCAAATCGTGAGTTGGGTAATTCTTCTCGTGCGGATTTAATTGTCTAGAGGCATATGCTATCATCTTACCCTCTTGCATTAGTACACAACACAATCCATTTAAGGATGCATCGCTGTAAACCACAAATTATTTTCCTAGTTCGGGTTGTACTAGAACTAGAGCCTCAGACAGCAATGCCTTCAATCTCTCAAAACTCTGTTGGCACTTTTCTGTCCACTCAAACTTCATATATTTTTACAATAGCCTTGTTATTGGAGTAGCTATCATGGAAAATCCCTTGACAAATCGTCTATAGTAGCCAGCTAGGCTTAGAAAACTCCTAACCTCGGTTATGTTCCTTGATAGTTTCCATTCAACAATCGCTAAAATCTTATTCGGGTCAACTCTAATTCCATCTCCCGAGACAATGTGCCCCAAAAATCCAACTTCCTTAAGCCAAAATTCACTTTTACTAAACTTGGCATATAATTGTTTATCTCACAAAATTTACAGAACCATTCTCAAATGCTCAGCATGCTCGTTCTCATCCCGAGAGTAGATCAATATATCATCAATAAAGACTACAACAAGTTTATCCAAATATGGCCTAAAGTTACGATTCATCAAATCCATGAAAACTGTAGGGGCATTTATTGAACTGAAAGGCATAAATTCATAGTGACCATACCTTGTTCGAAATGCGATTTTGGCACATCCAAGTCCTTGACTCTCAACTGATAATACCCATACCTCAAATCTATCTTGGAAAATAATGTGGCTCCTTTCAATTGATTGAACAAATCATCGATTCTTGGCAACGGGTACTTGTTCTTCACAGTTACCTTATTGAGCTACTGATAATCTATACATAACTTCATGGAACAATCTTTCTTTTTCACAAATAAAACTGGATCACCCCACGGAGAATAACTCGATCTTACAAAACCTTTGTCCGTCAACTCTTGCAACTATGCCTTCAGTTCTTTTAGCTCGATTGGAGCCATTCTGTAAGGAGCAATTGAAATGGGGGCAGTACCAGGAGCTAACTCAATCCCAAATTCAATCTCTCTAACCGAAGGTAACCTTGGCAATTCCTCTAGGAAAACATCTGGATAGTCACATACTATGGGTACAGATTCAATTCTTAACTCAGACTCTTTAGTATTCATCATAAAGGCAAGATAAGCTTCATATCCTTTTCTTACATATTTTTGAGCAGACATATGAGAAATCACTACAGGTAACTTGTCCTGATCATCTGATTCAACACAAAGAATATACCCATTTTCATATTTTAACTCAATAAATTTCCTTCCACAATTCACTATCACATCATGAGTAGTTAACCAACCCATCCCAAGGATGACGTCAAATTCATCAAACGACAATAACATGAGATTAGCCGAAAAATAATGACCCCTAATCATCAAAGGGCAACATTTGCATTCTCTATCAACTAACACACATTTGCCTAGGGGATTTGACACTCTTATCACAAATTCGGTAGACTCTTCAGGCATGTTCATGCTAGAGACTAATTTCATGCAAATATATGAGTGGGTAGATCCCATATCAATTAAAGCTATAACATGAGTATCATAGAGAGAAAATGTACCCATGATCACGTCGGGGGAGGATGCCTCTTCGTGAGCGCGAATAGCTTAAGTCCTCGCAGGCGCTATACCCTCAGATCTTGCAGTATGCTCTCTAGGTGTATTCTTACTACTCATTTCATTTCCCTGGTTTCTCTGTGGCCTTCCTCTAGCAATACTTCCAGGTCTTGCACTCTGAGGTTTCTCTTTCTCACCCACCTCAGGGCAATCTCTGATAAAATGGTCTAGGGATCCACACTTGAAACAAGCTTTCTCATTGCTCGACACTACCCGGAATGACGTCTGTCACACTGCAGACATTCCAGTCGACTTGGTCAAACGTTGCCAACACTAGCAACCAAAGGGGTTTGAGCTTTAGATCCCAAGTACTGCTTACCCTTATTTCTATTTGAAAACCCAGCCGAAGTGGCTGATCGGGTAGTAAACTCTCTTGATTTCTTGGATGAGGATTGAAATGATTTGCCCAACTGTCTCTTCCTCGAGTCACGAGACTCGATTTTAGCTCTTCTTTTCTCTTTGACCAGTTCTTCAGCCTTACAGGCTTTATCCACTAACACAAAAAATTCTTTTAGTTCTAGGACACCAACAAATAAATGGACATCCTCATTTAACCCATCCTCGAACATTTTGCACATAATTGCTTTTGTCAATATGCACTCCCAAGTGTATTTACTAAGTCTTATGAACTCACGCTCATATTCAGCCACCATCATTCAACCTTGTGATGGAAGCTCGAAACAACTATTATTTTGACAAAGGCAAGCACACCTCTCGAACAGTAGTATAGCTGTGGTGAGTCAGGAATATCGTATCCTTAAGGACCAAGATTACTTAGTAATAACTATCTTTTTATTCTCTAGCATAATAATTAAAGGGGATTTATTTTTAATCTAAAATTTAACTAACTAATTTAACTAACTTATGAATTTGATAGGGAGTAAACTTGGAAAATACTATGGACAACTTATATGAGATTAACGACACCTAAGGAAGAATCCACCTAGACTTCACTTATTACTTTTGATTCATATGATTTATTCACTTAACTTAATCCATAGAAACCCCTGAATTATATTAATACCTCTTGCGAGACTACTAACAACTGACTCTAGGTTGATTAATTGAAATCTCTTTCTAATTAAAACCCCTATTGTCGAATTAACTCGATCTATGGATTCCCTTATTAGGTTTGACCCTAATTCGGTAGATTTTCGTAGCCCTATTTCTAGGGTTGCAATCAACTCCGCTTAATTGTGTTGATCTACTCTTAAACAGGGACTTTTGCTCCACTAAATAAGCATATTCAACTTGAATCAATAACATGAATTATCAAAACAAGAATAAAACTCACAATTAAGAATAAGCATAAGTATTTATCTCATAAATCAAATAATAATAAGATCTTTTATAGGGTATCTAAGGGATTTAGTTCATACTAGAAGAGGAAAACATCATAAAAGAGGAAAAACATCGAAACATAAGAAAACCCAAAAACTTCTAAAGAACTTGATGGGAGATCCTCAGTTTTGATGGAAATCCTTCTCCTATGTTGTTCCCAATGGCTGTCTTGGAGTATTTTCTTCTTCTACTCGGCATCTATTCGACGTCCCGTCAACTCCCCTTTTAGGATGCCCCCTAGTGTGTTTATATAGGCTTTGGAACACCTCTATTGGCTGACATGTAGCTTATTCCGAATAAAACTCTTCTTTTCTACGGCAGGGACACGCCCGTGTGACATGTCCGTGGTGGACTCCTTCTGCCGTGGTCAATTCTACTTGCCACACACGGCAGTACGGTTCGACCGTGTGCTGTGGTCCAGGCCGTGTGATTTCTAATGTAGGCCCATTTTGTCCTTTTTTGGCCCATTTCTCGTTCTTTTCGACTCTCTAGGATCTTCTGAGTATAAAACATGAAATTAAGAGATTAGGAGCATCAAATTCATCAAATCTAATGAATATTCATCCAAAATAAAGCCAAGCATGCGGTTAAAACATGTGTAAATTACGGTTTATCAAATACCCGCACACTTAAGCTTTTGCTTGTCCTCAAGCAAAATTTTCAACTCACAATTAGAACTAACTTCCCTCAGTTCATAATTCTCATCAACAATGTCTCATCATAATTCATAGATAATGTATACATTGATATTTTAACTCAAAGAGTCCTAAAGACTCAAACAATCAAAGTCATATATTTTTGTAGCATGAAAAATATAGTTGTTTCCCCTTATCTAAATAATTACCTTTGATCCAAAATTGAAAAGGATTGACATCCTCACTAAGGATTCACTCAAATCACTTAAAGTGTTTAAGGTACAAGATAAGCACTCATAAGTCAAATATGAAAAGTTAATCCCATAGGCTTGCATGAAAATCAAATCTCCACCATTATAAAATGAGATGATACACAAATCAAAAGGTCTTTAAAGGGTTCTAATGGGGCTTGGGTTAAAGGTGTGGATATAGGCTGAATTAGAAGGTTAGAATTGAGATTGAATTGACAAATTACCTAACTAGAAACAATGAATTGATAATGAATAATTATATCAATAGCACGAGCTTCTTCTAAAGATGTGAATTTAATTGTTTAAGCTCATAGAACATAGAACTAATGATGAATAAATTTTCTAATTTTTTTAAGCACAAGTATTTAATAAAAGATGAATTAAACTACTATAATTAGGCAACTGATAAAATCAAATCTCGACATAAGGGAAGTCAAAGTGGGAGAAGTAAAAACTTGGTTTTGGGTTAATATTAATGGTTAAGTCAAAAAAAAAAAACGATTTATTAGGATCAAAAGGGTTCACTAGGGGTTAATTATGAAGGTAGGCTTTTTGTGGAGTGAGTGTTAAATCCTAGGTGCCTTTATCATCTCAGTATATCAAATCAAAAGTGTGGTCTTGAAATGCATAATCGAAGCAAGTTCTAGAATAACAAACAAAAATTGACACACTCATAATCAATAACGTGAGCACAAAAAGATATTTGCTCTAAAGGCTCAAAATCTCATAGAAATTATGGTTTATAATGTCAACCTTGCAAATTTCAAATTTCAAAGTAATATTCAAATCTAGGTTAACAACCTAGCCGATTTTTAATTCTGAAAATAGACTTATCATGCCTGATTCTCTAATATCTTACAATTTAAATTATCAATGCACAATTAACTATGACTTAATCCAAGAAATATCAATAAAAATCATAAATCAACAGAAGTTTCATTTAATTAGTAATATGAGAAAATTACTTAAGATAAGATATCATTCAGGGATTTGAGAACAATGTAAAAAGTAAGGAAATTTTGAAATTCACCCCCACACATAAGATGTACATTGCCCTTAATGTACAAAGGTAGATATTGACAATATAATAAGAAAATCATAAGGTAGGGAGAGAAGTGAAACTTCCTGAAGTTTGGGTAGAGTCAAAGAAAAGAAACGGGGCAAATTTGGGTCGAGTTAGAGGAGGAGGCATCGGTGGTAGTGGTTATTAGGGTCGTGGTGTGGTGATTCCCAAGCAGCCTGAAGAACCTAAATAAACAAAATCAAAATATAATAATATAGATTTAGAACAAGAGAGATAAAGAGAAGGAAAATAAATGAGAAGAGAAAAGAAAAAGAAAAAGTAAATGGACTCAAAGGTCCTTATCCTGTTGAATCAATGAAGCGGCCGGCATGAACTTATGTAGATTGGTCTCGCACAGGGAAATTGTGCTTGGATCCTTTCACTTCTTTAACATGGTGACGATGGTGTAGATAAAGAGTGAGGGAAGGAAAAATGAGAGGGGAAAGATTCAAGGGCCTGGAAGAAGAGCAAATTGGGGAGTAAGTGAGAAGATGGGGGTTTCAAATAGAAATCTGAGATCTGGTACATCCTCACGCCTATGTGTCATGGGCGTCTTAGGTCGCACGGCCGTATCGCACAGCGATTTAGTGGCTCGTTCGTTTCTCCCACGCCTATGTGGAGGTTTTTATGCTCGTGTGGTTTAATCAATGTTGGCCACGGTTGTATCACACGGCCATGGCATTTTACCGTAGCCTGTGTTTGGGGAAAATTTTGTCCCATTGCAACATGGTTATGGCCATGCCCACGTTCCTACCTGTGGTGCCCACATGGCCACGCCACGTGTGTGTAAGGCCGTGGGGTTACATGTAGACTAAACTAATTAGTAGGGTTAGTGCTCGGGTTGCCTCCTGAGAAGCACTCGTTTAAAGTCTTAAGCTAGACTTACCTCTCATTCATACATTCATGGTGGTTTGAGGAGTTGAAACTCCTCTCCCCTACTATCAGTCCTATGGTTCTTATATAATTTGAGTCGAGTAGTATTTACCTTAAAAGTGTTGAATTTAGGACTAGTTACCTCGACTGTTCCATATCGGTAGATATTCAGGACCTCAAAGGGGATTTCTTTGTTTGTATCAAGGTCTGAAGTGGCGATCCGAGGGTCTATTTTATTCAACAATACCTGATCTCCTATCTTAAACTGGGTTGTCCCATCTTTAAGTTTGACATGGTTTTGCTTTGGTTCTACTTCGTGTGTTCCTAGTTTCTCTTTGAAATGCGTCTTCCACTCATCTAGTTCATCAATCTGAAGCCTTTGTTCCTCACAAGTTATTTCTTTGTTGGCATGAGTTCTAGGACCAGGTTCAGTTGTGTATTTTCGTGGTGCTTCCTGAAAAGAAAGTTTAACCGAATGGTCATTGATCGAATTTATGTTCCCACCTTTATAACTTGATATCCTAGCTGAGTCAAGTGCTTGAAGAGAGATCGTCTTGTCACCTACACGAAGTATAAGTTATCCTATACCAACATCAATTTTAGTTCTAGCGGTTGCTAAAAAGGGTCTTCCTAAAATCAAAGGAATATTATTGTCCTCATCCATGTCTAAAATAGCAAAGTCTATTGGGAATATGAATATGTCAATTTTTACTAGTATGTCTTCAATTATACCCCTAGGAATTCTAATAGTTTTATTAGCTAATTGAATGCTCATCCTAGTTTGTTTGGGTTTCCCTAGACCTAGCTGCTTAAACATTTTATAAGGCATAACATTTATGCTTGCCCCTAAATCAGTTAAAGCATTATCAACAGATAAACTACCAATTAAGCACGAAATTGTAAAACTCCCTGGATCTTTTAATTTTCTTGGTAGTTTATTTTGAAAAATTACCGAGCACACTACGTTTATCTCCATATGTGATGCTTCGTCTAACCTCCGTTTGTTTGTCAACAGCTCTTTTAGGAATTTTCCTAAATTTGGCATCTACGAAAGAGCTTCAAGAAACGATAATTTAATATGTAATTTCTTTAAAAGTTTAAGAAACTTATCGAATTGTTCATCTGTGTTGTCTTTCTTCATTGCATTGGGGTATGGCACACGAGGTTGGTACTTTGTAATTACCGATTTCGGTTTATCATGGCTTACCTCAACCTTACCTTTATTTACCACAAGCTTTTGCCTTGGCTCAGATTCAGATTCCACTAACCCTTCACTATCTTGAGCGATAACAACATGAAGTTACTCCTTTGGGTTTGTTTCAGTGTTGCTTGGCAAGCTACCATGTGGTCGTTCAGAGATCAGCTTAGCAAGTTGTCCTAATTGGTTCTTGATCCCTTGAATTGATGCTTGTTGATTTTTAAGTGTTGTTTCGGTGTTTGGAAATGAGTTTCTAACACCACGATGAATTTTGTTATCATCTCCTCAAGGTTTGACTTCTTTTCTTGTGGGTAGCGTTATTGTTGAAAGCCTGGGAGAGATTGTTGTCTCTGATTTCCTTGGCCACCCCATGAAAAGTTTGGATGGTTCCTCCAACCTGGATTATAAGTGTTACTATAATGGTTATTTTGCGGTCTAGAATTATTACCCATATAGTTCATCTGTTCGTTTTCTATGCCATGGTTGTAGGGTGGGTATTTTGTATTGTTTGTCCCTCCTTCGTATGTATCACACTGCATCACTGGGTGTACCTGCGATGAATCACACAAAATATCAATCTTTTTATTTAACAGTTCTACCTGATTTGATAGCATGGTTACTGCGTCGAGGTTGAAGACACTGGCGGCTTTTGTTGGCTTTGACCTTGTAACTTGCCACTAATAGTTATTCAATAACATCTCTTCAATAAATTCGTAGGCAGCCTCAGGTGTTTTGTTGTTCAGGGTACCGCCAATGGCTAAATCGATTAATTGCCTAGTTAAATGGTTCAGACCGTTGTAAAAGGTTTAAACCTGTAGCCATAATGGTAACTCATGGTGAAGGCATCTTTTCAGTGGATCCTTGTATCTCTCCCATGCATTGTAAAGTGTTTCTAAATCCATCTGCACAAAAGAAGAGATATCATTCCTCAAATTAGTCGTTTTAGTCGGCAAAAAATATTGTAATAAGATTTTTTGGTCAATTGTTCCTATGTAGTGATTAATCTTCATGGTAACGAGTTCAACCACTGTTTAGCTTTGTTCTTCAACGAAAAGGGAAACAACCGAAGGCGAATGGCATCATCAGAAACGCCGTTTATTTTGAAAGTGTCGTAGAATTCCAAAAAATTTGCCAAGTGATTGTTAGGGTCCTCATCCTACAAACCATCAAACTAAACAAACTGCAGTATCAATAGTGTTAGGTTTCATTTCAAAATTATTTGCAGCAATAGCAAGTCTAACAATACTAGATTCGGTTCATGTTAAAATAGGTTTAGCATAATTATACATAGTACGATGAGGAGGATTTTGATTCATCGGGTTTGTTGCCACCATAGGAGGTAGCGGATTGTTATCAGCCACCTCTTCAGTAGTATTGGTTACATCTTCTTGCTCTTCTTCTATGTACTGTAGGCTTCACCTTACTTCTTTTTAGTTTTTGCAAGCGGTAGCTTCTATATCACTGTAAAAAATCAAGGGTATTGGCGGGTTCATCCTAGTCATAAACTAGAATTACCTGCCAGAAACACATAAAAGAAAAATTAGTAAAGTTAAAAATAATATAATTTGCAAATAAATAAAATGGCTAAATTAATAAAAATTTAGTTTTCCTAATATCTTAGTCCCCGACAATGGCGACAAAAACTTGATGGAAGCTCGAAACAACTATTATTTCAACAAAGGCAAGCGCACCTATCGAACAGTAGTATAGTTGTGGTGAATCCGGAATATCGTATCCTCAAGGACCAAGAGTACATAGTAATAACTATCTTTTTATTATCTAGCCTAATAATTAAAGGAGATTTATTTTTAATCTTAAATTTAACTAACTAATTTAACTAACTTATGAACTTGACAGGGAGTAAACTGTGAAAATCTTTGGACAACTTATATGAGATTAACGACACCTAAGGAAGAATCCACCTAGACTTCACTTATTACTTTTGATTCATGCGATTTATTCACTTGACTTAATCTGTAGAAATCCCTGAATTATATTAATACCTCTTTCGAGGCTACTAACAACTAACTCTAGGTTGATTAATTGAAATCTCTTTCTAATTAAAACCTTTATTATTGAATTAACTCGATCTATGGATTCCTTTATTAGGTTTGACCCTAATCTGGCAGATTTTTCTCTCCCTATTTCTAGGGTTGCAATCAACTCCACTTAATTGTGTTGATCTACTCTTAAACAAGGACTTTTACTCCACTGAATAAGCACATTCGACTTGAATCAATAACCTAAATTATCAAAACAAAAATAAAACTCACAATTAAGAATAAGCACAAGTATTTATCTTATAAATCAAATAATAATAAGATCTGTAATAGGGTATCTAAGGGATTTAGTTCATACTAGAAGAGGAAAACATCATAAAAGTGAAAAAACAACAAAACATAAGAAAACCCAAAAACTTCTAAAGAACTTGATGGGAGATCCTCAGTCTTGATGGAAATCCTTCTCCTAAGTTTTCCTAACAGTTGTTTTGGAATATTTTCTCATTCTACTCGGTGTCTATTTGACATTCCGTCAACTCTCCTTTTAGGCTGCCCCCTAGGTTGTTTATATAGGCTTTGGAACACCTCTATTGGCCCACAAGTAGCTTATTCTAAATAAAACTCTTATTTGCTGCGGCAGGGACACGCCCGTGTGACTCGCTCGTGGTGAACTCTATCTGCCATTATTGATTCTACTTGCCACACACAACTGTGCGATCGCCCGTGTGCGGTGGTCCAAGCTGTGTGATTTTTAATGTAGGCCCGTTTTGTCCCTATTTGGCCCGTTTCTTGTTTTTTTCGACTCTCTAGGCTCTTCTGAGTATAAAACATGAAATTAAGAGATTAGAAGCATTGAATTCATCAAATCTAATGAATATTCATCCAAAACTAAGCCAACCATGGGGTTAAATTATGTGTAAATTACGGTTTATCACCTTGCTTTAACTCCAAGAATTTCTTTCTTTTTGGTCAACGAACCTTTGACTAATATACTTCTTTGAAACTCCTCTTGGAAGAATTCCCAGTTAATTTTCTCCCTTGGTACAACCGATACGAGGGTGTTCCACCACTGATAAGCCGAATCACTCAAGAGAGATACCATACACTTCATGCACTTTTCAGGTGTGCATGACAACTCATCGAATACTCTGATAGTATTCTCAAGCCAGAATTCTGCCCTCTCCGAATCATCATCTTTACTAGCTCAAAATTCCTCAGCTTCTTATTTCTGGATTCTATCAATAAGAGGTTTTTCTCTTCTTACTACTTTCACAACTTGAGGAGCTATAGGGGTAGGCTGAGAAATAGGTAGGGGTAGAGGGGGTTGAGCATTAGAATATGTTCGAATAAACTCAGTGTACCAGTTACTCATCATATGGAGAAAGGCTTCTTGAGCCTCTTCTCCCTGACCCAAAGTCTCGGGTCTACTTTTTACTGACGCGGTCCCTTGTGCGGGAGCCGGTGCATTACTTGTAGCATCATTGGCCATAGCTCAGTCGGGATTCATTTACTATATAAAAACACAATTTAAATCACCATGAGTCGTCATACTATCATTATGTAAATACTCAAACGTATGGCATGTATAGCTAGACTCATACTTACGCTATGTTAGTCCAAGAATTGACTAAACCGTTACTCTGATACCACTAAATATAACACCCCTTACCCATATTCGACACCTGAATCGGGTACAAGGCATTACCATACTTAACTTGCTCAATCATGCAACATCAATCCATAAAATTTCATTTCAAATTAAAACTTTTCATTCGAGATCTTAATGTCCTTATTATAGGTCTACGAGATCCTAAACTTACACCCAGAATGATTTGGGACCAAACTGGAAACTTTTGAACTCTTAGAAAGTTTGGACACAAAACAGGGCCACACGCCTGTGAAAAGGACACACCCGTGTGCGCAGGCCGTGTAATCACACACGGCCATGTCCCTAAACCGTGTGGATTTTATTTTTCATTTTGAACCAACAGGGGTTTCACACGCCCTGAAACACGCCTGTGTCCATAGCCCGTGTCCCTCACACAGCCATGACATGCCTGTGTCTTCACCCGTGTGTGAAAACCTTGACATTCTGTTTATGATGTCATCATCTTAAAAAGGTCACACGGCCAAGGCACACGCTTGTGTCTTAAACTGTGTGTCGAATTAAATTCTAAATTTTAGGTGTAGACTTTACACGGCCCGGGCACATGCCCGTGTCTTAGGCCATGTCTCCCACACGGTTGAGACACACGACTGTGTCTCAGCCCGTGTGTTTACTACTGGGTATTTTGACTTGCCAACCTAGCATTCATGGGGATACACGGCCTATCAACACGCCCATGGGTTGACCGTGTGTCACACACGGCCTAGACACACGCCTGTGTGTCTACCCATGTGGACAATTGTAAAGCTATCTACCAAGCCAATTTCCACCCTACAAAGCAACCACACTTATACTAATTCAATTCAACATACATCATGATCAGAAGGCACTTCTAAGAACCCAAAATCAAGACATCCACATAGGCATGCACATCATGAACTTCATCATCATTGAATATATAAACTTGTCAAGTATTGGCCAATTTCCAATGGCCATTTACAAAATGATTTGAATAACATTAATAGCCACACATTGGCTAGCAAATATGACATAACACAAAATAACCAAGTTCCTATACATTCCATACTCAAAATTAATCAAACTATGCTATACCAAAGAGAAGTTGACAATATGATTCCGAACTCCGACGTCCCACGATTCCTGAGTTAGCTTGGCGATACTACAAGGAAAATGGAACTAAGGTAGGTAAGCATGAATCTTAGTAAGTTTGCATGAAATAAATAGCAACATAAAATCTCATAATGTCATTCATCCATTGCATTGAATAAAAACACAAGGTATCATGCACATTGCCATAACTTACTTATGCTTACTCTTGCCAATTACATGTCATGTCACATATCGTAAACATTTCTCGTGAATTACTCACATGTACTTGTATCACTTCATCACATAGCTTTAGCACTAATTTCGTCTCTATTATAAGCATAACTATTTATCCCTATGAATCACTTGGAATACCCGATGATACACAATCATCATCATACACATAAACATGAGGCCAATGCCATATCCCAGATATGGTCTTACATTGGGTCACTGCTGGTGGTAGAAAAAGTTTTAAAATTTATATAATGAATGATCGAGCCTAGAAACTAACTATCACCGCGATTGAGGCAAGCGCACCTATCGAGTAGTAGTATAATTTAGTGGCAAGACCGGATTGTCAAACCCAGAGGAACAAAAAGTACTAATACTAACTTTCTTTTTATTATTTAGCCTAAGAATTAAAAGACTACGCTAAAGATGCTAAGACACAGAGAAGGAATTGGGGAAATACTTGTGGGAAAACCATTTGATTAAGACAATACCCGAGGAAGAATCCACCTAGACTTCACTTGTTATCTAACTCTGAACCAGATGATTTATTCACTTGACTTGATCCGTAGGATTCCCTAATTTATATTAATACCTCTCTCAAGGCTACTAACGTCTAACCCTAGGTTGATTAATTGAAATATCTTTCTAATTAAAACCCCTAGAATTGTATTAACTCAATCTATGGACTCCCATATTAGGTTTGACCCTAATCCAACAGATTTTTGTCATCCTATCTCTAGGGTTGCGATCAACTCCGCTTAACTATGCTAGATCTACTCTTAAACAGAGAATATTCCTCCCCTGCCTAAGCACATCAATACTTGAATCAATATCTTGAAATATCAAAGCAAGAATTACAAACACATAGTTAAGAACAAATCAAGTATTTATCATATAGTTCAAAAAAAATAACAAGATCCGTCATAGGTTTCATCCTCCTCAGGTATTTGAGGGGATTAGTTCATAATCATAAAAGAATACATCTCAAAAGTAAAAATAAAACAAAACATAAAGAAAACCTTAAAACCCCCTTAAGGAATTGAAGGAGAGATCCTTAGTCTTGAGTATGACTACGGCTTCTGGGATGAATCAACTGGCTTTCTTCGAGTGAATCCCACAATTTTGTCCATCTGGCTTGGCTCCTAGGCCTAGCTGAACACCCCCTTAAGGTTGGCCTCTTGGGTGTTTATATAGGCTTTTGGAGCGTCTTTCTTTGCCTCTAAGTTCCCTAATCCGAATAGAACTCTTTTTTGATGCGGTAGGGACACGCCCATATGGCACGCTCGTGTCATTCAGGGCCAGGCCATAGTTAGATCTTCTAAGGAGGCTCGGCCATGTGTTTCGAGCCCAGGCCGTGTGCAATTCGTACTTTAGCCCGTTTCTCGTTCTTTTCATCCTTAGGTGCTCTCCTAAGTATAAAACATGAAATTAAAGGATTAAGAGCACCAAATTCCACAATTCAGGGAATAAATCATCCAAAAGTATGCTAAATGTGGGATTAAAATATGAATATATTGCGGTTTATCAAATACCCCCACACTTAAGCATTTGCTTGTCCTCAAGCAAAAATCTCAACTCACAATTAAAATTAACTTCCCTCGATTCATAATTCTCATCAACGATGACTCATCATAATTCTTAGATAATTTATACGTGGATAATTTAACTAAAAGAGTCTTGAAGATTCAAATAATCAAAGTCACAAGTTTGTATCACAAAAATATAGGTGTTTACCATTATCTAAATAGTTACCTTTAATTCAAAATTGACAAGAGTTGACATCCTCGCTAAAGATTCACTCAAATCAATCAAGGTGTTTAAGGTTCAACATTAAGCTCTCAAAAGTTGAACATAAAAAGTTAATCCCATAGGCTTGCCTGAAAATCAAATCTCCACCACTATAAAATGAAATGATACACAAATCAAAAGGTCTTTAAAGGGTTGTACTGGGGCTTCATTAAAGGTGTGGATATAGGCTGAATTAGAATGTTAAAATAGAGATGGAATTGGCAATTTACCTAACTAGAAACAATGAACTAGTCCTGAATAATTACATCAATTGAAAACTTGTAATACTAATAATATGATCTTCTTCTTCAAGATGTTGAATTTTAAATGTATAAGCTCACTTAATTATAGGACTAATAATGAATATACTTTGATTTTTTTTTTAAGAACAAATCAAGTAAAAACATAATACAATATGAATTCAACTCTTGAGATAAAATAATTAGGCAACTGATCAAATCAAATCTCTATAGAAGGGTAGTAAAAAAATGGTGATAACAAATACAAGATGGGTTTTGGGTTAATATTAGTGGGTGAATCAATAAAAGGGTTGTTAGGATCAAAGGGGTTCACTAAGGGTTAATTGTGAGGGCAGGATTTTTGGTGGAGTAAGTGGGTTAAATCCTAAGTGCCTTTATCATCTCTGTATATCAATTCAATGATGTGGACTTGACATGTATAATCGAAGCAAGTTCTAGAATAACAAATCAATGTTGACACACTCATAATCAATAAAGTAATCAAGAAACGAATATATGCTCTAAAAGGTTCAAAATCTCACAAAAATTATGGGTTTTTGATATCAACCTTGCCAATTTCAAACTTTAAGGTAATATTCAAATTTAGGTCAATAACCTAGCAAATTTTTAATTCTAAAAAATAGACTTATCATGCTTAATTCTCTAGTATCTTAAAGTTTAAATTATCAATGCACAATTAACTATGACTTAATCTAAAACATACCAATAAAAATCATAAATCAATAGAAGTTTCATTCTAATTAGTAATATGAGAAAATCACTTAAGATAATATATCATTCAGAGATTTGAGAATAATGCAAAAAGTTAGGAACTTCCCTAAAAAAAATTCACCCCCACACTTAAGATGTACATTGCCCTCAATGTACAAAGATATATAATAAACATATAGTAAGAAAATCAAAGAGAGGGAGAGAAGTGAAACTTCCTGAATTTTGGATGAAATCCTTGGAGGATGATCAACGATGAACATGATGACTAGGCAT
Source organism: Gossypium rotundifolium (assembly GCA_025506655.1). Classification (NCBI taxonomy): domain Eukaryota; kingdom Viridiplantae; phylum Streptophyta; class Magnoliopsida; order Malvales; family Malvaceae; genus Gossypium; species Gossypium rotundifolium. The sequence goes on along the minus strand of CP106724.1, from coordinate 168,315,238 downwards.
AGAAGAAGGTGGTGGAGAATACTCCGGTGGTGTGTTCGTTCCTTAAGTGGCATCTTGAACCTTTTTAAACTGTGAAGTCATCAGTAAAGTTTTTAAGGAGTTCTTATTTAATGGACGTTTGTTATAGTTACTTGAGAGTTAAACAGCCAGAGATAAAAAAAATCAAAGTATACTTAATAATGAAAAATAAAAATAATAAAAGGACTCAAAGTGTAACATCCTTAGATTAGGGGATTTGCATTTTATCTTTTGTCTATTGATAGTGTGAATGTTATGTCAGATTAGGGTGTTTTGGGGTCTAGGCATGAGCTTGGGGTAGACCTGAGCCATAGCAAAAAAAAAAATTATTTAAGGTCCTTGGAAGGGGGGAGCTTTTGGCGTTGGGTGTTAAGGGAAAATAGTAGCAAGGTTTGTCACAAGAATTCCAGTGGCAAAGGGGCAAGGGAGGCGCTACTTAGGCACAAGGGAAGTGACGCCTCATGCATGCTAGAGGGCCTGGGTTTGAGTTGCAAGGATCCCTTTTCTGCTATTTCTTTTTGACGCCAAAGCTGGGGAGGTAGTATACACAGGATGGACTCTGGTGGATGAGTGTTGAAGGAGTCAACACATTTGAATTGGATGGAGAGGAGTGAATGTAGGAGCTTGACTCATTCAGATTGTTTGAATGAGTGGAAGGGAGGAATTTAAGGAGAATGGAGGGGGCGTCATAGTGGTTAAAGGAAGTGGGAGTCTGTTGCCGAAATTTGAAGTGGTATGATTGTGAGCATTCGATTTTAGTGTGTGGAAAGGTGTGACGAATTTAGGTAGCCTTGGATGATATTTTTCGGCATTTGGGGTGTTGGTTTTGGTTTTCTTCCATTCTTTTTGGTGCCGAAAATTAAAAGACCATTTGGGGCCTAAAATCTTTCTAGCCTTTTCAACCTTAGAAGCCAAAATTCCTTAGGGTTTTTCTTCTTTTTCCTTCTTTTTGTATGTTAACCGAGTCCACTCCACCCATTTTTGCTTCATTCTTCTTTTCCCATCTTTCTCTAAGCCGAATCCTTCTTTGTGTTTTTCTCTTCTCTTAATACTTCCTTGAGCCAAAACACTATCTTCCATCCCTGTCTTCTCGTCACTTCTAAGCTGAAATTACCTACTCTTCTACATCTCTTTCTTTTCAAGAACGAAACATTCCCAACATTTGGTAAGTTTTCTTTTGGTTGGCCGAGTCTCTCTAAAGGCATTTACTCATTTTTTGGTTCTTCTCCTATTTTTTTTGAAAGAAAGCCGAATTCCTCTAACATTCATATCCTTTTCTTTTGGCTTTTGTTCTAGTGGATTGTCGTTATCTGTTCTTCACAACTCTCAATTGATTTCTTTAGTGTTGGGGTAAGTGTTTCCATTCTGATTCAATCATTTCTTATTTTGATTAAAGTGCCGAAGGTAGTAGCTAATCTTTTAGGGTCTTAGCCGATTGAAAGGGGCTCATCTTCGCATTACTTTAGCTTTTGCTTAGTGTTGGTAAGGTGTTGAGGTAAAGGAGACGATTTCTTTTGTACTGGGTTATTTCTTTTGGGATTTATGTAAAGTCGAATGGCTATTTGATTGACAGTGCTAAATATGGCCGAATATAGGAGGTGTGACACAAGTTTTAGATTCCCAAGAGTTGCTCGACTCATAGTTTAGATCTAAATCTTCAGGATTTATCGATTAGGTAAGGGATTTATTCATTCGGGTTTGATATTCTTAGTCATAGTATTCTTTGTGTTAACTTAGCTTAGTGACCAAAGGTGTTGTGGACCCTAATGGCAGGCAAGCATTAGGAGGGGTCAAATCTGAGACCCCAGCCCCTAAGTTCAAAAAGAGGGCAGTGTCTGCGGTTCACGATTGGCCACCTAGATGTGGACCAGCATCTGAACAAGGGAGTAGGCAGATAGCGGTAGTGTCGATTAACGACAGTACTGACGTGGAGGGTGTCATATTGTGAGTAATCAGGTGTGTAACCCTTACACACTTTCTTTCTTAATATGTATTAGCGTGTAAACTGCTAAAAGCCAGATTAGCGGTTAGAAAGGGTATGATACCCATGAGGGTAAAATCGAAGACTCCGGGTAAGTCCACTTTGTTTGGTTAACATTAAAATGCCTGATAAAATCTGTATATGCCATGCCATGTGATCTCTAATTGCTAAGCATGATATTTATGCCATGAAAAGTAAGTACATTAATGGGTATGATGAGAGGAGGGGGAAGGATGATTCAGACTGTCATCAGTGGTTTTGACCACACAGTGGGTTGGCCCCACTTTCTATATGATTATTGTGACTAGTCTCAGTGGTTTTGACCACCAGTGGTTTGGTACCACATGTTGTTGTTCTTGTGACTTGTCCCAATGGTTTGGTACCACAGTGGATTGGCCCCACATATTGATATACGGGATTGTCATCAGTGGTTTTGACCACAAGATGGGTTGGCCCCATCATATTATTTCGTGACTATGGTCATCAGTGGTTTTGACCACACTTACATTATTTGTGACTATGGTCATCAGTGGTTTTGACCACCAGTGGTTTTGACCACATAGGGTAGATACAGGTGTTCGGATGGTTAGGTTGGGTTGCATGACTTGCATGTTAATTTATGAAATTGTGTAAGGGCTTGATAATATCGGGATGGGGATTTATACGCTGAGTCTCATTGACTCACCCCTTCCTCTGCATTTTTGCAGATGATTAAAGATCATGGATCGAGCCAAGGAGACTCAAGGTGGCCATGTGCATTTTCTTTTGGGTTTTGTTTTAAACTTCTATTTCGGTTTTACTTACTTTAAAATTTGGTTTTGGGTTGTAATAAGGCCATTAAATTTTATTTTGGAGTTTATTTATCTATTTTATTTTCATGGAAAATTGTATAAATTAAATAAAATGGCATGCCTAAATAACTTATTAATTGAATGTTTTCTAAATTCACACAAATTATCGGGTTTTTCTAAAACTTCACCTTTGGATAGATAAGCAATCTTGTATGATTAACAAAGTATCGAGATTTTTTTTTAAAAAAATAGTTTTAGTAATACTTTTAAATCAACTCGATTTTTCCTAACATCAAAAGTTTTCCTTAAGTTAGAGACGGCAACTTGTTTTCAAAATCATTTTCTTCCCAGTGACATACCAGATTCAGTCATAGCATTTTAACCGAGTTTTGAGTGTTACAATTATGGTATCAGAGCTAAGTTCAAAAGCTCAGCTGTAGGCCCGAGGTCCAAAATGTTTTCAATGATAGGTTACGAAATAAATTTGATGGAAAATACATGACTTGGGAAAGCATGGCACTGGGTCTCTGGCACTGTTCCACACAGGTAAGTACACCTTAACTGCTGTTTATATGGTTGTGGTGCTTTGGATATGACTAATAGTAATAGGGAACTACTTTAGAGACTGAAACTTGTAGGACTGTATGAACCTGAGAAAACAATCCCCATGATAAATTACTCATAAAATTTGCCGTAATAATAGTGGAATAAGTCTAACGCATAAAATTTTTAAATCAGATTAAAACGTGAACAGTAGTCATGAGCACTCGAGGTCGTGGACGTAATACACGCGAACGTGGTAGAGGTAGGATGACAGTGTCAGAACCGGTAGGGTCTGGCCATGGGTCAGAGAATGAGGTACTACCATTGCCAACTGTGGGTGCGGAGTTTCAAGATCAGACAGGAGGGGACAACGCGGTGTCGCAGGCAATGCTGCGAGTTTTGGAGAGAGTAGCTAGAGTAGGTGAAGGATCGGGAGCTCAAAAATCTGTGTTCGAGCGACTCGGGCTAATGGAGCGGAGGTATTCAAGGGTGTGTCTGAAGTGGCTCCCAATACAGCTGAGTATTGGCTAGAGGCTATAGAACGCATTATGGATAACTTGGACTTTACAGCTGAGGAAAAGCTGAAGGGGATAGTGTTTCTTTTACTGGATGAGTCTTATCAGTGGTGGCTCACGGCCGGGGATGGTGCAACAGCTGATGATCTCACTTGGGATTTCTTTAAGTCAGCTTATCAGAGGAAGTACGTCGGGGCTAGCACATTGATGCATAGCGTAAGGCATTTTTTAAACTTGGTCCAAGGGAACAAGATAGTATCAGAATATGAGGTAGAGGTTCTCCGGTTAAGTCACTATGCTCGAGGTATTGTGGTTACGGAGCACGAACGGTGTGTCAGGTTTGAGGACGGGTTAAGAGATGAGCTGCGGATGGTGATTGCACCACAGCGTGAGAGAGAATTTACGGTCTTGGTGGAGAAGGCCAAGATTGGCGATGAAGTGAAGCAGTCGGTGAGACAGAATCAGGATAGGAATTGAACCAAGAGGAGTTCTGGGTCATCATGGTCTGCAGGGAATTCACAAAAAGGGCTAGATATGGTGGGCAGAATCAGGGTTCCAGGCCTGCTACTACTACTCAATGGCCGCCACGATGTGCTCGATGTGGAAAGTCTCATATGGGACAGTGTTGGGCTAGGAACAGAGGTTGCTTCGAGTGTAGATCTATGGGGCATCAGGTAAGGGATTGTCCACGAAAAGTAGCTAGGGTCCAGTCTGAGGGTCAGGGGCATACACAATTTGGAAGGGATGGCCAGCAACCATAGAGGGTCGCGGTCCGATCAGGAGAGGTAATGGTTCTAGACGAGGTCACGGAGCACCGGGCAGGGGTGTCGGGAATACTGATGCAAGACAGCCGAGGTTGGTCTATGCAGCAAGGCGTCGAGAGGAGGGCGACGCACCAGATGTTATAATTAGTACGTTCTTGATTTTTGGACTGCCATATATTACTTTGATAGATGTTGGTTCGACGCATTCTTATGTTGCCAATAGTATTGTAGGAATTATGAACTTAGCCTTTGAGATTTCTTCTAGGGAGATGACTGTAATTAGCCCTCTAGGTCACTCTGTAGAAGTAAGCAAACTTTATAAGGATGTACCCCTAGAACTTCAAGGGGTAGTGTTTTTGGCTGATCTGATGGAACTGCCATTCGGGGAGTTCAATTTGATCCTAGGGATGGACTAGTTAGTGAAGTATCAAGCGAGTTTGGACTGTGCAGCTAAGCGTATGGTATTGAGAACAATTGAGGGTGAAGAGGTGGTGATGATATGTAATAGAAGAGATTATCTATCCAATGTTGTATCCGCTCTGAAGGGTGAGAAAATGGTGAGGAAGGGTTGTAAGGCGTTCATAGTCCATGTTTATGCATTGGAGGCTAAGGAAGTAACTGTAGGGCATGTTCGAGCGGTGAAGGAATTTGCTGATGTATTCCCAGAAGAGCTTCCGGGCTTATCTCTAATCGCAAGGTCAAATTTGGGATAGACTTGTTACCGAGAACCGCGCCAGTGTTTATTACCCCATATAGGATGGTGTTGAAGGAGTTGGTGGAGCTAAAAGCACAGATTCAGGAGTTGCTGGATCGAGGTTTCATCGGCCGAGTGTATCACCTTGGGGAGCGCCTGTGCTATTCATTAAGAAGAAAGATGGTACGATGCGGATGTGTATAGATTATTGACAACCGAATAAGCTAACGATCAAGAACAAGTACCCATTGCTGAGGATAGATGACCTGTTCGATCAACTTAAGGGTGCATCAGTCTTCACTAAGATTGACCTAAGGTCGGGGTATCACCAGTTTAAGGTAAAGGAAGCTAATATCCATAAAACGGTGTTTTGTACTCGCTATAGGCACTACGAGTTTTTGGTAATGTCATTTGGATTGACTAATGCACCGGCAGCATTCACGGACATGATGAATTGGGTGTTTCAACCGTATTTGGGTCACTTCATTGTGGTATTCATAGACGACATATTGGTGTACTTAAAATTGGATGAGGAGTATGATTCGCACCTGCGTGTGATTCTTTTATTTGCAAAGTTTAGGGTCACGTGGTATTGGGTCACGTGGTAAAGGATTAGGGTAGATCCTCGAAAGATTGAGGTGGTATTGAATGAAACCACCTAAGTGCATGAGCGGAGATTCGGAGTTTTCTAGGTTTGGCGGGGATATTCTGAAGATTTGTGGAAAGGTTTTCCTTGATTGCGTGTAGATTGACCAAATTCTTTGAGAAAAGGGTTCCATTTGTGTGGTTAGACAAGCAGCAGGAAAGTTTTAATAAGTTAAAAAGAATTTTGACTGAAGCTCGGTGTTAATTCAGCCCAAAGCAGGGAAGGAGTTCATGGTTTCTTGTGATCGTCGATATCTTGGGTTGGGTTGTGTGCTGATGTAAGAAGGGAAAGTGGTGGCGTATGCATCTCGGTAGTTGAGGCCTCACGAAGTGAATTATCCGACACATGATCTGGAATTGGCTGCAGTGGTTTTTGCCCTAAAAATTTGGAGGCACTACTTGTATGGGGAGAAGTCGATAGTTTACACGGACCAAAAGCGTTTGAAGTATCTATTGAGACAGAAAGAGTTGAATTTGAGGCAATGTAGGTGGATCTAGTTGTTGAAAGACTACGATTGTTTGATTGAATACCATCCGAGTAAGGCTAATGTAGTGGCTGACGCGTTGAGTCGCAAGGTGGTAGCGGATTTGAGAGTAATGTTCGCTCATCTTAGTCTGTTTAATGATGGGAGTCTATTGGTGGAGTTGCAGATAAAGCCGACTTGGGTAAATCAGATTAAGGAGGAACAGCTAAAAGGTGAGGTTCTATATGCTCGAAAGTTACAAGTGCATAGTGATGGATTGGAAGGTTATAGGTTGAATAGCGAGGGAGTGTTGTGTTTCTAGGGGAAAGTTTGTATGCCGAAAGACGTTGAGTTAAGGCAGAGGATTCTGCAGGAAGCTCATAGCAGTCCATATGTTATGCATTCGAGAGGTAGCAAGATGTACCGGGATTTGTGGGAACAGTTCTTGTGGTCGGGTTTGAAGAGAGAAGTAACGAAATTGTGGGTAGGTGTTTGACCTGTCAATAAGTCAAAGCTGAACATCAATTACCTTCGGGTCTGTTGCAACCGGTGAAGATTTCGCAGTGGAAGTGGGAAAGGATTACGATGGATTTCGTCACTGGGCTACCCCTTACGCCTAGCAAGAAATATTTAGTATGGGTAATTGTAGATCGTCTGACAAAATTAGCTCATTTCATACTGGTTCGGGTGGATTACTCACTCCAAAAGTTTGCTAAGTTGTATGTTGCAAAGATAGTGAGATTGCATGGGGTGCCAGTATCGATTATCTCGGATAGGGATCCTCGATTCACATCAAGATTCTGGAAAGCGTTGCACCAGGCATTGGGTACAAGGCTAGATTTTAGTACGATGTTCCATCCATGATGATGGACGATCGAAAGAGTAATCCAAATTTTAGAAGATATGTTGAGGGATTGTGTTTTGGACTTCAGGGGTAGTTGGGAGGAATATCTACCGTTGGCAAAATTCGCATACAACAAAAGTTACCAAGAAAGTATCCAGATGGCACCGTATGAAGCACTGTGTGGATGAAAGTGTCGTACCCCTACGTGTTGGACAGAGCTGGGAGAGCGTTAGTTGTTGGGTCCAGAGCTAGTGGCTGAAACAGAGGATAAGGTTAAGTCGATTGAGCTCGTCGAAGGAGGCTTTGACAGGCGAAGTCTTATGCCGATCTTAAGCGAAGAGATATAGAGTTTGCAGTGGGGGACAATGTCTTTCTTAAGGTGTCACCGTGGAAGAAAGTGTTGAGATTTGGTCTGAAGGGTAAGCTGAGCCCTAGGTTCATCGGGCCGTATAAGGTGTTAAGGCGTGTTGGACAAGTAGCTTATCAGTTCTAGTTGCCAGTGGAATTCAGTCAGATCCATGATTTGTTCCATGTTTCCCTGCTTAGGCGCTATCGATCAGATTCATCGCATGTTGTGCCAGTAGAGGAGATAGAGGTGAGTCCAGATTTGTCCTTTGAGGAAGAACCAGTGCAGATTTTAGATCAAGATGTCAAAGTTTTGTGTAGGAAGTTAGTTCCTTTAGTAAAGGTGTTATGGCAGAATCACAGAACGGAAGAAGCCACGTGGGAATCAGAAGATGTGATGCGGCAGCAATACCCTCAACTCTTTTGATCAGGTAATTTCGAGGTCGAAATTATTTTTAAGAGGGGTAGAACTGTAACATCCTTAAATCGAGGGCTTTGCATTTTATCTGTTTGTCTGCTGATAGTGTGAATGTTATGTCAGATTAGGGTGTTTTGGGGTCCAGGCATAAGCTTGGGGTAGGCCTGAGCCACAAAAAAAAAAAAAAAAATATTTAAGGTACTTGGAAGGGGGGAGCTTTTGGCGTTGGGTGTTAAGGGAAAATAGTAGCAAGGTTTATCACAAGAATTCCAGTGGCAAAGTGGCAAGGGAGGCGCTACTTAGGCACAAGGGAAGTGACGCCTCATGCATGCTAGAGGGCCTGGGTTCGAGTTGCAAGGATCCCTTTTCTGCTATTTCTTTTTGACGCCAAAGCTGGGGAGGTAGTGTACTCAGGATGGACTCTGGTGGATGAGTGTTGAAGGAGTCAACACATTTGAATTGGATGGAGAGGAGTGAATGTAGGAGCTTGACTCATTCAAATTGTTTGAATGAGTGGAAGGGAGGAATTTGAGGAGAAATGAGGGGGACGGCATAGTGGTTGAAGGGAGTAGGAGTGTGTTGCCAAAATTTAAAGTGGTGTGGGTGTGAGCATTTGGTTTTAGTGTGTGGAAATTTAGGTAGCCTTGGGTGATATTTTTCGGCATTTGGGGTGTTGGTTTCAGTTTTCTTCCATTCTTTTTGGTGCCAAAAATTAGAAGACCATTTGGGGCCTAAAATCTTTCTCTTCTCTTCAATCTTAGAAGCCGAAATTCCTTGGGGGTTTTCTTCTTTTTCATTCTTTTTGTGTGTTAGCCGAATCCACTCCACCCATTTTTGCTTCATTCTTCTTTTCCCATCTTTCTCTAAGCCGAATCCTTCTTTGTGTTTTTCTCTTCTCTCAATACTTCCTTGAGCCGAAACTCTATCTTCCATCCCCTCTCTTCTCATCACTTCAAAGCCGAAATTGCCTACACTTTTACATCTCTTTCTTTTCAAGAACGGAACATTCCCGGCATTTGGTAAGTTTTCTTTTGGTTGGCCAAATCTCTCTAAAGGCATTTACTCATTTTTTGGTTCTTCTCCTATTTTCTTTGAAAAAAAGTCAAATTCCTCTAACATTCATATCCTTTTCTTTCGGCTTTTGTTCTAGTGGATTGTCGTTATCTTTTTTCACCACTCTCAGTTGATTTCTTTAGTGTTGGGGTAAGTGTTTCCATTTTGATTCAATCATTTCTTGTTTTGATTAAAGTGTCGAAGGCAGTAGCTAATCTTTTAGGGTCTTGGTGATTGAGGGGGGGCTTGTTTTCGTGTTACTTCGGCTTTTGCTTAGTGTTGGTAAGGTGTTGATGTAAGGGAGATGATTTCTTTTATACTGGGTTATTTCTTTTGGGATTTATGTAAAGCTGAATGGCTATTTGATTGATAGTGCTAAGAATGGCCAAATATAGGAGGTGTGACACAAGTTTTGGATTCCCAAGAGTTGCTCGACTCGTGGTTTAGATCTAAATCTTTGGGATTTATCGATTAGGTAAGGGATTTATTCATTTGGGTTTGATATTCTTAGTCATAGTATTCTCTATGTTAACCTGGCTTAATGACCAAAGGTGTTATGGACCCTAATGCCAGGCAAGCATTAGGAGGGGTCAGATTTGAGACCCAGCCCCTAAGTTCAAGAAGAGGGTAGTGTCTGCGGTTCGCGATTGGCCACCTGGGTGTGGACCAGCATTTGAGCAAGAGAGTAGGCAGATAGCGGTAGTGTCGATTAACGATAGTTCCGGCGTGGAGGGTGTCATATTGCGAGTAATCAGGTGTGTAACCCTTACACACTTTCTTTGTTAATATGTATTAGCATGTAAACTGCTAAAAGCTGGATTAACGGTTAGAATGGGTATGATACCCATGAGGGTAAAATCGAGGACTCGGGTAAGTCCACTTTGTTTGGTTAACATTAAAATGCCTGATAAAATCTATATATACAATGCCATGTGATCTCTAATTGCTAAGCAAGATATTTATGCCATGAAAAGTACGTACATTAATGGGTATGATGAGAGGAGGGGGAAGGATGATTCAGACTGTCATCAATGGTTTTGACCACACAGAGGGTTGGCCCCGCTTTCTATATGATTATTGTGACTAGTCTCAGTGGTTTTGACTACCAGTGGTTTGGTACCACATGTTGTTGTTCTTGTGACTTGTCCCAGTGGTTTGGTACCACAGTGGGTTGGCCCCACATATTGATATACGGGATTGTCATCAATGGTTTTGACCACAAGATTGGTTGGCCCCATCATATTATTTCATGACTAAGGTCATCAGTGGTTTTGACCACACTTACATTATTTGTGACTACGGTCATCAATGGTTTTGACCGCCAGTGGTTTTGACCACACGGGGTAGATACAGGAGTTCGGATGGTTAGGTTGGGTTGCATGACTTGTATGTTAATTTATGAAATTGTGTAAGGGCTTGATAATATCGGGATGGGGATTTATACGCTGAGTCTCGTTGACTCACCCCTTCCTCTGCATTTTTGCAGATGATTAGAGATCGCATCATGAATCTGAGTCAAGTGGACTCGAGGTGGCCATGTGCATTTTCTTTTAGGTTTTGTTTTAAACTTCTATTTTGGTTTTACTTACTTTAAAATTTGGTTTTGGGTTGTAATAAGGCCATTAAATTTTATTTTGGAGTTTATTTATTTGTTTTATTTTCTTGGAAATTTGTATAAATGAAATAAAATGGCATGCCTAAATAACTTATTAATTGAATGTTTTCTAAATTCACACAAATTATTGGGTTTTTCTAAAACTTCACCTTCGGATAGATAAGCAATCTTGTAAGATTAACAAAGTATCGAGATTTTTTTTAAAACAGTTTTAGTAATACTTTTAAATCAACTCGATTTTTCATTACATCAAAAGTTTTCCTTAAATTAGAGACGGCAACTTGTTTTCAAAATCGTTTTTTTCCCTGTGACATACCAGATTCAGTCGTAGCGTTTTGACCGGGTTTGGGGTGTTACACAAAGGTCTTCATCATCAGAGTGATCTCGAGGTGGTGGTGGTGGCGATAAGTGAAAAAATGATAATGTTGTCCACGGCCGCCTCCCACGATCGTGTGTATTTATCTCAGCCTGTGTTCTTTAGGCAATTTCGACCACGGCCGCATCGCACGAACGTGGCGTTTAGCCGAGCCGTGTCTTGGAGAAAATCTTCGTCCTATTTTTGCACGATCTCTGTCACGCCCCTTGTACTTGCTCGTGGTATCCACATGGCCACGGCCACGCCCGTGTGCAAGTCCGTGTGGTAGGGAAACCTGCACTTTATTAAATTGGTTAGTTTGTAGTTAGATGATAAAAATAAAAAATATGACATTAGTGAAGTTAGTGCTCGGGTTGCCTCCCGAGAAGCGCTTGTTTAAAGTCTTAAGCTAGACTTACCTCTCATTCACATAATCATGGTGGTTTGAGGAGGTGAAAATCCTTTCTCATGCTATCAATTCGGTTATCGATATATAGTTTAAGTCTACTGGTGTTTACCTTAAAAGTGCCAAATATGGGATTACTTACCTCGGCTATTCCGTATGGGAAGATATTCAGTACCTTATAAAGGGATTTCTTCGTTTGTATCGAGGTCTGAAGTGGTGATTCGAGGGTCTTTCTTATCCAACAATACCTGATCTCCTAATTTGAAGTGATTTGTTGTTCCTATAAGCTTGTCTGGAGATTCCCTCGGCTTTGCTTCGTGTGGCTTTGATTCCTCCTTGAAATGTACTTTCCACTCGTCTAGTTCATCGATCTGAAGCCTTCGTTCCTCCTAAATTTCTTCTTTATTGACACGAGGTTTAATATCTGGCTCAGTTGTGTGGTTTTGTGGTGTTTCCTCAAAAGAAGGTTTAACCGAATGGTCATTAATAGAATCTATTTTCTCACATTGATTACTTGATGTCCTAGCTAAGTCGAGAGCCTGAAGACTGATTGATTCAGTACTTACACGGAGTATGAGTTCTCCTATACCAACATCAATTTTAGTTCTAGTAGTTGCTAAAAAGTGTCTTCCCAAAATTAAGGGGATACTATATTCTTCATCCATGTCTAAAACAACAAATTCTACTGGGAATATGAATCTGTCAATTTTAACTAGTACATCCTCAATTATACCCTTAGGAATTCTAATAGTTTTATCAGCTAATTGAATGCTCATCCTAATTTGTTTGGGTTTCCCTAGACCTAGATGTTTAAACATTTTATAAGGCATAACATTGATGCTTTCCCCTAAATCAGCTAAAGCATTATAAATAGATAAACCACCAATTAAGCATTGAATTGTAAAACCCCATGGATCTTTTAATTTTTGTGGTAGTTTATTTTGCAACATTGCTGAGCACACTGTGTTTAGTTCCACATGCATTCCTCGTCTAGCTTCAGCCTATTTGTCAAAAGCTCTTTTAAAAATTTCCTGGAATCTGGCATCTGCGAAAGAGCTTTAAGAAAAGGTAAGTTAATATCTAATTTCTTTAAAAGTTTAAGAAACTTACCGAACTGTTCATCTATGTCACCTTTCTTCATCGCATTGGGGTATGGTATTCGAGGTTGGTATTTTTTAATTATCGATTTTGGCTTTTCTTAGCTTACTTCAACCTCACCTTCACTTACTACAGGTTCTTGCCTTAGCTCAGATTCGGATTCCACTAACCCTTCACTATCATGAGTTGTTATGGCTTGAAGTTGCTCCTTTGGGTTAGTCTCAGTGTTACTTGGCAAGCTACCTTGTAGTCGTTCAGAGATCTACTTAGTGAGTTTCCCTAACTGGTTATCAATCCCTTGAATCGATGCTTGCTGATTTTTAAGTGTTGTTCAGTGTTTTGGAAACGTGTTTCTGACACCGCTATGAAATTTGTCAACATCTCCTCAAGGTTCGGCTTCTTTTCCTGTGGGTAGGGCTATTGTTGAAAGTTTGGTAGGGATTGTTGTCTCTGATTTCCTTGACCACCCCATGAGAACTTGGGGTGGTTCCTCTAACCTGGATTATAAGTATTACTATAAGGGTTATTTTGAGATTTAAAATTGTTACCCATATAGTGAACTTGCTCGTTTTCAGCACTTGGGTTGTAAGGTGGATATTCTGTATTGCTCATCCCTCCTCCATTCATATCGTACTATATAGCTGGATGTACCTACAAAGAACCACATAAGCCATCAATTTTCTTAGTTAAAAGTTCTACCTATTTTGATAGCGTGGTTACTGCATCGAGGTTGAAAACACTACCTGCTTTTGTTGGCCTTGTCCTCGTGACTTGCCACTGATAGTTATTCAGTGACATCTCTTCAATGAATTTGTAGGCCGCCTCAGGTGTTTTGTTATTTAGGGTTCTACCGGTGGCTAAATGAATCAACTTCCTAGTTGAGAGGTTCACACCGTTGTAAAAAGTTTGGACCTGTAGCCACAAGGGTAATGCATGGTGTGGGCACCTTCTCAATAGATCTTTGTATCTCTCCCATGCATCGTATAGTGTTTCTAAATCCATCCGTACAAAAGAAGAGATAGCATTCCTCAACTTGGTCATTTTAGTCGGCAGAAAATATTTTAATAAAAATTTTTCAGTCATTTGATCCCATGTAGTGATTGATCCTTGTGGAAGAGAATTCAACCACTGTTTGGCTTTATTCCTTAATGAAAATGGAAATAACCGAAGACGAATGGCATCATAAAAAATGCCATTTATTTGAAGGTATCACAGAATTCTAGAAAATTTGCTAAATGAGTATTTGGGTTTTCGTCGTGCAAACCATCAAATTGAACAAACTGTTGAATCATTTGTATAGTGTTAGGTTTCAGTTCAAAATTATTAGCACCTATAGTAGGCCTAACAATACTTGATTCAATCAGCTGTTAAATTAGGTTTAGCATAATCATACATAGTTCGAGGAGCATGATTTTTGGCCACCTCTTGAGGTAGCGGATTATTCTCAACCATCTCTTTGTTAGTATTAATTCCGTTCTCTTGCTATTCTTGTATGTATTTTAAGCTTCGCCTTATTTCTCAATGATTTCTGTGAATAGTACCTTCGATATCACTGTCATAAATCAAGGGTCCTGTCTGGTTCCTTCTAGTCATAAACTAGAGGTACTTGTTAGGACCAGATGAAAAGAAAAAGAAAATTAGAAGAGTAAAAAAAAAAATTTAATTGTAAAAATAAAATATGGCTAAAGTAATAAAAATTGAGCTTTTTAATATTTAGGTTCCCGACAGCAATGGCCAAAAGCATGATGGTGGTGGAAAAAGTCTTAAAATTTATATAATGAATGATCTAGCCTAGAAACTAACTATCACCACGATTAAGGCAAGCGCACCTATCGAACAGTAGTATAGTTCAGTGGCAAGACCGGATTGTCAAACCCAAAGAAACCAAAAATACTAATACTAACTTTCTTTTTATTATTTAGCCTAAGAATTAAGAGAATGGTTGTTTAATCTAAAATTAACTAACTACTAAGCTAAAGATGCTAAGACATAGAGAAGGAATTGGGGAAATACTTGTGGGAAAACCGATTGATTAAGATAATACCCGAGGAAGAATCCACCTAGACTTCACTTGTTATCTAACTCTGAACCAGACAATTTATTCACTTGACTTGATCCGTAGGATTCCCTAATTTATATTAATACCTCTCTCGAGGCTACTAACGTCTAACCCTTGGTTGATTAATTGAAATATCTTTCTAATTAAAACCCCTAGAATTGCATTAACTCGATCGATGGATTCCCATATTAGGTTTGACCCTAATCTAACAGATTTTCGTCATCCTATCTCTAGGGTTGCGATCAACTCCGCTTAACTATGCTAGATCTACTCTTAAATAGGGAATATTCTTCCTCTGCCTAAGCACATCAATACTTGAATCAATATCCTGAAATATCAAAGCAAGAATTAAGAACACATAGTTAAGAACAAATCAAGTATTTATCATATAGTTCAGAAAAAATAACAAGATCCGTCTTAGGTTTCATCCCCTCAGGTGTTTGACGGGATTCCTTCATAATCATAAAAGAATACATCTCAGAAGTAATTATAAAACAAAACATAAAGAAAACCCTAAAATCCCTTGAAGGAATTGAAGGAGAGATCCTCAGTCTTGAGTATGACTCCGGCTTCTAGGATGAATCAACTGGCTTTCTTCGAGTGAATCCCACAATTCTGTCCCTCTGGTTTGACTCATTGGCCTAGCTAAACGCCCCTTTATGGTTGGCCTCTAGGGTGTTTATATAGGCTTCTGGAACGTCTTTCTTTGCCTCTAAGTACCCTAATCCAAATGGAACTCTTCTTTGCTGCGGCAGGGACACGCTTGTGTGGTACACTTGTGTGATTTAGGGCCAAGCCGTGGTCGGATCTGCTAAGGAGGCACGGCCGTGAGCAATTCGTACTTTGGCCCATTTTCTCTGTTTTTGGCCCGTTTCTTGTTCTTTTCATCCTCCGGTGCTCTCCTAAGTATAAAACATGAAATTAAAGGATTAGGAGCACCAAATTTCACAATTCAGGGAATAAATCATCCAAAAGTAGGCTAAATGTGGGATTAAAATATGAACATATTGCGGTTTATCAGTCACATCTAGATACTGATGCCATATCCCAGATATGGTCTTATACGGGATCTCATATCAATGTCGATGCCATATCTTAGATATGGTCTTATACGATTTTCATATTCGATACCGATGCCATATCCCAGATATGGTCTTATACAGGTCTCAATTCGGTACCGAGGCCATGTCCCAGACATGGTCTTATACGGGATTTTACCAACCTCATGTTTTAATGACGGTATCTTCTCACCTCTTAAGGTCCAACCGGGACTTCAACATCATGAACTTTCATCATTTTCTCATTGATAATCAATGCTCATTTTCATAGAAATATTATTCATCTTCACGAATATCAAACATTTTAAAACATACTAGCATGATGAATTTATTACACACAAACTTACCTCGATACCAAAATAGGCCAATTTGTTGATCTATTGAAACCTTATCTTTTCCTCGGTCAAGGTTAATTCCTTGTTCTTCTTGATCTATAATAGTAAATTAGCTCATTTAATTACCACATTAATCAATACATTTCAATAATTATACTTTGACAAAATTACCATTTTGCCCTTAGACTTTCACAAAATAACGATTTTACCCCTAGGCTCATAATTCGATTCTAATAAAATTTCCTCCTTTAAAAAGCCTAGATGAACATTTATTACTCTTATAGCAACTTCCAATACTCATTATTTCATACAATTACCACCTATATTACAACCTTTACAAAAAGGTCATTTTAGGTGTTTTCATGGAAACACCTTTCACAAAAGTTGTTTATTTTACAAATAAGACTCATTTTCTTTCATAAAATTTCAAAAATCAACATTAATGCTCTCATGTAAAAATCCTAAGTTTTTGACCATTTTGCAATATAGTCCCCTCATTAGCTAGCTCAAGCTAAAAGGGTCTCAAAAGTACAAAAATTATCAAAGGATGACCATTAAAACACTTACTTGCAAGGAGAAAAGCTTGGCTGAAATTTTTGAGTTCTCAACCCCTATTTTGCTGCTAATTTTTTGTGGAGAAGAAGAGAGGAAAGATGATATCTTTTCCTTCCTTTATTTTATTTTATTTCCTCAATTTAATCCACCTAATCTAACAACTTTGACCAAATTTTGAAATTGTTTGTCCCCTATGGCCGCCACCCTATTTCTAAGGGTCTAATTGCACATTAATGGCCTCAAATTAATATTCTATGGCTTTTATACACCTTTAGCTTGTAAAATAGAACTTTCACACTATATGCGATTTGGTCCTTTTTTGTAATTAAGCATGCAATCGCTGAAATTAAATCACCAAAATTTTCATGCACCTATATAATCATGCCATAACTCATAAAATAATATAAAAATAATTTTATTCAACCTTGAATTAGTGATTCTATAACCACTATTTTGACTGGCCGCTAAATTGGGCTGTTACACCTCTAACACTTTGATTCTGCATTCTATGACTGCACGAATTCCCATGATACGTGCTTCGTACTCTACCATATTATTTGTGCAATCAAAATCCAATTTGCATGTAAATGGATAGTGATCTCCATTTGGGAATATCAGGACTGCCCCGATTCCGTTACCAATAGCGTCGAAGTTCAGTTTCCAAAAAGGGCGATCTTCTGGAGCGTCTTCTTCGGTAGTTGCCACATACATTAGATCTTCATTAGTGAAATCAAAGTTCAAAGGCTCATAATCTTCTAGAGCTCTACTAGCTAGAAAATCTACTATTGCACTCCCTTTTACAGCCTTCTGGTTCACATAGACTACGTCAAATTTGCAAAGAAGAATTTTCCATTTGGCCATCCTTCCATTCAAAGCAGTCTACTCCATCATATATTTTAGAGGGTCTAGTTTTGAGATTAGCCAAGTCGTATGGTACAACATGTACTGCCTCAATCTCTGAGTTGTCCAGATCAAGGTGCAACATAATTTCTCAATTGGTGAATATCTCCTTTCACACTTAGTGAATTTCTTATCGAGGTAGTATATCGCCCTTTCTTTCTTTACTGTCTCATCGTGTTGGCCAATCACATATCCCATAGAATTGTCAAATACTATCAAGTACAGTATAAGCATCCTGTCTGGACTTGGTGGTGACAGCACTGGGGTATTGGACAGGTACTGTTTTACCTTGTCAAAAGTTTTCTGGCATTTATCATCCCATACGCCTGGATTGTGTTTTTTAAGAAGACGGAATATGAGGTCACATTTCTCAGTTAGTTGTGAAATGAACTGGGCAATGTAATTTAGTCTTCCTAAGAAACCTCAAACTTCCTTTTGAGTGCGCGGTGGAGGCAATTCTTGTATAGCCTTGACTTTGTCTGGGTCGATTTCAATTCCCTTTTCACTGACTATGAAACCTAACAGTTTTCCAGACCTAGCCCCGAAAGTACATGATAAACCGTAAAAGAAACATATTTTAGGCCCACATTTAGTATGCTTTTGGATGATTTTGCCCTCGTTTTATGTAAAAAGGTACTCTTAATCCTTTCTTTTCATGTTTTTACTCAAGAAAAGCACCCGAGGATAAAAATAACAAGAAACGAGGTTAACACGGGCCAATTTGGGCCAAAGAGGAAATCGACACGGCCTGGACTTCAAGCCACACGACCATGCCACGATTTACACGGCTGTGCCCCAATCGATAGAATCAAAACACGGCCTGAAAATGATTTACATGGGCGTGTACCATGGTCGTGCCCCTGCCACGGGAGAGAGCGATTTCACTCAGATTTGGATACTTTGAGGCAAAGAAACACATTCCAAAGCCTATTCAAACACCAAGTAGGAAGTATACTTGGATTGGGACGCTTAGAGGCCAAGTAAAGCATTCTAAAAGTCTATATAAACACCCCAAGTGTAACCTGAGAAGGCGTTAGGCGGTGAGCTAGGCCAAGGAGCCGAGTCGAAAAGGTCAGAATTGTGGGAATCACTCGAAGATAGCTAGTGGATCCATCTCAAGAAGCTAGAATTCTACTCAAGACGACGAATTTCTCCTTCAATTCCTCTAGGGGGTTTTAGGGATTCCTTATGTTTTGTTTTATCTTTTCTCTTAAGATGTTTTCTTTATTCATTATTAACTAAACCCTTCATATACCTGAAGGGGATGAAACTTAAATGAATCTTGTTATTGATTTCTGAATTATATGATAAATACTTAGTTTGTTCTTAATTATGCATACTTAATCCAAATCTGATGAGTTTAGATGGAGGAGGAATAGACCCTGCTTAAGAGTAGATCTAGCGTAATTCAGCAGAGTTAATCCCACGCCTAGAGATAGGGTGATGAGATTTTGCCAGATTAGGGTGAAACCAAATATGAGAGTCCATGGATCGATTTACTACTATTCTAGGGGGTTATTATAAGAGAACGAGAGTTCCACTAATTAACCTAGGGTTTGACGTTATTCGCCTCGAGAGAGGGTTTAATATACGTTAGGGAGTCTTACGGATCAAACTAAGTGAATAAATCATATGGTTCAGTGTTAAATAACAAGTGAAGTCTAGGTAGATTCCTCTTGAGGGTATCGTCGTGATCAACTGAGTTTTTCTTCAAGTTATTTTCCAAGTCATTCTTCTTGTCTTCGCGTCTTTAGTTTAGTAGTCATTAATTTAGATTAAAGCAAATTCACTTTATTCTAGGCTAAATAATAAAAAAAAGTTAGTATTAGTACTTTTAGTTCCTTTGGGTTTGACAATCCGGTCTTGCCTAAGCTATACTACTGTTCGATAGGTACGCTTGCCTTTAATCGTTGTCAGAGTTAGTTTCTAGGTTCGATCACATTCTTTATAAATTTTAAAGCTCTGATTTAAGCAATCAAGTTTTTTGCGCCGTTGTCGGGGAACTAAAATATTAAGAAAGCTCTATTTTTTATTTTTTATTTCGTAATTTATTTTATTTTATTATTTTTGCTAATTTTATTTCTTTCTTTTTCCTAACAGGTACCTCTAGTTTATGACTAGAAGGAACCTGATAGGACTTCTAGTATACGATAGTGATATTGAGGCTACCGCACGAATGAATCTGAAAGAAATAAGGCGAGCCCTAAATTACCAACAAGGCGAATCCAATCCTACTGAAAGGATGGATGAGAATAATCCACCATGAGATGTGGAAGAAAACAATACTCGCGTACTATGTATGATTATCCTAAGCCTCATTTAACAGGAGCTAAATCTATTATTGTTAGGCCTGCTATAGCCGCTAATAATTTTGAATTAAAGCCTAACACAATACAAATGATTCAACAATTTGTTCAATTTGATGGTTTGCAGGACGAAGACCCGAACACTCATATAGTTAATTTTTTAGAGTTCTGTGATACTTTAAAAATAAATGGTGTTTCTGATGATGCCATTCGTCTTCGGTTATTTCCCTTTTCATTAAGGAATAAAGCCAAACAGTGGTTGTACTTGTTACCTCGAGGGTCAATCACTACATGGGACCAAATGACCGAAAATTTTTTATTAAAATATTTCCCACCGGCCAAAACAGCCAAATTACGAAATGATATCTCTTCTTTTGTGCAGATGGATTTAGAAACATTATACGACGCATGGGAGAGATACAAGGATCTCTTGAGAATGTGTCCACACCATGGTCTACCCTTGTGGTTACAAGTTCAAACTTTCTATAATGGTGTAAACCACTAAATGAGGCAACTAATCGATTCAACCACCGGTGGAACCCTGAACAACAAAACTCCTAAACCAGCCTACGAGTTCATTGAAGAGATGTCACTGAATAACTATCAGTGACAAGTTACAAGGACAAAACTGACAAAATTAGCTAGAATTTACAACCTCGATGCAGTGACCATGCTATCAACATAGATAGAGATGATGAATAAAAAAGCTTGATAGTTTGTGTTCTTCGCAGGTACATCCAGTCATGCAGTGCAACGCAAGTGGAACTGTGGCGAATCCTGAGTACCCACCCTGCCAACTGGACGCAGAGAGCAAACAGATGAACTATATAGGTAATAATTTCAGATCCAATAATAATCCTTATAGTAACAACTATAATCCAGGTTGGAGGAACCACCCAAATTTTTCATGGGGAGGTCAAGGAAACCAAGGAAATCAAAGGCAACAACCTCCTCAAAACTTCCAACATCAGCCCTATCCACATGAAAAGAAACCAACCTTCGAGGAGATACTAACAAAATTCATGGAAACCACAGAAAATTATTTCAAAAATATTGAGAGAACATTTAAAGATCAACAAGCATCAATTGGAAAACTTACTAATCGGTGAGGAGTTCACTAAGTCGATTGGACTACTCACCAAGATGATCTGTGAAACATGGGTAGAGATTTTTTCTAAAGAAATAGAACAGTAAAAGCTGTTACACTAAGAAGTGGAAAGGAATTAGTTGAACCAAAGAAACAATTCCCACATGAAGATAGCAAAGCAAGTAATGAGGGAATTGAGGATGTAAATCCAATACGCAAAGAAAGTAGGCCACCAATTCCTTATCTAGCAAAGTTAAAAAAGGAACGGTTAGATGCCCAATACGGTAAGTTTCTTGAGCTTTTTAAACAAATACATATTAACTTACCTTTTGTTGAAGCTATTTCACTGATGCCTTAAGTATGCAAAATTCTTAAAGGAACTCTTGACAAATAAAAGGAAGCTTGAAGACATATCGACGGTAGAACTTAATGAAGAATGCTCAGCCATCCTCCAAAAAAAGTTACCAACCAAATTAAAAGACCCAAGAAGTTTTACTATTCCTTGTTTAATTGGTAGCTTAAATATTAAGGAAGCATTAGTTGATCTAGGTGCCAGCATTAATCTGATGCCTTACAAAATGTTTAGACAATTAGATCTTGGCAAACCAAAACCAACTACGATGAGTACTCAGTTAGACGATAGATCCATTAAATATCCTAGAGGAGTTATCGAAGATATTTTGGTAAAAATTGATAAATTTATTTTTCCCGTTGATTTTGTTGTATTAGACATAGAAGAAGGCATAAATGTTCCTTTAATTCTAGGGCGTCCCTTTTTTGCCACTGCTAGAGCCATTATTGATATAGGTGATGGTAAACTTGCATTAAGGATAGGCGAAGAAGAAATTATTTTTCAAATCTATGATGCCATGCGATATTCTAAGGAGCAAGATTATTCTTGTTACTTTGTCGATACTACTGATCATATCATTAAAAATTCATTACAGGAATTCATAAATGACGACACAATGGAACTGTGCCTAACTCAAGAAGAGGGGGGAG
Organism: Gossypium rotundifolium; assembly: GCA_025506655.1. NCBI lineage: Eukaryota > Viridiplantae > Streptophyta > Magnoliopsida > Malvales > Malvaceae > Gossypium > Gossypium rotundifolium. The sequence continues at coordinate 168,293,387 of CP106724.1, read as the reverse complement.
AAAGTGAAGGCGATGAGTTAAATTTGAGTACATCATCATTTAGGCAAATAAAAGAAGAAAGCATTTGAAAATAATGACGAAATACAACAAAAATCCTCTATTGATAAGCCACCCAAGCTGGAATTGAAGCAGTTACCAAACCACTTAGAATATGCATTCCTCGAGGACAATTCTACACTACCAGTAATTATCTCTTCAGAATTAGAACCCCAGGAAAAAGAGGAGTTGATAAAGGTACTAAGAGAACATAAAAAAGCCATAGCTTGGAAATTCTCTGATATCAAGGGAATAAGCCCCTCATTTTGCACCCACAAAATATTAATGGAAGAAGAATACATGCCGTGTGTGCAGCCACAGAGACGACTAAACACCAACATGAAAGAAGTAGTCAAAGCCGAGGTAATTAAACTTCTAGATACATGAATAATTTATCCCATTTCTGACAGCACTTGGGTAATTCCTGTGCAGGTAGTTCAAAGAAAAGAGGTATGACAGTGGTGCCCAATGAGAAGAATGAATTAATCCCCACAAGAACATTTACAGGATGGAGAGTCTATATGGACTATAAAAAGCTCAATGATGCCACCAGAAAAGATCACTTCCCTCTACCCTTCATAGATCAAATGTTAGAAAGACTATCTGGGCATATGTACTACTGTTTCTTGGACAGACTCTCCGGCTACATCCAAATCCCCATAGCTCTTGAAGATCAAGAAAAGACAACATTTACATGCCCATATGGTACGTTTGCTTATCGTAGAATGCCTTTTGGATTATGTAATGCTCCTGCTACCTTTCAGCGTTGCATGTTGGTAATCTTTGACGAACTTGTGGAAGATATCATGGAGGTATTTATGGATGATTTCTCAGTATTCAGTAATTCTTTCCATCTTTGTCTTAAAAATTTAAAACGAGTTCTAATGAGATGTGAGGAAACAAACCTTGTTTTGAATTGGGAAAAATGTCACTTTATGGTTAGAGAAGGGATTGTATTAGGACATAAGATCTCTAGTAAAGGGATTGAGGTAGATAAAGCAAAGATTGAAACAATAGAAAAATTACCTCCCCCTACTTCATTTAAGGCTATTAGAATTTTTTAGGACATGCAGGGTTCTATAGAAGATTTATTAAAGATTTTTCTAAAATAGCTAAGCCCTTGACAAAACTATTAGAAAAAGATGTTCCTTTCAATTTCAATCAGGAATGTTTAGGTGCATTTAATGTCCTTAAGGATAAATTGATAAATGCTCCGATTATAATTGCACCCGATTGGAATTTACCCTTTGAACTAATGTGTGATGCAAGTGATTTTGTAGTAGATGCAGTTTTGGGACAACGAAGAGACAAGCATTTTTAGACAATTTACTACGCTAGTAGAACATTAACACCCTCACAAAAGAACTATACCACCACAGAGAAAGAATTGCTAGCTGTAGTCTTTGCTTTTGATAAATTTAGACAGTATCTAATAATATCTAAAGTTGTAGTGTATACTGACCATTCAGCTCTCCGTTATCTTTTAACCAAACCTGATGCAAAACCTCGACTCATAAGATGGATTTTACTTTTACAGGAGTTTGATTTGGAAATACAAGACAAGAAGGGAGATGAGAATCTTGCGGCAAATCACCTCTCCAAACTTGAGAATCCACATATCGAAGAACTCGATGAAACTAAGATGAATGACTCGTTTCCCAAAGAGTAACTCTTTTCTATAACACATTCTGAGGTACCATGGTTTGTAAACATTGCAAATTTTTTAGCAGCTAACATCTTGCCAAATAGACTAACACATCACCAAAAGAAGTGATTCTTTACTGATGTGAAAAACTATTTCTGGGAAGATCCTTTTCTTTTCTGCATATGTGTGTAGATCAGGTTATTCGAAGATGTGTTACAAAGATAGAAGCAAGCAAAATCTTGGAACATTACCATTCAGACCCTCAGGAGGACACTACATGGCATTAAGGCCGCACACAAAATACTTGAATCAGGTTATTATTGGCCTACTCTATTTAAAGATGCCAACAGGTATGTTACCTCGTGTGATAAATGCCAAAGAACATGTAATATTTCTAAATGTGATGAAATGCCTCAAACATATATGCTATCATGTGAATTATTTGATGGATGGGGTATTGATTTTATGGGACCATTCCCTAGTTCATTTGGAAATAAATACATCCTAGTGGCAGTTGATTACATGTCAAAATGGGTAGAAGCGGAAGCTTTACCTACCAATGATGCTAGGGTAGTAGTTAAATTTCTTAAGAAACTATTTTCTCGATTTGGGACACCTAAAGCTATCATTAGTGATAGGGGCACTCATTTCTGTGATACTCAATTTGAAAAAGTTCTAAAAAAATAGAGTGCACCATAGGACAGCTACCCTATATCACCCTCAAATGAGTGGGCAAGTTGAAGTAGCAAACCAAGAACTTAAGCACATCCTAGAAAAAATAGTCGAATCAAATAGAAAAGATTAGGCATTAAAGGTAGATGATGCCCTATGGGCCTATAGAACAGCTTTTAAAACACCTCTAGGGACATCCCCATACAAACTCGTATACGGGAAAAGCTGGCATCTACCATTTTAGTTAGAACACAAAGCTTTTTGGGCCATAAAGTTTTTAAATTTCAATTTGAGAACTACAGGAAAGAAAAGAATGATGCAGATGAACGAGCTAGATGGATGGAGAGCAGAGGCCTACAAGAACTCAAAACTATACAAAGAGGCAACAAAGCTACGCCATGATTCTCGTCTAAAGAAGTCAAAACAATTCGAAGTGGGGGACTTGGTCCTACTATACAACTCAAGGCTCAAATTATTTCCTGGGAAGCTGAAATCAAGATGGTCAGGCCTATTCATGATCAAAACAATCTTTCCATATGGTACAGTCGAGGTAACTCACCCCACCAAGGGCACATTCAAGCTAAATGATCACCGACTTAAAATTTATAATGGTACAGATTTTAAAAATATGAGAGAGGAGTTTTTGCTCCATGAACCTTCTTTTAGAATCGAAAACAGGGAAAGTCAAGCTTAAGACTATAAACAAGCGCTTCTCGGGAGGCAACCTGAGCACTAATCTATTAACATTTTTTATTTTTTTAGTATCTGGCATCATATTAATTAACCCAATGAAGTGTAGGTTGGGTCACACGGCCTTACACACGGGAGTGCCCGTGGCCGTGCGAAAGATAGGGGAAAGACAGGGGCGTGCCATTAGCCGTGTATGAACAGAGGAAATTCTTTTATCGAACACAGGCAAGACAAGCCCGTTCTAAACAACCGTGTCTAAAAACTGACATTCTAATCACGGGCAAGGCACGACCGTGCCCCACTACCATAGGAACATATTTGCTTATCAAACATGGGCTAGACACGCCCATGCTAAATGACCGTGTTTAAATACTGGCATTTTAAGCACGGGTAGGACACGACCGTGCCCCATCACCATAAAAACATACTGGCTTATCAAACACAGGCTAGACACGCCCGTTCTAAATGACCGTGCTCAAAAAACCAGTCGCACCCAAAATCACAAAAAACTCGGGCACTTGAAAGAAATCAGTATGACATTGGCCTGCCGTGTCCCCGCTACTATTTAAACACCTTAACCATTCATCCCCCCATTTAACCCTAAAAACAAAAAAAAAAATTCAGCCTTCTTCTTCCCCATTCCGGCCACACCCATATTCCCCACTTTCCCAAGACTTCCTTGACCATTGTTCTTCCATAAAAACACAATACAACCCACACCACGCTCGCACCACCACCATGCTGTCGAACCTCACGCCCCTGCGCCGCTATGTTCGCGCGACAACCTCACGACCACCACCGTGCTCAGCCCATTTTCGGCAACAAAACCACCGCCATTATCCCTGGTTCCTTCTTTTATTTCACTTTCCTAACTAAATTTTGCTTAAATCCATATTATTTTGTTTATACCCTTGATTTAGCATGATATTTCTCATTATTGTGATAAGTGAGAGTAGTTATTTAATTTTTTTAGTTTAAGTATAAATTTCCTCATGTTTATTACAATCATTATGAATTAAGTATACATTTTTAAGCATGATTTGTCATATTAAGTTATTTTGATTCTATAGATCTAAGTGTGAATTTTTCTCATGTTTATTTCAATGTTTTGTTCATATCATATGTTTACAACATCATAGTGATCTTAGTTAAATTTTGTTTATGCTATCTCAAATTGCTATTGGTTGCTTATACGAATATCTTGAACCGGGATTATATTTCGGAATGAATTCTTTTTGCCAGGTACTATGTCGTCATCATGACCAAAATGATCCACAACCGCCCCAAACAAGAAAAGAAAGGGACCCGGCTCATCCTTAGCAAGTGCTTCTTCCGAAGTCCAACACCAATTCCTTCAATTTAATCAAGAAACTCAGGAAGCATGATATAGGGCATTTCGAGAAAGGCCCTTAGGCACCGGAAGGTTCATCGACTGGAGCACCATGGAGCAAGTTGAACTGGCGATCGATATCCCAGCCCTCTTATTGACTGAACTGTGGGAGCAATTCTTCTCTATCATCGAGCCTACATATTTGGAACTAACACTTGAGTTCTGCACTACTTTCACTCTTCAAAAGTGATGACCAATTATAACGATACAGGAATAGTCCAATTTCATTTGGGAGGCACGATACGTCGACTAAGCGTACCACAATTCGACACAACACTCGGACTCTCTGCAGAGGAATTCATAGAAGAAAATAACCTCTCCGATTTAGACCGTCAACTCCACCATACTCCACTGAACTGCTGGCGCAGCTTAGCCCTCACCACAGCCTTCTACGACCCCAGTCGCTCTAAGGCGATAGCCCTTGGACCACCCCTATGGTATATCCATGCCATCCTTACTCACACTATCACCGGTAGACGAGAGAGCACTGTCGTGGTAAACAAGCTCGATGTCTACTACCTATCGTGCATGGCCAAAGGGCAGGTGTTCGACCTTGCATACTTCATCGCTTGCGCAATACAGCACCAGACAGAACTGCATAGGAAGGGTATTTTGATAATGGGGTCATATATAGCTTGGTTAGCTCGATACTTTGGCCTCCTCCACACTGAGGCTCACACTTCCTCTCTCACACTGGTCGGTCAAATGATACCTCAGGGTATTCAGACGATGTTGCACATGAGGATGATTAAATATCATCGTGGGACCGACCCACCTTAGTACCAACTAGCCACCTAAGAGGCAGAGCCAGAGGACATTACTGATGATGTCCCACAACTATCCCAAAAGGCACCGATCCCAAGCCAGCGACCATCCCATGCAACACCATCATTGGCAGATATCTCTGCACGCCTCGACCAATTCGAGCAGTATTTCGTCGACAACACTTGATGTTTTGATGGGATAGAGGCCACCCTCCAACAAATATGCCAGCACCTCCATATCTCATCCCCAGCACCACCACCAGATCTAGCTGATGAAGAGGACCTTTGAGTCCTTTTATCTAGATTTTTGTTTACTTATTTCCACTTTATTTTTCTTGTTATTTTAATATTTGATTTGTCTTACGTTTGAACATTCTCCTCGTGCATTACTTTTATTATGATTATCATCCACATCTAACCTTTTAGTATTCCTAATATTTATTTAATTAAGCCTCCAAGATTCCTCACTGATACATTAAGAAGTATCAAACACATCACTAGGAGCACTACACTACTATACAAGTTATCCGCCACTAAAGACGCCAACTCTTGGAATCATCCACAATTCAGGAAGTGTTACTTCTCCCCTTCTCTTTTTATTACATAATTGTTTACCTATCTTTATACATTGAGGGCAATGTACATCTTAAGTGTGGGGGGTAAAAGTACCTAACTTTTTCCATTATTCTAAAATCCTGAATTTTAGTCTTGTTCCTAAGAAATTTTATCATATTATCAATTAGGGTGAAATTTCTAATGATTTATGAATTTTATTGATATGTTTTTGAGTAAGTCATTGATAATTGTGCATTGATGATTTATACTTGAAGAATACTAGAGAATCGAGCATGATAAGTCTATTTTTCAAAAAAAAAATCTCTTAGATTGTTAAACTGAATTTGAATATTATCTTGAAGTTTGAAATTCACAGGATTGATGTCAGATACCCATAATTTGTGTGAGATTTTGTGCCTTATAGAGCATATATTCTTTTTCATGCTCACTTTATTGATTATGAGTGTGTCAACACTGAATTGTTATTCTAGAACTTACCTTAATTACACATGTCGAGACCACATTAATGATTTGATATACTGAGATGATAAAGGCACCTAGGTTTTAACCCATTCACTCCACTAAAAAGCCTACCTTCACAAATTAACCCTTAGTGAACCCATTTGATCCCAACGACCTTGTTTTATTGAATTACCCGCTTAATATTCACCAAAAACCCTTTGTATTTGTTATCACCATTCTTTTTGACTACCCTTCTATCGAGAATTGATTTGATCAGTTACCGAATTAGCTTATTTCAGTTGAAAAAGTTTTTTCTTTATTATGTATTTGCTTTAGTTTTTTCTTAAAAAAAACGAAAGTATATTCAAGAATTAGTATATGATTAAAGGAGCTTATGCGTTTAAATTCCAATTGTTGAAGAAGAGCACGTATTAAAGGTATTATCAATAGTAGTATTACTAGTTTCAAAGCAATCATTTATCTTCTAGTTCATTATTCTTGTTAGGTAATTGGCCAGGGCAATCTCGATTTCAAACCTTCTAATTTAGCCTTTATCCACACCTTTAACCTAGGCCCCGTTACAACCCTGCCAAAAGACCTTTTGATTTGTGTATCATCTTATATTACAGTGGTGGAGATTTGATTTCCAGGCAAGCCTATGGGATTAACTTTTCAGATTCGACTTATGAGTGCTTTTCTTGAAACTTAAACACTTCAAGTGATTTGAGTGAATCTTTAGTGAGGACGTCAATCCTTGTCGGCTTTGAATTAAAGGTAATTATTTAGATAAGGGGAGACATCTATGTTTTCGTGCTACAAAATATATGACTTAGAATTGTTTGAATCTTTAGAAGTCTTTGAGTTAAATTATCCATGTATGAATTATCTGTGAATTATGATGATGCATTGTTGATAGGAATTGTCAATTATGGAAAGTTCGTTTTAATTGTAAGTTAAGAATTTTGCTTGAGGACAAGCAAAAGCTTAAGTGTGGGGGTATTTGATAAACCATAAAAGCAACATATTTTAGGCCCTTATTTAGTATGCTTCTGGATGATTTAGCCATTGTCTTATGTAAAAAGGTGCTCTTAATCCTTTCTTTTCATGTTTTTACTCAAGAAAGTACCGAGGACGAAAATAATAAGAAACAGGCTTAAAATGGGCCAATTTGGGCCAAAGAGAAAATTGACACCGCCTGGACTTCAAGCCACACGAGTCGTGCATCGACAATTAACTAAGACACGGCCATGCCACGATTTACACGATCGTGCCCCCATCGATAGAATCGAAACACGGCCTGGAAATGATTTACACGGGCGTGTACCATGGCCGTGCCCCTACCGCGGGAGAGATCAATTTCACTCATATTTGGATACTTTGAGGTAAAGAACACATTCCAAATCCTATTCAAACACCGAGTAGGAAGTATACTTGAATAGGGATGATTAGAGGCCAAGTAAAGCATTCTAAAAGTCTATGTAAACACCCTAAGTGTAACCTAAGAAGGTGTTAAGCGGTGAGCTAGGACAAGGAGCCGAGCCGAAAAGGCCAGACTTTTGGGAATCACTCGAAGATAGCCAGTGGATCCATCTCAAGAAGTCAAAATTCTACTCAAGACGGTGGATTTCTCCTTTAATTCCTCTAGGGGGTTTTAGGGATTCCTTATGTTTTGTTTTATCTTTTCTCTTAAGATATTTTCTTTATTCATTATGATATAAACCCTTTAGATACCTAAAGGGAATGAAACTTAGATGAATATTGTTATTGATTTCTAAATTATATGATAAATACTTAGTTTGTTCTTAATTAGGCATACTTAATCCAAATCTGATGTGCTTAGATGGAGGAGGAATAGACCCTACTTAAGAGTAGATCTAGCATAATTAAGTGGAGTTGATTGCACGCCTAGAGATAGGGTGACGAGATTTTGCTGAATTAGGGTGAAACCTAACATGGGAGTCCATGGATCGATTTACTGCTATTCTAGGGAGTCTTACGGATCAAACTAAGTGAATAAATCATATGGTTCAGTGTTAAATAACAAGTGAAGTCTAGGGGAATTCTTCATGAGGGTATCGTTGTGATCAACTGAGTTTTTCTTGAAGTTATTTTCCAAGTCGTTCTTCTTGTCTTTGTGTCTTTAGTTTAGTAGTCGATAATTTAGATTAAAGCAACTTCACTTTATTCTAGGCTAAATGATAAAAAGAAAGTTAGTATTAGTACTTTTGGTTCCTTTGGGTTCGACAATCCGGTCTTACCTAAGTTATACTACTGTTCGATAGGTATTCTTTCCTTTAATCATTGTCAGAGTTAGTTTCCAGGTTCAATCACATTCTTTATAAATTTTAAAGCTCTGATTTAAGCAATCAGTACATTTTGTCAGATTGAGCTTTAACTGAAATTTTCTCAACCTCAAGAACAATTTCCTCAAAATTTGCATGTGCTCCTTTTTTGTTTGGGATTTTGCAATCATATCGTCAACGTAAACCTCGATTTCCTTATTCATCATGTCATGAAACAAGGTTACCATGGCTCTTTGATACGTTGCTCTTGCATTTTTTAATCCAAATGGCATCATCTTATAGCAAAATGTTCCCCACAAGGTCACGAATGTCGTCTTTTCCATGTCTTCAGGATGTATCTTTATCTAATTGTATCCAAAAAAGCCATCCATGAAGGAGAACAGTGAGTAGCCTGCCGTATTACCCACTAAGGTGTCAATGTGAGGCATTGGGAAATTATCTTTTGGCCTGGCCTTGTTTAAGTCTCTATAATCTACACACATTCGTACCTTTCCATCTTTCTTAGGGAAGAGGACAATATTGGCTAACCATTCTGAGTATTTGACCACTTGTAAGAATCCAGCATGGAATCGCTTCTTGACCTCTTGTTTTATTTTTATCACAACATCGGGCATCATCCTTCGGAGCTTCTTCTGAACTGGCTTGCACTCTTCTTTTATAGGGAGGCGATGTACCACAATATCAGTGCTTAACCCAGGCATATCTTGGTATGACTATACGAAGACATCTTTGAATTCTTGAAGTAACTCAATGAGGTCTCGCCTTGTTTCTTCGACTATACAAGTTCCAATTTTCACTTTTTTTCCTTCTTCCAAGATCACAATCTCTACCGTCTCTTTGTGAGGTAGAATCTGTTTCTATTCTTGTTCTACCATCCTTAACAAATCTGGAGATAAGTTACAGTCTCTGTTGTCTTCAAAATCCTGAGATCCCTCTAGACACATGTCTCGCTCAAAAGGAGATTCTGGGTCAGTAGCAGCGTCGCTTGTGTCGTTGATATCTGGAAACCTGTTGCAGGCATGAAATAATATCCAAATAACAAATGAATCTAAGAATAGCTATTTGTATGATATGATTATGAATGAAATGAAAGAATAAAAGAATATTTGCTCAGAGTGATACAAAAAAGTGTATTTTTATTTAAATAAATATGTTGGACAAAAGCCTATTTCACAAATGGATTCTTATTGCTTCTAGGCTTAAAGCAACAAGCGTGTTTTGAACATTACTCTAAATTAGCTCTAAAAACTACAGGAATCTCTTCCGCAATCCAATTGTTCAGAACACTTCCAGGCTCAGAAGGGCGGATGCCCGACAAGTTTTCTTCCACCATTCCCTCTTTAGATATGGTGTTGATGCTCAGATTTCCCATCCTATCTTTAGTAGTTTCTTTTCTTGTTATCTTGCTTCCCTCGATGATAAATGTTGCATTAACAAATTTCAGTGACCGAAAGGAACAATCTATTGCTTCACCATCAGCCTCTATGTATGGTGCATTACTGGTACCAGATGCAATAATGTCTTTTTTTTTTTGCGTTTATTGCTATCAGTCGGCCTCCGTTACCAACTTTAGTTTTTGGTGTAGTGATGATGGTACCGCCCCTACTAAATGAATCCAAGGCCTCCCCAATAGGAAATTGTAAGAAGGCTTAATGTCCATCACTAGGAAATCTACCTCATATATGTTTGGACTGATTAAGAGAGGTATCTCAATCCTTCCCATTACCTTCCTTTCAGTGCCGTCGAACGATCTCACTATGTTTTGGCATGTCTTCATGTGAGAGCTATCCACGGGTAACCTGTTCAATATCGATAGGGGCAATACATTCAATGCCGATCCATTGTCAATCAGTACCCCCGATAATGTATACCTCTTGCAACGTTTGGTGATGTCTAGAGCTTTAGTGGATCAAATGCCCCTCGATGGTATTTAATCATCATTAAAAAAGATAAAATTATCGGCACTTATGTTGTTGACAAGACTGTAACACCCCTATCTTGTGTCCGTCGCTGAATTAGGGTTAGAAGCATTACCGGACAGATCGAAAACATTTACAGAATTTATCATATAGCCATTCATCAATATCAATCATAATGTCCCTTAAGTAGGTCATCGAGACCTTAAACATGCTTATAAACCAAGTCGAGACTAAATCGAAACACATACAAAATTTCACGAAAACATAACAACTTAACCAAAAATACAAGGGATACACGCCCGTGGGGGTAGGCCGTGCCTCACCCAGTGCTACTTGACACACCTGTGTGTCCTTCCCGTGGTCATATACTGTCAAAATCAACACGGCCACTAAGCACGCCTGTGTGCTAATGCCGTGTACTACTAGATCATATCCTACCATTTCTCACATGGCCACCAAGCACGCCCGTGTCGAGGTGGTGTGCTACTAAGCTACATTCTACCAATTCACCCACGATCTTTAGGCACGCCCGTGCGCCACAACCGTGTAACATTATAGGCAATTTATAAGACCAAAATGCCACCCATAAGGGTCAAACCTACAAGCCAAATTAACCAAGACATCTTATGCACATATTACCACCAAAAAATACCAAAATAGTCATTCATATAACTCATTCATTCAAGCATTTATCAACTCAAAACTTGCCAAAACATATGGCTAAGTTCACTACATAAACATATACACTTAACTAGCCTATACATGCCATATTTCCAACTATATACATCCTTTTAAAAGTACCAAATTAGAATGTCGATAGTATGATTGAGAAGTTGACGATCCCAGATCCGATCTAGCTTCACTGACACTATAAGGCAGAGAAACAATTCACATAGTAAGCTTTCCAAAGCTTAGTAAGTTCAACATACAATACAACTATCTTATTAATCTGACCAATGTACATAATAAACAATCACATAGATCACTTATCTCAAACTCATATCATCTCATCAATAGCTAAAATACTCATTCATTCAATCATAGCTTGTTTATAACTCATCAACCACAAAGGTTCAATACATACTTTAGCTAACACTTAGTCATTCGACTTCCAAGCTATTCAATGCTCAATATCACAAGTCGATCATTCTTTGATATATATTTAATTTAACCGCAGACTCTGTGCCACATACATATTCAAAGCATAGTTGTTATCACACATTTAGTGCCTATTCTTTTAACCAACTCTTCTCAGTGTCGCACACACAGTGCCAAATCAACAAGCCAAAGCTTTCACATTATCGCACACACAGTGCCATTCATTTCTATGTTGATTTCAATTTCGCACACTTAGTGCCATCAACTAGAATCATGCACATAGCAACTCACTTTCATACACATATACATATTCATTTCATATTGCTAAAACACATCTCAAATACTTGTATTATATCTGAACTTACCTCGGACGTCGAACTATCGACACAGTCGATTAATCGAGCACTTTATCTTTACCTCGATCTCGATCCTAACCTCTCCTCTCTTGGTCTATACACATTCAAATTCAATCCATTCAATCATCAAATCATTCATTTTAGTCCAATCACACATATTTAAGGCATTCTACAAAATAGCCCTCACATTTTCACACTTTGACACTTTAGTCCTTAATCATCAAATCACCAAATACACATAATTTGCTTGTATTCAAGCCTAGCTGAATTCTTACTATGCTCATACAAGTCCACACATTTCATTTATTTTACATTTTAGTCCCTCAATTTACACTTTTCACAATTTAGCCCAAAATACTAAATTTCACTAAAAACTCAAATACAAACTATGTTAACCCAACACCAAGCTTTCATATTTCACCAACTAACATCACAAAGCTCAAGTTTTCATCAATGGCTCATCACAAAAACATCATCAATTCACAAAATTACAACATGGGCTAGCTAGAGCACGAAGCAATGATTACGAAAACGTAGAAATTATCGAAAATCGACTCAAAACATCATTAATTTTGGCTTGATAGTAGCCGAATGTATGAGATCTTTTAACCTTTCTTTTTCCTTTGAATTTCAGTGGAAGAATGCATGAAAATAATGTCCATTTTCATATTATTATCATATTATAATTCCTAAATAAATAATTTCCCATTTTGACCTTATAATATAAGCTTATGAAATACATTTTCAAAGGCTAATATGGGCTAATGCCGTCCCTTATCTAAAGTAATGGCTAATTTGCCACATAAATCCTTCAACCTTTCAAAGCCATAACATATAAATACTTATAAATCAGCACACATCATTTTTCACTTATGCGATTAAGTTCTTTTTCTTAATTCGACACTAAAACGATCAAATCATCACACATAATTTTCATGCAAACTATGTCGCATACTATTCACACAAAAAATAATATTAAATTAACATTTTGACCTCGAATTTGTGGTCTTGAACCACTGTTCTGACTAGGGTCTAATCTGGGATGTTAAAAGATGGTCTAGTTTGTTTATGGAAATATCATTAGCGATGTAGGTTTCGTTTAACACCTTCATTAGCGCGTTACGGTGTGTCTCCGAGCTTAAGAGCAAAGCCAGTTCCAATATGCGAGATGGCTACTTGCGTAGTTGTTCCATGACACTATACTCGCTGTGTTTTAGGAATTTCAAGAATTCCTTAGCTTCTTTCTCATTTATCGGCTCATTAACAGGCAGTTCTAGCTTCTCTTTCCTTTGTCCGACCACCAGGGATTTCCCTTTTATAGGTTTGGCTTTTGTATTTGGGGCATCATAACATCTTTCGCTACGTGTATAGAAACCCACATCCTGACCTTCATCTGGCATGCTGACCGGGCCTACCTCTCCTGGGATTGTCACATTACAGTCATAGTTCCAAGGTACCCTTTTACTATCTTTATAAGGAAAAGCAACGGGTTTTGGATTACAACTCTTGGTGCAATTCTTGCTCTGGCTTCATTGATTCTTGGTCGTAAGATGATTACCACCGGGTGGTTGGCCTCATATACCTTCTCTGTTGACCCTCCTTCTAAGGTGCACACCTCCTCTCTTTTAGTATACTCAAAGAACTCAAGCTCCTTGTTGTCCATTAAACCCTATACTAAGGCCCTGAATTCACTGCATTTCTGAATCTCATAATCTTCTTCATCATGGAACTCACAATAGTTCCTTGCTTCTCGAGACTTGTTCCTTGAGTCTTGTGTGATTAACCCCCTTTCCACCATTTTGTTTTAAACTTCTTTCAACGAGGTTTTCACTTCTGCAATATTCACCTTGATTTTTTTCCCTACTTTCTCGACTGTCAAATTTACCCCTTTATCAGCATGGTTGGGTAACAAATTTTTTGCACTAGATGGATCATTAAATTTTATGATGCCCGATGAGCCTTTCAACTAACTTTTTAAAAGTGCTGTAGTTTTCTATCGAGTGTCTCGTGATTCCCGTATGGAATTCACATTGGGCGTTTGTGTCGTACCATTTAGGGTATGGAAGTTGCATTGGTTTTAGGTAGAAAGGGGATACAACAAGTGCATCGAATAAACTTTGGTACAACTCCCTATACGTCATTAGAATAGACGTAAACTGAAGTTTCTCCATATTTTTCCTTGTGTTGGACTCTTGTCTTGGTGGGGCTTGATGGCCAGAGATTACCATCCTTGATTGGTTCATAATGATTGGTTTTGAATAACCCTTGTTATACGCGCTCACATTATTCACCTCATTTTTTATTTTTCTCGGGGTCGACCTCTTTGTACTTTCCCCGGCCTCTATTTTTCTACACCTTATTGCATTTTCTATCATTTTGCCAGACATCACTATGTCTGAGAAGCTCTTAGTTGTGCTTCCCAGCATGTGATTGATAAAAGGTGCCTTTAGGGTATTAATGAAGAGCATGGTAGTTTCCTTTTTTAGCAGTGGTGGTTGGACTTACGTGGCGACTTCCCTCCACCTTTGAGCATATTGCCTGAAACTTTTGTTTGGCATAGTGTGATTCTGTCAGGAGCCATATCTGTCACATGATCATATTGTTTCATGAAGGCCTGTGCTAGGTCTTTCCACGAACTAATTTGGGCAAGATTTAGCTAATTATACCATTTGGCTGCAGCCCTATTCAAGCTGTCTTGGAAATAGTGAATCAATAACTGATCATTACTGACATACCCAGTCATTCTCCGATAGAACATTGTAATGTGAGCCGCAGGTCAGCTAGTCCCGTTATATTTTTCAAATTCTGACATTTTTAAATTTGGAGGGATCAATAGATCTAGGACCAGGCTCAATTCCTTAGCGTCAATTCCACAATGGTAATCAGCGCTTTCCAAAGCCTTGAATTTCTCCTCTAGCCATTTGCATCTGTCTTCCAGTTGCTTTGGGAGCTCCACCCTCGCCTTTCCCATTTTCGCTATATCATCAAGGTTGGGGACAATGGGATTTATGGATTGTCTCCGGGGTTGGAGCCTGAACCCATCGGGAAGTTTATCGGTGCCGAAGTGCCGGTCTAATATTGGGGTCTGATGTTGACAGACACCCTTTGTTGTTGTGCTTGGGTGTTCGTTGGGGTAAAGCCTAGAGGATAAGCAAGGTACTATTTTTCATCTCCAGTATTGATCATAGGGCTCTTTCCTTTTTCTAGCCCCCGGCCAACAACTGCGTTAACTAGGTCATCATGTTTCTTTGGGATTCTAGCATTTGATCTCTCATATCTTGTTGGATTTTGGTCAACTGTTCTTGCATCTATATTTGTGGTTAATCCTGCATCTTTCTTTGCATTTGTTCCAATCTTTCTAACCTTTTGTCCATGGCTTTAGTCTTTCTTCGTGTTCCGTAATGATATTCCAGGGTAGCTACCATGATTTTAGAGTCTCTTTGTGAGTTTTAATGCACACGATGCAATACAATGCTAATGCATGAATGCAATGAATGCAAAAAGAAAAAGGCATTGATTCTGATTCAATTTCATTATAATAGCCTTTCTAGAAAACAGATTTCTTTACATAAAATGGATTACATATATGGCTTTTCCCTAATGCTTAAGGTCTTGATTTGCTTAAGAAGCTAAGCTAACTCTCAGCCTCGATTTGACTCTAACTCATATTTCAAACTCGCAACATCAGCCTGGATCGCCAAGGTTTGTAAATGATTAGCCACCTCTCTCACTTAAGCCAAATCTTCACCCATGATGTAATCCCTATCCCTAACCTGGTATTGAGATCGATGAAGCTGATCTTTCCACCACTTATTATTTGTTTCCAGTAGTTCAACCCAGAGTTCACAGTTTTGCAGCGTGGTTTCAAGTTCTTCTATCCTCCCTTTTAGTTCCTCAATCTTGCTTAGGCTGACCCTTAATTCGATTACAGTTTTGTGACTACGATGCTGATGTAGTGACTTTTCTAACTCTATCACCAGAGCTCTTAACTTCTCCTTTTCATTTTGGCTCTCCAACAAGCTCTTTTTTAAAGCGTCCTCCCATGCTCGAGTATCATGGAACTTCTTCTCTCACTGATCAACTCTAGTCTTTTCTTCTTGGATTTCTTGTAGCCATTGCTCAGACGTTTTTCCCAAACCAACGGTTTTTATTAACATACGTAGCTTCTTGTAATCCGTATTCAAATTTTCCAAATCCTCTTTGGCCTTATACTTTCCCTTCCTTAGTTTCTCGGCTTCTAGTTTCTAGACATTGACATCGAACCCCAGCTAAATTTTCTCTTCCTCCAATTGCTCGAATCTTTTTCCTAATTCTGAACGTTTCTTCTTAAAATCCTGTTTGATGATCTCTAGTTCAGTCGGGACCACCTACAAGTGTTCTTCTATTGATTGGATGTTTTCTTCATTTGACGTAGGGATGTTGTTGTTGATTCTCTGACCCTACCACCGGTCATACTCGAGGGGTAGTCATTGGATTAGCAGCAAACATTTTCATTCTACGAGTTTGATTCTAGGCATTTGATATCCCACGAACTTTCTTTTTGTAGGTATCTCCCTTGTATACAAACCACACTAAGCTAACCCTTGTGTTGCTGGCGTGAATTGTCTTGATCTGTATTACCTTAAAACAAGTAGGGAAGCATACCCGACGGCTCCCTATATCCCACACAAGGGAACCCAATCAAAATCTCCACACCGGTTCAAGATCTCGTCGGGGACCATCAAGGGCTTTCCATTCGATGTCTTCTTCTTGCAGACTTTGGAGAATCATCATCCACTTTTCCTCCGTAATATCATCCCATCTCGGCGTAGCCATTATCTTTTACAGGGGAGAATAGCTTCTGAAAAAGATATGATATGAGACCTTTTCTAGTTTCCAAAAATGGTCGTGGAACCATGCTAACAAAAGTTGCGCACACCCTATAAATTTGCCCTCGCCTGCTCTTCGGTACGTGTTCAAGGATCTAAAAGTTTTGGCCAAAATTGCAGGAACTGGTGTGTCCCTTTTGTCAAGTCGATCAAAGAGATTCGAGAGCACCTCATCTACGTGCACTAATGCCTTGGGGAAGACATCAAAGCAAAAACATCAACCCTTTTTACATATTTGGATGTGCTAGAATTAGATCCCTCAAGTTTTTCCAAGGGATACACTTACTATATCCTTTTTTACTTGATCTGGGCTACGACTCACTGCTCACTCAACCCTGTGATGCTCATCAATTTCTTCAAAAAGGTCGGGACAGTAGCAGCTCTTGAATATGCTTTGTCGGCTTGAATCTTTGGACAATGAAGTAGGGCCATATACTCCTCCACGGTAGGTACCAAATCAACTTTCCCAATAGTGAAACAACTGTAGGTAGGATTCTAGAACTAGGCGAGGGCTCGAAATAAGTGCTTGTCCACCTTCACATCGAGTAGATAGGGCAAATCTCCATAGTTACAGTAAAACAGTAGCTTGATCTCATCATTCCACTGGTCCCATATCTCCTTTAATTCTTGAGGATTATTTTGAGTCACGCTGACGCGGGTGAAATCCCACAACTCTGATGCGTATCCCTCGGTCAGTGTAACACCCCTTACCTGGATTCTATGCCGGAATCGGGCACGAGGCATTACCAGACATGAATTGCTTAATCATTTCACTTTAGGCTATAAAAAATCCTTTCGAATTTAAAACATTTCGTTCACCATCGTAACATCCTTATCATAGGTCAACGAGACCCTTTACACCCACTCGGGATGTCGAGGAACCAAACCAGAACTTTTCAAACTTTTAGAAAATTTTCACCTAAACAAGGGCCAAATGCCCATTTGAAATGGGACACGCCCGTATGGGTAGGTCGTGTAGTCACACACGCCCATGTCCCTACCCCATGTGGAATTTATTTTCATTTTGAACGAATAGGGGTTTTTACACAATCAAACACACGCCTGTGTGCTCCACACGACCTAGACACGTCCGTGTCCTCGCCCCGTGTGTAAAAACTTGGGTATTCTATTTGTGATGTCAGCAACTTTATAAGGGTCACACGGCCTAGGCACACACTGTGTGGCTAGTCCGTGGCCGACACTGACTTACAAAACTAACATGCAGGAGACACACGGCCAAGTCACACACGGCCTAGATACACGCCTGTGTGTCTACTCGTGTGGACCAATTCAAGGCTATTTTCCAAGCCATTTACCCACCCTCACTTGCATACATTCATACACCATCACTTAAACTTCACATACCATCAATTAAAACTATTGAATTAACACATTTAAACCATAAAATGATGTCTTCATCCTATACATGAGGGAGAACTATTTCTGTTATAATTACAAATGGATTAAGCCATCATCTATTGCTATACACAACCGAACCATAAACTCTCTTAGGCCAACACATTTGGCTATCTCAACTAAGACTTAATCAACTTTAAAAAAATCCCTATACATTCCATAACTCATAAGGACTTGAAACCTCATACCAAGTGTCTGCTTGATAGTGTCAAAACATCTCCGGCGGTCTCCAACTCAAACTATTTAAGCTAACCTATAAGAGATGGGAAAAGAAAAGGAGTATGCAATAATGCTTAGGAAGTTCATATGCAAATAATAATCAATTATTAATATTCATTTATTATACTCAATCACAAGGTATTATAATGAGTTTTACTCTTAAACTCATGGTTACCTATTCAATCACTCATAACGCTTACTCATTCCGTCTCTTACCACATTCTAACCATATCTCCAGCTTAATGCTCACATTCATTAACATACATTCCATCCACTTATCACCACAATTTCTCATGATACAACACATCAAAATTTATCACTAAGCCAACTTCAATGCCAAATCACTTGGTGGTTTCGCACTTAGCCCACCATCAATCTATAATAGGGTGGTATCGCACATAGCCCACCAAATAGATAGTTACGATGGTATCGTACATAGCCCACCAAATAATAATCTAAACGATGGTATCGCACTTAGCCCACCATCATGTGTTGTTATTACACATTTATATCAATATTTCATCATTCATACGAAACTATACAATAACTATCAATTTCATTCCACTTGAATCATACATGTTCTAAATCATGCGATGCACCAATCAATAACAACAATGTGCATGTAAAATGCATCATTTACACTTAAACCACTATGGGCTCCTCATATACTGAATTCACTTTAATTTATTTTTAACACATACTTGTACCTCTCATGGTACAACCACGTACTTTCTCATTTTTAACATACCTGTTGAATCACTCAAATTGTTAAATAACAATCTTGAGTCTCATACACATAACATCTCATCGACATCATGCCCGCTATAGGGTCTTACATGAAATATCATATCAATGCCATGTCCCTGACATGGTCTTATTCAATATCTCACACCAAGGCCATATTCTAATATGGTCTTTATACGGGACCTTAATTATCATCATATCATGCTATTTGCATTTCCCACTATTCTTAGATTCAATTATCTTGACATCTCGTCAAAACATATTTAATACATTCATAGAGTAAATATACATTCCATACAGGATTGGAATATTAAATAACCCGCGCGTAATTGTAACATTTGCACACGAACTTACCTCAATATCGAAAGGGTAGAAAGGGACATATTTGTCCATATGTCTGCACTTAGGCAAAAATAACTATTTTGCCCTTATACTTTGGCAAAATTATGATTTTGCCCCTAGGCATGTAAATCACTTTTCATCACATTTTCTTATTAAACAAGCCTAACTGAGCATTTAATCCTCTTACAACTATCCACAATTCCAATTATTTCATGCATTAATGAACAAACTACAACATTTTCATATTAGTCCCAATTAGGTGTTTTCATGACAACACCTTTCACAAAAGTTGTTTCTCATCTTCCTAACCTTCATTTTCTTCCATACAACTAAGCAACCAACATAAAATCTCTCATGGCAAAGCCCTAGACTTTCAACCATATCATAAATTAGTCCCTTTCATTAGATAGCTTAAGCTTTAGGGACTCCAAAAACACAAAAATCATCAAAAATTATCATGAAAAGGACTTACTTACGAGTATGAGATGTAGCTGAAATTTTATTCATTTTTGTCAACTAATATCACCAATTATTGACCAAAATCAATGATCTTGTCCCCTTTGCATACTATGGCTGGCCAACTCACTTAAAACAAGGCCAAATTGCACATTTGGGACCTCCAATTAATATTCTATAGCTATTTGGAACCTCTAACAATTAAAATAGAACTTTTGTACTTTATGCGATTTAGTCCTTTTTCGCGATTACAAATGAAATTGCTAAAATTAAAGCACCAAAATTTTCATGCAGCTTTATAAACATGTTATAACACATAAAATAACATGAAAATAATTTTCTCTAACCTCAGATTAGTGATCCCGAGATCATTGTTCTGATTAGCCCCTAAATTGGGCTGTTACAATTTTCCCCCTTAGGTATTTTCATCCCGAAAATCTTACCAGGAGAAGTTGCTTTCAACACTCCTAAAATGTTTCCACCAACTCTTCAAAATCACAATCAATTTTTCCTCAAGTTTCTCTCGCCAAAATCTTTAAGCTAAAGTACACAAGATCGAAGCACAACTTTGGAACCTAGATTACTCTTTCTCCAATGCACATATACTCAGTAATCTGACAATTGTGAACTCTGCACATGCCAAAATGATCCTTCGGATCTTTATCGGTCGATTCACTACAATTCAGATGACATCCCCCTCCTTAGGAAAGTCATGTCAATCCAAATTCGAAATTTATAGTACTTTATCACACTTTCTCCTTAGAATAATCAACGACTGTAATTGTCCCAGCTTTGAACACTCGATAATTCAGCTTTTACTGGTCACCTACTTCCGAACATAAACTCAAACATATCATAAAATGTACTCATTTTTCAGAAACATCTATGTATATATCTGTACCTTCTCTTATTCTTGCATGAGTAGACCTGCTACTATTAAGTCTCATATCAAGATTTCTACATAAGTTCTGAATTCATCAACATACAATTTCTATCTCAAGGTAACATCAACTATGGAAATCTTATCCTACCTAAATTTTAACATCTCAAAAAAACTCATTCCGAGCTTATTTAAAATACCATCCATTATCTCATTTCTGAACTCCTTTAACTCGGAAGGAAAAACTCGCTCTAGTCATTAACCTCGCTGAAACTAGGATATTACCAACTAAGGTCAATTGAGTAACTAACTCATATTGCTTAAACAAGGATCTTCCATCCAGGCAACTATACCATGTCCACTATCTGAGAAGTATTTCAATAACTATACACACCATTGTAATAATTCAAACCATTTTCATTATCCCACATTCAAATTTTTCTGCAGCATTAGAAACTCTAACTCCTCATAATTCATAAAAACACATGACGTTTTTCCACAAATCATATTATAACCTCAATTTCACAACTCAGACACAAAAGTGAATGTTCCAAGATCACCAATCCAACAACTCTTTTCGGCATACTCTAATAACCCAAAATGTAAACTATTCCTTTACACACTGGTATTAAAATACTTTTCCCCCCAATTCAACTAAACTCGTTACTAGAATTTTCAATTAATAGTACCTTTAATGGCTTTCAACTTAACCATCACGGTTAAAATATTTCAATGAGCATGCCTCTGTATCATGCTCTCTACTCATGTACACATAAAATTTTATTCTCCTTGATGGTTCATGCGTAAATATACACATAACTCAAATCATATCTCAATACATCAATCTACTCTTTTCTCCACATTGAGAAAATATTTCGAACACACTCTCATTTGAGTTCCTCTTGATATGCTAATCTAAAACCTTTACTATCATCTTATCTCAAGATAGCAGGGACATCTTAATCGAATACATTAACTCTATTCAGCTTACCCGAAAACCCATCGCACAACGTGAAACTTGTGATTTCACTTCTTATACTATAATTATCACCTTTCTATGATCAAATCAAAAGCGCAATCATTGTAGATATAACTATCACAACTCAAAGAACACACACTTTAAAGATAACCATAATTAGCGAAAATATAAGAGAAATCTCACATAAAGTTTCATCACTAACTTCCTCCTCAAAGTACCAGAATAATGTTACAAAGAGATAAAGGAATGACGATTTCAATTAACCAAATCGACAACCATTTTGCCTGATTTTACAGTCATCTAACATTCTCACATGATCACAATTTCGTAAAAAGAACAACTACATCACCCCTAAAGGGAAACAAATATTTATACATAATATTCAAAGAGATCATTATAATCCATTCAACTATGGTTATCATAATTAAACACTTTCACATTTCGAATATGGTTTCTCTAACCATTTCTGTCATCATTAACTCCTTGACTATTCCTTTCATTAGTGAACATCAATTCTAGAAGATCTCGATAAGTACACACCTGAGGCTTTCTACTCAATTGAGTCAAATAGCCTAGGCTAACTTTCTTTTGCTCGTAACATCGCATAATCAGTAGAATTTTCAAAGCATTCTAATATTCTTTTCAAACTATTTTCACCTTCTAACTACCTTTATCTCTATATACATTACTAATTGTTTTGCCACTAAACTCTTTCATTCCATACTCATGAACTTACTTAGCTTGACTTTCATAAAACTCTCATCATGATTCAACAGTGGTAAGGGGGTGAGGTCGTAGAGCCCCTAACTTGACTCTCATGACTACATACATATGATTTAACATTCATCATTAATGAAATATCATCGTAGTCACACAACTCGCTCCAAGCGAGTTTTCACGTTTACTCATGCTACAATTGTTTCTATCACCCATAATTTCAAACAGTGACTTCACTTACTCAAGCTCCACATTAATGTCTACTCGAGTACTCAACGTTTAACTCCAATTTCTCTTACCATTACTTATCAAATTAGAGAATGTCTTACGGGTTTGAGTATGTCATTTACTTGATTGCCATAGTCCAACTATGGTCTTACTCGTATCACAACATCATAGCCCAGCTATAATCTTACATGTCGTCACAAAGTCATAGCCCCACTATGGTCTTACACGAAATCTCATATCGACACCAATGCCATATCCCAGATACGGTCTTACATGGTAACGCATGTCTATGCCGATGCCATATCCTAGATATGGTCTTGCACATGATCTTATATCAATATCGATGCCATATCCCAAATATGGTCTTACACGATTTCATACCGAAGCTAGGTCCCAGACATGATTTTACATGGAATCACGTATCGTTACCAATGCCATGTCCTAGACATGGTCTTATATGGGATCACATGTACCGCCATGGTCCAAACATGGTCTTATTCATCATTTTATCATTGAACGACCATACTCATCTCCTACATTCTACTTAATCAAACTTCTCAGTTTAACTCCCACATTATAATACGTGTGGCTTCATACATAGTAACGAAATAAAACATTATACATCCTCTACTTTAACAGTCGCATATGAGATTCAACTATGTGGACATATTGATCATACATCATTCAAACAGTTGTACATGTACACATATCCCGTTCTTTGGGTAAATTTACTCACTATATGCACCTAACCCAATAGGTTGAGTATATAACACCGTATGCATATCAAGCCAATACAAATAAGCTTATCACTTTATAACTCTCATTTCATACCTTATCACACACATGTCATAAACTTTTATTCATACCTCCCTAAATTTCCTCAATGCATAAGCACATTTCAATTACCTCATTATCATTTACAACATTATTGAAATTAGCTCGATTGAGAATCATCTCAATCTTAACAAAATAATTTCATTAGAGCCGGGAGATATCACACTATCACGGTCCACATATGGCAGGTATAGCTAGACTCTTACTCACACTAGGTTAGTCCGAGAATCGAATAAACCATAGCTTTGATACCACTAAATGTAACACCCCTTACCCGAATTTTATACAGGAATCGGGCAAGAGGCATTACCGGACTTGAATTGCTTAATCATTCCACTTTAGGCTATAAAAAAATCCTTTCCAATTTAAAAATTTTCATTCACCATCGTAATGTTCCTATCATGGGTCAACGAGACCCTTTACACCCATTCAAGATGTCGAGGAACCAAACTGGAACTTTTTAAACTTTTAGAAAATTTTCACCTAAACAAGGGCCACACACCAGTGTGAAATGGGACACGCCCGTGTGGGCAGGCAGTGTGGTCACACACGCCCATGTCCCTACCCCGTGTGGGATTTATTTTCATTTTGAACCTAGAGGGGTTTTTACACAGCCGGACACACGCTCGTGTGCTTGGCTCGTGTTCTCCACACGACCTAGACACGCCGTGTCCTCACCCGTGTGTAAAAACTTGTGTATTCTGTTTGTGACATCAGCAACTTTATAAGGGTCACATGGCCTAGGTACACGCCCGTGTGGCTAGCCCGTGGTCGACATTGACTTACAACACTAACATGCAGGAGACACGCGACTAAGTCACACACCCATGGGGCTGACCGTGTGCCACACACGGCCTAGACACACGCCCGTGTGTCTACCCGTGTGGACCAATTCAAGGCTATTTTCCAAGCCATTTAGCCACCCTCACTTGCATACATTCACACACCATCACATAAACTTCACATACCATCAATTATAACTATTGAATTACCACATTTAAACCATAAAATGAAGTCTTCATCCCATACACGAGGGAAAACTATTTCTGGTATAATTACAAATGACTTAAACCATCATCTATGGCTATACACAACCGAACCATAAACTCTCTTAGGCCAACACATTTGGCTATCTCAACTAAAACTTAATCAACTTTTAAAAAAATCCCTATACATGCCATAACTCATAAGGACTTGAAACCTCATACCAAGTGTCTGCTTGATAATGTCAAAACATCTCCGGCGGTCTCCAACCCAAGCTAGTTAAGCTAACCTATAAGAGATGGAAAAGAAAAGGAGTAAGCAATAATGCTTAGTAAGTTCATATGCAAATAATAATCAATTATTGATATCCATTAATTATACTCAATCACAAGGTATTATAATGAGTTTTACTCTTAAACTCATGGATACCTATTCAATCACTCATAACGCTTACTCATTCTGTCTCTTACCACATTCTAACCATATCTTGAGCTTAATGCTCACATTCATTAACATACATTCCCTGCACTTATCACCACAATTTCTCATGATACAACAAATCAAAATTTATCAATAAGCCAACTTCAATGCTAAATCACTTGGTGGTTTCGTACATAGCCCACCATCAATCTTTAATAGGGTGGTATCGCACGTAGCCCACCAAATAATAATCTAAACGATGGTATCACACTTAGCCCACCGTCATGTGTTGTTATTACACATTTATATCAATATTTCGTCATTCATACGATACTATACAATAACTATCAATTTCATTCCACTTGAATCATGCATGTTCTCAATCATGCCATGCATAAATCAATAACAACAATGTGCATTTAAAATGCATCGTTTACACTTAAACCATTATGGACTCTTCATATACCGAATTTACTTTAATTTAATTCCAACACATACCTGTACCTCTCGTGGTACAACCACGTACTTTCTCATTTTTGACTTACCTGTTGAATCATTCAAATTGCTAAATAACACTCTTGAGTCTCATACACATAACATCTTATCGACATCATGTCCCCTATAGGGTCTTACATGAAATATCATATCGATGCCATGTCCCTGACATGGTCTTATTCAATATCTCACACTGAGGCCATATTCCAATAAGGTCTTATACGGGACCTTAACAATCATCATATCATGATATTCGTATTTCCCACTATTCTTAGATTCAATTTTCTTGAAATCTCGTCAAAACATATTTAATACATTCATAGAGTAAATATACATTCTATACAACATTGGAATATTAAATAACCCGCACGTAATTGTAACATTTGCACACGAACTTACATTAATATCGAAAGGGTAGAAAGGGACCTATCCGCCCATATGTCTCTTTTCTCCCATTCTAGGTCCGAATCTCTTTTTCGTTGATCTAGAACAATAGAATTTACACATTTAATCAATTATAAACCATAATACATCATAATCTACACTTAGGCAAAAATGACTATTTTGCCATTATACTTTGGCAAAATTATGATTTTACCCCTCACTCGTAAATCACTTTTCATCACATTTTCTTATTAAAAAAGCCTAGCTGAACATTTAATCCTCTTAAAACTATCCACAATTCAAATTATTTAATGCATTAATGAACAAACTACAACATTTGCATCTTTGTCCCAATTAGGTGTTTTCATGACAACACCTTTCACAAAAGTTGTTTCTCATCTTCCTAACCTTCATTTTCTTCCATAAAACTCAGCAACCAACATAAAATCTCTCATGAAAAGTCGTTATACTTTCAACCATATCACAAATTAGTCCCCTCATTAGCTAGCTCAAGCTTTGGGGACTCCAAAAACACAAAAATCATCAAAAATTGTCATAAAAAGGACTTACTTTCAAGGATGAGATGTAGCTGAAAATTTAAAGCTTTCAAACCCTGAAGCTTGCTGATATTTTTAGTTGGAGAAGAAAAAAAAATGAAAAGATGATAGCCTTGGCTTATTTCATCTTATTTTATTCATTTTTGTCAACTAATATCACCAATTATTGACCAAAATAAATGCTCTTGTCCCCTTTGCATACTATGGCTGACCAACTCACTTATAAAAAGGCCAAATTGCACATTTAGGACCTCCAATTAATATTCTATAGCTATTTGGCACCTCTAACAATCAAAATAAAACTTTTGCACTTTATGCGATTTAGTCCTTTTTCGCGATTGCACATGAAATCGCTAAAATTAAAGCACCAAAATTTTCATGCACCTTTATAAACATGTTATAACACATAAAATAAAATGAAAATAATTTTATCTAACCTCGGATTAGTGATCCTGAGATGACTATTCTGACTAGGCCCTAAATCGGGCTGTTACAGTCAGACTATCACCCAGTGGAGTCACCAAGCTGTCGAAACCATCTTTTTTTTTTTTGAAAATGGGGTCGACTTTGATTTAAAAAAAAGGGAGTCACCACAAATATTTTTTTGGATGAGGTGTGATCGGGTCACCTCGTAATTCAATCATTTTAATAATAGATTTGATTTATTAAAACAACAGTTTTGGTCTAGGAAATTCAAAAAAATGTGTTCGGGAGTTGGCTACGCACGAGGAAGGATCAACACCCTTGAAACACCCAAAATTGGTACCTAGTTGATTAATTTGTGTCTTAGTGTCAAAAATAAAAAAAAAAATTAAAGAGATTTTAAAATTACGATCCTTTGTTAAAACATTGCTTAATAAAAAATTTTCTAAGAAGAAGGCATATTTCATGTTAATCGAGAATAAAGAATTATGTCCCATAAGTTAGGACACAACATCTTAAAACCCGAAATGAGAATAAATACCGAAAATTTTGTTTAATTTGAAAGACATTCAATTATCTCGGTTTTAGAAAGAAATTGTATTCCGTAAGTTAGAACACGATTTTTCCTAATTCTCGAGAATGTTCAAAATTCATGCTTTAAAAAGTTCGTTTATTCAAATTTATCAAGAAAATTGAAACCCTGTAAGTTAGGGACCGATTTTTTGAATCTCCAAATACGAAACAATGCTTATTTTTAAGAAAATCTTTTTCATGCGATTATGTGAAAATGAATATAACATTTGAAATGTCGAGGATTTTATT
Organism: Gossypium rotundifolium; assembly: GCA_025506655.1. Taxonomy (NCBI): domain Eukaryota; kingdom Viridiplantae; phylum Streptophyta; class Magnoliopsida; order Malvales; family Malvaceae; genus Gossypium; species Gossypium rotundifolium. The sequence goes on along the minus strand of CP106724.1, from coordinate 168,265,729 downwards.
TGGGACGTGATAGAATGAAAATTTAAAACGGTTCGCAGTGTGATTGCAGTAATAATAAAATGATGATGCATGACACGATGATATAAGTAAAATAAGTAATGGCATTAGCTAATTAAACCTAATGTTAATTAAACAATAATATAAAAAATAATAGTAAAAAAAAAAAGTGGAATATACATGATATATAAAAATAATATACATGAAAGTATCAAAAAAGAAATAAGTAAGTGATAAAGAAGAATTAAAATAATATAATGATGATAATAGTAAAATTTGGCGTAACTAAGAGATTATAATCAATTATACTTTTAAAAGAACATATAAACAAGTAAATGACTTAATACTAGATAAAATAGAATAATAAAAATATGCATATAAAAATAAAAAAATATGCCATAAAAAGGAGCTAAAGAATAAGTAAATAAATAATTAAAAGCTAATATAAATTCGATTAAAAATTGAAATGAAATAGATAAATAAATAAAATATTTAATGAAATATTAATTAAAAGCAGTTTCTTTAAAAAATAAAAATAAAAAAATGAAGTTAAACCGATTTAGGATGAAAATGAAATTGAAATAAAATTCGGGGTACAAATTAGAAATAAAATAATCTGGATTTAAAAATAGAAAATGCGGAAGGACCAAAACCTAAACGCGCAAAAACTGCAGGGGTCATACGGGAAAATACCCCAAACCCCTTTTATGCACATTGTTTAGGACCAAAATAAAAAAAAATTGCAGGGGTAAATTCAAAAGATGAAAGAAAAATAAAATAGGTACCAAATTGAAAATAGCCTCAAAAGCGGAAGGACTGAGGGCGCAAATAGACCCTTAGTCCAAAAACACGCGAATCCTAGGCAATTATGGGTCGGGTTTCGGGTCGTTTTGGCCTCTGAAATTAATCCTCAAAACGGCGTTGTTTCTTGTTGTTATATAATAGAATTTTTTAAAAAAAAAAACTTATTTCTGCCGAAATCTAAAAAAAAAAAAAAAACTAAAAAAAAAAACTTCTTGTTTTCTCTGCTAGGGTTTTTACTTTGGCCATAGGTCCGGCCGTCGACCATCGTGGCAGCCGCCGATAAACAGCGACGGCGTCGCCACCCACGGTGGCTGAAAATTTCAAAAAGAGCCAATTCTTTCTTGGCTTTTCAAATTCGAGCCCCCCAGATGCCATTTTTCATCGGAAATGGCAAACCTCGGTCGTCGTAGATAGCCGAATACCAAAGGTCAGGCGATTTTCCACCCCTTTCTTTTTTTTTTTTTGTTATTTTTCTTTAAAAGACTAGTAAAAGATGGAAAAAATAAAAGAATAACACAAAACGAACCACCTTTAAGCTTTTGCGGTTCGATTTCTTTTTTGTATTTTCTCTTCTATTCGAAAATCTATTTTTCTTTTGTATTCGATTTCATTTGTAAAAAATTACAAAAGTTTGTTCTTGGATTTTTATAGCTGAAATAAAAAAAATAAAAAATACAATATTTTTCCTTTGTTTTTTTCTGTGCTGTTGTGTTTTTGTCTCATTTGCATGTACTGCTTTAGAGGTATGGGTGCGAATGTGGAGGGGCTACGGTGGCGCACCTAGCTAGGGTTCCCCATTTCTACTGTTAAGCTGAAAACAGTTTAGGTTTGGGTTGTTTGGGCTCTATGGTTTTTAAATTGTTGGGCTATTTTGTAAATTGGGCTTGTAACGGTAAACTTGGACTGTTAATTATTGGACCCTTTTTATTTTGGTTTAAATTTTGGTTTATTGTTTCTAGTTTGGGCCCGGGCAAAATAGGCCCATTTCAGGTTATCAATAAGAAGGAATGATAAATATATAGATAGATAGATAGATAGATTACCTAAATTGTTGGTACGAAAAAAAGGAACAGTTGATTAAAATTTCCATAACGATAGCTTTATGTATCAAATAACAAAGAGATGTACATTAGTGAAATTTTAAGGGTAAATTGCACCAAAAGCCACTCAACTTTAAGGTAGCTAACAAAATAGTCATTCAGATTTCAATTCAGTCACTCAACTTTCAAAAAAATAACAAAACCGTCACCACTAACCATTTTTCATTACAATCGTAACGGAGCTACCATTTTCCGTTATAGACTTAATGGAGCTGCCATTTTCCATCCCCCTATCATTGCTCTCCCATCCCTTTCTCTCTTCCCCACCATCCCCTCTCCCTTGATTCTCTCTCCCTCTCCTCCTCTTCCCCACCATCCCTCATTCTACTCTGATTCTTTCCCTCTCCCCTACTGTCCCTTTGCTAACCTTCTCCCTCCGTCCCTTTCCCTCTCCCCCATTAATGAAAGCTAACACTATGATGGATGTTGTGGAATTTATACTGGAAAATTTCACCGAGATGAATAAACTTTGGGTACAAATGCAGCTTGAGGTTTGTTGAATGTCTATTCTCAAGCTTTTTTTCAATTATACAATGCACCAAAGTAATGAATGCCTAGAAGTGAAAATATACCATGAAAGCATAAATTTTTGCCATACAGGTGTCATGGTGCTTGTGATTCATCCATACTCTTTGGTCATCTTGAGTTGAAGACTTCAATTCCAATTTTTGTTCTCAAAGGACTTGGTAGAGTTAGAGAGAAGCGGGAAAATTAAAGGAGCGCACTTCAAGAACTTGTAATATCAATAATCTAAAATTTTCAATTGGCTAAACTCTGAATTAGTGTACTTGATGCACATTCGAGGGGAATTCATGCTTCTATATTGAACTTCCTCTTTAGATAGAAGGGGTGGACCTTGATATTTACAAAGAAACAGTTCTTCCAAGAGTCTTAGAGTGGGTAATATTACTTTTTTTCCTCTGTTTTTTTCTCTCTTTAATATAAAATTAAGAGGTCTATAGCATTAAAGGATTTTATCTGGTTCTTTTACAAGTTGTCAATTGTAAAGATGATCTTGCCCAATATTATTTGATGGATTGTGCAGGTCTTCCGTAATGAGTATCACTTGCAGACTCTTGAGATGTTATTGGATGGAAGAGGGAGAGGGAGGAGAGAGTAATGATAGGGGGATGGAAAATGGCAGCTCCGTTAAGTCTGTAATGAAAAATGGTAGCTTTGTTATGTTTGTAACAGAAAATGTTTAGTGGTGACTATTATGTTATTTTTTGAAAGTTGAGTGACTGAATTGAAACTTGAGTGACTGTTTTGTAAGTTACCCCAAAGTTGAGTGATTGTTTTTGCAATTTACCCAAATTTTAATTTTTAAAAAAATGAAACTAATTAAATGCGTGTTAATTTACATTGAACCTAATATTTTCTAAACATGTGTGTTTACTAATGTGACTGTGTGTGTTGGTTTGTTGGTTGCCACGGCCGGAGGAGTGATTAGGAATAATGCTAGACGATGGCTCTAGGGGTACTCTTGTAACACCCCATACCCAAGTCCATTGCTAAGACTGGATACGGGACATTACCATGCTTGAACTCACTTAAAATATGTACTTACGGTTTATAAAATTTTGTTCCGAATTAAAAACTTCTCTTTCTTAGTCTAATCATACATTTCATGGGCCTACGAGGCCTTAAACACGTATATGGAAACTTTCGGAACTCAAATGAAAACTTTTCCTTAAAATAGGGGTCACATGCCCGTGTGTCTTGGGACATGCCCGTGTACCCCTAACACATGCCCGTGTCTTCCACCCGTGGTCGACACTGACTAATTTCGCACGGCCTTGACACGCCCGTGGATGTAAACCGTGTGCTATACCTTGATATAATGACTTATTCACACGGTCTGGGGCACACGCCCATGTTTTGACCGTGTATCACACACGGTCTAAACAAACGACCGTGGGATAAGCCCGTGGCTTATATTGACTTAAAACACTAAGCTGCAGGTACATAGCCTAGACACACGCTCGTGTGTCTAATCGTGTGGGCACTTAGAGGCTATTTACCAAACCAATTGCCACCTTGAAATCCAACCAAACTCATGTTCAATTCAATACATTTTTCATAAACATTACTACATACTTCATTGATCTCAATAAACATACATACTTAGTTAATTTTGGCCAAACACTTAGCCATATACAAAAGAATAATAAACTTAATAGCCAACACTTTGGCTCTTCTTAGAACATATTCTCAAAATGAAATGCTTTCTATACATGCCATGCTTAGTAAAATAACTTGGCTATACCAAAATAACAATTGATAGTGTGCTCCGAACTCCGATGACGATAATCCATGAGATTGGCTTGGCGAAACTACATAGAAAAAAATAATAAAAGACATAAGCATTTGTAACATCCTAGATTAGGGGTTATGCATTTGTGCATAATTCATGAGTAGTAGGTTTTGGCAGTGTTTGAGTAGTGAATTAAGGGTTTTTAAAATCCTAGGATGGAAGAGAAAGCTTTGGACAATTATTGGTTTTTAAGTTAAAAACAATAAGTGATGTGGAAAAGTGGCAAGGGACGCCACCTAAGGTGCAAGGGTTATGGCAACAAGTGAACTACTTTGAAGGAAGAGGTTCGAATCCCATTGTGTTCATTTTTGCTTAATAGCATGTTTACTGTGATATGTGGTGTGCATTTTTAGAACCATGGAAATGTATGGAAATGTATGGAAATGTATGGAAATGTTACATTAAAAATAGGAAAGTGACCATTTTGGAAACCTAAGTAAATTAGGAAAGTAAACATTTTGGAAAACTAAGCTAAAAGAAAAGACTAAGCTAAAAGAAAGTAAACATTTTGGAAACTAAGCCAAAAGAGGAAAGTAAACATTTTGGAAACTACGCTAAAAGAGGAAACTAAACATTTTGGAAACCTGGGAAATGTCAAGTTACAGAGCCGCGCGAAAATTTTAGGAAACTTAGAAATGACTTAGAAATGTCGAGTTTCAAAGTTTAAAAGAGATAATTAATACAAGGAGGCCTTAAAAGAAAAAGTATGTGAAATTTGACACACAAACAGGCTTAGAAAAGTGGCCTGAAGATGCCACTTAAAGCCCAAGGAGTGACGCCACTTAGGTGGATAATTTGGGCCTCGTATGGCCACAAGGAGTCCAATAAGAACACGTTATATTCGGCTCATCAAGTGAAGGGGGTGGACGGCACCTAGCTAAAGCTTTAAGTGATTTTTTATTTAATTACTTAGAGAGGAAGCAATGGACGGCAATAGGGACTCTTAAGAGAAGAGTTTTATTCCCTTTAGAATTTCGGCTAAATAGGTGGATAAATGAAGAATTATTCTTTAATTAGGAGAATGAGGGAAGAGTGATGGCCAAGTAAAGGATTCTTGTCCTAGTAATTTCGGCTATAAAAGGATGAGACTAGGGCTATTCATTATTCATTCTCCCTCTCTTTTCTTCTGCCGAATATTCTTTCTCCTCTCCCTTTTGAAAATTCTTCTTAAGCATCCATTCTTTTTCTTCTTTTCTTTTAGCCTCCTAGCCGATTCCTTCTAAGCCTATTATTCCTCTCTTCTTTCATCTTTGAAACCGAATACATAAGGGATCATTGCCGATTGTTCATCAAGTCTCTAAGTAGAATCTCAAGTGGTGTCGGGAGGATCCGATTTCAATATAAAGGGTAAGGATCTATAGTTATAATTATAATACTTTCTTTTAAGCCGAAAGTTAGTCTAATCCCTCCTATATCTTATTGATCGAAATATGGAAGGTGAATTTTGGATTTCAGATCTAAGGTATTTCAGCATCTCCATTAATCGGAGGAGAGTTTTAGATTTAAAATCCACAAGGTAAGCACTTAAAAGCATTCTACCAAGGCTTGTATGACATAGATCGGTTCTTTAATTATTAAAAGCGAAAACTAACCTATGTTGAGATCTAGGGTTGGTAGAATATCAGGTGAAGGAAAACCAAGTTTTCGGGATTTGAATAAACATCAAATCGGCATCAAAGGTAAGTCTATTTACAAATCCTACTAGGATTTGGATATCATAGCCAAATAGGATTTATGCTAAGTAATAAATGATAAATCAAATGTAGGGACTAAGAATCTAAACATTAGATCTAGCGTTTCGGAATCTCAAGGAATCGCTAAGCAAATCAGGTGTGTACCCCACACTAAATCTTGATAGATTTATGGCTTTAATTTTATTATTTGTGCTATTATAAAAGTGTAAGAATACGGATAAGGTATCGTGTGTACTCCACACTAATTTTAATAGTTTTATGGCTTAATTATGATATATATGTTAATATGAAAGTGTAAGAATGTGGCTAAAGTACCATGTTATGGTACAAAGTACTCAAGTACGTTTTCCTACTTCTACTAGGATTATGAAATATGTTATACTTAACATGTGAAAAGTGATATGAAAGTGAATTTAAATATGATATGCATGATATGAATAATATGGGGCATTCGGGTTATTTGTGAAAGGGGAAGTGAAGGTGATGACTTGGTCTCACTAAGTGAAACGTGATGACTTCTCACTAAGAATATGTGATGACTTGGTCTCACTAAGAATATGTGATGACTTCGGTCTCACTAAGAATATGTGATGACTTCGGTCTCACTAAGTGAATGTGGTGACTTGGTCACATTAAGTGAATGTGGTGTCTCATGACACAAATATCCGTGGCTATGCCACGAATTTTATATAGGCGATGAGCACGTCATTGCAATGATTGCCTTCGATGGTGTGTAGCGGATGGAGGTTGACTTAGTAGTCCCCACGATATGCGAGGATGGTACGGTGGAGTGTAGCGGATGGCATATAGGTTTGGGTTGGGTTTGCATCATTATCTTGAATTTTTATATGAACATGATATGTATGGTGTGCCTAATTCTATTATATTTTAGTGTTGGTTACACATTGAGTCTATCGACTCACCCGCTAGGGAACATGTTTGGTGTGACGAGTAAATGGAATGGACGGCGAGAACTTGTGGTGGCCATGTTCACTTGAAGTTAATTTAATTTGAACCTTTATTTTATTTTAAATCTTGTATAAATTTTATTTTGGGTTTTGTTTTATGTAATAAGGCCATAGTGATGATTTTATTCTTGTTTTAATTACTATGCTATGAATTTAGGGCTTCATAAAGAATAAGCCCATTTAATTTAAAATAAGCTTAAATATTTTGTCACCTGAAATTATGGGCTTTCATTATAAGAAAAAAAATATATATAAACTTGTTTTCAACTCGAATCCAACACATAAACAAACTACCTTCCAAAACACACAGTTTTCAAAGTATTCAAAAGAATTTTGAAACAGTTTACACCGGGAACATACCAGATCCGGTCCATTCTCGTGGTAGGGTGTGGGTGTTCGATTTTGTATCGAGCTCGATTTTAAACTCTCACCTTGGGTTTAAGGCCCAAAATGTTTTCAAAGTTAAGCCCAAAAGGAATTTTCTAAAAATTTTCGGGTTTTCGACATGGCACCTAAGTCTCCGACCATGATCCACCGTGTAAGTACTTCGACTTAAAGTGATTTGAATATGTGAAATATATGGGCTTTTATGGCAACGTAGATTAGTGAACTAGGATCTGTTGAACCCTAGGACTAGTCTACTCAAAAACACAAGTACATAAGACTTAAGGACCATTAGACAAACACGTGATTAAGTCACGAGCTAGGGTGTGGTAACTGCTTGCGCATGTCTAGGAGTGGATTCAGTAAGAGCTTGGTATTTAAGCAGTCCTAGCGAATCACCTCCTCTTTACTCGAATCCTACCTGGTGCGTAGTAACCGTTCACCCTAACCAAGAGGACTTAGTCACGGGCTAAACCCAATAACTAAAACCCGAAAGGGACTAGCCGTATTTTTATGGAAACCCTAATTTTAAAATTTCTAAATTACCCTCTTGATTTGAAAAGAATATTTTTATAAATTTTCCTGAAATATTTCTGATTTATAAAATTACAAAAATATCCCTAGTGGTAAAATTACAAAAATGCCCTTGGTTTATAAAATGTCCAACTACTCAACAGTTTTGCTACAATTTCATTATTTTATAAATATTCAAAAACCCTAATTTGAAACTATGAAAAATACCATGATTTTGGAAAATTACAAAATTACCCCTAACTTACCAAAATTACCAAAATGACCCTGATTTTCAAAATTTTTGCAACTTCAACCTCTTGGAAAGTACAATTCTCAGAAAGAACCCTCAAAGTTTTGCAACTTTTGAAATATCCCCGATTTATTAAAATTTTACAATTTACCCCTGTGTGTGGAAAAAATTACCAAAATACCCCAAGGTCCAAAATTTTGAAATACCTCAGAGTTCAAAAATAATTTCCAAAATACCCCGAAAACTTTAAAACTTCCAAAATACTTTGTGACAAAATCACCAAGGAACCTCATTTTGACAAAATACAAAAATACCCCTGTAGGATAAATTACGAAAATACCCCCGGGTAGTGGAAAAACAACAACAAATGAAAACTACAATGTTTCTCTGAATGAACTAAGGTTCATAATTGTTTGATGGATGTATGAATGAATGAAAAGACTGCGTGCATGTATGAATACGAAAGAACCACTCCTAAATTCCTTTTCATAAAATTTCTTCGCGGTTAATCAATGAAACAAATTTTTTTTTAATACATAAAACTTCTTAATCAGATTAAATCGCGACGTTAGAAATGAGTTCTAAGGGACTTGAACTTAGAGATTGTGCCTGGAAAGTATGATGGTTCTATTAAGATCAGAGTGCGCAGCGTAAGCATAGTCGGTGAGAAAGATTGTACTGTTGTCGATAAGTAATTTCGAGGACGAAATTATTTTTAAGGAGGTAGAAGCGTAACATCCTAGATTAGGGGTTATGCATTTGTGCATAATTCATGAGTAGTAGGTTTTGGTAGTGTTTGAGTAGTGAATTAAGGGTTTTAAAATCCTAGGATGGAAGAAAGCTTTGGACAATTATTGGTTTTAAGTTAAAACAAGAAGTGATGTGGAAAAGTGGCAAGGGACGCCACCTAAGGTGCAAGGGTTATGGCAACAAGTGAACTACTTTGAAGGAAGAGGTTCGAATCCCATTGTGTTCATTTTTTCTTAATAGCATGTTTACTGTGATATGTGGTGTTCATTTTTAGAACCTTGGAAATGTATGGAAATGTATGGAAATGTATGGAAATGTTACATTAAAAATAGGAAAGTGACCATTTTGGAAACCTTTAGGAGAGGAAACCTAAGTAAATTAGGAAAGTAAACATTTTGGAAACTAAGCTAAAAGAGGAAAGTAAACATTTTGGAAACTAAGCCAAAAGAGGAAAGAAATTTTGTCTGAAAATAGAAACTAAACATTTTGGAAAACGGAAATTGAAAATTTTAGGAAACTTAGAAATGACTTAGAAATGTCGAGTTTCAAAGTTTAAAAGAGATAATTAAGGCAAGGAGGCCTTAAAAGAAAAAGTACATGAAATTTGACACACAAACAGGCTTGGAAAAGTGGCCTGAAGATGCCACTTAAAGCCCAAGGAGTGACGCCACTTAGGTGGATAATTTGGGCCTCGTATGGCCACAAGGAGTCCAATAAGAACAAGTTATATTCAGCTCATCAAGGGAAGGGGGTGGACGGCACCTAGCTAAAGCTTTAAGTGATTTTTTATTTAATTACTTAGAGAGGAAGCAATGGACGGCAATAGGGACTCTTAAGAGAAGAGTTTTATTCCCTTTAGAATTTCGGCTAAATAGGTGGATAAATGAAGAATTATTCTTTAATTAGGAGAATGAGGGAAGAGTGATGGCCAAGTAAAGGATTCTTGGCCTAGTAATTTTGGCTATAAAAGGATGAGACTAGGGCTATTCATTATTCATTCTCCCTCTCTTTTCTTCTGCCGAATATTCTTTCTCCTCTCCCTTTTGAAAATTCTTCTTGAGCATCCATTCTTTTTCTTCTTTTCTTTTAGCCTCCTAGCCGATTCCTTCTAAGCCTATTATTCCTCTCTTCTTTCATCTTTGAAACCGAATACATAAGGGGATCATAGCCGATTGTTCATCAAGTCTCTAAGCCGAATCTCTGAAGTGGTGTCAGGAGGGATTTGTCAATTTCAATATAAAGGGTAAGGATCTATAGTTATAATTATAATACTTTCTTTTAAGCCGAAAGTTAGTCTAATCCCTCCTATATCTTATTGATCGAAATATGGAAGGTGAATTTTGGGATTTCAGATCTAAGGTATTTCGGCATCTCCATTAATCAGGAGGAGAGTTTCGAGATTTAAAATCCACAAGGTAAGCACCTAAAAGCATTCGGCCAAGGCTTGTATGATTACATAGATCGGTTCTTTAATTATTAAAAGCGAAAACTAACCTATGTTGAGATCTAGGGTTGGCGAATATCGGTGAAGGAAAACCAAGTTTTGAGATTTGAATAAACATCAAATCGGCATCAAAGGTAAGTCTTTTACAAATCCTACTAGGATTTGGATATCATAACCAAATAGGATTTATGCTAAGTAATAAATGATAAATCAAATGTAGGGACTAAGGATCTGAACATTAGATCTAGCTTTTTGGAATCTCAAGGAATCGCTAAGCAAATCAGGTGTGTACCCCACACTAAATCTTGATAGATTTACGGCTTTAATTTTATTATATGTGCTAATATAAAAGTGTAAGAATACGGATGAGGTATCGTGTGTACTCCACACTAATTTTAATAGTTTTATGACTTAATTATGATATATATGTTAATATGAAAGTGTAAGAATGTGGCTAAAGTACCATGTTATGGTACAAAGTACTCATGTACGTTTTCCTACTTCTACTAGGATTATGAAATATGTTATACTTAACATGTGAAAAGTGATATGAAAGTGAATTTAAATATGATATGCATGATATGAATAATATGGGGCATTCGGGTTATTTGTGAAAGGGAAGTGAAGGTGATGACTTGGTCTCACTAAGTGAAACGTGATGACTTCGATCTCACTAAGAATATGTGATGACTTCGGTCTCACTAAGGTCTCACTATGAGTGAATGTGGTGACTTTGGTCACATTAAGTGAATGTGGTGTCTCATGACACAAATATCAGTGGCTATGCCACGAATTTTATATGGGCCATGAGCACGTCATTGCAATGACGCCTTCGATGGTGTGTAGCGGATGGAGGTTGACTTAGTAGTCCCCACGGTGTGCGAGGATGAATACGGGTGGAGTGTAGCGGATGGCATATAGGTTTGGGTTCGGGTTTGCATCATTATCTTGAATTTTTATATGAACATGATATGAATGGTGTGCCTAATTCTATTATATTTTAGTGTTGGTTACACATTGAGTCTATCGACTCACCCGTTGTGGGAACATGTTTGGTGTGACGGTAATGGGCCAGGGACTACGAGAACTTGTGGTGGCCATGTTCAAAACTTGAAGTTAATTTAATTTGAACCTTTATTTTATTTTAAGTCTTGTATAAATTTTATTTTGGGTTTTGTTTTATGTAATAAGGCTATAGTGATGATTTTATTGCTGTTTTAATTACTATGCTATGAATTTAGGGCTTCATAAAGAATAAGCCCATTTAATTTAAAATAAGCTTAAATATTTTGTCACCTGAAATTATGGACTTTCATTATAAGAAAAAAATATATATAAACTTGTTTTCAACTCGAGCCCAACACATAAACAAACTACCTTCCAAAACACACAGTTTTCAAAGTATTCAAAAGAATTTTGAAACGGTTTACACCGGGGAACATACCAGATCCGGTCCATTCTCATGGGTGGGTGTGGGGTGTTTCAACATTTAGCTTAGTAAGTTTGCATATAATGCATATTGCAACATACTTGATTAATATAAACCATTTGACATAAACAATGGTATCATAGATTTATGCTACAAAGCTTACTTACTCATACTGATTCTTAGATATCTCATGATACTTACTAGTCTCATCCCCGTGGGATAAATAAGGTACATGTATCACTTAATCACATTGATCAAAATACTTTAACATGATAATCATAATATTTCCTTCATCATTCATATTATGAATAATACTCATTTCCAGCTTGATACTAGCTTTGCTTACTTATCTTTCTTGTCATCTAATTTTAACTTTACTCATTTGCCCGATGAATTTCTGTGAATAATAGAGGATACTAAATCTCTTCCCACGAACTTGATACCAAAGCCATACCCTAGATACAGTCTTACATGGAATATCTCATCTTGCTTTCGAGGCCATGTCTTGACATGGACTTATATGACGTCTTTCTTGTTCTCACCAATACCATGACTTGGCTTGGACTTATATAGGATCTCTTTCTCTTGATAGCTTTTCAATGCCAAGCTTGCCTTGGACTTACATGATATATGTTCAATGACAAGCATGCCTTGGACTTATATGATATCTGTTCAATGCCAACCTTGCCTTGGACTTACAAGATATCTATTCAATGCCAAGCTTGCCGTGGACTTACATGATATATGTGCTTGAATGCCGATAACATGCCTTGGCTTGGTCTTATACGAACTTTCTTATCTCATGCGGTAGATCGAGTATCCTGCGAAATTCATCTTCAATCGGGACTTGCTCATACTTAATCTCATAGATTTCTTTGTTTAACATAACATTAAACATTCCATGAAAATAGTGTACATTATACTAAGTAATTCAATGATAAAAAACATAAAGCTTAGAAATCATACAAGCTTACCTCAATATACAAAATGTATATATATATGCAATTTAGTCCTCGACTTTGTTCTTGCCTCGATTTTGATCTGGGCTTCGTCATTTTTATCTATAACAATAATTCAACTCATTTAATAATCACATTGACTAAATTGGACCTTAACACATACTTTGGTAAAATTACTATTTTGTCCCTAAACTTTCTCATATTTGCACTTTTTCCCCAAGGCTCGTAAAATGATTCTCATTCAACTTTCATAAACTTCATGCTTAGGTGACTCATTATCTCAACTATAGCAATAGCAAATTCTCACTATTTCTACCATGTTTGACCAAATCTCATAAATTAACAAACTAGTCTCTACATGCATTTTTCATGAATTTCACATAGAAAAAGATGTTTATCTAACATCAAACTCTCATAAACTTCCATAAAACATCATTTAACAAGCATGTCATTCATGGGTAGACTTTTGAACATGCATCTTAGCTCATTTTATAGCTAAAAATATCTAATTCATAATACGAGAACTTCAAAAAATACGAAGAATATTAAAAACGGGGCAAAGATGAACTTACTAGTAAGCTTGAAAAAAATGAAGAACCCTAGCTATGGAGTCTCCAAATTTTTGGCAATGTGAGGAAGAAGATGAATAGATTTTATCATCTTTTTCCTATTTTAATCATTTATTAGACAAATGACTAAAATGCCCTTCTATTTAAAAATTTCTATTTTACTAACTCATGTACAATTTTGTCCAAATATTATAATTTGGGAAAATTGCTACTTAAGGACTTCTAATTGATATTATAAAGCTATTTCATACAAAAAGCTTCTAGAAACTCATATTTTCTACTTTTGCAATTTAGTCCTTTTGGACCATTCAACCTCAATTTAACAAAATTGCTTCATGAAACTTTAACACTCGCATGCAAACATGGCATAAACCTTTAAAACTCATAAATTCACCTCGGATTCGTTGCCTCGCACCACTATTTTGAATAGGCCCTAAATCGGGCTGTTACACTTCTTCCCCCTTAGGGATTTTCGTCCTCAAAAATCTTACCGGCAAATAAGTTCAGTCTTGGTTTTCATGCTCTTTTCTAGTTCCCATGTAGCTTTCTCTATCCCATTCCTTTGCTACAATACTTTCACTAGAGCAATACTTTTATTTCTTAGCTACTTGACTTTCCAAGCTAAAATGTTGATTGGTTCTTCATCATAAGTCATGTCGGGATGAATCTCTATCTCTGGCGTGGTAATTACATGTAAAGGATATGTTCGGTAGCGTCTCAACATTGACACGTGAAACACATTATGTATCTTTTCCAACTTTGATGGCAAAGTCAATCTGTAAGCTACCGGCCTAACTTTCTCGATAATCTCAAACGGTCCAATAAAGCGTAGACTTAACTTGCCTTTTCGACCAAATCTGAGAAATTTTCTCCAATGTGACACTTTCAAGAAAACTTTATCCTCGACTTGATACTCTATCTCTCTTCTCTTTTACTAACTCTTCGGCCTTATAAGCCCTCTCCACTAACACCACAAATTCTGTTAATTCGAGGACAACAACAAATTACTTGATATCATCATTTAGTCCATCTTCAAATCTCTTACTCATGATGGCTTCAGTGGACACGCATTCTCGAGCGTATTTGCTAAGTCGTACAAACTCTCGCTCATAATCAGTCACTGACATCTTGCCTTGTTCAGTTCTAGGAATTCCTTCCTTTTCTGGTCCACGAATACTTGACTGATATACTTTTTCTTAAACTCTTCTTGGAAAAATTCCCATGTGACCTTTTCCCTCGGTACTACCGACACAAGGGTGTTCCACCATTGATAGGCAGCATCTTTTAAAAGAGAAACTACACACTTTATACATTCCTCAGGTGTGCATGACAACTCATTAAATACCCTGATAGTATTTTGTATCCAGAACTCAGCCTTTTTCGGATCATCATCTTTTCTAGCCTGGAATTCTTCTACCCCATGTTTCCTGATCCTATCAATTGGAGGTTTACCACCTCTACTACCTGAGGGACTGCGGGGATAGGTTGTGGAATAGGCGGGGGTGGAAGGGGTTGTACATTCGGGTCCATACGAATGAATTCTATGTACAACGTATTCATCATATGGAGGAAGGCTTATCTAGCCTCTTCTCCTCCTCCTTGACTCACCGTAGTGGGTCTATTCTCATTCTCATTTGGCACCATCCCTTCAGCAGGAGCCGGCGCGTTACTTTCTACATCATCTACCTTAGCTATTTTGGGATCCATTTACTATATGTATAAACATAATTTAAGTCGTCAGGGTCATAACACTATCATTATAAAAACATTCTTATGTATGGCATGTATAGCTAGACTCGTGCTCATGCTACGTTAGTCTTAGAACTGACTAAATCGTAGCTCTGATACCACAAATATAACACCCCAAACCTAAGTTCATTGTTAAGACTAGATAAGGGACATTACTATGCTTGAACTCACGTTAAACATGTACTTACGGGTTATAAAATTTTGTTCCGAATTAAAAAATCCTCTTTTTTAGTCTAATCATACATTTCATAGGCCTACGAGGCCTTAAACACGTATTTGGAAACTTTCGAAACTCAAATGAAAACTTTTCCCTAAAATAGGGGTCACACGTCGGTGTGTCTTGGGACACGCCCGTGTACCCCTAACACATGCCCGTGTCTTCCACCCGTGGTCGACACTGACTAATTACACACGACCTTGACATGCTCGTGGATGTAAATCGTATGCTATACCTTTATATACTGGCTTATTCATACGGTCTAGGGCACACGCCCATGTTTTAACCGTGTATCACACACGGTCTTAAAAAACGACCGTGGGATATGCCCGTGGCCTATTCTGACCTAAAACACTAAAGTGCATGGTACGCATGGCCTAGACACACGCATGTGTGTCTAACCGTGTAGGCACTTAGAGGCTATTTACCAATCCAATTGCCACCCTGAAATCCAGACCAAACTTATGCTCAATTCAATACATTTTTCATAAACATTACTACATACTTCATTGATCTCAATAAACATACATACTTAGTCAATTTTGGCCAAACCCTTAGCCATATACAAAAGAATAATAAACTTAATAGCCAACACTTTGGCTCTTCTTAGAACATATTCTCAAAATGAAATGCTTTCTATACATGCCATACTTAGTAAAATAACGTGGCTATACCAAAATAGCTATTGATAGTGTGCTCCGAACTCTGATGACGATGATCCACGAGATTGGCTTGGCGGAACTATGTAGAAAGAAAAAATAAAAGATATAAGCATTTAGCTTAGTAAGTTTGTATATAATGCGCATAGAACATACTTGATTAATATAAACCATTTGACATAAACAATGCATCATAGATTTCAGCTATAAAGCTTAGTTACTCATACTGATTCTTACATATCTCATGATACTTACTAGTCTCATTCCCGTGGGATAAATAAGGTACCTATATCACTTGATCACATTGATCAGTATACTTTAACATTATAATCATAATCTTTCCTTCATCATTCATAACATGAATAATACTCATTTCCAACTTGATAATAGCTTTGCTTACTTATCTTTCTTGTCATCTAATTTTAACTTTACTCATTTGCCCGATAAATTTCTGTGAATAATCGGGAATACTAAATCTCTTCCCACGAACTTGATACCAAAGCCATACCCTAGATACGATCTTACATGGAATATCTCATCTTGGTTTCGAGGCCATGTCTTGACATGGACTTATACGAAGTCTTTCTTGTTCTCACCAATGCCATGCCTTGGCTTGGACTTATATAGGATCTCTTTCTCTTGATAGCTTTTCAATGCCAAGCTTGCCTTAGATTACATGATATCTGTTCAATTCCAAGCTTGCCTTGGACTTACATGATATCTGTTCAATGCCAAGCTAGCCTTGGACTTACATGATATCTGTGCTTGATTGTCGATGCCATGCCTTGGCTTGGTCTTATACGGACTTTCTTACCTCATGTGGTAGATCGAGTATCCTGGGAAATTCATCTTCAATCCGGACTTACTCATACTTAATCTCATAGAGTTCTTTGTTTAACCTAACATTAAACATTCCATGAAAATAGTGTACATTATACTAAGCAATTCAATGATAAAAATCATAAAGCTTAGAAATCATACAACCTTACCTCAATATACAAAATGTATGTAGATATGCAATTTAGTCCTAAACTTTGTTCTTACCTCGGTTTTGATCCGGGCTTCAATTTTTTATCTATATCAATAATTCAACTCATTTAATAATCACATTGACTAAATTGGCCCTTAACAAATACTTTGGCAAAATTACTATTTTGTCCCTAAACTTTCTCATATTTGTACTTTTGCCCAAAGGCTCGTAAAATGATTCTCAATCAACTTTCATAAACTTCAAGCTTAGGTGACTCATTATCTCAACTATAGCAATAGTAAATTCTCACTATTTCTTCCATATATGACCAAATCTCATAAATTAACAAACTAGTCCCTACATGCCATTTTCATGAATTTCACATAGAAAAAGATGTTTATCTAACATCAAACTCTCATAAACTTCCATAAAACATCATTTAACAAGAATGTCATTCATGGGTAGATTTTTGAACATGCATCTTAGCTCATTTTATAGCTAAAATAGCAAATTCATAATAGGAGAACTTCAAAAATATGAAGAATATTAAGAACGGGGCTAAGATGAACTTACTAGTAAGCTTGAAAAAAATGAAGAACCCTACCTATGGAGTCTCCAAATTTTTGGCAATGTGAGGATGAAGATGAATAGATTTTTTCCTCTTTTTCCTATTTTAATCATTTATTAGACAAATGAGTAAAATGCCTTTCTATTTAAAAATTTCTATTTTACTAACTCATGGACAATTTTGTCCAAAAATTATAATTTGGGAAAATTGCTACTTAAGGATTTCTAATTGATATTCTAAAGCTATTTCATACAAAAAGTTTCTAGAAACTCATAATTTGCAACTTTTGCAATTTAGTCCTTTGGACCATTCAACTTCAATTTAATAAAATTCCTTCATGAAACTTTAACACTAGCATGCAAACATGGCATAAACCTTCAAAACTCATAAATTCACCTTAGATTTTTGACCTCGCACCACTATTCTGACTAGGCCCTAAAACAGGTTGTTACACTTCTTCCCCCCTAAGGGATTTTCGTCCTCGAAAATCTTACTAGCTAATAAGTTCGGGTACTGGTTTCTCATGCTCTTTTCTGGTTCCCATGTAGCTTTCTCTATCCCATGCCTTTGCCATAATACTTTCACTAGAGCAATATTTTTATTTCTTAACTGCTTGACTTCCCGAGCTAAAATCTTGATTGGTTCTTCATCATAAGTCATGTCAGGATTCGTGACCTCGCACCACTATTCGACTAGGCCCTAAATCGGGCTGTTACACTTCTTTCCCCTTAGGGATTTTTATCCTCAAAAATCTTACCGGCAAATAAGTTCGGGTACTGGTTTCTCATTCTCTTCTCTGGTTCCCATGTAGCTTTCTCTATCCCATTCCTTTGCTACAATACTTTCACTAGAGCAATACTTTTATTTCTTAGCTGCTTGACTTCCCGAGCTAAAATATTGATTGGTTTTTCATCATAAGTCATGTCGGGATGAATCTCTATCTCTGACGTGGTAATTACATGTGAAGGATTTGATCAGTAGCGTCTCAACATTGACACGTGAAACACATTATGTATCTTTTCTAACTATGATGGCAAAGCCAAACAGTAAGCTACCGACCCAACTTTCTCGGTAATCTCAAATGGTCTAATAAAGCGTGGACTTAACTTGCCTTTCTGACCAAATCTGAGAACTTTTCTCCAAGGTGACACTTTCAAGAAAACTTTATCCCCGACTTGATACTCTATCTCTCTTCTCTTTTACTAACTCTTCGGCCTTACAAGCCCTCTCCACTAGCACCACAAATTCTTTTAATTTGAGGACAGCAACAAATTAATTGATATCATCATTTAGTCCATCTTCAAATCTCTTACTCATGATGGCTTTAGTGGACACGCATTCTCGAGTATATTTGCTAAGTTGTATGAACTCTCACTCATAATTAGTCACTGACATCTTGCCTTGTTTCAGTTCTAGAAATTCCTTCCTTTTTTGGTCCACAAATATTTGACTGATATACTTTTTCTTGAACTCTTCTTGGAAAAATTCCCATGTGACCTTTTCTCTCGGTACTACCGACACAAGGGTGTTCCACCATTGATAGGCAACATCTTTTAAAAGAGAAACTACACACTTTATACATTCCTCAGGTGTGCATGACAACTCATTAAATACCCTGATAGTATTTTCTATCCAAAACTCATCATTTCCTGGATCATCATCTTTTCTAGCTTGAAATTCTTCTACCCTATGTTTCCTGATCCTATCAATTGGAGGTTTGTCTCCTCTTACCACCTCTACTACCTGAGGGACTGCGGGGATAGGTTGTGGAAAAGGGGTGGAGGGGGTTGTACATTTGGGTTCGACGAATGAGTTTCATGTACAACGTATTCATCATATGGAGGAAGGCTTCTCTAGCCTCTTCTCCTCCTCCTTGACTCACCGTCGTGAGTCTATTCTCATTCTCATTTGGCACCGTCACTTTAGTAGGAGCCAGCGCGTTACTTTCTACATCATCTACCTTAGCTCTTTCGGAATCCATTTACTATATGTATAAACATAATTTAAGTCGTCAGAGTCATCACACTATCATTATAAAAACATTCTTACGTATGGCATGTATAGCTAGACTAGTGCTCATGCTACGTTAGTCTTAGAACTAACTAAATCGTAGTTCTGATACCACTAAATGTAACACCCCAAACCCAAGTCCGTTGCTAAGACTAGATACGGGCCAATAATTCAACTCATTTAATAATCACATTGACTAAATTGGCCATTAACACATACTTTGGCAAAATTACTATTTTGCCCTTAAACTTTCTCATATTTGTATTTTTACCCCAAGGCTCGTAAAATGATTCTCATTCAACTTTCATAAACTTCATGCTTAGGTGAATCATTATCTCAACTATAGCAATAGCAAATTCTCACTATTTCTTCTATGTATGACCAAATCTCATAAATTAACAAATTAGTCCCTACATGCATTTTTCATGAATTTCACATAGAAAAAGATGTTTATCTAACATCAATGTAACAAATCAAATTTGACCCTAATCGGAATGGTTGTTTTGGGACCATGAATCGAGTCTGAGAAATATTTAAATATTATATTTGGTGTTTATTATATGTGAATTAATGTGTGTGAAAGTTTCGTAGAAAAATTTAATCGTTTGTGTGTTTAATTTAGAAAAAGGACTTAATCGCGTAAAATATAAAAGTTGCAAACTATAGTGCAAAGTGATGGAATGATGATGGCTTCTTAATATGAGGTATTAAAAGGGCAAATAGCCCATTTTTAGTGGTAGTGGGCGGCATATGCCAAAAATACCCTTATATGTATATGTTAACCTTATATTATAAAAAGGGCATTATGGTACATTAGTTTAAATTCTAATTATATCTTAAATAAAACATAAATTATAGCTTGGTTCTTCATTTCTTCAACACCGAATATAATAAAAAAGAATAAGGGAGAGGGTTTGTTCATTTGGCCAACATTCAAGCTTAAATTGGTTATGTATTTTAGTCGGTTTTTGATAATTTTACGTTTTTGTGATCGTTGCTTCGTATACTATCCGACCCGTGCTAAAACTTTTGAGATTAGTGTGTATATGACATTTGACCATTGATGTGTTCATGAGGTTTTTGATGTTTGATGATTTTAAATTAAAGCTATGTTAAAGATTAGTATGTTTTGTATTAGAAATTTTAGTGAATTTGAGTATTTTGAGCTAAATTGAAAAAATGAAATTTTGAGGGGACTAAATGAAAAATAAATGAAAGAAATGGACTTGTATGGTCCTTGTGAACATTCGGCCCTAAGGTGTTGTAGTGAAATTTTGTGTATTTTATGTTTTGTGCAAATAGGACTAAATTGTAAAAATGTGAAACCCTAAGGGTAAAATGGTAATTTGCCCATTTATGTGTGTAGGGACTAAATTGAAATGAAATGTACTTGAATGAGCTGAATTTTAATGTGTTTAGATCTAGAAAAAAGAAAAACAGATTTAGATCGGGGAAAGACAAAGGTTATCGAATAAGTTGGTCTATACTATTAAAATCGACAATGAGGTAAGTCCTTAAGCAAATGTATACCAAAGAATTTATTATGAGTATAGTATATGATAAAATTTGGAAATTTAAAGTACTAAAATATGTGTTGGCCGAATATGGGGTATAATGTTGTATTGAATTTATTTTTGTTAAATGTGATGTGAATGAGCATGTTCGGTTTAATATGTGAAAGTAATATGTTGTATACGAGATGGTTATAATCTTAGCACTAAGTAAATTATGTTGGAATATTGAAAATGTTGAAATTTTGGGCTTCGAGCCTATCAGGCCTTATGCCGGTGATTTATTTCAGGCTTAATGCCTAGCAGGCCTTGTGCCAGTGATTTATTTCAGGCTTAATGCCTAGCAGGCCTTGTGTCGGTGAATGTATCGGGCTTAATGCCTAGCAGGCTAAATGTCGGTGTTTTAAATCTCGAATTTCAAGTCTAGCAGGCAAGGTGCTGGTGTATGCAATTCGAACTAGTGCATAGCTTGTTATATACTGGTGAGTTTTCAATTTCTGAAATTTAGCTACGAAATGGTAAAGGTATAAAACAAACCATGAAAGTTTACGTTTATGAAAGTGAAATTGTGAGTTCGAGTATAAGGTATGTATTAAGCATAATTTAAGGTTATGTTTATATGCTATGATGATAATTAAATGAATCGATGAAAGATAGTGATATACATATGATAGATGGAATTTGATTATATGTGTACTATGAGTGAATTGGTTATAGAAAAGCTTGAAAGAAATAAGTAATCGTACCAGTATAACGTTATGCATAAGTGAGTCATTATTTATCTTGTACAAAATAAACTATGGTAAAGAGGTGAAAGTTGATGTATGTATATACAATGAAAAGGGATATTCAATTTTGGTACATTAAACATTAAGTCATGAATGTTTGATGTTAAGAAATGTTTATTTAAATACTTGTATACTCAAATGTTACATTGAAGTTGCTTAAGACTTACTAAGCTAGCAAGCTTACCTTGTGTGTACCCTTTTTTTTTTATAGATCTCGTTCAAGCTACAGGCTCAGAGGGTCGTCAGAAGAATCATCCACACTATCACTCCTTTTGGTATTTTTCAAGATAGCCATTTAGCATCAAAGGCATGTATAGGCTAGCTAAGTGTGTGTGAGTGATGTTTTGTATCTATATATATACAACATAGCCATGCAAAAATGGTTTGAATATGATGCAAGTTTGGTATGTATATAATCGGTCATGTTATAAGTTCATTTGGTAACTATATTATATGGCTTATGTGTATAATGTTTTGAGTTTATGGCTTGATTTGGGAAATGATGCAAATGGCTTATAATTAGCTCGTTTTTGATAATCTTGATGCTTGGTATGAGTTGGCTTGAAGTATGGTTATAAACTTACTTAGTAATAGGATATAAGGTATATAAACTTGAACTTGCGTTAGTCGTCTAGATTCATTTGTAAGGAAAAATGTATGCACGTAAATACGCTTAAATGATCTACAAATTTAGATACAGTTGGCGAATGCATTAATAATGAATAAATTGTATAAGTATTTGTGACTCAATTATGTGCAAGTAAAGAATTAAAGTCTGCATTGGTGCGAATGCGTGTGGGACCTATTGAATTTGGTATGAACAATGTAGGTGTAATCTTATATATATTTAGTTAAGTGCTATGATTATTACAGAGATAAGATCTAATTGTGGACATATAGATTTTCGGTTAAGGTGCTACAAATTACTAAATGAATAGGACTATTTTGTCAGTCGTTGTAATGACCCATCTATAGTATATCTGTGAACAAATTTTATAATAGCTGGTTAATCGAATGAAATATGTTTTAAATATTATTCTCTGTGTTTTGTTAGAATAGTTATTTGAGTATGTAGTAAATAATTAAAGATACAGTAATTGGGGTTTATGTTAATTACAATGTTATGTGGTGTGAATAAAAGTTCATTGTATGTTCAATTTATGTTCTTTGATTTCTATGCCGTATATGACTTAAGTTTAGCATGGTAAGTATGTTTTAAGAAATCGAATGTTTTACACATTTACATGCATATGTGATCATTTTAATTTAAATTTATTTTATATAAGTATGTTTATTTATGACTTGAATGATTGATTGAAAGATATGACATATTGGTAATGCCCCGTAACCCTAATCTGACGACAGATACGGGTTAGGGGTGTTACAATCAAACTCTCACAAACTTTCATAAAACATCATTTAACATGCATGTCATTCATGGGTAGATTTTTGAACATGCATCTTAGCTCATTTTATAGCTAAAAATAGCTAATTCATAATACGAGAACTTCAAAAATACGAAGAATATTAAAAACGGGGCTAAGAAGAACTTACTAGCAAGCTTGAAAAAAAACGAAGAACCCTAGCTATGGAGTCTCCAAATTTTCGGCAATGTGAGGAAGAAGATGAATAGATTTTTATCATCTTTTTCCTATTTTAATCATTTATTAGACAAATTACTAAAATGCCCTTCTCTTTAAAAATTTCTATTTTACTAATTCATGTACAATTTTGTCCAAAAATTATAATTTGGGAAAATTGCTACTTCAGGACTGTAATTGATATTCTAAAGCTATTTCATACAAAAAAAGTGCTAGAAACTCATATTTTGTGACTTTTGCAATTTAGTCCTTTTGGACCATTCAACCTCAATTTAACAAAATTGCTTCATGAAACTTTCACACTAGCATGCAAACATGGCATAAACCTTAAAAACTCATAAATTCACCTCGAATTCATGGCCTCGCACCATTATTCTGACTAGGCCCTAAATCGGGCTGTTACATCTCTTGCAAAATAGGGGTTTGCCTTATGTTTGAAGCTGAGCTATGAAAGGCCTTTGAGGGCATTAAGCTAGCATGGAAGAAGGGTGTTAAGGAGGTTGTCCTTGAGATGGATTGCATAGAGGTAGTTAATTTCTTGAATAGTCAAACTCTAGATTAAAGTTTACTAGGGGAAAGAGTAAAGGAATATTTACAGCGAATGGAAGATTTTTGTGTGAATCATGTCTTAAGGCAAAAGAACTGGGTAAGAGATGGTATGGCAAGTTTGGCTATGAGAATGACTGATATATGTAAGGTTTTTGAGGAATCTTGTTGGGTGGTACATGACATTGTGATAGTTGAAGTTCCTAGCTCAATATTTGTTGGTAGGTTTTTGTTTTATTGTGATATTTCCTTTTGATAATATGTAAAAGGCCCATTTCGCCCGGGCCGGTATTATAACCAAAAAACCAAAAATAATAATACAAAATAAATAAAAACCCAAATATTAAATTCCAAATAGCAGCCTTTTTATTACAGGCCCAAATGCTAAACCTAAATACTTGATCCAGACATAATGTCGAAACCATTTTTTTCAGGTTGGAAAACGGGGTCGACTTTGAAAACAAAAATGGAGTCGCCACCAATCTTTTTTGAGGTGTGATCAGGTCACCTTGAGATTGATCGTTAAAACATTTTGATTTATTAAAACGGTGATTTTGGCCTACGAAATTTGAGAAAACAGGTTCGAGAGTCGGTTACGTGAGAGGAAGGATTAGCACCCTCATAACGCCCAAAATTGGTACCAAATTGATTGATTAATGTCTTAATGTCAAAAATTTGAAAAGATTTTAAAATATGATCCATTTGCTTAAAACATTTGAACGGAATCATATTGGATGCCAAAACCCTCGTATTTCGAAGAAATAAAATGTCATACTCAGTGAGTTGATGCACATTCGAGGGGAATTCATGCTTCTGTATTGAACTTCCTCTTTAGATAGAAGGGGTGGACCTTGATATTTACAAAGAAATAGTTCTTCCAAGAGTCTTAGAGTAGGTAATTTTACTTCATTTTCTTCTTTTTTTTTTCTCTCATTAATATAAAATTAAGAGGTCAGTAGCATTAAAGGATTTTATCTGGTTCTCTTACAAGTTGTCAATTGCAAAGATGATCTTGCCCAATATTATTTGATGGATTGTGCAGTTCAGGTCTTCCCTAATGAGTATCACTTCCAGACTCTTGAGATGTTATTGGATGGAAGATGGAGAGGGAGGAGAGAGTAGTGATAGGGGGATGCAAAATGGCAGCTCCGTTAAGTCTGTAATGAAAAATGGTAGCTCTGTTACGTTTGTAACAGAAAATGGTTAGTGGTGACTATTATGTTATTTTTTGAAAGTTGAGTGACTGAATTGAAACTTGAGTGACTGTTTTGTAAGTTACCCCAAAGTTGAGTGATTGTTTTTGCAATTTACCCAAATTTTAATTTTTAAAAAAATGAAACTAATTAAATGTGTGTTAATTTATATTGAACCTAATATTTTCTAAACATGTGTGTTTACTAATGTGACTGTGTGTGTTGGTTTGTTGGTTTCCGCGGCCGGAGGAGTGATTAGGAATAATGTTGGACGATGGCTCTAGGGGTTCTCTTGTAACACCGCATACCCAAGTCCGTTGCTAAGACTGGATACGGGACATTACCATGCTTGAACTCACTTAAAATATGTACTTACGGGTTATAAAATTTTGTTCCGAATTAAAAACTTCTCTTTCTTAGTCTAATCATACATTTCATGGGCCTACGAGGCCTTAAACACGTATATGGAAACTTTCGGAACTCAAATGAAAATAGTTCCTTAAAATAGGGGTCACACGCCCCTGTGTCTTGGGACACGCCTGTGTACCCCTAACACATGCCCGTGTCTTCCACCCGTGGTTGACACTGACTAATTACGCACGGCTTTGACACGCCCGTGGATGTAAACCGTGTGCTATACCTTGATATACTGACTTATTCACACGGTCTGGGGGACACACCCATGTTCTGACCGTGTATCACACACGATCTAAACAAACGACCGTGGGATAAGCCCGTGACTTATTCTGACTTAAAACACCAAGGTCCAGGGTACGCACAGCCTAGACACACGCTCGTTTGTCGAACCGTGTGGGCACTTAGAGGCTATTTACTAAACCAATTGCCACCCTAAAATCGACCAAACTCATGTTCAATTCAATACATTTTTCATAAACATTACTACATACTTCATTGATCTCAGTAAACATACATATTTGTCAATTTTGGCCAAACACTTAGCCATATACAAAAGAATAATAAACTTAATAGCCAACACTTTGGCTCTTCTTAGAACATATTCTCAAAATGAAATGCTTTCTATACTTGCCATACTTAGTAAAATAACTTGGCTATACCAAAATAGCAATTGATAGTGTGCTCCGAACTCCGATGACGATGATCCATGAGATTGGCTTGGCGAAACTACATAGAAAGAAAGAATAAAAGACAGAAGCATTTAGCTTAGTAAGTTTGCATATAATGCACATAGCAACATACTTGATTAATATAAACCATTTGACATAAACAATGGTATCATAGATTCCAGCTACAAAGCTTACTTACTCATACTGGTTCTTACATATCTCATGATACTTACTAGTCTCATCCCGTGGGATAAATAAGGTACCTGTATCACTTAATCACATTGATCAATATACTTTAACATGATAATCATAATATTTCCTTCATTATTCATAACATGAAAATACTCATTTCCAACTTGATAATAACTTTGCTTACTTATCTTTCTTGTCATCTAATTTTAACTTTACTCATTTGCTCGATGAATTTCTGTGAATAACCGAGGATACTAAATCTCTTCCCACGAACTTGATACCAAAGCAATACCCTAGATACGGTCTTACATGGAATATCTCATCTTGGTTTCGAGGCCATGTCTTGACATGGACTTATACGAAGTCTTTCTTGTTCTCACCAATGCCATGCCTTGGCTTGGACTTACATAGGATCTTTTTCTCTTGATAGCTTTTCAATGCCAAGCTTGCTTGGACTTACATGATATCTATTCAATGCCAAGCATGCCTTGGACTTACATGATATCTGTTCAATGCCAAGCTTGCCTTGGACTTACAAGATATCTGTTTAATGCCAAGCTTGCCTTGGACTTACATGATATATGTGCTTGATTGCAGATGCCATGCCTTGGCTTGGTCTTATACGAACTTTCTTATCTCATGTGGTAGATCGAGTATCTTGGGAAATTCATCTTCAATTGGGACTTGCTCATACATAATCTCATAGATTTCTTTATTTAACATAACATTAAACATTCCATGAAAATAGTGTACATTATACTAAGCAATTCAATGATAATATCATAAAGCTTAGAAATCATACAAACTTACCTCAATATACAAAATGTATGTAGATATGCAATTTAGTCCTCGACTTTGTTCTTGCCTCGGTTTCGATCTAGGCTTTATTTTTCTTGATCAATAATAATAATTCAACTCATTTAATAATCACATTGAATAAATTGGCCCTTAACACATACTTTAGCAAAATTACTATTTTGCCCCTAAACTTTCTTATATTTGTATTTTTGCCCCAAGGCTAGTAAAATGATTCTTATTCTACTTTCATAAACTTCATGCTTAGGTGACTCATTATCTCAACTATAGCAATAGCAAATTCTCACTATTTCTTCCATGTATGACCAAATCTCATAAATTAACAAACTAGTCCCTACATGCATTTTTCATGAATTTCACATAGAAAAAGATGTTTATCTAACATCAAACTCTCACAAACTTCCATAAAACATCATTTAACAAGCATGTCATTCATGGGTAGATTTTTGAACATGCATCTTAGCTCATTTTATAGATAAAAATAGCTAATTCATAATACGAGAACCTCAAAAATACGAAGAATATTAAAAACGGGGCTAAGATGAACTTACTAGCAAGCTTGAAAAAATGAAGAACCCTAGCTATGGAGTCTCCAAATTTTCGGCAATGTGAGGAAGAAGATGAATAGATTTTTATCATCTTTTTCCTATTTTAATCATTTATTAGACAAATGATAAAAATGCCCTTCTCTTTAAAAATTTCTATTTTACTAACTCATGTACAATTTTGTCCAAAAATTATAATTTGGGAAAATTGCTACTTAAGGACTTCTAATTGATATTCTAAAGCTATTTCATACAAAAAGCTTCTAGAAACTCATATTTTTCCACTTTTGCAATTTAGTCCTTTTGGACCATTCAGCCTCAATTTAACAAAAGTGCTTCATGAAACTTTCACACTAGCATGCAAACATGGCATAAACCTTAAAAACTCATAAATTCACCTCGAAATCATGGCCTCGCACCATTATTCTGACTAGGCCTTAAATCGGGCTGTTACATCTCTTGCAAAGTAGGGGTTTGCCCTATGTTTGAAGCTGAGCTATGAAAGGCCTTTGAGGGCATTAAGCTAGCATGGGAGAAGGGTGTTAAGAAGGTTGTCCTTGAGATGGATTGCATAGAGGTAGTTAATTTTTTGAATAGTCAAACTCAAGATTAAAGTTTACTAGGGGAAAGAGTAAAGGAATATTTATAGCGAATGGAAGATTTTTGTGTGAATCATGTCTTGAGGCAAAAGAACTGGGTAAGAGATGGTATGGCAAGTTTGGCTATGAGAATGGCTGATATATGTAAGGTTTTTGAGGAATCTTGTTGGCTGGTACATGACATTGTGATAGTTGAAGTTCCTAGCTCAATATTTGTTGATAGGTTTTTGTTTTATTGTGATCTTTCCTTTTGTTAATATATGTAAAAGGCCCATTTCGCCTGGGTCGGTATTATAACCAAAAACCAAAAATAATAATGCAAAATAAATAAAAACCCAAATATTAAATTCGAATAACAACCTTTTTATTACAGGCCCAAATGCTAATCCTAAATACCTGATCCAGACATAATGTCGAAACTATTTTTTTCAGGTTGGAAAACGGGGTCGACTTTGAAAATGAAAATGGAGTCGCCACCAATCTTTTTTGAGGTGCGATCGGGTCACCTTGAGATTGATCGTTAAAACATTTTGATTTATTAAAATGGTGATTTTGGCCTACGAAATTCAAGAAAACTCGATTACGTGCGAGGAAGGATTAGCACCCTCGTAACGCCCAAAATTGGTACCAAATTGATTGATTAATGTCTTAATGTCAAAATTTTGAAAAGATTTTAAAATATTATCCATTTGCTTAAAACATTTGAACGGAATCATATTGGATGCCAAAACCCTCGCATTTCGAAGAAATAAAATGTCATACTCAGTGAGTTAGGGTACAACAACTTATTTTCTCGAAACTTAACTTATCTTTTGATTTTTAAAACTCGTGTATTAAAGTTTGAAAATGGTGTTCAATTATTTGGGCTTTATGAAAAATTGGAACACAGTAAGTTAGGGCACAATTTCTCAAAATTCACGAATACGGAATATTGCCCTTGTTTTTTTAGAAACTCTTACCTCGAGATGATAAAACGTCACATCCAATGAGTTAGGATGCAACATCTTGAATTCTCGAGAATAAGTTTTTTATTTATTTAAAATTTTTATGTGTTTTGGCTTAAAAAAGAGAAGGATACTCGGTTGCTTAGATTTAATGAGAAAAATCGAAACCTAGTGAGCTAGGGCACGATTTTCTCGAAGCTTCCAAACACGAACATTGCCTTATTTTAAACCCTTGAATAGAATAATTTTTAAACTTAAATGACATTAAACTCGATTTTTTTTTACAAATACATCACAATGGAATGATAATATACAAAGCTAAGTAGCAATGCATACGCAAAATATTACTATGATGAATCACAAATAATTAATGGTTACAAATTAAGAAATATAATCCATACAATAGCAAACAAATAAACACCTAATTCAAATTATATATATGTACATATAAAAATTTAATGAAAGTAACATAGAGAAATAAATAATATCTAGAACCATTTAAAATATAATATTTAATATTAAATTAAAAGGAATAATTAAAAATAAACAAATAATTAAATAAAATAATTAAAGGACTATATTGAAATCTTAGAGAGCTAAAAGTAATAAATTAAAAGAAATCAAAAAAGGACTAGAACGCCAGGCGCGTGAATTAAAAGGGACTAAAAATGTAATTTTACTCGAGTTATTAAACGCAGCGCATAAATAAGGATTAAATTTAAAACTGCACAAAATTTATGGGCCAATATTAAAATAAAAGAAAAACTTAATAAAAAAACTAAAAATGCGGAAGGACTAAGGGTGCAAAAAGCCCCTTAGTCAAAAACATGCGGATTTTTCACTCGAGTCGGGTCAGCACGCGGGTTTTGGCCTTAGAACAACGCTATTTTGGGTGTTAATGCATCACACCAAAACGACGTCGTATGGTCAACATATAAATACTAGAAAAACAGAGGTAGAAATCATTTTACCCTATTCTTTTTATTAAAAACACCCTAAAAAAACCCCGCCCTCTGAGCTTTCGCCTTGATTCGGCCAAGCTCTAATCTTTGGGCCATCGAGTCCCTCTGTCTCTGCCACCGTATAACACAGTCAGAGAGACCAAAAACGCTACATTAGCCTTTTGAGACCCCTAAAACCTGAATCTGGACTCTAAACTGCCAAAAGACCCACTGAAAACCTGACAATGGCCAAAGACGCTTCGAATTCAGGCTCCGGACGTCACAAAATGGAAAAAAGGTCTCACTTTTTTTTAGACGCAATATATTCAAAATAGCAAATAGACTAAAAAGATCTGTGAATACCTCTACTTTTGATATCCATATTTGAAAAAACATAAGAGATTTACAATGTTTTCTGGCTTTCTTTTTATAGCCGAGAAGAAAGAAATAAAAATACAATGCTTTTTCATTCTATATTTGCTATTGTTTCTGCTATTGGTGGCCTTTTTTGTAGGTACGGAAGGGACATGGCGAGGGTACGAAGGCGCGTCGGCGTGCTAAAGCACGAGCAGTGGCGTGCGTGGAGGCACCGACGAGGGAGGCTGCTGCGGTGCTGGAAACCTCTGGAAGCTCTCCTAGGGTTTCTGTCTGCTGAAGCTATTTGGGCCATTTGGGCCAATTTTAGATTGGAATTAGTGTTTTGGGTTGGTTTTTTGGGATGTAAGTGGGTTAAAGGTTAGGTATTTGGGCATGTATTGTAATTTGGACTGATTGGGCTGTAATGGACTATGATTTAGACTTTGAATTTTTTATGTTTATTTTATTATTATTTTATTATTTTGTTTTTATTATTTTAATAGGTTAATAGACTGGTTAATGGGCCCCAGGCATAAATGGGTTCCTACAGCTGCCCCTCTTTGCTCGTTGTCGTGTAATGAGAATGGAGCAAAGACTTCAAAAAGGACCATTTTTGCCCGGTTTTCCAATTTTTGACTTCTTTCGGTGCTTTTCTTCTTCGAGTAGCTTCATTCCATCCCACTGCATCTTCAAGGGCATAGGAACTAGCGCTTAGATCCAATTCAAGGATATTAGACTTGCAGCTTCAATCTTCTCCGCTGCAACTTCGGGGAGATAAGATTTACTATCTTCAGTCTGCTCCATTGCGACTTCAAGGAGATGAGACTTTCTATGGTAAATTCAATCCGACCTACTGCAACTTTAGAGGTATAGGATTCATCGTTTTAATCTACTCCACAGAAACGTCATGGGGTAGGATTAACTGTCTTCGGTCTACTCCACTGTAACTTTAGGGAGATAAGACTTGTGACTTCAACCTGCTCCACTGCAACTTCAGGGAAATAAGGATTGCTATCTTTAGTCTACTCCACTATAATTTTAGGGAGATAAGACTTTTATGGTAAACTCAATCTAACCTACTACAACTTCAGAGGTATAGGATTCGTCGTTTTAATCCGCTCCACTGCAACTTCAGGAAGATAGGATTAACTGTCTTTAGTCTACTCCACTGCAACTTCAGGGAGATAAGACTTGTTTTGATCTGCTCTACTGCAACTTCAAATAGATATGTTCCATAATTTATGGCTTCAATCTATTCCACTGCAACTTTAGGGAAATAAGATTCACCGTGGTGGATTTGATCTGACCTATTACAACTTCAGAGATATAGGACCTGTGGATTCGTCAATCTTGTTACACCATCTTCTAGGGACCATGACCTGTAGAATTGATTTATGGAATTATACTTATGCATAATAATTAGGATGCCATGATCGAAATGAATCAAATGCTCCTAGCTAAATGTATTATGGATGACATTTGCATGAATGCAGAATGTCATTAGAATGATCCTTTGTAGAATGATTAGGATGCAATGATCAGATTGAATCGAATGCTCCTAACTAAATGTGTTTTGCACGAATGCAGAATTTCATGAGAATGATCCCTTTTTAAAAGCTTAGGATTGACATTGCTCATTGTTCCTCCAGGTTGTATCACTAATGTAATATCCTGTCTTCTTGTTCAACCGACATTTTTTACAGCAAATTTG
The DNA here is from genome assembly GCA_025506655.1 of Gossypium rotundifolium. Lineage (NCBI taxonomy): Eukaryota > Viridiplantae > Streptophyta > Magnoliopsida > Malvales > Malvaceae > Gossypium > Gossypium rotundifolium. The sequence continues at coordinate 168,233,552 of CP106724.1, read as the reverse complement.
AAGAAATGGTCACTATTTAGAGTTTCCTTCTCAAACATTTCCAACCCTTAGGCTTGGTGAGTTCTAGATAGAAGTCCTATTTTAGGTTCTCATATTATTTAGAAGTTTTCATAGTAATATGCAAAACTTCTTATGTGAAAATATTATTAGTCCATTAATCATGACTTCAATACAAAATGCTTGAAAATAATCATAAATGATGGACAAAATGGAATTTATCATAAAAAAATTTGAAAAGAATAAGTTAATTAAAGGAAGCAAACATTGCTGGAATACAAAATGATTAGGGGACAAGATAGGTGCTCTGGATATCGCAGCCTGAGCTTCTCTGCACAGACTTTCTGAAGACCATTTTAAGCTCAATATGTGTTTAGGAGATTTAGAGTACTCTGATGACGATCCAAGACGTAATATCTCTCCTCCTTCTTAATTTATGTATGGTAAGATTACCACATACCCCAGCGTTGATTGCAATTTGAGCTACCCTTTTCAAGTTTTTGACTCAAAACCCCTTTGGTCCTAAGGCACCCTTTTACGGGTTTTCACCTTGGCATCTCCATTTTTCATTTTCATCATTTTTTTGTCCTTTTTTTAGAAGGCCTGAAAGTGCCCTTTGTGGGTTTTCACTTTGGCCTCTTTTCCTCTTCAAGTATAGTATTTCTTGACTGAATATGAGTTTATAGGATTGGGTAAGTTTTTCCCATCCATCTCAGCCAAGATCAATGCTCCTCCAGAGAAAGCCTTTTTCACCACATAAGGTCCTTCCCAATTTGGCATCCATTGCCCTCTGAAATCCTTTTGCATGGGGAGGATATTTTCAAAACCAGGTCTCCCTCATGAAATTCTCTTGGGCAAACCTTTTTTTCATAAGTATGCATCATCCTCTTTTGGTATATCTGACCATGGCGGATAGCCGTTAGCTTTTTTTCCTCAATCAAATTCAATTGATCTATCGAGACTGTATCCATTTAGCTTCATCTAACTTTAGCTCTGACAAGACTCGAAGCGAAGGAATTTTAACTTCGATGGGTAACACTGCCTCCATTCCATAAACCAATGAGAAAGAAGTTGCCTCGATGGAGATCCTGACTAATGTTCGATAAGCATAGAGAGCAAATGGTAATTTCTCGTGCTAATCTTTATTGGTTTCAGCCATTTTCCCCACAATATTCTTAATGTTTTTGTTGGCTGCTTCCACTGCACCATTCATTTTTGGATGATACGACGACGAGTTGTGGTGTCTGATCTTAAACTGACTATAGACCTCTTCGTACTATTGTTCAGGTTGAGTGCATTGTCTGATATGATGTTCTTAGGCATCCCATATCGACATATGATTTCCTTTTTTAAGAATATGCTAACTGCTGATTTAGTGATGTTGGCTTATGAAGTAGCCTCTACCCACTTGGTGAAGTAATCAATGACCACAAAAATAAATCGATGCCCATTCAAAGCTTTCAGTGAAATTGGTCTAATGAAATCAATGACCCACATGGAGAAGGGCCATGGGGAAGTCATAACATGCAGGGGCGAATGAGGTACATGACTTTTGTCCCCATAAATCTGGCATTTGTGACATCTCTTGGCATAGTTGATACAGTCTCATTCTATGGTAGACTAATAGTATTCGAATCTTATAATTTGTCTGGCCATTGTAAAGCTGTTAGCGTGTGTCCCACAGACAACTTCATGAACTTCTTCCAGAATTTTCTTAGCTTCAATAGCATCCACACATCTCAAAAGTACTCGATCCTTTCTTCTTTTGTACAGGATCTCCCTATCTAAGACATAATCACAGGCTAGCCTTCTCAATGTCCTTTTATCATTCTCAATTTTCTAATCAGGATACTCATGATTTCTCACGTATCGCAATATATTGTGATACCAACGGTGGTTATCTCTTTCCTCTTCATCCACATTATAACAATGGGCTGAGGCCTCGTAGATACTCATTTGAATAGGCTTCACATCCTCCTATTTTCCTACTTTGATCATGGAGGCCAAAGTGGCCAAAGCATCTGCCATCTGGTTTTCTTCTCGTGGGAGGTAACTAAAAGTAATATCATCAAACTCCTCAATTAACCCCATAACTATCCTTTAGTAATTGATCAATTTGGGGTCTCTTGTTTCCCATTCACCTCTTAGTTGGTAGATCACTAGTGCAGAATCTCCATATACTTTTAGCACTTTGATTTCACGCTCCATGGCTGCCCGGAGTCCCATGATACATGCTTCATATTTTTGCCATATTATTTGTACAATCAAAATCCAATTTGCAAGTGAATGGATAATGATCTCCATTTGGGAATACTAAACTGCCCTAGTTCCATTACCGACAGCATTTGATGCTCCATCAAAATTTAGCTTCCACAGATGATCCTTTAGGGTGTCTTCCTTCACAGTCGCTACATACATTAGATCGTCGTTGGGGAAATTAAAATTCAATGGCTCATAATCCTCTAAAGCTCTGCTAGCTAGAAAATCTGCTATTGTGCTCCCTTTCATAGCTTTTTGATTCACATAGACGATGTCAAATTCAGAAAGTAGGATTTGCCATCTGGCCATCATTCCATTTAATGTAGTTGACTCCATCATATACTTTAGAGGATCCAACTTCGATATCAACCAATTTGCGTGGTACAACATGTATTGTCTTAGCCTCCGAGTTGTCCAAATCAAGGCGCAACACAATTTCTCAACTGGTGAGTATCTCATCTGACAATCAGTGAATTTTTTTACTGATGTAATATATTGCTTTTTCTCTTCGTCCTAACTCGTCATGTTGACCCAGCACACATCCCATGGAGTTGTTAAACACTATCAAATACAATATTAATGGTCTATCTATCCATGGAGGTAACAATATTGGGGGACTTGACAAGTATTGCTTAACCTTATCAAAAGATCTTTGGCATTCACCATCCCATACGCTTGGGTTGTGTTTCTTAAGAAAACAAAATATAGGATCACATTTCACAGTTAGTTGTGAAATGAACCGAGCAATGTAATTTAGCCTTTTAAGGAAACCTCGAACTTTTTTTTAGGTGCGCGGCGGAGGCAATTCTTGTATAGCCCTGACCTTATCTAAGTCAATATTAATTCCCCTTTCACTGACTACGAATCCTAGCAATTTTCCAAATCTAGCTCTGAAAGCACATTTCGCTGAAATGAGTTTTAACTGGAATTTTCTCAATCTCAGGAACAGTTTCCTAAAAACTTGGATGTGTTCCTCTTCTGTTCTGGATTTTGCAATCATATCATCCACATAAAATTCAATTTCTTTATGCATCATGTCATGGAACAAAGTCACCATAGCCCTTTGGTATGTAGCTCCTGCATTTTTCAACCCAAACGGCATCACTTTATAACAGAACGTCCCCCATAATGTTATGAAGGTAGTTTTTCCCATGTTCTGAGGATGCATCTTTATCTGATTGTACCCCAAGAACCCATCCATGAATGAAAACAATGAGTAGCCTGCTGTATTATCCACCAGAGTATCAATGTGGGGCAACGAAAAATTATCCTTTGGGCTAGCCTTATTTAGGTCTCTATAATCTACACACATTCGTACCTTCCCATCTTTCTTAGGGACAGACACAATGTTGGCTACCCATTCTGGGTATTTGACTTTATGTAAAAATCTGGCGTCAAACTACTTTTAACTTCTTCCTTTATTTTTAGCACAATACCCGGCCTAATCCTTCGGAGCTTCTACTGATCTGGCTTGCAATCCTCTTTTATGGGAAGACAGTGTACTACAATGTCGGTTCTTAAGCTGGGCATATGATAAACCAAAATATGAACAAATTTTAATCACACATGTAGCATGTTTTTGGATGATTTATCCCTTTAATTATGAAAATAGGTGCTCCTAATCCTTTGTTTTCATGTTTTATACTCAGTAAAGCACCAGAGGATGAAAAGAACGAATAACTGGCCGAAAACAGAGAAAATAGGCCAAAGTACAAAATCCACACAGCTTGGGCCCAAGACCACACAGTCGTGCCCCGTAAGAAGAGTCGACCACGAGTGGACCCTGAAAAACACAGTCGTGTCTCATCAATAGGTTCGAGCACGGCCTGGCCACGATTTGCACGAGCGTGTGCAATGGGCATGTCTCTGTTGCAGGAAAATGGAATTCTATTCAGATTAGGGTACTTAGAGGCAAATAAAGCCATTCCAAAAACATATATAAAGACCCTAGAGGCCAACCTTTAGGGGGTATTCAGCTAGGCTAAAGAGCCGAGCCAGAGCAGTTAAATTTAGGGATTTACTCGAAGAAAGCCAGTTGATTCATCTCAAGAAGTCGGAATCATACTCAAGATAGAGGATCTCTCCTTCAATTCCTTCAGGGGTTTTCAAGATTTCTTATGTTTTGTTTTATCTTTTCTTCTGAGATGTTTTCTTTTACAATTATGAACTAAACCCTCGGATACTTGAGGGGGATGAAACCAAAGACGGATCTTGTTATTGTTATCTGAGCTGTATAATAAATACTTGATTCGTTCTTAACTATGTGTTCTTAATTCTTATTTTGGTATTTTCGAGATATTGATTCAAGTGTGATGTGCTTAGGCAGAGGAGGAAGAGACCCTGTCTAATAGTAGATCTAGCATAGTTAAGTGGAGGTGCTCGCGTGCCAGAGATAAGGTGATGAAAATCTATCGGATTAAGGCTAAACCTAATATGGGAGTTCATCGATCGAGTTAATGCAATTCTAGGGGTTTTAATTAGAAAGAGATTTCAATTAATCAACCTAGGGTTAGACATTAGTAGCCCCGAGAAAGGTATTAATATAAATTAGGGAATCCTACGGATCAAGTTAAGTGAATAAATCATCTGGTTCAGAGTTAGATAATAAGTGAAGTCTAGGTGGATTCTTCCTCAGGTATTGTCCAAATCAATCGGTTTTCCCTCAATTCATTCCCTAATTTCTTCTTTTTCTTAGCATCTTTAACTTAGTTGATTAGTTAATTTTAGATTAGATAAAAAAATCCCTTAATTCGTAGGCTAAATAATAGAAAGAGAGTTAATATGAGTACTTTTGGTTCCTTTGGGTTCGACAATCCGGTCTTGCCGCTAACTATACTACTGTTCGATAGGTGTGCTTGCCTCCATCGTTGTCTTAGTTAGTTTCCAGGTTCGATCATTCTTTTTATCAATTTTTAAGACTCAACAGACACGATCAAGTTTTTAACGCCGTTGCTGGGGAATTGAAATATTAAGAACGCTCAATTTTTATTACTTTAGCCATACTATATTACTACAATTAAATTTTATTTTTATTTTTCTAAATTTTCTTTTTCTTTTTCTATTTTCCTAGTAGGTACCTCTAGTTTATGACTAGAAGGAACCTGACATGACCACTACTTTACGACAGTGATATTGAAAGAACCACATGTAGAAATTGTAGAGAAGTAAGGCAAGGCTTAGATTACATACAAGAACAGCAAGAGGACGAAACCTATACCACCAAAAGGATGGCTGAGAATAATTCGCCACATCAAGATATGGCCGACCATCATGCTCCTCGAACTACGTATGATTATGATAAACCTAATTTAACAGGTGCTGAATCGAGTATTGTTAGGCCTGCTATAGCCGCTAATAATTTTGAATTAGAACCTAACACTATACAAATGATTCAACAGTTTGTTCAATTTGATGGTTTGCAGGACGAAGACCCAAATACTCATTTAGCTAATTTTCTAGAATTCTGTGATACCTTCAAAATAAATGGAGTTTCTGATGATGCCATTCGTCTTCGGTTATTTCCCTTTTCTTTAAGAAATAAAGCCAAACAATGGTTACATTCTCTTCCACGAGGATCAATCACTACATGGGACCAAATGACCAAAAACTTTTACTGAAATATTTTCCACTGGCCAAAACTGCCAAATTAAGGAATGGTATCTCTTCTTTTGTGCAGATGGATTTAGAAACATTATACGAGGCATGGGAGAGATACAGGGATCTGTTGAGAAGGTGCCCATACCATGGTTTACCCTTATGGTTACAGGTCCAAACTTTTTACAACGGTGTGAACCCCTCAACCCGGCGGTTAATTAACTCAGCCATTGGCGGAACCCTGAATAACAAAACTCCTGAAGTGGCTTATGAGTTTATAGAGGAGATGTCACTAAATAACTACCAGTGGCAAGTTACAAGGACAAAGCCAACCAAAGCAGTCGGAGTTTTCAATCTCGACCCAGTCACCATGCTATCAAATCACGTATAGATGATGAATAAAAAGATTGAAGGTTTATGTGGTTCTTTGCAGGTACATCCAATTATGCAATGTGACTCAAATCTAGGAGGAGTGGCGAATCTTGAGTACCCACCTTACAATCCGGGCATGGAAAGCGAACAATTAAACTATATGCGTAAAAATTTTAGACCTTAAAATAACCCCTATAGTAATACTTATAATCCAGGTTGGAGGAACCACCCCAATTTCTCGTCGGGTGGCCAAGGAAATTAGAGACAACAACCACCCCCTCCAAACATCCAACAACAGCCCTATCCAAAGGAAAAGAAATCGAACCTTGAAGAGATGCTGACAAAATTCATAGCGGTGTCTGAAACTCATTTTCAAAACACTGAAACAACACTTAAAAATCAACAAGCATTGATTAAAGGAATTGAGAACCAGTTAGGGCAACTCGCAAAGCTGATCTCTGAACGACCATTAGGTAGCTTGCCAAGTAACACTGAGACTAATCCAAAAGAGCAAATTCAAGACATAACAGCTAATGACAGTGAAGGGTTAGTAGAATCTGAATCTGAGCCAAAGCGAGAACCTGTGGTAAGTGAAGGTAAGATTGAGGTAAGCCAAGAAAAGCCAAAATCGATAATTAAAGAATACAAACCTTATATACCTTACTCCAATGCGATGAAGGAAGAGACACAGAAGAACAGTTCGGTAAGTTCCTTAAACTCTTAAAGAAATTACATATTAATTTACCACTTCTTGAAGCTCTTTCGCAGATGCCAGATTCAAGGAAATTTTTAAAAGAGTTCTTAACAAACAAGTGAAAGTTAGGCGAGGAATCACATGTGAAACTAAACGCAGTATGCTCGGCAATGTTACAGAAAAGATTACCACAAAAATTAAAAGATCCAGGGAGTTTTACAATTCCATGTTTAATTGGTAGTTTATCTATTGAGAATGCTTTAGCAGATTTAAGGGCAAGCATCAATGTTATGCCATCTAAAATGTTTAGACAGCTAGGTCTAGGGAAACCCAAGCAAACTAGGATGAGTATTCAACTAGATGATAAGACTATTCGCATCCCTAAGGGTATAATTGAAAATGTACTAGTTAAAGTTGACAAATTCATATTCCCCGTAGACTTCGTTGTTTTAAATTTGGATGAAGACAATAGTATCCCCTTAATTTTAGGAAGACCTTTTCTAACAACTGTCAGATTTAAAATTGATGTCAGCACAGGTGAACTCATACTTCGTGTAGGTGACGAATCAATCAGTCTTCAAGCTCTCCACTCAGCAAGAACATCGAGTGAGAAAGGTGAGGACGTAAATTCCCTTGATAAGCATTCAGTTAAACTCCTTTTTTCAGGAAACACCACGAAATTACGCTACAGAGCCAGGTTCTATAGCTCGTACTAACAAGGAAATATCTCATGAGGAACGATGGCTTCAGACCGATGAGCTAGATGAGTGGGAGATACATTTCAAGGAGGAATCAAACCCACACAAAGTGGAACCAAAAGAACCCCCAGAAGAACTTAAAGGAACATCAAATCACTTCAAAATAGGAGATCAGGTACTATTAGATAAAACAGACCCGCGAATCGCCACATCAAACCTGAAGACAAATGAAGAGATCCCCTTTACGGTACTTAATGTTTTCCCTTACGAAATAGTCGAGGTAAGAAATTCTAGTTTTGGCACTTTTAAAGTAAACTCCACTCTACTCAAATTACATGTAGCATGAAAAAGGATTTTTCACTCCTTAAACCACCGTGAAGGTACTAAAGATGTAAGTCTAGCTTAAGAATTTAAACGAGCGCTTCTTGTAACACCCCAAACCCGGCCCAAACGCTACCACCGGATCTGGTATGTCACTAAGAAAATTTTGTAAAACATGTCGTATTTTCAGAAAATATTTTTCTTATGTTTAACCCTTTATTCGGGAAAAATTAATAGTTAATAGTTTAAATAAAATATGCCTTTATGAATTAAAAACCCAAATTTAAATACATGCCTTAGTTCAATTAAAATAAAAATTTAAATAACTAAAGATACTAAAAGCCCATAATAAAACAAAATATAAACTAGTGGCCCATGGCCTTATTACAACGAGATTTAAAACCCATTAAAAATATATATAATAATAAACTAGAGTCTTTTTCTGAATCCAAATGTTCTTTTGCACGGCCACCTTGCGCTCCTCTCCAGCCCGGTCCGATGCACTAAATGCTACCTAAAATGTTAATTAATTGGTTGAGTCACGAGACACATTGTGCAACCCTCATCTACCATTAGATTTGGGCCTTAGCCCCATAAAACTAAAATAATCAGAATTAATATACATAATAAAAATAATATGCAAGCCCAACCCAAATCCTAGGTTTCCATCCGCTACACGCCCCCATACCAGCCATTCACACCATTTGGGATTTCTACAATCAACCTACACCGCTACACGCCTTGATGGCAGTCGTGCTCCTCATCATCAGATCATGGCCGTAGCCACTACAACAGATCATGGCAAAAGCCGCTACAACAAATCACGGTAAAAATTGCTACAACAGATCACGGTAAAAACCGCTACAACAGATCACGGTGAAAATCGCTACAACATATAACTTCCTCCTTTCATCAAACCCAACCCATGCAATCACATAAAATCAATATACTTATATTGTTTAATCAGAACATTCACTAACCTGATGATTTGCTTTTACCCTCTTTGGGTTTCCTCTATTATTCCCAAATTTCGGCATTTATCAAAACATATAAGACTTATAATCATATATTAATCAAATAGATCTAGATGGTGGGAAAGTGTTACACACCTGATATCGCGAAATTCAATATTCTTATTCGATATCCTTGTTATCCCGATCTACAACTTTGCTCAAAAAGCCGGAAAGATGTTAAAATAGGGCCTCTCCTATATTCGGCCATGGTTAGTGTTCTACCCGATTTCATATATTTATAAATAAACCAATCTCCTTACCTTGAAATCCTGAAAATAACACGACATGAGTGTTACTGATCTTTGACTTAGAGATCTAAACGTTGGACACCTCTTCAAATCCCGAAATGCCGAAAATAAGAAAAACCCTTGATTAGTCACTAAATAGCCATTCGACTAGGGACTTTGAAAAGCCGGAGAAATATTGGAAACTCAAAATCGACATATACCTATTGTTTTCTTCAGATTCGGCACAAGCAAACTTTATTGAAGAAAATTTGGCAACTTCAGGAGGTGAGATCTAATAATTTCGATTTTTAAAAGATTTAAGAATTGAAGAGATGGCTAGAGAGATTTTGCCAATAAATATTAAGGAGAAGAATAGAATAATAGAGATGTGATTTGACTTTTAGGGATTAGAAGAAGAATAACAATAGAGGTTAAAAGATTCTACCAACCAGAAATTTTAGAGAGGAAGAAAGGGTGAAGAAAATGGTGGTTTTGGCTTTTGAGAGGAAAAAGATGAGAAAAGAAAATAAAAGAAAGGCTTCCAAAATTTAAGACACCCTCTTTATATAGAAAACCAATTCCTCCTTTTAGAGATTGATTTTAGCCAACACCGCCACACATGATAACTCCTATCCTTTTCCCTTATCTTAATCTATTATCTCACGAAAATTAGTCTTTATCTCGCTTATTATCCTTAAAGACTAAATCCATAAATAATAGCCTTTATCGCTTATTATCCACATAGAATAAATATAATAAAATTCCCCAAAAATAGCCTTGTGCCGTCCACTTCCCTAATCCCTAATGCCAAATTTAACTAACTTAAATTAGAAGATTTGGGCTCCTTAAAACTTAAAATTTACACTTAAATTAACTCATTCCACATATTCACCCATTAAACGCATAGGCCCAAAAATTTAGGATGTTACAGTTCTACCCTCCTTAAAGAAATTTAGTCCTCGAACCAACTAACTAGAAATCATACTACCTAAGTCTCACCACTATGCTTTAATTCGCACTCTAATTCTAAAGCCAAAATAAACACTTAGTATACTACGGTAGGTACGCACCATTCTTCGTGATCTCAAGCATCTTCGTCCCCTTGTACTCATTCTTTTGATCGATGTTTATCGATTAAGAATTTTATGAATAATTAATCCTTCCCACTTATTAACATGAACAATCTTATGTAAAATTATTTCGATAGTAGTTCTTTCGAATTCGAATTCTATCTACAGGTTTAGTTCTCAAGTCTATATTTCCTAATTCTGGAATTCTTATTCAATCATCATCAATCAGAACATCACATACACGCATCAACCACACAAGCAACATCCATGAACTCATAATCCTCTCCTAGAGGTATTTTCGTCATTTCACTACCCAAGGGTATTTTCGTAATTTTAACCTATAGGGGTATTTTCGTAATTTTCAAAATAAGGTGTCTTAGTGATTTTTCAAGATAGGGGTATTTTGGTAATTTTACAAATTAGAGGTATTTTGGTCATTTTACAAATTAGTGGTAATTTGGTAATTTTTATAAATTAGGGGTATTTAGGAAATTTTCAAAACTAGAGGTTATTTTAGTAATTTTACAAAATAGGGTGGCTGGTCCCTTTCGGGTTTTAATTATAAATTTTGGCCCGTCAACAAGTCCTCTCGGTTAGAGTGAACAAATACTATGCACCAGGTAGGATTCCAGAGAAGAGGAGGTGAGTCACTGGGACTGCTTAAATACCAAGCTCTCCCTGAATCCAATCCTAGACATGCGTATGCCTGTTGCCACACCCTAACTCAGCGACTAGTTCATAGGATTTGTTTGGATAAATTAAGTCTTATGGAATTTAAGAAGTTGTTTAAGCTAAGCCTAAAGTCCATCAAGTTCTAATTAAAATAATCTATGTCCCTTAAAGCCCATCAAGCCCACATGCATATATATCACAAAGTGGGTTTAGAATACTTACCTGGTGGATTTGGGCCGGAGACGCAGGTGCCATGCCAAGCTAACAAACCTGTTATCATTTCAAAAAAAAAACATGCAAGTTTCAAAAGCCCACCTTTAGAAAACGTTTTGAACCCAAAAACCCCAAAGCTAAGTTTTGAACCGGACTCTGATACCAATTTGTAACACCCCAAACCCGGCCCAAACGCTACTACTGGATCTGGTATGTCACTAAGAAAATTTTGCAAAACATGTCGTATTTTTAGAAAATATTTTTCTTATGTTTAACCCTTTATTCGGGAAAAATTAATAGTTAATAGTTTAAATAAAATATGCCTTTATGAATTAAAACCCAAATTTAAATACATGCCTTACTTCAATTAAAATAAAATTTAAATAACTAAAGATACTAAAAGCCCATAATAAAACAAAATATAAACTAGTGGCCCATGGCCTTATTACAACGAGATTTAAAACCCATTAAATATATATATAGTAATAAACTAGAGTCTTTTTGCTGAATCCAAATGTTCTTTTGCATGGCCACCTTGCGCTCCTCTCCAGCCCGGTCCGATGCACTAAATGCTACCTGAAATGTTAATTAATTGGTTGAGTTGTGAGAATCAGTGTGCAACCCTCATGCACCATTAGATTTGGGCCTTAGCCCCATAAAACTAAAATAATCAAAATTAATATACATAATAAAAATAATATGCAAGCCCAACCCAAATCCTAGGTTTCCATTTGCTACACGCTCCCGTACCTGCCATTCACACCATTGGAGATTTCTACAATCAACCCACACCGCTACATGCCTTGATGGCAGCTGTACTGCTCATCATCAGATCATGGCCGTAGCCACTACAACAGATCACGGAAAAAGCCGCTACAATAGATCATGGTAAAAACCGCTACAACAGATCACGATAAAAATCGCTACAACAAATCACGGTGAAAACCGCTACAACGTATAACTTCCTCCTTTCATCAAACCCAACCCATGCAATCACATAAATCAATATACTTATATCGTTTAATCAGAACATTCACTAACCTAACGATTTGCTTTTACCCTCTTTGGGTTTCCTCTATTATGCCCGGATTTCGGCATTTATCAAAACATATAAGACTTATAATCATATATTAATCAAACAGATCTAGATGGTGGGAAAGTGTTACACACCTGATATCACGAAATTCAATATTCTTATTCGATATCCTTGTTATCCCGATCTATAACTTTGCTCAAAAAGCCAGAAAGATGTGAAAATAGGGCCTCTCCTATATTCGGCCATGGTTAGTGTTCTACCCAATTTCATATATTTATAAATAAACCAATCTCCTTACCTTGAAATCTCGAAAATAACACGACATGAGTGTTACTGATCTTTGACTTAGAGATCTAAGCGTTGGACTCCTCTTCAGATTCCGAAATGTTGAAAATAAGAAAAACCCTTAATTAGTCACTAAATAGCCATTCGACTAGGGACTTTGAAAAGCCGGAGAAATATTGGAAACTCAAAATCTACACATACCTATTGTTTTCTTTAGATTCGGCACAAGAAGACTTTACTGAAGAAAATTCGGCAACTTCAGGAGGTGAAATCTAAGAATTTTGATTTTTAGAAGATTTAAGAATTGAAGAGATGGCTAAGAGAGATTTGGCCAATGAATAAGGAGAAGAATAGAATAATAAAGATGTGATTTCGTTTTTAGGGATTAGAAGAAAAAATAACAATAGAGGTTAAAAGATTCGGCCAACCAAGAAATTTTAGAGAGGAAGAAAGGGTGAAGAAAATGGTGGTTTTCGGCTTTTGAGAAGAAAAAGATGAGAAAAGAAAATAAAAGAAAGGCTTCTAAAATTTCGGCACACCCCCTCTTTATATAGAAAATCGATTCCTTCCTTTAGTAGAGATTGATTTTCAGCCAACACTGCCACATGATAGCTCCTATCCCTTTTCCCTTGTCTTAATCTATTATCTCCTCAAAAATAGTCTTTACCTACTTATTATCCTTAAAGACTAAATCCCTAAATAATATTCTTTATCTGCTTATTATCCACATAGAATAAATATAATAAAATTCTCAAAAAAATAGCCTTGTGCCGTCCACTTCCCTAATCCCTAATGCCAAATTTAACTAACTTAAATTAGAAGATTTGGGCTCCTTAAAACTTAAAATTTGGGCCCCTAACACTTAAATTAACTCATTCCACATATTCACCCATTAAACGCATAGGCCCAAAAATTTAGGATGTTACACTTTTTGGGAGGCAACCCGAGCACTAACCCTATTTTTTCATTTCCTTTTCTTTTAGCACCTAACCACAGACTAACCAAGTTAACGAAGCGCAGATCTTCACATCACATGGCCTTACACATGGCCGTGGTCGTGGCCATGTGGATGCTACGAATTTTCGTACTGACATGGTAGAGATAGTATGAGACAAGACGAGAAAAAAATATCTTTGAATCACGGACTCACCTAACACCGTGGCCGACACTGTTGAACCAATACGGGCATGGCAACTTAAATATCATGCATGGGAGAAGCAATTAAACCATCACACGGCCATGCGACATGGCTGTGTGACATGACACGCTCATGATACATGGGCGTGGGGACGTACCAGAGCCGAAAATTTGTATTTAAAACACCCCTCTCCTCTTCTCAACCATTCCTTACCCATTCCCCACTTCCCTTCCTCTTCACTCTCTTCCTTCTTGATTCTATACAAGTCTCAATCTATGCTTCAACAATGTCAAAGAAACGGAAAGATTCGAGTCATGTCTCCCTGTGCAAGACCAATCAACATAAGTTCATGCTGGCCGCTTCATTAACTCGATAAGCCAAGGGTCTTTGAGATCATTTAACTCTTATTTTACTTCTATCTTCTCATTTATTTTCCTTTTCTTTATTTTTCATATATTAAATTTAGTTTATTTTGTTTTAGTTTCTTGGTTTTAGGTTTTAAAGGATGCTAGGGAATCACAACACCACGACCTTAGAAACTACACCCACCTCGTGAACCATCTACCAATAAGGACTTTCTAGTCCATTCATCTCCTCTTTTAGTTTTATTTTAATTCATATTTTCTTTCTTGTTATCTTTATTTACTTTAATTATATAATTAGTATAATTTAAATTATTATTATTATTATTTCCTGACTAACTCTTCACGAAGTTCCCAATTTCTTCATCTAGCACAGGAATTAGAGGCGCTCCCTCCAACCTATCTTTCACCTCCGAATCAAGTTTCCACACTTCCAGCTCAAGGAATCCATCCAAAAATTTAGGAAGTTTCACCTCTCTCCCTCTCTTTTGATTTTCTTATTTTATGATTATTATCTATCTTTGTACATTGAGGGCAATGTACATCTTAAGTGTGGGGGGTGAAAGTTTATTAGAAAAAGTGCCTAACTTTTTGCATTATTCTCAAATCCCTTAATGATATTCTGTCTTAAAGTAGTTTTCTCATATCACTAATTAGAATGAAATTCCTATTGATTGATGATTTTTATTGATGTGCTTCAGATTAAGTCATTGATAATTGTGCAATGGTGCTTTAAACTTTAAGATACTAGAGAATCAAGCATGATGAGTCTATTTTTTTAAAAAAATTCTGTTAGGTTGTTTACCTGGATCTAAATTGTTACCTTGAAATTTGAAATTTACGAGGTTGACATCAAAATACCCATAATTTTTGTGATATTTTGAGCCTTTTAGAGCATAAATTCTTTTCATGCTCACTTTATTGATTATGAGTGTGTCAACATTGATTTGTTATTCTAGAACTTGCTTTGATTATACATGTCAAGACCACACTATTGATTTGATATACAGAGATGATTAAGACACCTAGGATTTAACCCACTTACTCCACTAAAAACCTACCCTCATAATTGACCCCTAGTGAACCTCTTTGATCCTAAAACCCTTTTTATTGACTTAACCCACTAATATTAACCTGAAACCCATCTCGTATTTGTTATCACCATTCCTTTTGACTACCCTTCTATCGAGACTTGTTTTGATTAGTTGCCTAATTATATTATTTCAGTAGTTAAAGTTTTATCTTATATTGATTTGTTCTTAAAAAAAATAAAGCATATTCATTATTATCAAAGTATTTTCATTATTGGTTATGTGATTAAGCGAGCCTATACGTTTAATTTCAACATCTTGAAGAAGAAGCTTGTATTATTATTATTATTACAAGTTTTCAATTATTGTAATTATGCATGTTATTATTTAATTTTTCTAATTAGGTAATTTTTCAATCCAATCTCAATTATAACCCTTCTAATTCAGCCTTTATCCACACCTTTAACCCAAGCCCCGTTACAACCCTTTTTAAAGACCTTTTTATTTGTGTATCATCTCATTTTACAATGGTGGAGATTTGATTTTCATGCAAGCCTATGGGATTAACTTTTCATGTTCGACTTATGAATGCTTTATTTTTGTACCTTAAACTCCTTGAGTGATTTAAGTGAATCTTAAGTGAGGATGTCAACTTTTGTCAATTTTGAATTAAAGGTAATTATTCGGATAAGGGGAAAACACCTATGTTTTCATGCTAAAAACTCATGACTTTGATTGTTTGAACCTTTAGGACTTTTTTTGTTGAATTATCCATGTATAAATTATTTATGAATTATGATGAGACATTATTGATGAATATTATGAATTGAGGAAGTTCGTTTTAATTGTGAGTTGAAAATTTTGCTTGAGGATAAGCAAAAGATTAAATGTGGGGGTATTTGATAAAACGAAATATGAACATATTTTAATCACACATTTAGCATGTTTTTGGATGATTTATCCCTTTAATTATGGAAATAGGTGCTTCTAATCCTTTGTTTTTGTGTTTTATACTCAGTAGAGCACCGGAGGATGAAAAGAACGAATAACGGGCCAAAAACAAAAAAATGGACCAAAGTACAAAATCCACACGGCCTAGGCCTAAGACCACACGACCGTGCCCCGTAATAAGAGTCGACCACAGGATTGGTCCCCGAAAAACACGGTCGTGCCTCATCAACAGGTTCGAACACGGCCTAGCCACGATTTGTACGGGCGTGTGCCATGGGCATGTCTCTGTCGTAGGAAAATAGAATTCTTTTCGGATTAGGGTACTTAGAGGCAAAGAAAGCCATTCCAAAAGCCTATATAAAGACCATAGAGGCCAACCTTTAGGGGGCATTCAGCTTGGCCAAAGAGTCGAGCTATAGCAGTTAAATTTAAAGATTTACTCAAAGAAAGCTAGTTGATTCATCTCAAGAAGCCAGAATCATACTCAAGACAGAGGATCTCTCCTTCAATTCCTTCAAGGGGTTTTAAGGATTTCTTATGTTTTGTTTTATCTTTTCTTCTGAGAAGATTTCTTTTACAATTATGAACTAAAAGCTCAGATACTTGAGGGGGATGAAACCTAAGATGGATCTTGTTGTTGTTATCTGAGCTGTATGATAAATATTTGATTTGTTCTTAACTATGTGTTCTTAATTCTTGTTTTGGTATATCCGGGATATTGATTCAAGTGTGATGTGCTTAGGCACAGGAAGAAGAGGCCCTGTCTAAGAGTAGATCTAGAATAGTTAAGCAGAGTTGCTCACGTGCCTAGAGATAGGGTGACGAAAATCTGTCAGATTAGGGCCAAACTTAATATGGGAGTCCATAGATTGAGTTAATGCAATTCTAGGTTTTTTAATTAGAAAGATATTTTATTTAATCAAGCTAGGGTTAGACGTTAGTAGCCTCGAGAGAGGTATTTATATAAATTAGGGAATCCTATGGATCAAGTCAAGTGAATAAATCATCTGGTTCAGAGTTAGATAACAAGTGAAGTCTAGGTGGATTTTTCCTCAGGTATTGTCCAAATCAATCGGTTTTCCCTCAAGTCATTCCCTAATTTCTTCTTTGTCTTAGCATCTTTAACTTAGTTGATTAGTTAATTTTAGATTAGATAAAAATTCCTTTAATTCGTAGGCTAAATAATAGAAAGAGAGTTAATATTAGTACTTTTTGTTCCTTTGGGTTCGACAATCTGGTCTTGCCGCTAACTATACTACTGCTCGATAGGTGCGCTTGCCTCCATCGTTGTCTTAGTTAGTTTCCAGGTTCGATCATTCTTTTTATAAATTTTTAAGACTCGACAGACACGATCAGCATATCTTGATATGACCATGCAAAGACATCTTTGAATTCCTGTACCAACTCAAAGAGATCCTGCTTCGTTTCTCTAGCTATGCATGTTCCAATACTTACTACCTTCCCTTCCTCCAGTGTCACAGTTTCCACTGTCTCCTTATGAGGTAGAATTTGTTTCTCTTCCTGTTTTACCATTCTTAACAAGTCCGGAGATAAGTCACAATCTATGTCATCTTCAAAGTCCTGTGATCCTTCTAAACACATGTCTTGATGAAAAAGGAATTTCGATTCAGTAGCAGCATCACTCATGTCGTTGATATCCGGGAACCTGTTGTAGGTACAAAGGAATATACAAAAAAAAAAAATAAAGTTAAGAATTATTTGTATAGTATGATCATGAATGAAGAATAAAAGAATATTTGGAATAAAGAATAATTGTCTGTATAATATGATTATGGATGAATTGGAAAGAATAAAGATTATTTGCTTAAAAGATGCATTTTCATTAAATTAAAGATTTTTGGGCCATAAGCCTATTTCACAAAGGATGCTTATTACTCCTAGGCCTAGAGCAATAAGTGTTCTGGGACATTACTCTAAAATAGTTCTAAATACTATAGAAATCTCTTCCGCAGTCCAATTGTCCAGAACGCTCCCCAGCTCAAAGGGGCGGATGCCCGACAAGTTTTTTCTTCTGGTTCCCTCCTCAGATATGGCATTGATGTAGATATTGCCCAACATTGCTATAATGTCTTCTTTTTTGGTGCCTTCTACTCAGCATGAATGACCCCTTCCGACACAAAGTTTTAAGATATGTGTGGAATTATCATGGGTTCCCACTTGATTTCTTCACCACTCAAATGAGTCCTTCTTCTTTCTTTCCTTTTTACCAACTCTTTCTTTCTTTGTTTTACATCTGGCCTGAATCCTAAGCTAAAGCGATCTTGCTTTTCTTCCGACATCGGAGCCACAGCTCTCCCCTGAAGATATTTTCCAAGCCCTTTTCTTGGCAAAGCTCATTTTCCTATAATCATCTGCAATCTCATTCTCATGGTTTTAGAGATTTTTGTTACCTAAATTGTGCTTCCTTCCGTAATGAAGGTTGTATTCACAAATTCCAAGGATCGAAAAGAGCACTAAGTTGCCTTGTCATTCGTCTCAAAATATGGTGCATCACTGGTTACAGCTGCTATAATATCCTCTTTGGCATTTATTATCACTAGCTGGCCCTCTAACACTAACTTCAGCTTCTGATGTAATGATGAAGGTACCACTCCTGCTGAATGAATCCACGATCTTCCTAGTAAGTAGTTATAGGAGGACTTGATATCCATGACCAAGAAATCCACCACATAAGTAGTCGAACCAATTAATAAGGGTATCTCAATTCTCCCCATGACTCTTCTTTGCGTGCCGTCAAATACCCTAACTATGTTCTGGCATTCTTTCATGTAGGAACTATCCACCAGTAATCTGTTTAATATGGATAAGGGCAATACGTTTAATGCCAACCCATTGTCTATTAAGACCCCTGATAGTGTGTACCCTTTGCATCTAGTGGTAATATGCAAAGCCTTAGTGGATCCCCTGCTGCCTGGCGAAATTTCATCATCGTTGAAGTAAATGAAGTTATCAGCACTTATATTGTTAACTAGCCGGTCCAGCTTACTAACTGAGATATCATTGGCCACATATATCTCATTCAGACCCTCATTAGTGCATTTCTGTGTCCCTCCAAATTCTGAAGTAAAGCTAACACAGATATGCGTGCTGGCTATTTGTGCAGCTATTCTACAACATAATACTTACTGTGTTTCAAAAATTTTAGAAACTCCTTAGCTTTTTCCTCTCTTACTGGCTCATTGACGGGCGACTCAGGCTCGATTGATTGTTCTTTCTCTTGCTCACCATTGGAGCTTTTCCTTTTACCAAATCGTAGCGTCTCCCACTACGAATATGAGAACATACATCTTGATCCTCCTTTGAAGCACTAGCTGGATTCCCTTTTCCTTGGATCGTCACATTACAATCATAGTTCTAAGGGACTCTCTTGCTATCCCTATACGGAAAAACTACTGGCTTTTGAATTATGACTCGTGGTGTTACTTGTGTTCCGACTTCATTGACTCTTGGCTTCAAGATGATTACCACTAGGCGGTTGCCCTTTTAGACCCGTTCCATTGATCCTTCCTCTGAAGCACAAACCTCTCGTTCTTCTGATCCCTCAATCTCCTCATAAAATTCCATCTATTTATTATCCATCAAATTTTGCACTATGGCTCTGAACTTAGTGCATTCCTAGATTCTATGCCCCTCTCTATTATGGAACTCGCAATGGTTCCTCTTTCCTTTGGACCTCTCTTCTGAATTCAATGTGATCAGTCCTCTCTCCACCATCTCCTTCTAAACTTGTCTCAATGGGGTTTTGACTTCTGCAACCTTATATTTGACTTTCCTGCCTCCACCTTCATTTATTCCATTTACTCCTTGATCAGTATGATTAGGCAAGGGTTTCCTGCTACATTTGGTACGGTGGGTCGTCAAACTTTACGATCCCCATTTTTATTAGCTTTTCAACTACTTTCTTGAACGCGATGCAAATTTCAATGGAATGCCCCACGATTCGAGCATGATATTCGTATTGGGCATTTGCGTCACACCACTTGGTAAACAGGGGTTGCAACGGTGTTAAGTAGAAAGAGGACACCACATGTGCATCAAAGAGGTTCTAGTATAGCTCTCTATACGTCATGGGTATAAGTGTTAACTGTATCCTTTCGGTGTTCACCCTTGTGACAGATTCATGTCTCGGGGGAGCTTGATGATTAGTGGTTGTTACTTTTGGCTGGATCACCGTGATTGTTCTCGAATGACCCTTGTTATACGTACTCATGTTATTCACCTCATTCTCCCTCCTTCTCGGGGTTGATTTCTTGGTGCCTTCCCCTGCTTCAATCTTCCCACATCTTATTACACTTTCTATCATCTCCCTAGACATTATGATATTAGAAAAGCTTTTAGTAGCGCTCCCCAACATGTGATTGATAAATGGAGCTTTCAAAGTACTGATGAAGAGCATGGTCATCTCTTTCTCTAAGAGTGGTGGTTGGACTTATGTCGCCACCTCCCTCCATCGCTGGGCATACTGCCTGAAGTTCTCGTTTGTCTTCTTCTCCATGTTCTGGAGTGTAATCCTGTCGGGTGCTATGTCTGTCACGTTGTTGTATTTTTTTATGAATGCTTGAGCCAAATCTCTCCATGAACCAATTCTAGCACGACTCAACTGGTTATACCATTTGGCTGCTGCTCCTACCAAGCTATCTTGGAAGCAATGGATCAATAGTTGGTCATTATTAATATACCCTGTCATTCTTCTACAACACATAGTAATATGAGCTTCGGGTCAACTTGTCCCATTATATGTCTCGAATTCAGGCATTTTGAATTTGTATGGGAGCACCAAGCCTAGGACCAAGCTTGAATCCTTAGCATCAATTCCATAACAGTCATTAGCACTTTCTATTGCCTTAACTTTCTCCTCCAACCATTTACATCTATCTTCTAACTCCTTTGGTAATTCTACTTTTGTCCTCTCTCCTTCCGCTATTTCATCCAAATTAGGGATATTAGTGTTGATTGGATTATCTCCTAAACCTGAGCCAGTTTGGAGATTCATTGAAGCACCAGCTTGGAATTGTTGAGGCCTGATCATGACAGATGGCCTTTGTAAAGTTACTTCAGGTCATGTTTGCATATGTGGTGGAGTAAAACTAGGGGGACATTGAGGATACTCAGTATTCTCCTCAACATTAACCATAGGACTCTTTCCTTTATCCATAAGCCTATTTAACAGCTGCGTCATCTGAGTCATTTGAGTCATCATATTCCTCTGTGATTTCATCATTTTGTCCATCATATCCTGCTGGATCTTAACCAGCTGCTCCTGCATTTGTGCTTGCATCTATTCCTGTATCTCCTTCTGCATTTACTCTAACCTTTCTAGTTTTTTATCCATTATTTAGTTTTCTTTCTTGTACCGTAAGGATACGTGTTTGGTTGATTTTTATTGATTTCTATATTACTAAAATAATTATTAATCAATTATAATCATTTAGTGAACTTTAATACATATGATGCAATACAGATGCATGAAATGTAAAAGACGTAATTCTGATTCAATTCCATTCAGAGTTTTAACTTTCCAAAGTAACGAAGCTATTTCCTAACCCCTGTCTGATTCCAGCTCGTACTTCACACTCAGCTTGTCGGCCTGAACTACCAAGGTTTGCAGATGGTCAGCTACCTCCCGAATCTGAACCACGACTTCACCCATAATGTAATCTCGATCCCTAACTTGACTCTGAGAGTGATGAAGTTGTTCCTTCCAACGCTTCTCATTTCCTTCAAGAAACTCTACCCGAAGCTTACAACTTTGCAAAGAATACTCTAGCTCTTCTATTCTTCCTTTCATTTCTTCAATTTTGTTCAAACTAGTTCTTAGCTCCACCGCGAAATTACAATTTCTATACTGGTAGAGTACTTTTTCAAGCTTTATCACTCTGGCCTTTAATTCCCCTTTATCATTCTGGGCTTCTGATAGACTCCTTTCTAGAACCTCTCTCTGATTTTAAGCCTCTTGAATCTTCTCTTCCACTGATCAGCTTTGGTTCTTTCTGCTTGAATTTCTTATCGCCACTGTTCTGAAGTTTTCCCTAATCCAGTAATCCTCATTGATAGACGCATCTTCTTATAATCTGTCTTTAAACTATCTAGATCCTTTTCAACCCGATTTTTTCCTTTTCTTGACTTCTCAACCCCTACCTTTTGCACCTCCACATCTAATCTCAAGTGCATTTTCTCTTCCTCTAGCTACTCAATCTTTTTCCCAAATTCAAAACTGTTCTTTTCAAAGTCCTATCTTATGATCTCTAGCTCTGACGGGACAACTCGTAAGTATTCTTCCATTGATCGAGCACCTTTTAAACTCGGATCAGGAATATTATCATTAGTCTTTTTGTTAAACTATTCAATATATTAAGGCGTCATCTTAGAACCAACAGATAATCTCTTCATCTGGCGAGTTTGGTTCCAAGCAGTGGAAATCTCTTTGACCCTCTTCTTGTAATTATCTCATTTATACGGGAACTCGCATTGCGCTAAGCCATGCATTGTCATTATAAATTGCCTTAATCCGTATTGTCTTAGTACAAGTAAATGAGCATAACCAATGGCTCCCCAAATTCCGAGCAAAGGACCAATCAAAACTCCCGCATCGGAACAGGATCTCATTCAACACCAACCAAGGAGCTCTCCATTCAATATCCTCTTCCTGAGGATTTTGGAGAAGTGCTGTCCAATTCTCTTCTAACATATCGTCTTTTTTGGTGTTACTGCTATTTCTCTCAGTAGGTAATAATTATCAGTAAAGACCCGATAAGAAATCTTATCCACCTTTCAAAAGTGGCTGTGAAACCAAACCAACAACAATTGAGCGCACCCTACGAACCTGCCCTCTCCGAATTTCTACATGCATTCAATGACCTTAAAGTCTCGACCAAGATTGCATGAACTAGTGTGACTCCTTTACTGAGTCGGTCAAAGAAATCTATGACCGCTTCATCTACATGCCCTAAATCTCTAGGGAATAGCATCAATCTGCAGATGCTCAATGCAAAAACATCAACTCTCTTATTCATATCAGGATGAGCTAAAATCAAATCCCTCAAATTCTTCCATGGTATGCACTTACACTCGCCCTTTTGCTTAATCCTGGCTATAGTACATTGCTCACTCATTCCATAATGCTCATCAACTTCTTCCAAAAGGCTAGGACATAGGCAGCTCTTGAATAGATTCTATCAACTTGAAACCTCAGACAATGTAGTAGAGCTGTGTATTCTTATATGGTAGGTACCAAATCCACTCTCCCAAAAGTAAAGCAACTATATGCGGGGTTCTAGTACTAAGTAAGGGCTCGAAATAACTGCTTGTCTACCTTGACGTCTAGTAAGTACGGCAAATCCCCATAATTATGGTAGAACAACCTCTTGGTCTCATTGTTCCACTGATCCCATATCATTTTTAACTCTTGAAGATTATTTTGCGTAACACTAATGCGAGTGTAGTCCCACAACTCTAACACATGCCTCGTAGGTAAACTGTAACACCCCACACCCGGCCCAAACACTACAACCGGATCTGGTATGTCACCAAGAAAAATTTTATCGAAACATGTTGCATTTTGGAAAAGCCCAAATATGTTTTATATAGAATATGCTTAAGTAAAGTAAAATCCAAACTTAAATACATGCCTTTTAATTAAAATAAAAAGCTTAAACGACTTAAAGTAATAAAGCCCATAATAAAACATAATAGCCCATGGCCTTATTACAACGAGGTTTGAAGTCCATTAATTAAAATATAAAATAAAACTTGAGTCTCTTTTTTCCAAATCTGTATATTCTTCTGCATGGCCACCTTGCCTTCCTCTCCATCCCATCCCGAATCACTAGGTATCACCTGAAATGTTAATTAAAGGGTGAGTTGCGAGACTCAGTGTGCAACCCTCATGCACCACTAGAGTTTGGGCCTTAAGCCCATTAAACAAAATAAAGCAAAGTAATAATCATAATAAAATTAATAGCAATTAATTTGCAAGGCCCAACCCGTTTGCCTAGGTTTCCATCTGCTACACACCCCGTACCAACCGCTCACACCATCGGGATTTCTACAATCAACCCACACCATTACACACCGTGATGGCGGTCATGCTGCTCATTCACATATGATGGCCAAGCCCTTATAACATATAATGGCCAAGCTCAGATAACATTTAATGGCCGAAGCCCTATAACAGTTCACGGCATTAGTCGCTACACATGTAACGTATAACTTCCTCCTTTCATCAACCCAATCCATGCAATCACATACAAACATTTTACTTATAACATTTAAACAGATTATTTACTAACCTGGGGATCCGCTTTTTCCCTCATTGGGCTTGCATCAATAAACTGAGATTTCGGCATTTATCAAAACATAAAAAAAAAACACATGAACATACAATAATAGGCAGATCTAGATGGTGGGGAGGTATTACACACCTGGTTACCGCAAAAATTTATTATCCCTAACGTAGAGCCTTATTTATTGAATCCCGAAAATCCCTAAGACAATGTCACCTTCCTACCTTCAGCTTTTCCACCAAAACGGCACAGGAGACTTTTAATGAGATAGATTCGGCTACTAAAAGCAGAGAGGGAAAATCGACAGGCCTTAAATAAGTGTTTTAGGATAGATTTGAATGAAAAAAAAGAGTGAAATCGTATAGAATAAAATCTCGAAACTTACCAAATTACTAAGGAGTATGTGGCTTATGGTGCACCTTCGGGAAATAGAAACCTCCCTTGTAGGTTCGGCTATGTGAGATGAGAGTATGAATCAAATGGAATTCACTTTTAGAAAAAGAAAAGAGAAAGCGTAGGAAAGGCTTGGAAATTTTAAGAAAATGAGAGAAAATAGGGTTTCGAATCAAGAAATTGAATAATACTACTCCCTATTTATAGAGAAATTTTGGCATATCATCCACACACAGAGTTGGAATTTCAGCCAACTCTTCTCTTCTCCTGATAGCCTTTATCTCGCATGATAACCCAATCCTTATCTCCTCAAAAAAATAGCCCTCATCTTTCTCTTCATTATCTTCTTATTTATCAAGAAATTAAAGAATTAAAATCCTATTTTGTGGCTAGTGTGCCATCCACTCCTAGGGCTTGTAAGTGCCGAATTTTTGTCTTAAAATTTGGGCTCTAAGTGGCCATACTAGGCCCAAACTCCTCCCCCTTATGATGCCACCTTATGCCCACTTAAAGCTCCTCAAATCCTTGGGCCTCAAGCCCAGCTTGTCACTTAATTAACTATCTACTTAAATTATAAGCTAACACCATGTATTAGCCACCTAACCCATATTTTTAAAGCCCAATATATCACTTTAAAATACCCAGAGCACTAATTTAAACCCTAATCCACATATTTAATCAAAAAGTCAGCCCGATCCTTAGAATCTCAATTTAACATATTAGACTATCATATAAATGAGTAGGCCCACTTTGAGGATGTTACGCTTCTACCCCTTAAAGAAATTTCATCCTTGAAATTTCCAACTAACTAGTAATCATACTACCTAAGTCTCACCACTATGCTTTATTTGTGCACTCAAATTCTAAAGCCAAAATAACCACTTAGTATACTATGGTAGGTACGCACCATTATTTGCATCCGAGCATCTCCATCCCTTGGCGTTGTAATTGCATAGACCAAAGTCGGTGCCTTGCCTCAAAGATAACCTACAACTTGGCCTAGTGCTCCATGGCCCCGACCGAACTGTTACCACCTCTAGTCGCCCCACAACCCCTTGGTCCAGACCGATCACCTCTCCTAGTCTGATCAGAACCTCGGCCCGCTGGCTACTCCCGATCCATCCATGGACAATCCTTGATCAGATGTTCTGTGGATCCACACTTAAAACAACCACCGGTTCTGACTCTGCACTCCCCCGGATGGGTTCTCCCACACGTAGAACATGTTTGATTCTGGCCCGCTGGAGCACGAGCTGGCCCATCAGTCCTAGGCCTCTTTTGAAAATTCCCAGATGGTCCTGATGGCTCAAAACTTCTCTTATCCCGATCCTTATCGCTATCCTGTCTCTCAGCCTGTTTCACTTCTTCAGCTATTTTAACCTTATCCACCAATACCGTGAAAACTTTCTCTCTCTGTAGTGCAATCAGAATCCTTAACTCATTCTGCAGCCCATCCTCAAATCGAACGCATCGTTCATACTCTGTTGCTACTATTCTTCGAGCGTAGTGGCTCAAGCGTAGAAACTTAGCCTCATACTCAGCCACAGACTTACTCCCTTGCACCAAATCAGGAATGCTTTGCTTTGAGCATCCATATAACTAGCCCCAACGTACTTTCCCTGGAATGACTCCTTAAAGAAATCCCAGTCAATCAGGTCTGCAGCAGTACCTTCTTTCACCGTGAGCCACCACTGGTAAGCCTTGTCTCGAAGAAGAGACACGACCCCTTTCAGCTTCTCCTCCACCGTAAAATCTAAGTCATCCATTATACGCTCAGTCGCTTCCATCCAATACTCAGCTATGTTAGGGGCTACACCAGAAACTCCCCTAAACACTTCAGCTCCATGGGCCTTAAGCCGTTCTAGCACAGATTTCTGAGCTCCTATGCCCTTGCCTACTCCAGCAACCCTCTCTAAAACCCTCAACATCGCCTGAGATACAGCATCATCTCCGGGTGCCTCATCCCGAAATTTTCTTTCTACAGCCGGCGGTTCGGCATCTTGTTTCCCGACCCATGGCTAGACCCTACTGGCTCTGATGCAGTCATTCTACCCCAACCGCGTCCACGCGACGGACGTCCTCGACCCCTTGAACTCATTCCTCCGATTGATGTTTATCTGATTAAGAATTTTATGGATTATTAATTTTCTTCCACTAGTTTAACCACTAACAGTCTTATGAATAATAGTTTTAAAAGTGGTTCTTTTGAATTCGCATTCATAATACAGTCTCAAGTTCAATCATCAACATTCATGAACTCGCGTTCATTACAGAAAAGTGTTGTCGTTGTAGCTGTTGTTGTTGTTTCTACTATCTAGGGTATTTTTGTAATTTTGTCCTATAGGGGTATTTTCATAATATTTTCAAAATAAGGTCCTTGGTGATTTTGTGGAGTAAGGGTATTTTGGTAATTTTTTTAATTTTGGGGGTATTTCAAAAATTTTGAAAATTCAGGGGTACTTTGGTAATTTTGGAAATTTGAGGGGTATTTCGGTAATTTTAGAAATCTGGGGGTATTTCGATAATTTTGGAAATCTGAGGGTATTTCAGTAATTTTGGAAATCAGGGTCATTTTGGTCATTTCACAAAATAAGGGTAATTTTTCAGACATTGATGGTTTTTTTTTATAAAACAAAGGTATTTTGAAAATTTTACAAAACTTGGGGGTTTTTTTTTTTAAGAAAAAGGTGGCTGGTCCCTTTTGGGTTTTAATCATAGGGTTTAGCCCATCAACCAGCCCTCGTAACTAGGGTGAATAGTCACTACGCACTAGGTAGGATTCTAGTGAAGAGAAGGTGAGTCGCTAGGACTGCTTAAATACCAAGCTCTCCCGAATCCACTCCTGACATGCGTATGCCTATTGCCACACCCTAACTCGACTAAGGTGAGCAATACCACGCACTGATAGGATTCCAATAAGAGGAGGTGAGTCACTAGACCTGCTTAAATACCGTGCTCTTGGGATCTTTCCTAGACATGCGA
Source organism: Gossypium rotundifolium (assembly GCA_025506655.1). Classification (NCBI taxonomy): domain Eukaryota; kingdom Viridiplantae; phylum Streptophyta; class Magnoliopsida; order Malvales; family Malvaceae; genus Gossypium; species Gossypium rotundifolium. The sequence continues at coordinate 168,205,941 of CP106724.1, read as the reverse complement.
TGAGCGGTTATTACACCTCAGCCTCATGCTCGTTAACAGGTTTTTTAGTGAAATTAAGTTTTATGAATTTTAAGAAGTGGTTTAAGCTAAGCCTAGAGTCCATCAAGTTCTAATTCTAGCTTAGTCTACATCCCACTAGGCCCACTAAGCCCACATATATAAATATCACACAATGGTTCGGAGTACTTACCTGGCGGACTTGGGCCGGAGACGCAGGTGCCATGCTGAGCTAACAGACCTGTTATTATTTAAAAACATGTATATTTCAAAAGCCCATCTTTAGAAAACGTTTTGAGCCCAAAAACACCTAGAGCCAAGTTTTGAACCGGGCTCTGATACCAATTTGTAACACCCCACACTCGGCCCAAACACTACAACCGGATCTGGTATGTCACCAAGAAAAATTTTATCAAAACATGTCACATTTTCGGAAAAGCCCAAATATGTTTTATATAGAATATGCTTAAGTAAAGTAAAATCCAAACTTAAATACATGCCTTTTAATTAAAATAAAAGTTTAATGACTTAACGTAATAAAAGCCCATAATAAAACATAATAGCCCATGGCCTTATTACAACGAGGTTTGAAGTCCATTAATTAAAATATAAAATAAAACTTGAGTCTCTTTTTGCCAAATCGCATATTCTTACGCATGGCCACCTTGCGTTCCTCTCCACCCAAATCAATCACTAGGTATCACCTAAAATGTTAATTAAAGGGTGAGTCGCGAGACTCGATGTGCAACCCTCATGCACCACTAGAGTTTGGGCCTTAAGCCCATTAAACAAAATAAGCAAATGTAATAATCATAATAAAATTAATAGCAATTAATATGCAAGGCCCAACCCATTTGCCTAGGTTTCCATCCACTACACACCCCGCACCAACCGCTCACACCATTGGGGATTTCTACAATTGACCCACACCACTACACACTATGATGATGGCTCATTCACATATGATGGCAAGCCCTCATAACATATGATGGCCAAAGCCCTTATAACATATAATGGCAAGTTCAGATAACGATTCACGGCATTATCCGCTACACATGTAACGATAACTTCCTCCTTTCATCAACCCAACCCATGCAATCACATACAAGCATTTTACTTATAACATTTAAAGCATTATTTACTAACACAGGGATCCGCTTTTTCCTCCTTGGGCTTGCATCAATAAACCGAGATTTGGCATTTATCAAAACATAAAAAACACATGAACATACAATAATAGGCGATCTAGATGGTGGGGAGGTATTACACACCGTTACCACGAAAATCTATTATCCCTAACGTAGAGCCTTATTTATCGAATCCGAAAATCCCTAAGACAACGTCACCTTCCTACCTTCGGGTTTTCCACCAAATCGCACAGAGACTTTTAATGAGATAGATTCGCTACTAAAAGCAGAGGGAAAATCGACAGCCTTAAATAAGTGTTTGGTTAGATTTGAATGAAAAGAAAGAGTGAAATCGCATAGAATAAAATCCAAACTTACCAAATTACTAAGGAGTATGTGGCTTATGGTGCAACTTCGAAACAAAAACCTCCTTGTAGGTTCGGCTATGTGAGATGTGAGTATGAATCAAATGGAATTCGCTTTTAGAAAAAAAAAAGGAAAGCAGAGGAAAGGCTTGGAAATTTCAAGAAAATGAGAGAAAAATAGGGTTTCCGAATACCAAAATTGAAGAATACTACTCCCTATTTATAGAGAAATTTTGGCATATCATCCACACACAGAGTTGGAATTTCGACCAACTCTTCCCTTCTCCTGATAGCCTTTATCTCACCTAATAACCCAATCCTTATCTCCTCCAAAAAATAGCCCTCATCTTTCTCTTCATTATCTTCCTATTTATCAAGAAATAAAAGAACTAAAATCCCTATTTTGTAACTAGTGTGCCATCCACTCCTAGGGCTTGTAAGTGTTGAATTTTCGTCTTAAATTTTGGGCTCTAAGTGGCCATACTAGGCCCAAACTCCTCCCCCTTATGATGCCACCTTATGCCCACTTAAAGCTCCTCAAATCCTTGGGCCTCAAGCCCAGCTTGTCACTTAATTAACTATCTACTTAAATTATAAGCTAACACCATGTATTAGCCACCTAACCCATATTTTTAAAGCCCAATATATCACTTTAAAATACCCAGAGCACTAATTTAAACCCTAATCCACATATTTAATTAAAAAGTTAGCCCAATCCTTAGAATCTCAATTTAACATATTAGACTATCATATAAATGAGTAGGCCCACTTTGAGGATGTTACATAAACTATCCCCCTTCTCTAATTGTGTTGTTTTTGACCAAGTTCGGACAGTCGCTTATCTTCCACTTTATCAAGAAAGTCATTTTCCATGACCAGCTCTCTAATTTAGCAATCGAACCCGAATCGACACCTCTTAAATGTGACAATGCATGCAAAATAACAAAGATAAAACACAAAAACTCAGTACAATACACAGAAACAAAATTCAAAGCATGAAGGAAAAGAAAGAAAAAATAAACAAGTACCTATATGAGTGACCTGATAAGGTTTAGCATAACTCTTCCTAGGGTGGGCTCTTAGGGCTTTCTATATGAGGTTCGGTTCTAAATTTGAGGTACCTGAACCAACAGATTCCTCGATCCTCACCCATTATAGGCTCATACGGATCGAGTTCGGTATAGGGGGACACATTTCGTTATTCTGTATAGAGATGAAAATCTCACGAAGACATAGGTACGGATGTATCCCGAAAGCGATCCACATCAATAGGGAAACCTCACGAAGACCCAGCGATCATGCAATATGATGCAAAAATATTCTGTAAGACTCAAACCACATCAATCAAATGAGATGACACAAGCAAATACAATAAAAGGATCGTAATTTTTCAAATCAAATTTTTAATTTTTCGACTAAAAGATAGAAAATAATCAATTTGATGGCTTGACTCTCTTATTTTTCCCCAGTGGAGTCGCCAAGCTGTCGAAACCATTTTTTTCAGGTTGGAAAACGGGGTCAACTTTAAAAAAGAAAATGGAGTCGCCACCAATCTTTTTTGAGGTGTGATCGGGTCACCTTGAGATTGATCGTTAAAACATTTTGATTTATTAAAACGGTGATTTTGGCCTACAAAATTTGAGAAAATAGGTTCAGGAGTCGATTACGTGCGAGGAAGGATTAGCACCCTCGTAATGCCCACAATTGGTACCAAATTGATTGATTAATGTCTTAATGTCGAAAATTTGAAAAGATTTTAAAATATGATCCATTTGCTTAAAACATTTGAACGGAATCATATTGGGTGCCAAAACCCTCGTATTTTGAAGAAATAAAATGTCATACTCAATGAGTTAGGATACAAAAACTTATATTCTCGAAACTAAACTTATCTTTTGATTTTTAAAACTTGTGTATTAAAGTTTGAAAAGGGTGTTCAATTATTTGGGCTTTATGAAAAATTGGAACACAGTAAGTTAGGGCACAATTTCTCAAAATTCACAAATACGGAATATTGCCCTTGTTTTTTAGAAATTCTTACCTCGAGATGATAAAACGTCACATCCAATTGAGTTAGGATTTAACATCTCAATTTCTAGAATAAGTTTTTTATTTATTTAAAATTTTTATTTGTTTCGGATTAAAAAAGAGAAGGATACTCGGTTGCTTAGATTTAACGAGAAAAATCGAAACCCAGTGGGTTAGGGCACGATTTTCTCGAAGCTTCCAAACATGAACATTGCCTTATTTTAACCCCTTGAGTAGAATAATTTTAAAACTTAAACGACATTAAACTCGATTTTTTTTTTACAAATACATCACAATGGAATGACAATATACGAAGCTAAGTATCAATACATACACAAAATATTACAATGATGAATCAAAATAATTATTGGTTACAAATTAAGAAATATAATCCATACAATAGCAAACAAATAAACACCTAATTCAAATTATATATATTTACATATAAAATATTTAATGAAAGTAATTTAATATTAATTTAAAAAGGAATAATTAAAAAATAAACAAATAATTAAATAAAATAATTAAAGGACTATATTGAAATCAGAGCAAAATTAGAGAGCTAAAAGCAATAAATAAAAAGAAATCGAAAAAGGACTAGAACGCTAGGCGCGTGAATTAAAAGGGACTAAAAATGCAATTTTACCTGAGTTATTAAACACAGCGCTTAAATAGGGATTAAATTTAAAACTGCACAAAATTTCTGGGCCAAGATTAGAATAAAAGAAAAAATTAATAAAAAACTAAAAATGCGGAAGGACTAAGGGTGCAAAAAGCCCCTTAGTCAAAAACACGCGGATCTTTCACTTGGGTCAGGTCAGCACGCGGTTTTGGCCTTAGAATGATGCCGTTTTGGGTGTTAATGCATCACACCAAAATGACGTCGTATGGTCAGCCTATAAATACCAGAAAAATAGAAGCAGAAATCATTTTACCCCCCTCTTTTTTTTAAAAAACGCCCTAAAAAACCCCCCGCCCTCTGAGTATTGGCCTTAATTCGGCCAAGCTCCAATCATCGGGCTACCGAGTCCCTCCACCACCGTAGACGACGGTTAGAGAGACCAAATAAGGCTACTTTAGCCTTTTGAGACCCCAAAACCTGAATTCGAACTCTAAACTGCCAAAAGACCCACTGAAAACCTAACAACAGCCAAAGACGCTTCGGATTCAGGCTCCGGACGTCATAGAAAGGTAAAAAGGTCTCTCTCTTTTTTTGTATGCAATATATTTGAAATAGAAAATAGACTAAAAAGATCTGTGAATACCTCTACTTTTGATATCTGTATTTGAAAAAATGTAAGAGATTTACATTTTTTTCTGGCTTTCTTTTTATAGCCGAGAAGAAAGAAATAAAAATACAATGCGTTTTCATTTTGTATTTGCTGTCGTTTTTGCTATTGGTGGCGTTGTTTGTAGGTACGGAAGGGACGTGACAAGGGTACGAAGGTGTGTGGGCCGTGCGAAAGCACGAGCAGTGGAATGCGTGGAGGCACGCGCGAGGGAGGCTACTGCGGCACTGGAAACCTCTGGAAGCTCTCCTAGGGTTTCTGTCTGCTGAAGCTATTTGGGCCATTCGAGTCGGTTTCATATTGGGTTTAGTGTTTTGTGTTGGTTTGTTGGGCTGTAAGTGGGTTAGGGGTTAGGTATTTAGGCCTATATTGTAACTTGGACTGAATGGGCTGTAATGGACTGTGATTTTGACTTTGGGTTTTTTATGTTTATTTTATTATTTTTTTTCATTATTTTAATGGGTTAATAGACTGGTTAATGGGCCCCGGGCATAAATGGGTTCCTACACCCAATAAACCCAAGTGGTCCAATTTTTAATACATTTCCAAAAACCTCTAGGGTTTTTGGAACCTCTAGCGCCGCATACACGCCGCAGCCACGTCGGCTCACACGCTCCGAGCCATAGCTCCTACGAGCAGTTTCTCCATAGCTGTACCTGCAACAAACGATGATGGCAAACATAATATAGCAAAGCAACAATATTTTTTTGATTTTATTTCTATTCGACTATAAATAGGGCCGAAATAAAATGAAAAAGGATCCCATTTTTTTTTGTATATACAAACGCACATATACTAAATACAAAGAGAAAAGGCAATTGAAACCAGTTCTGAAAGGTGATTTTTAGGTTTTGATAATCTTGTTCTTTCATTTTTTTCCTTATTTCTGCATCTTTGTTTTTTTCTTGTTCATGTGAAAATCAAGAGATAAAATAAAAGAAGATGAGCAACTTACCTAGCTTTGAGCACCGTTCGCGGTGGCTCCACAGCGGCAACGGTGAGGTGTGATCGGTGCATTATGGAACCCAAATAAAGAGGGAATAAAAGAAATGGGGGAAGGATTTATTTTGGTGGGTTTGGAAATGGCAGATGGCTATTCAGATGTTTTTTAGTTTTAATAACAAATAAAAACGGCGTCATTTCGGTCTTTAGAATTCAGGTGCTTAAACCACACCGTTTGGTGCTCAACCCGTGTGTTCAGGTGCGAAAACGACACCGTTTGGTGCTTAGCCCGCATTCCTGACCGACCCAAAGGAAGGATTCGCGCCTTCTTAAACTTTGAGATATCTGCGTATCTGATTCTTCCTTTCTTGCGCCACTATTCGATTAGGCCCCTTTCATTTCTTTTCATTATTTAAATTTTGCCCAGTAATTTTATGCAGTTTTTGTAACACCCCTTTCCCGAGACCTTCGCCAGAATAGGGTTTAGAGGCATTATCAAACAATAAGATCATTTTACATCACATTTATGACACAAAGTCAATCATCATCAAACACATTCATATACAATCATAGTTTCCCTTAAATGAGTCATCGAGACTCTAAACATGCTTATAAATCGAGTCGGGACTAAACCGAAACACATATAAAATCTCATGAAAAATTGTAACTTTTCTTGAATACAAGGGAGACACGCCCGTGGGGATAGGCCGTGCCTCTCCCACGGCTACATGACACACCCATGTGACCTCCCCGTGGTTACTTATTGCCAAAATCAACAATGCTAACGAGCACGCCCGTTTGTTATGGCCGTGTCCTATAAGGTCATATTCTGTCATTTCTCGCACAACCTGAAGGCACGCCCGTGCCATGGCCGTGTGCAGTTTATGTCACAATCTGCCAATTTACCCACGGTCTGAGGCACGCCCGTGTGCCCCAACTGTGTGACATTATAGGCCATTTTCAAACTCAAAATGCCACCCATAAGGGTCCAACCTACAATCCATACAACCTAAATATTTCATGCTCCTATTATCACCATAAACATACCAATATTGTCATTCCACTCATGCATCCAATTTCAACTATATTTATACTAACTTCAATACAAATACTTATTCTATCACAAGCATAATTCATTTCCAATTTCATTAACCCCCTATTAGTCTTTATCAACACAAAGTTACCACTTGATAGCAATTTATCAATCCACTAATCATGCCAACAGATGCATCACACATATCACATTCATTCATGCCCAACCTATCACATATCTAGCCACATCTCATGCCTAATTACAATCTCAAACATAATTCAATTAACTAGCCTATACATGCCATATTCTAACTTTATACATCTTTCCAAAAGTACCAAAAAAGAATGCCGATAGTGTGATTGAGAAGCTGACGTTCCCAGATCTGAGCTAGCTTTACTGACACTGCAAGGCAGAGAAACAAATCACACAGTAAGCTTTCCAAAGCTTAGTAAGTTCGATATGCAATACTATATCTCATCAAACCAAACTAAAGTAAGTATTAAGCATCACATAGATCAGTTATCTCACATTCATATCATCTCATTCATATCTAAAATACGTATTCATTCCACCATAGCTTGTTTATAATTCATCAACCACAAAGGTTAATTACATACCTTAGCTAACACTTAGTTATTCTACCTCCAAGCAATTCAATGCTCGATATTACATGTTGATCTTCATTTGATATTCGTTCAAAGTAACTCCACACTCAGTGCCACATACATATTCGAAGTATAATTGTTATCACACACTTAGTGCCTATTATTTTAACCAACTCATCTCGGTGTCGCACACACTGTGCCAATTCAATAAGCTGAAGCTTTCATAACATATCACACACAGTGTCATTCATTTCTATTTCAATTTCAATTTTGCACACTTAGTGCCATTAACTACAATCGTGCACATAGCAATTCATTTTCATACACATGAACATATTCATTTCATATTTATAAAACATAACTCAAATACATGTATGATACCCGAACTTACCTCGGATGTCGAACTATCTATACGGTCGATTAATTGAGCACTTTATCTTTGCCTCGATCTCGATTTGAACCTCTCCTCTCTTAGTCTAAACACATTCAAATTCACTCCATTCAATCATCAATTCATTCATTTTAATCCAAACACACATATTTAGGACATTTTACAAAATAACCCTCACATTTTCACATTTTGACACTTTAGTCCCTATCTCACAAAATCATCAAATACTCAAAATTTCATTACACTATGCTTAGGCCGAATTCTCCTTTTGTCTCATAGGAGTCCACACATTTCATTTATTTCACATTTTAATCCTCCACTTTCTCATTTTCACAATTTAGCTCAAATTACTTTAGCTCAAATTACTCAATTTTACCAAAATTTCAAATACAAACTATGTTAACCCAACATTAAACTTTTATAATCCACTAACTATCATCACAAAGCTCATATATTCAACAATGGCATATCTCAAAATCACCATCATTTTCTAAAATTTAAGCATGGGTTAGCTAGAGCACAAAGCAACGATTACAAAAATATAGAAATTATCAAAAATTGAGCTAAAATCACATACCAATTTGTGCCTAAGCTTGCCGAAACTTTAAAGCTTCCTAGCCCTCCTTTCTTTTCTATTTTTGGTGAGTAATAAGATGAATACTCATCTTCTTTCATGATTTGTTTTACTAATATATTATTATTAGTTCAATTACCATGTTAGCCTTTAATAAAAACATATTATATTACATTTTAGTTGGTTAAAATGTCCATCCACCATCCACTAAGTACATATTGGTTAAATTGCATCATAAAGCCTCCATATTTAAAAGACAACAACACTTATATACTTATAAATCAGCACATAGCTTTTATTCTTTACGCGATTAGGTTCTTTCTCCTAATTCGACCCTAAAACGATCAAATCATCAAATAGAATTTTCATACAGACTATGTCTCATACTATTCACACAGAAAATAGTATTAAATTAATATTTTGACCTCAGATTTGTGGTCTCGAACCACTATTCCGACTAGGGTCTAAATCGGGCTGTTACAACTCTCCCCCCTTACGGATTTTCGTACCCGAAAATCTTACCAGTGAATAGTTGTAGATGTTGCTCTCTCATAATGTTCTCAGGCTCCCACGTAGCCTCTTCAATTTCATGTTTGTGCCACAATACCTTTACTAAGGAAATTCTTTTGTTTCTCAACTCTTTAGTCTCTCGTGCCAAAATTCAGATCGGTTCTTCACTATACGACAAGTTTGACTGAATCTCAACCTCAGTAGGAGCAATCACATGAGATGGATCTGATCTGTACCGTCGAAGCATTGACACATAAAACACATTATGGATCTTTTCTAACTCAGATGGCAATCTCAATCTATAAGCAACCGGCCCAACTCATTCAATAATCTCATACGGTCCGATGAACCTTGGACTCAACTTGTCCTTTCTGCCAAATCGAAGTATCTTCTTCCATGGAGATACTTTCAGAAACACTTTATCGCCAACCTCAAATTCAATATCCTTTCGTTTCAAATCTACATAAGACTTCTGACAATCTGAGGCTGCTTTCAAACTGTCACGAATTACTTTCACTTTATGCTCAGTCTCTTTTATAAGATCAATCCCGTGAATCTTGTTCTCACTCAGCTCGGTCCAATACAATAGAGTTTGACACTTTCGACCGTATTGAGCCTCATATGGTGCCATTTTGATACTAGATTGTAACAAAGGGGCTATGCGATTTGAGTATAATGTAGGTGTTGGAAGGTTCTTGGGTGTGCTTGGATGTGTTTTGGGGTTTTAGAATGTTTGGATGAAAGGAAGGCTTGAAAATAAATTTAGATTTTTAGGGTAAAAAGGAATTGGGCCAAGGGAGGCCTTAAGATTAATTTTTGGTAATTTTGGCACAAGTAAGGCTTTGGCAAAGTGGCTGTCTGTGCGGCTTAAGGGGCTGGAGGTAGCGCCTTTGAGGGTCTTAGGTTCGATCCAAGAAGGCAGCAGATTGGGTTTTAATTTTTGGATCTTGGCGTTACAAGGTGGGAGGCCTTAAAAGGAGTGGGGGTGTTTTGGCAAGCAAAGACTTGTCCAAGTGGTTCTGTCTATGAACTTAGAAATTTGGAGGTCTTGTGGGTACTGGTTCGAGCGACAAGTAGCTTTTCGTGTTTTATTTTTCTTATGTGGCTAGGGGCTTGAGTAGGAAGCCTTTAAAGATTAAATGGTGTGGCTTTATGTCATAAAAGGCAGGTTGGCCGAATGGTGCAGGCGCTTAAGGGAGGTGCATGCCTGGTCTTGGTTTGAATCTCGGAAATTGCAAGTGGGTTCTATTTTCTTTTGCTGGCGTGAAATGGAGTGGCCTGCACATGGTTTTTGTTTCTTTGTTGAACATTCGGCTGGAGGGAATTGAGGGGCACACGGCTTCCTTTGTTTTATTTTTTTTATTGATTGATAGGGATTTTTAAATTGGGATAATGATTAGTTTAATTTGTTTATGGAATTCGGCTGGATGGGGATAAATATTAGATTATTTTAGTTAGTTGAATGGGTGTTGAAGGGATAAAATAGAGTAAAATAAGGGAGTTGTTAATTCAAATTTGTGGCTTGTAGTGGTTCTAGGAAGTGGCCGGTTGTGGGAGTCTTCAAGAGAGGGGGTATGGCGATTTTGGAAGTATTAGGGAGGAGAATGCCGTTTGTTCTTAGGCATTTTTGAGTACTTTCGGCCACCTTTTGTTTGTGAAAAGTTGATTTTCTCTTAGCAAACTCTCCCATTTTGCTTCTTGAAACCGAAAATCCCAAGTAACCTTTACCATTGCGAAACTTCATTTGTTTCTCTCTTAATTTTTCTTTTGTAGTCGAATGCTATTTGGGTTCTCAAGCCTTTGCTGATTTTGCTTCCTCTTCTACTCTTGGGCAACCATATACTCACTATCTCCTCTTTTCTTTTCCATTGGTGTTGCGAAACTAATAACCCTCTTCATTCATACTTTCTTTCTCCCTTTCTTGAAACTTTGGTGCCAAAATTTACTTGATTATCCTAGCCGAACCTTCCCTACTCTTGTGTGCCGAATCTCTCTTTTCTAGGTGCTGTCACCTTGGCCGAATAGTAGGGGTGGTGTGGCTCATTTTTGGGGTTTCATTTCCAATCGTTGGTGAAGGGCATCCGGGTTTCGAAGCAGTCAAGCGTAGCCTCAGTGCTTTGGTCGATTGTTGAGTAAGTAGTGGTAAGGGATTATTTTAGCAGTCTTTTGGTTGGTATTCGTTTAAGCCTAAGGCTATTACTTTTGGTTGGTTGTCGATTGTAGGCAAGTAAAGCAAGAGCACTTGGTGGTGGGCTAGTGTGCAAGAGCGTGTAGGAGCGAGGTTGTTAGATCGATTCTTGGTTAAGGCTTACAGGTGTGTACACACACACACTCTTCTAGTAATTTATGTGCTTATTAAATTGTGTGTATTTACACACTTATCTGTTATGGTATTTATATATATGATGTGTGGTTGGTTCCATGGAAAGGTGGATTGAATACCATTATGGTATAGGCACGGGTCGTAAGTCCTGTTATGATGCTTTTAGTAAGCATAATGTATCATACGTGTGCTATGATATTGGATGGTGATAAATAATATGTATGTTACTAATCAAGCATGTGGGTATAAGTCCGTTAAAAAGCATATCATTATCTATGTGGGTTGTATGCAGTGGAGGCGGTGATATTTTGTCTTGTGAGCACCAAGTGTTTTGGTAACACACTGTGACTACGGTCACCAGAGGTTTGGTACCTCCAGAGGTTTGGCACCTCATAGCGACTTATCCCTGTGGTTAACACCACCGTGGGTTGGCCCCACTTTTGAGACACGGATCGTCTGCCAGTGATTTGGTATCACACGATGGGTTGGCCCCATCAATTGATTTGTGACTTGGTCACCGGTGTTTTGGTAACACACTTCGTGTCTTCGGACACCAGAGGTTTGGCACCTCCAGTGATTTGGCATCACATCTGTGACTATACGTCACCAGTGGTTTGGCACCACCAGTGGTTTGGTACCACACGGGGTAGAAAAGGTGTATGGACGGTTAGGATTGGGTGCATATGATTTGGATGCATGATGATCATGATTATGTCCGAATGTGATATTTTGCTAATTAGGGAAAAAGGGTAGCACATCGAGTCTTGGTGACTCACCTTTTCCTTTAACATTTTCGAGTAGTGCATAAAGTGGACCGGGATCGGAGAGGACAAGGTGGCCCATGTCAAGATGAAGATTTATTATATTATGCTTGTTTTCGATATAAGTATTTTATTTGAATTTGTTGGGTTGTAACAAAGGCCATTTTATGTTTTGGTATTACTTTAACTACGGTTTATTTAAATTAAATTGCTATGTGAAAATGAGTTTAATCCAAGCAACCTATTTATGAAGAATGTGGTTAATAAAGTTTTTCTAATTCGGTCAATTTATAACTTCAAAGTTTTCATAAGGTAATAATCGAATAAAGTTTTTAAAAAAAAACAATAATTTCTTTCATGCTTTATGCTAAGTAAACAAAGATTTTCAACCGTCTTTTCCACAATAACATAACTTGATTCGGTCGTAACTAATGGGTCGGGTTTAGGGATGTTCTGATTTGGTATCGAGCCAGTTCAAAACTCGACTTTGAGGTTTGGGCTCAAAGCGATTTTCAAAATGGGCTTTTCAAATGTGGGCTTTTATAAAAGTTTTTTCAGTTATTCGCATGGCACTGTACCTCAATTCAAGTCCACTGTAAGTACTTCAACTCTTTTGAAGTGATTTGTTTGTATGAATTAATTTGGGCTTAGTTTGGGCTCGTAGAATAGAATAATAGGAACTGTTGGACCTTGGGATTAGACTACTCAAACAATGGCATAAGACTTAAAGCTCTTAAACAAACACGTGAAGAAAGTCGCCGAGTTAAGGTGTGGCAACCTGTATGCATGTCTAGGATTGGATCCGGAAGAGCACGGTACCTAAGCTAAGTCCTCGTGACTCACCTCCTCTTGCGGGAATCCTACAGTGCGTAGCTAGGGTTCACCTTAACCAAGAGGACTTGTTCAGAGGCCAAACCGATTAATAAAACCGAAAGGATTAGCCTTCTTGTTTTAAAATCCTTAGTTTTAAAATTTTCAAACTTACCTCTCGGTTTGTAAACCCTAAATCGGTTTTGGAAAACATTTTCTCGATTTACCAAAATTACCAAATTGCCTAGTGGCAAAATTACAAAAAATGCCCTCAGATTATAAAATTACCACACTATCCTCAACTCTTGTTCAAATGATTTTTACTTTGAAAATATTAAAATCTCTAGTTTTCAAAATAGCAATATACCTCGGTTTGGGAAAATTTTGAAAATACCCTCGGTTGATAAAATTACCAAATGCCCTTGGTTTCTAAATTTTCTCTCAACTTTTCTTGAAATATTCTGTTTTACTAAATATCGAAAACCCTATTTTATGAAATACAATGGTATTCCGATTTGGAGAATTCTGAAAATGCCCATGATTTCCAAAATTACGAAAATGACCTTACTTTTTGGAATTTTTGCAACACACTTTGTTTGAGAAACAAAATTTTCAAGACGACCCACGAGATTTTGTAAATTTTGAAGTTGGAAAACTATTTTCAAAATTGACTCGAGTTATTACCAAAATACCTCTACGGAAAATGACGAGATTACCCACAGGTAGGAAGGAAACTTGATTGCTCGAAGAACTACTCTCAAAACTTCTTTTCATAAAATTTGCTCGTGGATAAATAGTGGAACCAAATTTCTAATGCATAAAATTTCTAATCGATTAGATCGGTATTAGATATAAGTTCTAGGGGCGTGGTCGTATTTTTCGTGGACGTGGTAGAGGCAGTTTTGGTGACTGTTTGTTTTGTTGCTCGTAAGGTATGTTAGCTCTTTAAGATCAGAGTGCGCAGCCATAGCGTAGTGGGAGGAACTGGATTGTTAGTTTAGACAAGTAATTTCGAGGACTAAATTATTTTAAGGAGGGTAGAATTGTAACACCTCGGTTAGGGGCTATCTGGTTTGAGTATAATGTAGGTGTTGGAAGGTTCTTGGGTGTGCTTGGATGTGTTTTGGGGTTTTAGAATGTTTGGATGAAAGGAAGGCTTCAAAATAAATTTAGATTTTAGGGGAAAAGGAATTGGGCCAAGGAGGCCTTAAGATTAATTTTTGGTAATTTTTGGCACAAGTAAGGCTTTGCAAAGTGGTGTCTGCTGTGACTTAAAGGGTTGGAGGTAGCGCCTTTGAGGGTCTTAGGTTCGATCCAAGAAGGCAGCAGTTGGGTTTTAATTTTGGATCTTGGCCGTACAAGGTGGGAGGCCTTAAAAGGAGTGGGGCGTGTTTTGACGCAAGCAAAGAATTGTCCAAGTGGTTCTGTCTTGAACTTAGGGGCTAGAGTGCTGCGCGTGGTTACCGGTTCGAGCGACGGAAGTAGCTTTTTCGTGTTTTATTTTTCTTATGCGGCTAGGGGCTTGAGTAGGAAGCCTTTAAAGATTAAATGGTGTGGCTTTATGTCATAAAAGGTAGGTTGGCCAAATGGTGCAGGCGCTTAAAGGAGGTCATGCATGTGTCTTGGTTTCAATCTCAAAGAATTGCAAGTGGGTTCTATTTTTTTTTTTGGCGTGAAATGGAGTGGCTCGCACATGGTTTTTGTTTCTTTGTTGAACATCCCATTTGGAGGGAATTGAGGGCACACGGCTTCCTTTGTTTTAGTTTTTTTATTGATTGATAGGATTTTTAAATTGGGATAATGATTAGTTTAATTTGTTTATGGAATTAATTTGGATGGGGATAAATATTAGATTATTTTAGTTAGTTGAATGGGTGTTGAAGGGATAAAATAGAGTAAAATAAGGAGTTGTTAACTCAAATTTGTGGCTTGTAGTGGTTCTAGGAAGTGGCGGTTGTGGGAGTCTTCAAGAGAGGGGGTATGGCCGATTTTTGGAAGTATTAGGGAGGGAGAATGCCGTTTGTTCTTAGGCATTTTTGAGTACTTTCGGCCAGCCTTTTGTTTGTGCACCAAAAGTTGATTTTCTCTTAGCAAACTCTCCCATTTTTGCTTCTTGAAACCGAAAATCCCAAGTAACCTTTACCATTGCCGAAACTTCATTTGTTTCTCTCTTAATTTTTCTTTTGTAGTCGAATGCTATTTGGGTTCTCAAGCCTTTGCTTATTTTTGCTTCCTCTTCTACTCTTGGCCGAACCATATACTCACTATCTCCCTCTTTTCTTTTCCATTGGTGTTAAGCCGAAACTAATAACCCTCTTCGTTCATACTTTCTTTCTCCCTTTCTTGAAACTTTGGTGCCGAAATTTACTTGATTATCCTAGCCGAACCTTCCCTACTCTTGTGTGCCGAATCTCCCTTTTCTAGGTGCTGTCACCTTGGCCGAATAGTAGGGGTGGTGTGGCTCATTTTTGGGGTTTCATTTCCAATCGTTGGTGAAGGGCATCCGGGTTTCGAAGCAGTCAAGCGTAGCCTCAGTGCTTTGGTCGATTGTTGAGTAAGTAGTGGTAAGGGATTATTTTAGCAGTCTTTTGGTTGGTATTCGTTTAAGCCTAAGGCTATTACTTTTGGTTGGTTGTCGATTGTAGGCAAGTAAAGCAAGAGCACTTGGTGGTGGGCTAGTGTGCAAGAGCGTGTAGGAGCGAGGTTGTTAGATCGATTCTTGGTTAAGGCTTACAGTGTGTACACACACACTCTTCTAGTAATTTATGTGCTTATTAAATTGTGTGTATTTACACACTTATCTATTATGGTATTTATATATATGATGTGTGTGGTTGGTTCCATGGAAAGGTGGATTGAATACCATTATGGTATAGGGCACGGGGTCAGGTAAGTCCCTGTTATGATGCTTTTGGTAAGCATAATGTATCTATTATGTGTGCTATGATATTGGATGGTCGATAAATAATATGTATGTTACTAATCAAGCATGTGGGTATAAGTCCGTTAAAAGCATATCATTATCTATGTGGGTTGTGCAGTGGGGGCGGTGATATTTTGTCTTGACGAGCACCAAGTGTTTTGGTAACACCTGTGACTACGGTCACCAGAGGTTTGGTACCTCCAGAGGTTTGGCACCTCATAGCGACTTATCCACGTGGTTAACACCACCGTGGGTTGGCCCCACTTTTGAGACACGGATCGCCCGCCGTTGATTTGGTATCACACGATGGGTTGGCCCCATCAATTGATTTGTGACTTGGTCACCAAGTGTTTTGGTAACACACTTCTTATTTAAATTAAACTCAATCAACAATAAATGTCTTTCCATAAGGTAATAACGTGCTTTCAAATTCAAGTATGCAACATCTAACCAGATGTCTTTGAATAGGGTTTGAATGATTCATAAACTCAATCAATATTCGGATTGACCATTTGTTTGCAGATGAAAAGCAGTAGGAAATGCAGTTTTGTGCCTAAAGTATCTTGTAATTTCTTCCAAAATTGTGAGGTAAATCTTGGATCTCTGTCAGACACTATAGATAATGGTACTCTGTGCAATCTCACAATCTCATCAATATACAATTCAACCAACTTATCCAAAGAATAATTGGTTCTCATCGAAATGAAATGAGCTGATTTCGTCAATCTATCAACTATCACCCAAATTGCATCTTTCTTGCTCAGAGATAAGGGCAAACCCGACACAAAGTCCATCGTAATCCTTCCTATTTCCACTTAGGAATCATAATCTATTGCAATAAACCGAATGGAACTTGATGTTCAGCCTTAACTAGCTGACAAACTAAACATTTCGACACAAAGTCAGAAATATCTCTCTTCATACCATGCCACCAGTAGAATTGTTTCAAATTATTATACATTTTTGTACTCCCCGGATGTACAGTCAAATGACCATTGTGAGCTTCAGTCAAAATCATTTGAATCAACTCTGAATTTCTCGGAATGCAAATCCGATCTCTGAATCTCAAACAATCATTATTATCAACTCGAAATTCTCATACAGCATCAAAATCACACTGAACTCTTTTTGCTAACAACTCATTATCAATCTTTTGAGCATCACAAATATGCTGTAAAAGCAACGATTTTACTTTCAATTCAGCTACAACCGCATTAGAATCACACAAATCTTTCTAATTACTCAAAGCTCGCATAGCGTATAATGATTTTTGACTCAAGGCATCAGCTACAACATTAGCTTTACCCGGGTGGTAATCTATCACAAGTTCGTAGTCTTTCAACAATTCTAACCATCTTCTCTGTCGCAAGGTCAAATCTTTCTAAGTCATCAAATACTTTAAACTTTTATGATCAGTATATATGTGACATTTTTCACCGAATAAATAGTGACGCCAAATCTTCAATGCAAATACAATCACAGCCAATTCAAGATCATGCATTCGATAATTATTTTCATGTGGTTTTAACTGTCTCGAAGCATAAGCGACGGCTTTTCCTTCTTGCATCAGCACACAGCCCAAACCATTCAACCATGCATCACTATAAACTATAAACTCTTTGCCTGATTCAAGTTGAATCAACACCTAGCACTTCTGTTAACAATACCTTCAACTGTTCAAAACTCTGCTGACACTTTTTTGACCACTCAAATCTAGCATCCTTCTGTAGCAGCTTTGTCAAAGGAGTCGCAATCATTGAGAAGCCTTTCACAAATCGTCTATAATATCCCGCTAGTCCCAAAAAACTACGGATTTTAGACACATTTCTCGGAGGCTTCCACTCCAAAATAGCAGAGATTTTATGCGGATTGACTCGTATCCCAGTAGTGGATACAATATGCCCTAGAAAATTGACCTCAAGCAACCAAAATTCGCACTTACTAAACTTTGCATACAACTGTTTCTCACGCAGAGTTTGTAACACGATTCTCAAATGCTCGGCATGCTGCGTCTCATCACATGAATAGATCAAAATATCATCAATGAACACCACCATGAAGCGATCCAAATATGGTCTGAATATCCGATTCATCAAATCCATAAACATTGCAGGGGCATTTGTTAGTCCAAAAGGCATCACTAAGAATTCATAATGTCCATACCTTGTTCTGAAGGCAGTTTTCAGCACATCTAATTCTCTAACTCTCAATTGATAGTAGCCCAATCTCAAATCTATCTTAGAAAATACTATAGCTCCTCTCAACTGATCAAACAAATCATTGATCCGAGGTAATGGATATTTGTTCTTTATCGTCACTTTGTTCAATTGTCGATAATCAATACACATTCTCATAGTTTCATCTTTCCTTTTCACAAATAATACAGGAGCTCCCCAGGGTGAAGAATTAGTCGTGCAAATCCTCTGTCAGTCAATTCTTGCAACTGAGATTTCAACTCTTTCAATTCTGTTGGTGTCATTTTATATGGAGTTACCAAAATAGAAGTAGTTTCCGGCACAAACTCAATACCGAATTTGACTTCTCTAATCAGAGGTAACCCCGGTAACTCTTCTGGAAACACATCTGGAAACTCACTTATCATAGGTACAAATTCAACTTTCCTTTTCGACACTTTTGTATCAATCACGTACTCCAAATAAGCTTCACACCCCTTTTTTGCATAGTTCATAGCTTTCATTACGGATACAACAGCTGGTAATCCTTTCATACCACTAGACTCAATTTGAACTATCTCACCATTCTGACTCTTCAATTCAACATTCTTTCTCTTACAATTCACAATGGCATTATGCAAAGTGAGCCAGTCCATTCCCAGAATTATGTCAAATTCATTAAATGGTAGCAACATTAAATTGACCAAAAACATAAATCACAAAACATCAACGGGCAATTCTTGCACACCTTATTCACCAAAACACACTTGCCTAAGGGGTTCGATACTCTAATCACAAATTCAGTACACTCAACAGGTAGAGTCTTATTTAATATTAAATTCATACACACATAAGAATGAGTCGATCCTTGATCTATCAATGCAATGACATCAGTATCAAATAAAGTGAAAGTACCAGTGATCACGTCTGGAGATGATGCTTCCTCTCGTGCACATATAGCATAGGCTCGGGTAGGTGCTCTCGCTTCTGACCTCACAGCTGTATCAGTTATTCCTCTCTGGCTTTCGCTCATAATTCTGATATTTTTGGGTGGTCTACCCCTGGTTGTCACATTACTCGGTCTTTCATTCTGAACATTTTCTTCTTCGACCATCTTTGGGCAATCTCGGATGAAATGATCTCGGGATCCACACTTATAGCATGTTCTATTGTTATACTTGCCCCAGCAGTCTCCCACATGTCATCTCCCACATTGTCTACATTAGGGTTTGTTACTCTTAACACTGCCAACACTTGTTTTATTCGGAGCTTGAATTTGTAAACCAGTACCCTGTCTCGAACGATCTTTATTTGGATGTCCAAACGAGGCATTTAAACAATTGCTTGCATCTTTATATATCTTGGCTAAAGATTGAGAGAACTTATTCATCGATCTATTTCTTTCATCACGAGCCTTAGAATCAGCTTTCTTCTTTTCTTTACCGAGCTCCTTAGCATTGCATGCTCTTTCGACTAATACAACAAATTCATTTATATCCAATATTCCAACCAACAACTTAATGTCTTCATTCAATACCTCTATAAAATGTTTACACATAGTAGCTTCAGTCGAAACACATTCCCTTGCGTATTGACTCAATCTTACGAATTCCCTTTCGTACTCGAGAATAGAAAACTACCGATTCAATTCTAAAAACTCCTTACGTTTCTGATCAACAAAGCGTTGACTGATATACTTCTTTCTAAACTCGAATTGAAAGAAGTCCCAAGTTATTATGTTCCTTGGAACTACAGATATCAACGTTTTCCACCAATTCTAAGTCGTGTCTCTCAACAAGGAAACTGTACACTTAATGCACTCTTCAGGGTTCAGTGACATCTCATCAAATACTCTGATTGTATTTTCAAGCCAAAACTTGCTCTCAAAGATCATCATCACCACTACCCTAAACTCTTTGGCCCCATACTTCTGAATCTTATCTACAAGTGGTTTATTCAATCTGTTCAGATCTACAACTTGTGGCACAATAGGTACTTGCAGGGGTGGAGGTTGTAGAGCAGTCAGATTTGTTCTAACAAACTTTGAAAACCATTCACTCATCATACGGAAGAAGGATTGCTTAGCCTCACCTCCTTCACCACTATCATTTAGCCTAAATGTGGTCGGCGCTGTCCCTTGAGCGGGAGCAGGTGCATTACTCTCTACATCATCAGCAACTGCTCGATCGGGATCCATTACTATATTAAAACACATTTCAACTATCAGATTTCATCACACTATCACAATTTCACAATATGGCATGTATAGCTAGACTCACACATGCTACGTTAGTCTGAGAATCGGCTAAACCGTAGCTCTGATACCAATAAAATGTAACACCCTTTTCCCGAGACCGTCGCGAATAAGGTTTAAAGGCATTATCAAACAATAAGATCATTTTACATCGCATTTACGACACAAAGTCAATCATCATCAAACACATTCATATACAATCATAGTGTCCCTTAAATGAGTCATCGAGACTCTAAACAAGCTTATAAATCGAGTCAAGACTAAACCAAAACACATATAAAACCTCATGAAAAATTGTAACTTTTCTTAAATACAGGGGAGACACGCCCGTAGGGATAGGTCGTGCCTCTCCCACAGCTACATGACACACTCGTGTGACCTCCCCGTGGTTACTTACTGCCAAAATCAACACTGCTAACGAGCACGCCCGTGTGCTATTGCCGTGTATTATAAGTCATATTCTGCCATTTCTCGCACGAACTGAAGGCACACCTGTGCCATAATAGTGTGCAGTTTATGTCACCATCTGCCAATTTACCCACGGTCTAAGGCACGCCCGTGTGCCCCAGCCGTGTGACATTATAGGCCATTTTGCAAACTCAAAATGCCACCCATAAGGGTCCAACCTACAAGCCATACAACCTAAACATTTCATGCTCCTATTATCACCATAAACATACCAATATTGTCATTCCACTCATGCATCCAATTTCAACTATATTTATACTAAATTCAATACCAATACTTATTCTATCACAAGCATAATTCATTCCCAATTTCACTAACCCCTATTAGTCTTTATCAACACAAAGTTACCACTTGATAACAATTTATCAATCCACTAATCATGCCAAAAGATGCATCACACATATCACATTCATTCATGCCCAACCTATCACATATCTAGCCACATCTCATGCCTAATTACAATCTCAAACATAATTCAATTAACTAGCCCATACATACCATATTCTAGCTTTATACATCTTTCCAAAAGTACCAAAAAAGAATGCCGATAGTGTGAATGAGAAGCTGACGTTCCCAGATCCGAGCTAGCTTTACTGGCACTGCAAGGCAGAGAAACAAATCACACAGTAAGCTTTCCAAAGCTTAGTAAGTCCGATATACAATACTATATCTCATCAAACCAAACTAAAGTAAGTATTAAGCATCACATAGATCAGTTATCTCACATTCACATCATTTCATTCATATCTAAAATACGCATTCATTCCACCATAGCTTGTTTATAATTCATCAACCACAAAGGTTAATTACATACCTTAGCTAACACTTAGTTATTCTACCTCTAAGCTATTCAATGCTCGATATTACATGTTGATCTTCATTTGATATTCGTTCAAAGTAACCGCACACTCAGTGCCACATACATATCCGAAGTATAATTGTTGTCGCATACTTAGTGCCTATTCTTTTAACCAACTCATCTTGGTGTCGCACACACAGTGCCAATTCAATAAGCTGAAGCTTTCATAACATCGTACACATAGTGCTATTCATTTCTATTTCGATTTCAATTTCGCACACTTAGTGCCATCAACTACAATCGTGCACATAGCAACTCATTTTCATACACATGAACATATTCATTTCATATTTATAAAACATAACTCAAATACATGTATGATATCCGAACTTACCTCGGACGTCGAACTATCTATACAGTCGATTAATCGAGCACTTTATCTTTGCCTCGATCTTGATCTGAACCTCTCCTATCTTGGTCTAAACACATTCAAATTCACTCCATTCAATCGTCAATTCATTCATTTTAATCCAAACACACATATTTAGGGTATTTTACAAAATAGCCCTCACATTTTCTCATTTCAACACTTTAGTCCCTATCTCACAAAATCATAAAATATTCAAAATTTCTTTACACTATGCTTAGGCTGAATTCTCTTTAGTCTCATAGGAGTCCACACATTTCATTTATTTCACATTTTAATCCTCCAATTTCTCATTTTCACAATTTAGCTCAAATTACTCAATTTCATCAAAATTTCAAATACAAACTATGTTAACCCAACATTAAACTTTTATAATCCACTAACTATCATCACAAAGCTCATATATTCAACAATGGCATATCTCAAAATAACCATCATTTTCTAAAATTTAAGCATGGGTTAGCTAGAGCACAAAGCAACGATTACGAAAACATAGAAAATTATCAAAAACCGAGCTAAGATCACATACCAATTTGTGCCTAAGCTTGCCGAAACTTCAAAGCTTCCTAGCCCTCCTTTCTTTTCTATTTTCGGTGAGTAATAAAATGAATACTCATCTTCTTTCATGATTTGTTTTACTAATCTCTTATTATTAATTCAATTACCATGTTAGCCTTTAATAAAAACATATTATATTACATTTTAGTTGGTTAAAATGTCCATCCACCATCCACTAAGTACATATTGGTTAAATTGCATCATAAAGCCTCCATATTTAAAAGACAACAACACTTAGATACTTATAAATTAGCACATAGCTTTTACTCTGTACGCGATTAGGTCATTTCTCTTAATTCGACCCCAAAACGATCAAATCATCACACAGAATTTTCATGCAGACTATATCTCATACTATTCATACAAAAAATGGTATTAAATTAACATTTTGACCTCAGATTTGTGGTCTCAAACCACTATTCCGACTAGGGTCTAAACCGGGCTATTACTATTTTAATTTAGTTCCTATTTGAATGCTGCATTCAACAACTTGGGTAAATTGTGTTTTTAATTCTTTGTGGTTTACGCGCATTGTGATTTAGTCCTTAATTTTGTTCCAATGTTTTTTTATATTTATTAATGACCCTTTTAGTTTATATTTATTTCAATTGAGACTATTTATTTTAATTTTTGTAATTCTTTCATTTTCTTTAAAAATTTATTTATTATTCATCTCTATTTTGAATCATTTTTTGATTTTGCATTATTATAGCTTGTTATTTTATACTATATATATATATATATATATATATATATATATATATAAATTTGTATTATTTTATAATTTGTCCATTTTAAAATCCTCTTTTATATTTTGCTATGTTTTAAAGATTTACATGATATTTAATTTAATGCTATTATACTTACATATACATAATTATTTTTATTCTAAGTATATATTATTGATTTCATATTATTTTATGTAAATATTTTCTTTTAAATTTATTTACATATATGTATATATATATCTTCTTTTAAATCTATTTATGTATGTAATTTGTTCTTTAAAGGACCCTATTTTAAATTAGATATTTATTTATTCCAAACACTTTCATATATCATTATTATTTTTATATATACATTATTTATATCAAGTTTTTTTATTACATGTGTGTTATTTAGATTGACACATATTATTTTATATATATCATTTGCTTATTTACTTTAAAATTTGCTATATTGTGTTAATTTGGTTGTCATTGTATGTACCCAAATTCGTTCCTTTCAAATTTCATATTATAGTCATTCATTTGTATAATATTTTATCCATGTATATTATTCCATGTTTGTAACTTTGCTTTTTTCTTATTATTGCATTGTGTTTCTTGTTATTATTTTTTTTTTTGATTGTTTTCTGTCTTGTTGTTGAAAATTGAAAATCTGATTTGAAAATTTACGATCCTATTATTGCATTTGTTTGTATTGTTATTTCATAATTACTGTGGTTTGAGGCTCGCATCATATTGCATAGGGACCATTTTGGTCTTATCCTTTTAAGTGGGAGTGAGAAGCTACTCCTTCGTGAGGTTTTCACCTCCGTGCAGGATAGTGGATCGCTTTTGGGATACATCCGTACCTATGTCTTCGTGAGATTTTCATCTCCGTGCAGCCATAGGGAAATGTATTCCTCTGAACTGAACTCGGCCCGTATGAGCCTATAATGGGTAAGGATCGAGGAATTTGCTGGTTCGGGTACCGTTCTTTAGAACCAAACCACATATAGTGAACCCTAGGAGCCCATTTTAGGTAGAACTATGTTGAACCCTAGCAGTCACCTAGATAGGTGTTTGACTATTTTCTGTTTGATTTGATTTTTACCATATCTATACGATACTAACGTGTTTTCTTCTGTTTATGACTACATTGCATCATCATAAAAAGGAGGTACTGTAACATCCCAAATTTGGGCCTAGTAGATTTGGGCCTATTGGGTTGTAACGCCTCAAAAATCTCGAAACTTTTAATTTCTATGCATGGGAGTTAATATGGATGTGTAGCACTTAGAATAATAATATTAAGGTATTATCAGGATTATTTGAAGCCTTAGAGTTAGGGGAGACCATAGGAAAATTTTATGTTCTTACTTAGTGGACCCTAGTCTCAGGCATGAGGTCTCATATGCAGATTAAGAAAAAAGAGGACACAAAAATGGGCTCAGGTTTGGGTTGAGGCCCTAATTAAGTTTTTTGTTTGGGCACTATAAGGTTAAAAGGGTAGCATCTGTGTTTAAAACACCAAAGTGGGCTGGTGGCCTAATATTAAGTGACGCTGCAAGGGAGCTAGAGGGTGCCGTCACTAGCAGTTGAAAGAGGCCCAAGTTTGGCCGCAAGGAGCCCATGTCTTTGGGCCAATTTTGACACTTAAAAGAGCAAGGAGGAATGGATGGGATTAAGGCTTATTTTTAGGAGGGATTTAATGATAATATTGTGCTGATAATAGAAGAAAGTGGTGGTGTTATCTAGGAGTGTTTTGAAGGTGTGAAGAGATTTAGATGAAGGAAAAAAGTTAGGAGCTATCTGTTGAGAGCAGAGTTGGCCGAAATTCCATCACCTAGAGGAGTAAAGAAACCGGTTTCTAATAGCCATAAGGGGTGCCAAATTTTCTATAAATAGGGGGAATAGCTCATCAATTTCAGCATTTGAACCCTACTTTTTTTTCACTCTTTATGCCGAAATTCTCAGTCTCTCCCTCCACAATTTCTGTCAACTTTCTTTCAAAAAGCTGAAAATCACCACCTTCTTCACCTTTTCTTTTTTCTTTGAAATTTCCTATTAGCCAAATCTTCTGATCTCCATTGTTATTCTTCTCTCATTCACTAAAAGCCAAAACTACGATCTTGTTTGTTCTTGTAGCCGAAATCTCTAAGCCTTTCCTTGATTTCTTTTTACTTTCTTTCTAAGCCAAAGCCGAAACACTTTACTCAGACCTTCTAAAAGCCGAAAGAGCATTAGTTCATCTTTTTCAGGATTTTCATAAAAGCTAAAATCCCTAGATCTCATCTCTGTGTTTGCCGAATTCTCTCTGAGGTGTCTGCTTGTGCCAAATCTTGAAGGAAACTCAGGAGGAGTCAATCGTTCAGATCTCTAAGTCGGTGTTCAGTAACACTCGAATCGTGTTACTTTTGAGATTTCAAGGGGAGGCCAAATCTTCATGTTTTTTCAGTTTTTCTTGAACCAAGTTATAGACTGAGGATAGTAGATCCGGATAGCAGGGATATCGACTAAGAGTATAGTACTATGCGATATCAGGTGTGTTACTTTCCACACCATCTAGATTGTTTGTTAATACATGTATATAAATCTTCTATGTTCTATTAAAAGCTAAAATCTCAGCATTATGGTTGAAACCCGAGGAGGGTAAAAGCGAATCACCAGGTTAGTGATCTCAGTCATTCCTAAAGTGAATGTTCCTATTAAGATGTCATATGTGATAAGTATGCTGATTTCTGTAATTGCATGGGGTTGGGATTGATGAAAGGGGAAGTGTTCTGTTGTAGTGGCTTATGCCATGATCTGTTGTAGTGGCTTTTTGCCATGATCTGTTGTAGTGGCTTATGCCATGATCTATTGTAGTTGCTTATGCCATGATCTGTTGTAGTGGCTTATGCCATGATCTGTTGTAGTGGCTTATGTCATGATCTGTTGTAGTGGCTTTTTGTCGTGATCTGTTGTAGTGGCTATTGCCATGATCTGACGATGAGCAGCACGAATGCCATCAATGGTGTGTAGCGGTGTGGGTTGATTGTAGAAATCCCCAATCTGTGATTGGCAGGTAAGGGTGGTGTGTATCGGATGGAAACCTAGGATTGGGTTGGGCTTTGCATAAATTTTATTACATGATATCTGTTATTCTGATCTGTGGGGCTAAGGCCCAATCTGATAGTGCGTGAGGGTTGCACACTGAATCTCGCGACTCACCCTATTATTTAACAACTTTTAGGTAGCACCTAGTGCATCAAACCAGGCTGGAGAGGGGCGCAAGGTGGCCATGCGAGAGATTCTATGTTACAGCAAGAAGACTTCATTTAGTTTATTTATTTTTAATATTTTTAATTAATGGGTTTTATATTTTGTTGTAATAAGGCCACGGGCCGTTAGCTTTATATTTCGGTTCAGTTTTTATTTTGGGCTTTTATTATTATTATCAGACATTTTAAGTTTACACTTTTTTTTCTAAGGCATGTATTTAAGTTTCGGTTTTTAATTCATAGAAACATCTCATAGAATTTATAGCTTATCTAAATTATCAACCTATTAAATTTTATAAAAGGTTAAACTTTAGGAAAATATTTTCCAAAAATGCGACATGTTTTTACTAATTCTTCTTAGTGGCATGCCAGATCCGGTCATAGTGTTTGGGTCGGGTTTGGGATGTTACAAATTGTATCAAAGCTCGGTTCAAAACTCAACTTTGAGGTTTTTGGGCTTAAAATGTTTTCTAAAGATGGGTTTTAGAAACATGCATGTTTATAAATAGTACAGGGTTGTTTTCTCGGCATGGCACCTGCGCCTCTGGCCCAAGTCTGCCAGGTAAGTATTCTGAACTCACTGTGTGATATATATATCTATATGTGGGCTTGATGGGCTTTAAGGGACGTAGACTATCTTAGCTAGAACTTGATGAACTTTAGGCCTAGTTTACATCATACTTTTCAACTTCCATAAAACTTAAACTAATTAAACAAACCCGAGGAATAAGTCACTGAGCTAAGGTGTGGCAACAGGCATACGCATGTCTAGGATTGGATTCAGGGAGAGCTTGGTATTTAAGCAGTCCTAGTGACTCACCTCCTCTTTTTTGGAATCCTACAGTGCGTGGTACTGCTCACCCTAGCCATGAAGACTTGTTGATGGGCCAAAATTTATAATTAAAACCCGAAAGGATCACCACCTATTTTGTAAAATTACTAAAATAACCTCTAGTTTTAAAAATTTCCAAATTTCCCCTGATTTGTAAAATGACCAAAATACCCCTGGTTTAAAATGAAATTACCAAAATACCCCTGATTTGCAAAATTATCGAAATACCCCCAGTTTGTAAAATTATCAAAATACCCCTAGATTGTGAAATTACCAAAATACCCTTATTTTGAAACATCACCAAGATACACTATTTTGAAAAAAAATTATGAAAATACCCCTATAGGTAAAATTACAAAAATACCCTTGGGTATTGAAATGACAAAAATACCCCTAGGTGGTGAATGTAAGTTTATAAGTCTATTTTTATGATTGATGTGTGCTGAATGTTGACTGAAGGTGAACTCTAGGACTAGGAACTAAACCCGTAGATAGAATTCGAATTCGAAAGAACTACTATAGAAATGATTTTACATAAGACTGTTCGCGGTTAATAAGTGGGAAGAATTAATTATTCATAAAACTCTTAATCATATAAGCGTCGATCAAAAGAATGAGTACAAGGGGACTAAGACGCTCCAGATGCGAATAATGGTGCGTACCCTACTCTAGTATATTGAGTGTTTATTTTTTTAAAAATTAGAATGCGCAGCTGAAACGTAGTGATGAGACTTAGGTAGTACAATTGATAGTTAGTTGAAAATTTCGAGGACGAAATTTCTTTAAGGGGATAGAACTGTAACATCCCGAATTTGGGCCTAGTAGATTTGGGCCTATTGGGTTGTAACGCCCCAAAAATCTCGAAACTTTTAATTTCTGTGCATGGGAGTTAATATGGATGAGTAGAACTTAGAATAATAATATTAAGGTATTATCGGGATTATTTAAAGCCTTAGATTTAGGGGAGACCATAGGAAAAATTTATGTTCTTACTTAGTGGACCCTAGTCTTGGGCATGAGGCCTCATAAAGATTAAGAAAAAGAGGACACAAAATGGGCTCAGTTTGGGTTGAGGCCCTAATTAAGTTTTCTATTTGGGCACTATAGGGTTAAAAGGGTAGCATCTGTGTTTAAAACACCAAAGTGGGCTGGTGGCCCAATATTAAGTGTGATTTGCAAGGGAGCTAGAGGGTGGTGTCACTAGTAGTTGAAAGAGGCCCAAGTTTGGCGCAAGGAGCCCATGTCTTTGGGCTAATTTCGGTACTTAAAAGAGCAAGGAGGAATGGACGGCATTAAGGCTTATTTTTAGGAGGGATTTAATGATAATATTGTGCTAATAATAGAACAAAGAGGTGGTGTTACCTAGGAGTCTTTTGAAGGTGTGAAGAGATTTACATAAAGGAGAAAAGTTAGAGCTATCTCACGAGAGCGAGTTGGCCGAAATTCCATCACCTAGAGGAGTAAAGAAATCGGTTTCTAATAGCCATAGGGGTGCCAATTTTCTATAAATAGGGGAATATCTCATCAATTTGACATTTGAACCCTACTTTTCTTCATTCTTTGTGCCAAAATTCTCGTCTCTCCTCCACAATTTCATCAACTTTCTTTCAAAAGCCAAAATCACAACCTCCTTCACCCTTTCTTCTTTCTTTGAAATTTCCTGTTAGCCGAATCTTCTGATCTCCATTGTTATCCTTCTTCTATTCACTAAAAGATGAAACTACGTTCTTGTTTGTTCTTGTAGCCGAAATCTCTAAGCCTTTCCTTGATTTCATTTTACTTTCTTTCTAAGCCAAAGCCGAAACACTTTAGTCAGACCTTCTAAAAGCCGAAAGAGCATCAGTTCATCTTTTTCAGGATTTTTATAAAAGCTGAAATCCCTAGATCTCATCTCCTATGTTTTCTAAATTCTCTCTAAGGTTTCTGCTTGTGCCGAATCTTGAAGGAAACTCAGGAGGAGTCAATCGCTTAGATCTCTAAGTCGGGGTTTAGTAACACTCAGATTGTGTTACTTTCGGGATTTCAAGGGGAGGCCAAATCTTCGTGTTTTTTGGTTTTTCTTGAACCAAGTTATAGACTGAGGATAGTAGATCTGGATAGCAGGGATATCGACTAAGAGTATAGTACTACACGATATCAGGTGTGTAACTTTCCACACCATCTAGATTGTTTGTTAATACATGTATATAAATCTGCTATGTTCTGTTAAAAGTTGAAATCCGGCATTATGGTTGAAGCCCGAGGAGGGTAAAAGCGAATCACCAGGTTAGTGATCTCAGTCATTCCTAAAGTGAATGTTCCTGTTATGATGTCATATGTGATAAGTATGCCGATTTCTGTGATTTCATGGGGTTGGGATTGATGAAATGGGACGTGTTCTGTTGTAGTGGCTATGCCATGATCTGTTGTAGTGGCTTTTTACCATGATCTGTTGTAGTGGCTTATGCCATGATATGTTGTAGTGGCTTATGCCATGATCTGTTGTAGTGGCTTTTTGCCAAGATCTATTTGTAGTGGCTTATGCTATGATCTGTTGTAGTGGCTTTTTGCCAAGATCTGTTGTAGTGGATATTGCCATGATCTGACGATGAGCAGCACGACTGCCATCGATGGTGTGTAGCGGTGTGGGTTGATTGTAGAAATCCCCAATGGTGTGATTGGTAGGTAAGGGTGGTGTGTAGCGGATGGAAACCTAGGATTGGGTTGGGCTTTGCATAAATTTTATTACATGATATCCATTATTACGATCGTGGGGCTAAGGCCCAATCTGATAGTGCATGAGGGTTGCACATTGAGTCTCGTGACTCACCCTATTATTTAACAACTTTCAGGTAGCACCTAGTGCATCGGACCGGGCTGGAGAGGGGCGCAAGGTGGCCATTCGAGAGATTCTATGTTACAGCAAGAAGACTTCATTTAGTTTATTTTTTTTAATATTTTTAATTAATGGGTTTTATATTTTGTTGTAATAAGGCCACGGGCCGTTAGCTTTATATTTCGGTTCAGTTTTTATTTTGGGCTTTTATTATTATTATCAAACATTTTAAGTTTACACTTTTTTTTTTTTCTAAGGCATGTATTTAAGTTTCGGTTTTTAATTCATAGAAACATCTCATAGAATTTATGGCTTATCTAAATTATCAACCTATTAAATTTTTCCCGAATAAAAGGTTAAACTTTAGGAAAATATTTTCCAAAAATATGACATGTTTTTACTAATTCTTCTTAGTGGCATGCCAGATCCGGTCATGGTGTTTGGGTCGGGTTTGCAGTGTTACAGGTGTTGATTCAAATTCGATTGCTAAATAGAATAGTTTGTCATAGGAAAATGGATTTCTTGATAAAGTGGGTTATAATATGTTCGTCCAAATATAGTCCAAGTAAACACAACGAGAAAAGATTGATAGTATATGACTTTGCCTCGTTGCCCAGGGATTCAAGCCAACAAGGATTATTTGAGAGTCATCATGTCTCAATTTTCTTAAAGAAGCTTATGAGCATCGCGGAGGATAAGTGAGTGAAGAGTCACGGCCTGGATCAAGCAACGAGGAGCTAGAAGAGGCATCTATTGAGAAAGTTCACGGGACATGACCATAACATTCTGATACGAAGAAAAGGATTGGTTTCTTCACCTGGACTATGAGGACAAAGCCGCATATGTAATCTGTTTTATATAAAGGAATTTATTTTCTAGAAAAGTTCTTCTAATGGAATTAAATTCAGAATCAATGCCTCTCTTTCTTTGGCATTCATCCCATGCATTTGCATTGCATTTCATCACATGCATTAGATTTTCACAAAAGGAACCTAATTAGGTAAAATTATTTTAGCTAACTTGGGAACCGACAAAAGTCTACTAAACTGAGCATCGTTACGGTACTCGCACAAGAACAAAAGCCATGGACCGAAGGTTTTAAAGAATAGAGAAAATGCAAATACAAATGCAGGAGCAATTGACCAAAATTCAACAAGAGATGCGGGAACAAATGCTAGAATTCCAAAGGAATATGATGGGCCAGTTAACCCAGTTACTAGCCGAAGGACTTGAAAAAAGGAGTGGCCCAGTGGTCAACAGTGGCGATGATAATGAAGACATCATATATTCCCCAGGTTTTTCCCAATAAGTGTCTCGACCCAACCAGACACAGATTCGCATGGGGTACCCATCATTATCGGACCCCAATGTCAGACTAATACCTTGGCCCTGTTGAACTTCCCGTAGGTTCAGGTTTTAACCCGGAGGATGATCGAGCCAAATCGGTTGTTCTGGTAGAAACAAAGGGAAGGGGAAAGTGGACTTTAAAGGCCCCAAAGAAGAAGGAAAAGAAAGCGAATAGTACGAATAGGTATAACAAGGGCCATTCGGAGCCGATTACAGTAAGCCAGCCAAGGACGGTAACTACCAGTCATCAGGTCTCCCCAAGGCAAGAACCTAATCCAAGACCGAACTCAAAAAAACTCCAGTTCGCACCCATCCCAATCACGTATAGGGACTTGTACCAAATTTTGTTTGACGCACATGTTGTATCTCCTTTTAATATAGAACCAATACGGCCCCCATATCCCAAATGGTACAACGTAAATTCCCAATGTGAGTACCATGGGGGAATCACAAGGCATTCGATCGAGAACTGCGTTGCTTTTAAAAAGATAATCGAAAGACTCATCAAATTGGGTATCGTAAAATTCGATGATCCCTCTGGTGCAGAAAATATGTTACTAAACCTTTCTGTTAAAGGGGTAAACATTGTGAGTTCCATGATAGATAGGGGCATGAGATCCAAGAATGCATCGAGCTCAGGGCCCTAGTGCAAGGCTTGATGGATAATAAATTGAAGAGATCAAAGACCCGGTGGGAATGTTGGGGAATCTAAACATTAACGACATATTCAAAGAGGGAACCGGGGAATAGAATTTTCCAAGCTTCTGCCTTTACGTACTTGAGGTGTTTTGAACAATGGGACTGTGGAAGAGATCCTTGTATTTTTAGAGCTAATTTAGAGCAATATTCAGAACACGCTTGTTGCTTTAAGCCTAGAGGCAATAAGAATCCTTTTATGAAATAGGCTTGTGTCTAGAATTTTTATTTCAATAAAATGCATCTTTTTGAGCAAATATTTTTTTTCATTCTTTCCATTTCATACTATACATTCTTTTGCTCTTTGGAATACTCTTTCATTCTTCATTCATGATCATACCATATAAATAATCATCCGTACGATATGTTTGGTTCACTATAATGGAATAGGGTTGTAATTGAATAGAACTGTAATGGAATAGAGCTGTAATCAGTAATTCAAC
Organism: Gossypium rotundifolium; assembly: GCA_025506655.1. Taxonomy (NCBI): domain Eukaryota; kingdom Viridiplantae; phylum Streptophyta; class Magnoliopsida; order Malvales; family Malvaceae; genus Gossypium; species Gossypium rotundifolium. The sequence goes on along the minus strand of CP106724.1, from coordinate 168,173,483 downwards.
TGTTTGGTTGAATGGAATAGAATAGAACTGTAATATTATTCTTGTGTTTGGTTGAATGGAATGATGTTGTAATAGCATAATGAAAAAAACTAAAATGACCAGAATACCCTTAGCAGAATTTTTTTTAGGTAGATGATTATTGTTATTGTTATTAAATTTTAATAAGATTATTATTAAAAATAATTTAATAAAAATAATAAATAATTTAATCATATTTTAACATAATTATTATTTATAATTTAATAAAATAATATATAATTTAAATTTTTAATATAATAATTATTATATGAATTAAAAATCATAATATATAATACTATAAAAATAATATATAATGTAGTTTATTATTTTTAAATTGCAATACATATTTAATGTGCTAAAATATCATTAGTGAAAAAATAATTTCATTATTCTACAATAAAAATAAAATATTAGAAGTAATAAATAACTTGAGAATTATATTTCACATCCAAATATAATATTCATATATAAACAAAAAGTTACATGATTTCATTAGTTTATATGTCGTAATCCATATCTTATAAAATTTTATAACCTCAAAAGTTATGAGATTCAATTTATTAAACTGAATTTGGTTTATAAGCTCATTGTTTGATTGTTATATAATTGTTATTACTTGTGCTTATTTTGTTTATTTATAATATAAGTTTAATATTTTTGTTTGATTATTTTATACCTAAAGTAAAAAATGTATCATTTTTCAAAAACATGCCCCAAAAATTCATTTAATTTAAATGAATATATTTTACTTTAATAAGCGAATGCGGATACAACTTTTAATTTTTTTTAATGAATATATATTAATAGCTTAATAAATAAACAAACAAACATGATCAGAAATTTACGTGTTGTGTTCAATAATAATCCTCCTCCAATTTGCAATCGTTAACTATTGGGGGTTACGTACCATATATTTGTCCAATTTTTGATTATATTCAATTTGTTATTTAACCATCAAAAATTAATTTTATTTAATAATATGTTCACAATTCAAAATTAGCTTGCACAGACATGGAAGGGTTTTCTAAAGGATTCGTTTACTCTGATTTCTAGGCTTAAGCCAATCCTTCAACTTCAGATTCAGCAACTGAGTAAACAGGATAAACCACAATTTCGTAAAAATAATAGCAATCTCCAATACAACCATGACAAAACAAAAAAATAAGAATAAAAATGATTTGCAAACAATAAGTTTGCTCAACTTTCCAGTTTTATGATCAGACCACAAATTTTGGGTTCCACCAATTGAAGCATGTGGTTAGACATAAGAGATTGGGCAAGAAAAATGTCATGCCAAATATACTAAGAAAAGCAAAGCAGCTAAACCTCACATGGAATAAACAAAGAAAATTTTAATGTAACATCCCAAAGTTGGGCCTAGTAGGATTGGGCCCATTGGGCTTTAGGCGTAAGAGAGTTTAAAATTTTTGGGAATAAGAGAACGGCTTTAATGCAAGTTGGATCTAGTAGGTGAGTGATTTTGGAAGGTTAGGGGGCTTCTATGAAGTCCCGGGTTCAAGTTAGGCCTTAGGAAAAATTTTGGTTCTGGGTGAATAAAACCCTAGGAGGTAGTAGTAGGCTTTAAGAATAAAATATGGGGAAAATGACACAAGTGGAGTGTGTGCTGTAGTGGCAAAGTGACGCTACATAAGAGACAAGGGGGTGACGCCACAAGGAAGGAAGGAGGTCCAAGGTTCAAGTTTTGGCTTTTGCATTTTGGTTTTCTTTTTAAATGGACTCTAGAATTTTGCATAGGGTTATATTTAGTTGCGCATGGTTTTAGTCACAAGAGGAGCTGGTGGCTTAGTGGAAAGTGGCGTGAATTGGTGATGGGAGAGCTTCGGTTCGAATCTCATGACAAGCAAGGGAGTATTTATTTTTTGGATTGGACGGGAAGAGTTTGAGTTGGATTTAAACTCTACTGAAGGAGGGATCCCACATCGGAAAGATACAAAGAAGGAAGGTGAGAAGCTAGCTATATATAGAGCCTTCCTAGGAGGAGAAAGAGCATACCTGGTTGGCATTGGGCATAGGAGTGCTCGGAGCACGGTTTAGCAGCTTCAGATTCCTATCAGGTGTGTATTCTCTCTACTCTAGATGTAGAGCGGCAAATGCGAAAATGCCGGTGACACGGCAATAGTAACCACACGAGCATATGAGCGCACGTGTGGGGCTTCAACACGATAGTTGAAGCCATCAGTATTGTTCTTGTGGGTGTGGGTTGTTGGGCCACGATGGCCCAAAAGGGCTAAGAGGGCCCAATGGGCCCGGGGGCCCATATGAGTAAAATTGTATGATCGAGTAGTAGATAGTGGACTAGACTATGTGAATCTCATATATGTGGCTAGGTTTGGGTTGAATGGGCCACATGAGTGTGTTGGCCCACTTGGGCCGAGAATGGGCCTTAGGCCCATTCACATCATTATCTCTGTTTAGAATACTTGAGTCGTTCGAGGCAACAATGAACCTTCTATTGGGTCCTTAACACCTTGGTTTACAAAATTATCGAAATACCCCTAGTTTGCAAAATTATCGAAATACCCCTGGTTTGCCAAATTACCGAAATACCCCTGGTTTGTAAAATTACCATAATACCCCTAGTTTGCAAAATTACCAAAATACCTCTGATTTGCAAAATTACCGAAATACCCCTGGTTTGCAAAATTATGGAAATACCCTTGGTTTGTTAAATTACTAAAATACCCCTAGCTTGTGAAATTACCGAAATACCCTTAGCTTGTAAAATTACCGTTTTACCCTTAAAAATAAAATGATCGTTGTACCCTCATGGTAGTACTAATGTTGTCTGTGTTAATTGTATGATTTATTATGTTTGAGATGCACTGCATACATGGATTAGTTATGAGTAGAATTACCGAATTACCCTTGGTAGGTAAATTACTAAAATACCCTCATAGGTAAAATTACCGTTATACCTTTTGGGGTTGATTAGCGTGATTGTTTGTAACTTCTCACACCATTTATAGTGTCTTGATAACATATATATTTATGTATATTCTGTTAAATGCTGAAAACTTGGTATGGCTATTGAAATCCCCGTAGAGGGTAAAGGCGATTCATCAGGTTAGTGACTTCTGTGATATTAATAGATGGTTCTGATGAGATGACATGTTATATGTGATGAGCATCCTATACATGCATGTCGAAACTGTTGAAACCATACATCGATATCTTATGCTTGCATGGGGTTGGGATTGTGATATTAAAGGGAAGTGTTGTAGTGGCTCGCCATGATCATTGTAGTGGCTCGCCACGATCATTGTAGTGGCTCGCCACGATCATTGTAGTGGCTCGCCACGATCATTCTCGTGACTATGTCACGATTTCGACGATGAGCGACTAAGCTGCAGCATGGCGCCATCGATGGTGTGTAGCGGTGAGGGTTGATTGTGGAAATCCCCATTGGTGTGATTGGCAGGTACAGGTGGTGTGTAACGGATGGAAAATTAGGTTGGGCTGGGTTTGCATCGCATTGCATACATGATCTGCTGTGACATATGATATGGGTTAAGGCTCAATCGAGGCTATTTTGGGCTAAGGCCCAATTGCCACCATTACTATAATGGGCTTTGGCCCAGATTGTTGCTATACATCGGAGCTGTGGAGGACTCGAGGGTGGCTATACATCGGAGATACTGCTCGTGAACTTTAGTAATTTTGATTTTTACCTTTTCTTTTAGATTATTTATTTTGGGTTAATATTTTGTAATAAGGCCGTTGGTTTATTTTTTTCTAAGTTTTCATTTATAACTATTAAACTTATAAATACGGGGTTTTTTTAAAACATTAGTAATCATTTTCTAAAATATCATGTTTACGCAAGGATGCAAGTTCAACTTTCATAATAGAATAGTTTTTCAAAATAATAACAACTTTTAAACAGTCATTTAGTAAATCACGTTTTTCTCAATCAAACAACCGACTCGGGGTTCAAAAAATCAGATAAAACTTTTTTAAACAATTGCTTAACTTTTCAACTTCCTTCAATGTGACACGCTAGATTCGGGCCTAACTTTTAGGCTGGGTTTGGGGTGTTACAATTATGATATCAGAGCCAGGTTACAAAACTCGGCTGTGGAATGGGTTCAAAAAAATGTTTTTTCAAAGTTATTTGAAATTTGGTTTTAAAAAAAAGTATCTTTATTGGAAGTATGGCACCCGAGTCTCCGGCACCAAATCCGTAAGTCCACTTATTATTATATGTTATAATGGCGGTAATTATTCTGTGTATGTTTTGGATGTGATGTTTAAATGGAAAATTTTTATGTATGAGTGTTAAATATCTGTTTGCTTCTGTATTAGATAATTGGTTGTATGAAGAGGTTCTAAGCTTAAGTTAGAAAGTGTATTCTTGTTTTAGAATCAGTCTTGTGACGTGAGTGTAGTGTTGCAGGTTAGGATGTGCGACTGTTTCTATAGATGGAAATTTCGAGGACAAAATTTCTTTAAGGAGGGTAGATTTGTAACATCCCAAAGTTGGGCCTAGTAGGATTGGGCCCATTGGGCTTTAGGCGTACGAGCATTTAAAATTTTTGGGAATAAGAGAACACTTTAATGCAAGTTGGATCTAGTAGGTGAGTGATTTTAGAAGGTTAGGGGGCTTCTACGAAGTCCCGGGTTCAAATTGGGCCTTAGGAAAAATTTTGGTTTTGGGTGAATAAAACCCTAGGAGTTAGTAATAGGCTTTAAGAATAAAATGTGGGGAAAGTGACACAAGTGGAGTGTGTGGTGTAGTGGCAAAGTGACGCCACATAAGAGACAAGGGGGTGACACCACAAGGAAGGAAGGAGGTCCAAGGTTCAAGTCTTGGCTTTTGCATTTTGGTTTTCTTTTTAAATGGACTCTAGAACTTTTCCATAGGGTTATATTTAGTTGCGCATGGTTTTAGACACAAGAGAAGCTGGTGGCTTAGTGGCAAGTGGCGTGAATTGGCTGATGGGAGAGCTTGGGTTTGAATCTCATAACAAGCAAGGGAGTATTTATTTTGTAGATTGGACGGGAAGAGTTTGAGTTGGATTTAAACTCTACTGAAGGAGGGATCCCACATCGAAAAGATACAAAGAAGGAAGGTGAGAAGCTAGCTATATATAGAGCTGCCCAGGAGGAGAAGGAACATACCTAGTTGGCATTGGGCATAGGAGTGCTCGGAGCGCGGTTTAGCAGCTTCTGTATTCTCTCTATTCTAGATGTAGAGTGGCAAATGCCGAAATATCGGTGACACGGTGATAGTAACCACACGAGCGTGCGAGCGCACATATGGGGCTTTAGCGCGATAGTGTAAGCCATCAGTAGTGTTCTTGTGGGTGTGGGTTGTTGGGCCACGATGGCCCGAAAGGGGCCAAGTGGGCCCAATGGACCTAGGGGCCCATATGAGTAAAATTGTATGATCGAGTAGTAGATAGTGAACTAGACTATGTGAATCTCATATATGTGGCTAGGTTTAATGAATGGGCCACACAGTGTCTTGAGCCCACTTTAGGTGAGAATGGGCCTTATGCCCATTCACATCATTATCTCTATTTAGAATACTTGAGTTGTTTGAGGCGACAGTGGACCTTCTGTTGGGTCGTTAACACCCTAGTTCGTGAAATTACAGAAATACCCCTAGTTTTCAAAATTACTAAAATACCCCTACCTTGCGAAATTATCGAAATACCCCTAGCTTGCAAAATTATCGTTTTACCCCTAAATAATAAAATGACCATTGTACCCTCGTGGTAGTACTAATGTTTCTGTTTTAATTGTATGATTGATTATGTTCGAGATGCACTGCATACATGGATTAGTTATGAGTAAAACTACCGAATTACCCTTGGTAGGTAAATTATTGAAATACCCTCGGTAGGTAAAATTACCGTTATACCCTTTGGGGTTGATTAGCGTGATTGTGTGTAACTTCTCACACCATTTATAGTGTCTTGATAACATATATATTTATGTATATTACATTAATTCTTTGAAAACTTCGGTATGGCTATTGAAATCCCCGTGGAGGGTAAAGGCGATTCATTAGGTTAGTGACTTCTTTGATATTAATAGATGGTTCTGATGAGATGACATGTCATATGTGATGAGCATCCTATACATGCATGCCGAAACCTATTGAAACCATACATCAGTATCTTATGCTTGCATGGGGTTGGGATTGTGATATTAAAGGGGAAGTGTTGTAGTGGCTCTGCCATGATCTGGTTGAGTGGCTCTGCCATGATCTGTTTTGGTGACTATGTCACGATTCTGATGATGAGAAGCTAACTGCAGCATGACTGCCATCGATGGTGTGTAGCGGTGAGGGTTGATTGTAGAAATCCCTATTGGTGTGATTGGCAGGTATGGGTGGTGTGTAGCAGATGGAAAATTAGGTTGGGCTGGGTTTGCATCGTATTGCATACATGATCTGCTGTGACATATGATATGGGTTAAGGCTCAACCGAGGCTATTTTGGGCTAAGGCCCAATTGCCACCGTTACTATAATGGGCTTCGGCTCTGATTGTTGTGATGCATGTTCTTACCGATGAGGGTTGTGCACACTGAGTTTTCATAAACTCACCCCCTCTTTTTATTAAATGTTTCAGGTGATTCCCAGTGATTGAGGATTGGGAGCCGTGGAGGACTCAGGGGTGGCTATACATCGGAGATACTACTCGTGAACTTTAGTAATTTCGATTTTTACCTTTTCTTTTAGATTATTTATTTTGGGTTAATATTTTGTAATAAGGCCATTGGTTTATTTTTTCCTAAGTTTTCATTTATAACTATTAAACTTATAAATACGGGTTTTTTTAAAACATTAGCAATCGTTTTCTAAAATATCATGTTTACTTAATGATGCAAGTTCAACTTTCATAATGAGCAGTTTTTCAAAATAATAACAACTTTTAAGCGGTCATTTAGTAAATCACATTTTCTCAATCAAACAATGAACTCGGAGTTCAAAAAATCTGATAAAACTTTTCTAAACAATTGCTTAGCTTTTCAACTTCCTTCAATATGACACGCCAGATTCGGGCCTAACTTTTAGGCCGGGTTTGGGGTATTACATTTAAAATCACATAATCTGATTCACAGCACATACCATCAAACATGTGTTTTGGAAAAGTGAAGTTTTAGCATCAGCTGCAGAATTTAAATAATAAAAGAGACTGATACCTCGGATTTTATTATGGCAAGTGCCAAGCAAAGATTATACTTTTCTAGAATGTAACTCACAAGATGTCGAAAATACTTCAAACAAAATTACTCTAATCAATAAGACTATAATTTGAAACAAGATGAAGGGCATCATAACCGAAACAAGCACATGATTAACTTCATCCACAAAAATATCTAGTAATTAAGTGTCAAGCAACAATAGCCTAAGTAGCTACATGAAAATAGGAACTTCAAATATTTAAAAGCATCCAATGTAATAAATGACATTTCTCATGTAATGTTCCTGTAATGGCCCATTTTTGCCTGGGACCATTTGACTAAACAATTAAATGTCCATTTACAGACCAAAACCGAGGCCAGTTACACCCTAGTACAATAGCCCATTACCAACAAATTACACCTAACACCCGGACCTAAAACCTAAACAGACCAGACCCACACTCAAGGCCCAAAAAGCCCAACGCCTAAGCAAAGTTTCAGACCTAGGGTTTCGGAAGAAACCCTAGGCGTCGCAGTCGCGCCACAATATCTGGAGCCAGATCGTCGCAGCTGGGATCCGATCATCACACCTTCGCAGCATCTCCTCGATCGTGCCTTGATTCATGCCTGAATCACCATCGTCGCGAGATCTCAGGCCTACAAAAAAGGGAAATAAACCGCAGCAGGAAAAGGAAAGAAGAAGATATGGAAAGATATCTTTTCCTTCTTTGATTTTTTTTTTTTGGGGGTATAAAAACCCTATGTAAAAACCTCTAATATGGAGGAATAGGGGGATATATAGAAAAATAGAGAGACACACACACATAGAAAAGAATATAAAAATGATTCAAAGATCCAGAGAAATAAAAGAATAGAAACCATTCGCAGAGGTTTTTTCATTTTATTTTGTTATTTGTTTTATTTTTATTTTCATTTTTTATATATATATATTTGTACATCTCACCATTGTTGAAAAAAAAAAAGTAAAAAAGGAAGGAGTTACCTTTCGAAAGTGAGGAAAAGCAGATGTTTTAGGCCTTCGGCCACTGGTTATGGAGGCACGTGAGGCGCGTGGCCCTAAAACCGATGATCGGAGCTCAGGCGGGGAGAAATGAACATTTCAGAGAATTTTTTTCAGTTTTTTTTTACAAACGGTGTTAAAATGAATTTTTGGCAATAAAAAAAGACTTTTATAGGCAAAACAGAACGACACCATTTTTGGCGCGTGTTGACCCAACCCGGCCCTCAGGATCTGCGTGTTTGGGTTAAATGGGATATTTAATATTTCGGTCCTTCCGCAATTTAATTAAATTTAATTAAGCCCAATTCGCATTTATATCTATATTAAAATTATCCCTAAAGTTTGTTTTGGTTCCAATTTAGTCCCTCGGTCCGTTTTAAGGGTAAAAATCGGAACGATGTCATTTTTTAAAAAGGTTTAATTTCCATTTTAACCCCTATGATTTAACGCGTGTTTTAATTTAGTTCTTTTAATCTATTTAATTGCTATTTTAATCCCTATTTCTTTGCTTTATTTTTTTATTTATCCTTTTATTTTATATTATATTTAACTATTTTACCTTATTAAATATTATATATTATTTCCTTATATTTATTAATTTATTAATAGTACAAAATCTATATATATTATTTTTTTTATATATATATATATATATATATATTTAATTATTATTATATACTATTTTACTTGTTTAATAATTTATTGTTATATATTTTTATATTATTTATTATATTATTGAAACACCCCAAACCCGGCCCAAAAAAGCCTAACCGGATTTGATATGTTCCTCGAATCTAACTTTAGCAAATTCTCGTTTTATTTAAGAAAAACTTGATGATTTTGTAGAAAAGCAGATTAACTTAATATTTTAGGTTGAAATCAAATTATAAAGTAAATTATGTCTTTTAAAACATTATTTTAAAAGGAATTAATAAATTAAAAGAAAACCAAATTTAAGGAAATTACTTTAAAACATATATATATTAGTGACAAAAACATTTTTAAATTATTTATCGAAAAACCATTTAGTTATTTAATAGATATTTGTTCATGGCAAAATAAAAGTCCAAACACAAAAATTAAAAAGCAGTTCATAGTGGCCTTATTACAAAAATAGCAAACCCATAATAAAGTCTAAGTAATAAAATTTAATAAGTTTAAATTGGAAAATCTTCAAAATACTTGATATGAGCATTGGCCACGAGGAGTCTTTCTTGATTCGATCCATCGTGACTTCTGAATCATCGAAAAGTTATCCCACAAAGGGTGAGTTATAAACTCAATGTGTAACACATACTTTAAAAAGCCCATTTGATCATAACCTTAAAGCCCATTGATTACACATATGGCCATAGGCCCATTTAGTTCATATTTAGCCCAAAAGCCCATTTTCATAGTAGATTAAATAATAATCATTTAAATCACATGGATATGTACATATAATGAAATGCAAACCCGGCCCAACTAAATATCCATCCGCTACACACCACCCGTACCAACCAATCACACCGTGGGGATTACTAAATCGACCCTCCATCCGCTACACACCATCGAAGGCAGTTGCTGCAGTCAACATGCACATCGCCCTTATAATTTTGTGGCAAAGCCACCAGACAAATGTGACTGAAGTCACCGGATTTCAAATATGTGACCGAAGTCACCGGATTTCAAATATGTGACCGAAATCACCGGATTTCAAATATGTGACCGAAGTCACCGGAAATGTGGTAAAACCACCAGAATACTTCCCCTTTATCAAATTCACCCATATGCCCATGCACATACATATTATTCATTTTTCATGCCATTTACCCCAAAATCATAATATAATCATACTTATTTCACATTTATGCATATAGCAAAATTAACAAAATATTTGGGGTAAACATACTGAATTTTGTATACCACTGAATGGTATCCACACTCATTTTCAAACACATTGTCATATAATCACATTTAAAAATAGATCTATGAGATTTTATTGTATGGTTACACACCTTATGACAGTGAGAACGATAACCTCTCGCTCGTCAACACCTAGTTAATTATCACACTTGGTTAGTATACACTATTACTAATAAAATTATACTTATTGACGAGAGATCTAAATCCTTACCCTCGGATTCTCGAACAACCGATATTTGTGGTCTTTCTCCGCTAGATGGATCAAAACCCGCTGATAACCCACCAACGTAAAGTGGTTCGATTGTACGCACTACTTCAAATAACCGATCTTCATTAGCAGAGGGTCCACAACCCGATGGGAAATCTCTTATTGCCGATACAGCCCTTCGTTTGAAGTTTGATGGTAAAATAGTGCCTCCTCTCTTCCAAACACTCCGTACTGCTCTTTTCTTACCTATCTTGTTAGTCTCAAAACACCCCTAAAATAAAGTTAGTTAATAACTATCTAAAAGGATTAATATAACCAAAAGGGATAATCTTATCTTGGATGATTTCAGAAGATCACTTCTTAAAACGTTGGTTTCCAAAAAGATTCTTAAAAATCCCTTCCAAGGATTCAGCCTAAGAGAGAAAAGAAAAAAAATAAGAGAACTATGTTTCTAAATCGGTTATAATAAAAGGAGATAAGAAAATAATTGACAAAAAGTCTTACTTGCCCACTTGAAGATTCGGTCTTGAACAAAAAGAAGAAAAGAAATGATGATTCGGCTTGAACAAAAAGAAGAAAAAAATATGGTGCTTTGGCTATGGTGGTTTCGGGTTTCCAACAAAAGAAAAGAAAGATTTAGATGAAAAAGAAAGGTGATTTGGTTTGACAAAAGAGAAGGAAAGTATGTTGATTTTGGTTTTGGTAGAAAGTAGTTTCGGTTGAGAGTGAAGAAGAAAGAAAAATGAAAAGAGAAAGAAAGAGAAAAGGAAGAAAAAGAGAAAGAGAGATTAAAAGAAGAAGATGATGATGATGATGTTGATTCTCAAAAGAAAAGAGATAGGTTTAGGGACCTATGTGCATTCGACCAAGAGGGAAAAATTGAAGAAAAATAGTTCTTGAACTTTGGTACTTTCGGCAACGAGGAAAAAGAAAAGAAGAAATGTTTTTTCCCAAAGTTTTGATGCTTTTGATTAAAGAAGACAAGAATTTGAGAGAAAGGTATTTTAACCAAAATGGTCAAAATGAGAACCAAAACAAAGTAAAGCTTTTACCTAATGTTATTAGCAAAATTCGGCTAGGAGCATAGCTCTTGGAGAATTGAGAAAAGATGCACAAAATGCTAGAGTTTTTGGCCAACTATCACCCCCTAACCCAAGTCAAATTCGGCCAACTAGCTTGCCAACATAATCCCCCTTTTTCCTCCACATTTCTTCCCCATCAACCCTTAAATTGCTATCACAATTAACTATCCCCTTTAGCCCCTAAAATCGACTAGATTCATGGTCAAATGACCATGAAAAAGTTTCCAAGACAATGCCCTTACTTCAAGCCTTTTGTCCCCCTTTCTTACCATCCTTTCTTGATTCCATGCCATAAGTTTTAGCTTACCTATTTCATATGGTCAATTAACCAAAATTAAAAAGATGCTCATCCATTCTAGAAGAGTCTTGGCCGACACTATAGGGAAGGAAACAAAAAAAATAAAATCCTCCCATTTGCTAGCTAGGGGATTCGAACCTCTCCCCTCAAGCACTCATCCATGCATCCTAACCACCTTGTCAATTACTCAACTTATGCTTAAAACCTCTTGTCATTATTTCTTAAAGCCTATCATGCTTAGCTCCATCTTAATTATTAAAAATTTAATAAATCACTAAGCATTCACTTAATTTAATAAAGCTCAAAAATAACTTCCAAAATACACTCAATCATAAGCATGCAACATCATTCAATTAAGTAAAGATGCATAACCCCTAATTATCGAGGATGCTACAATTATATACTTTTAAAAATCAATTTTATAAAATTTATTTATATTATCTAATCAATTTTATTTATATTGTTTATATTATATTTTATTTAAAACCATTATATACTATTCTTTTTATTTATGCATTGTTTACATTGTTTATATCATATAGGTGTGTAATTATTTTATTCTTCATTATTTCACAATTGCTTTTGATATTTATGTGATATTTTATAAATCATCGTTTTTTTTAAAAAAATAAAATGTATTTTGCATAATTCCTATATTTTAAAGGTTTTTAAAATAAGGCAATGTTTAGGTAATTATAAATTCGAGAAATAGTGTCCTATCGTGCTGGGTTGCAATTTTCCGTTTGGCTAAATAACTAAATATCCTTTTAACAAGTTTTATAAACTATGAGATGATATTAGTGACGAAGGTTTAAAAATATCATGTCCAATCGTGCTGGATGTGATGTTTATATTCCTTCGGATCAAAGAAATCTCAAATTTTTAATCAAAATTTCTCAAAGTTTTATAAATTATGAGATGATCTTAGATACAAGGGTTAAAAAAACATCATGTCCAATCGTGCTGGATGTGATGTTTATAATCTTTCGGATCGAAGAACTCTCATATTGTAAATCGAATTGTTCGAAGTTTTTTTAGAAATCATATTTTTAAAAATTTTTTTAAGTTTCAAACATTTGGACATGACTTTATCAATTAGGTACCAATTTTCGGGCGTTATGAGGGTGCTAACCCTTCCTCATAAGTAATCGACTCCTGAACCTATCTTTTTATTTTTCGTAGACCAAAATCAGTATTTTGAAATAAATTTTTTTACAAGGTGATCCAATCACACCTAAATAAAAAGAGGTTGGTGGCGACTCTCATTTTGTTTTTAATGTCGATTCCTATTTTTTAAAACACAATTTTTAAATGGTTTTGACAGCTTGGCGACTCCGCTGGGGACTAAGAGAGTCAGGCTGTAAAATTGATAATTTCATGTCCTTTTGTTTGAATTTAAAATTCTGATTTTAAAAATATGATCCTTTTATTGCATATGATTTTAAAATATATTCTTTGCATTGCACTGCATGACCGTTGTGGTCACACCCTTAAGTGGGAGCGAGAAGCTATGCCTTCGTGAGGTTTTCACCTCCGTATGGGCTAGTGAATTGCTTTCGGGGTACATCCGTACCTATGTATTCGTGAAGTTTTCACTTCCGCATGGCCATAGGGAAATGTATTCCCCTGAACTGAACTCGGTCCATATGAGCCTATAATGGGTGAGGATAGAGGAATCTACTAGTTTGGGTACCTTAACTTTAGAGCTAAACCACACTTAGAGAATTTAGGAACCTACCTTAGGTAAAGCTTTTCCAAACTTTAGTAGTTACCTTGATAAGTGTGCTTTTATTTCACTTGCTTTATATTATATTCTATGGCACTAACTCGTTGTGTTTCATTTATATGCATGTCATATTTTAAGAGGTATCGATTCACGATCAGTTTCTAAGTTAGAAAGCTGGTTATGGAGAACGGGTTCCTTGATAAAATGGAAGACAATGCAATCGTTCATATATGGTCAGGATAACCCGAATGGATGTGAGAAAGAAAGAGATTAAGAAGACCGTATCATTCAAAGACCTTTAAAGTTGAGATTAGCTATGCTACAAAGATACCCATGCAAGCAATTCAAAATGCTCAAGAAGTACTGAGGGTGCTGGATATCATTTTAAGGTAATATGCTACGAAACAAGGATGCCTACTTGTTCGCTAATCTTTTGAGATAATCAGAACAACTTCACAAACATTAGAGGAGGTGTCCTTGGCTGTAGGGGTTTCCATTCAAGTTTTAGGGCCACTCAAGGAGGCCTTTCATTAAATATAAATGTATCAACTACCATAATAATTCAACCTAGTCCAGTAGTTGATCAACTTTCCAAAGAGCTTCTCTAATTGAAAATTTGAGGAACCAATGCTGAAATTTTGTGGTGGATGGATGTATTTTGCAAGCACCAAGGTTAAGAAAGGGTAATGGTGGAAATTTCTTTCCAAGGAATGGGAGTTGGAATTTTAACAACAAGAAATTGGTGGAGCCATCTAGGATTGCAGAATGGGCTGTTTGCACCTCGTTGTGATCCAAACAAAATTGCAAGGGATTTGATTCGGAGAAATGAAAGGAATTCGTATTAATCCCCCACTTGATTCTGTAACACCCCAAACCCGGCCTAGAAGTCAGGCCCGAATCTGGCATGTCACATGGAAGAAGTTTTTTTTTTTTTTAAATCATCTTTGCAATTGTTAAAAACTTATTTGAGAATTACAGTCTTTTTGATTAAACCAAAACACTTAAGCAACTGTTAACTACTTGAAAACGTAATTATCTTTAGAAACCTTTTGGGTTGTGAAAACATATTTGAAAACATTGCGGAAAAGTAGGTAAAATACAAGTATTTTTGATAGGTTGATTGATGAGTCGAAAATCGAGGTAGTGAGCTTTTAAAATCGTGACTTTTGAAAATATCGTTAATAATTTGAACAAGAATTTTTGAGTTAAATCATTTGTAAAAGTTTGCTATAAAAACCATTATTAATCGATTTTGGAAACCATTATTTAATTTTTAGAAAATTCCCTTTTTAAACAATTTAAGAAAATAATAAAAATATCCCAGAGGCCTTATTACAACTTTAAAACCCGAAAACAATAAAAGTAATCAAATAAAACGAAAAGGTAGTTTATTAATATTCAAAAATGTTATTTCCGAAGCATGGCCTCTACCAAGTCATCCATGGCTCCAAGTCCTCATCACTGAGTGTTACCTACAAGGGTTAAGGGAAGGGGGTGAGTTACAAGAACTCAGTGTGTAAACCACTTACCATTGTCACTGGGCCAAAAATTCAATTAAGCATTTATTGGGCTAAAGCCCATTACAATCATAACATAATATCATATATAACATGCATGTGTTATGCAATTTCCCAACCAAACCTAGTTTTCCATCCGCTACACACCACCCGTACCAACCAACACACCTGTGGGGAGCTTTAATCACCCACCCCTCCAACACACCAAACTGGGCATTAAGCCATATATCAAACTGGGCACGAGGCCATATATCAAACTGGGCACGAGGCCATATATCAAACTGGGCACGAAGCCATATATCAAATTGGGCACGAGGCCATATATCAAACTGGGCACGAGGCCATATATCAAACTGGGCAGGAGGCCATATATCAAACTTGGCACGAAGCCATATATCAAACTGGGCACGAGGCCATATATCAAACTGGGCACGAGGCCATAAGAATTTTGTAGCAAAGCTACCAGAACTTCTCTTCGTTAAATATCCCAACCCATGCAAATCATGTATGCATATTCATTTACAATAATTTGTTCATATAATTATTACAAACACACGGCCCATTATAAAAATTTAAACAATCTGGCCCATATCACATTTTGGCCCATATAGCAAATATCACATTTGGCCCAGATGCCAAATATCACATTTGGACCATATATCAAATATCACATTTGTCCCATATAGCAAATATCACATTTGGCACATATATCAAATATCATATTTTGCCCATATATCAAATATCACAATTGGCCCATGTATCACTTTTATCGATTTAGTCCATTGAGGGTAATTCCATAATTTGGCCCATAAGGGCATTTTCGTAATTCGGCCCATAAGGGCATTTTTTTAATTTTACCCGTCGAGGGTAATTCGGTAATCTCGCAACCCAGGGGTATTTCAGTAATTTACCCTCTAAGGGTATTATGGTAATTTTGTAACCTAGGCTTAACTACTAATTTGGGGCATAAAATCGAAACTGTCCATCTGCGTCATACTGACTAAATTGACCATAACTCAATTTAGAGAACTCAAAATCTAAATCTATAAATTTTCCATGAAATTAGACTCATATATCTTCCATCTATAATTTTTCCAGAATTTTCATCTTAACCATTTAGTACAGTTTATTCCTTAAAATTTCCCTTATTTCACTGTCCAATGATTCTGACCTCTCTTACCCAAAATCCAAATATCTCACTGTACAGTTTTCATATACTACTTTTACTTGTCTTTATTAATAATAAGCTTACTAAGGAATCCATACATATAAATCATGTCCCATAATTCACTTTTTAAAATTTTATACGATTTTTCCAAGACAGAACAGAATACCCTAAAGTCATTCAGAACCAGTCTCTCTAAAATTAACATATCTCAGAATATAATATTCCTTTTCCTTCTCCGTTTCTTCCATATTAAAGTAGACACAATAAGATTTAATATGGTATCTTACTCACTTTGTAATTCCTTTTATTCAAATTTTTGTGATTTTTCAAATACATGTTCTGTTTTTGACCAAAACTATTTTATTACAAAACATGATTACTACTACGAGCATACGACATGCGTCAAAGTGATCACGGATGCGGTTATCGGTTTTCTTTGGTATTTCTACTGAATCACAGAATATTTCATGTAAACTTTCAAAGAGATGTGAGACTTACTCACCATTTCAAACATATATTCGGAAGGGTACGGGATTACACACCTTGATTATGAGTTGTGCTTTCTACCGATTTCAACACCTATATTGATAGTTGATAGAAGGTTAATCTCAACTTCGATAATCGTAACTAGAAACACTTATTAGGCTAACTCCACTTACCATGACTGTGATCTTCCTCGATGCACCAAGAATCGATCCTACCAACAATATCAATTAGCCAACCTTCAATCCGATTAACTCAATAACCAAATGGAGATATCGAATGGACTATGAAAGATCTTCCTTACCTTAATTGATTATAATCCTGTTTCTCACGATCGTCCTATGACTAGAGATGATTAGGCGATGTTGTGGTATTCGGCCTCCCTCTATATCACTATGAATAAGAAAATGATCTCGTATGAGAGAAAGTAAGGTGATGGTCTCGGTCAAAATGACCATCCAAAAACCAAAGTATGGATTCGGTCATAAGAGAAGAAAATAAAACATTGGAAAGAATTCTTACCGATTGCTTAAAGAATTAGAAAGAAAGAATGATGGAAAGGTTTTGGTTATGGAGGAGAATAAAC
The DNA here is from genome assembly GCA_025506655.1 of Gossypium rotundifolium. NCBI lineage: Eukaryota > Viridiplantae > Streptophyta > Magnoliopsida > Malvales > Malvaceae > Gossypium > Gossypium rotundifolium. Next base: position 168,156,318 of record CP106724.1, on the reverse strand, counting down.
AATGATATTTGGCTATCAAGGAGATTAGACAAAAGATGAATATGTGACCAGTTCAAGAGAAGAGAAAATACACTATTGTGCTAGAAAATTTTGGCAAAGAAAGTAGCAAAAGGAGAGAAGATGACACAAAGGTTGCAATAGGATTTTTGGCCAAAACAAAACCAAGACCTTACCAAATGCCAAGGTAAAATTTTCAGCCACCTATCTACCTCAAAACCTTCCACATGCATCCCCCCTAAGATAAGAGTTTGGCCACCCATACTTTCCAAAACACCCCCCGATATTAGCCTCTTGTCCCCCTTTCTTTCCTATTTCTCTTGATTCATTTCCCAAACTTCAACCTTGCCTTATTCTTATAGCCACCTTACTAAAAAATAATGAAGTCAAACTTGCCATATTTACTCATTGGCCGACACTTAAGGAAAGAGTGCAAAAATAGAAGTCAAAATTGCACACAAAGGGATTTGAACCTCCTCCCTCAAAGTACTTCACTTGATGCCATATCATCTCTACCAATAGCTCATTTATGCTAACCATTTATTCATTTATTTCAATAAGCATTGAAGCTACTTACCATCTCTCCTTAAAGTGCTAAAATACCAAATTTTTCCTAAGGCCCAATTAAACTCGAGACTTCATAGAAACCTTGTAACCTTCCAAATTCACTAGCTAAAAAGTCCAATTTGCAATAATGTCATTCTCTTGTTCTCAAAATTTTAAACATTCCTATGCCAAAGGCCCATTGGGCCCAATCCTACTAGGCCAATTTTGGGATGTTACAATTCTACCCTCCTTAAAGAAATTTCGTCCTCGAAATTTCTAATCAACTACTAAACGTATTGCTCAAATCACATCACTAAGCTTTTGTTGCGCACTCTGATCTTAAAAACCACAATGTACTTTTAACAAAATCTTGAATCCTCTTTCACACAACCAAACATCTAACCACAAATGCAAACAATTGTCTACCATTTATACTTAAAATTTTCTACATTCAAGCTTCACGTCCAACCAAACATACCTGACTTGATAGTGATGGAACAATCCCGAGCCTTATGCTCCTTAGACCTGCATCTCAAACATGCTCCTAACCTCCTCCAGCACTCACCCGGATGACGCCTTCCGTAATAATCGCAAGCTAAAAAATTTGGACGTGCCTTGACACGCTTTACGGAACGAGATTGCGATCATAAAGAACCACGATCTATTTTCTTCTTATAGTCCACGCACTCAACTCGAAGTGCTTCACTGATTTCCTTAACCTCCTTCAATACCTTTTTAACTATCTGAGTCAGCTCATTAACCTTAAATAGATCATGAGATCCCGTCTCAGCCACTGGTGATGCCAATGTCTCCCTTTCAGAAACATGCCTCGGTGCCGAAGATCTAGCCCTAGCACCTTGGTCTCTACCACGTCCACGTCTGCAACGTCCGCGTCTTCTAGCGCTCATGTTTACTAAGTCGATATAATCTGATTAAGAGTTTTATGAATCTTTATGCTATTTCGATATTTATTAAACAATGTTTTATGAAACATAAGAAGCAAAGTTGTTTTCGCAAACGCATCCTAGAGTCTCAGACTCTATAGTTTCAATTCCTAAAGCTAACAGTTCTAGAGTATTCTACTTTGTAAAATTTTCATAACACAATAATCATAAAATGAAAAAAAAAATACTTACTTGACTTGGTGCCGGATACTCGTGGTGCCATACTTCCTTTAGAACATATATTTATAAATCAAAATTCTAAAAGCTTTAGAAAATGCTTTTGAACCCAAACCACGGCCGAGTTTTGAAACTAGGCTCTGATACCATAAAATGTAACACCCCAAATGTAACAGTCCGGATTTGACCCTAATAGGAACGGTGATTTTGAGACCACGAATCTGAGTTTGAAATATATTTAAATATTATATTTTGTGTTTATTATATGTGAATTAATGTGTGTGAAAGTTTCGTAGAAAAATTTGATCGTTTGTGTGTTCAATTTAACAAAAAGGATTAAATCGCGTAAAGTGTAAAAATTGCATACCATAGTGTAAAGTGCTAGAATGATGATGGCTTTTTAATATGAGGTATTAAATGGTTAAATAACCCATTTTTAAGTTAGTGGGTGGCATATGTCATAACAAACCTTAAGTTATATATTAGTTTTATTTTATTTGAAAGGTTAATTTAGTAATTAAACAATTACTTACTTTATATGTTAAAATATCATACAAATAAAGCCATCATCTTTTTGGTTCATACTTGGCCAAATGTTGGAGAAAGAAGGAAGCTTTGAAATCCTTTGATTTTCGGCAATTCTAGGCTTAAATTCAAGGTGAGTTTTTAGTCGATTTGCGTTAATTTTTACGTTTTTAAGATCGTTGCTTCGAAGCTGACCCATGTTAGAATTTTTAAAAATAAGCATGCTTGATGTTTGGCCATTGTTATATTCTTGTGATTTTTTATGTTTTATGATTTTATATTAAAGATATGTTAAAGATTAGTATGTTTTGTATTGGAAGATTTGGTGAAATTGAGTATTTAGGGCTAATTTGTAAAAGTAAATTTTTAGAGGGGCTTATTTGAAAAATAAATGAAAGAAATGGACTTGTATAGTTCCTATGCATATTCGGCCCTTGAGTAGTATTGAGAAATTTGGTGTATTTTGTGTTTTATGCAAATGGGACTAAATTGTAAAAGTGTGAAACAGTAGGGGTAAAATGGTAATTTGCCCATTTATGTGCTTTGGGACTAAATTGAAATGAAATGTACTTGAATGAGTTTATTTTTGATATGTTTAGATCAAGAATAAAGAAAAACAGATTTGGATCGGGGAAAGACGAAGGTTGTCGAATAGTCGGTTTAAGTGGTCCGCTGATAATCAAGGTAAGTCCCTAAGCAAGTATGTGTTAAAGAATTATTTGTGAACATATCATATGATAATATTTGATGATTTTTAGTATAAATCTATATGATGGCCGAATGTAGTAGTATGTATTATTGGATTGACTCTATCTTGTTTTTAGTAATATGAATAACTAAGTTCGATTGATATGTGGAAGAAATACGAAATATACGAAATGTTATGAATTTAGTACAAAGTAATGTGAAATGAATGTTTAGCAATGTTGATATTCGGGCTTAAAGCCTAGGAGCCTTGTCTTTGGTGAATTATATCGGGCTTATTGCCTAGCAGGCTAAATGCCGGTGTTTATATCTCGGACCTCTGGTCTAGCAGGCTTAATGCCGGTGTACATTTCAGGCTTTAATGCCTAGCAGGCTTAATGCCGGTGATACGTTATAAACAAAGAACTTGTGACTTATACAAAGTGAAACATAATTTACTGCAATGAGCTAAAAGCTCAGGTAAGTATATGCTTTAGGTGTTTACATGGAGCAAGGTAAGTTGTTGTACTATGATTCGAATTAAGTATAATGGGATATGGTTGGTGGTTCAATTTGAATTTGGATAAAAGCTATTAAGCTTACTATTATTGTGTGCAAACACTTTATATTAGAAGTTGAGTTAAATAAGTTATTTGGAAATTCGGCTATAAGTGAAAAATGTTAAGAGTGAAAGTAATTGGATGTGTTTTCATTTGTGTATAAATGAGTTTATGTGATTGGTATGAGTGTGTACTCATTTGACTTGAATTATACGAATATTTGCAATATATATATATCTTTTGTATTTTGATGAATTATATGTTATGTTAATAAAGTACAAGTACTTTGGTTAATGAATTAATAGCATTTGGCAATGGTTGATTCACATGTTGAAATGTTTATATTTAATGCTATGTGTTTAAAGATTAAAGTTTATAATGCTTAAACGTTTTACAGTGAAAATAAGATTTGCTTGAGACTTACTAAGCTATTAAGCTTACTCTGTGTACGCTCATTGTTGATTTTATAGATTTTGGATTCAATTCTTTGGCTCATGGGATCATCAGAGAAGTCAACCACACTATCATCTCTTTTTGGTACCTTCCAATTAGTTGATTTCGAATTAAAGGCATGTATAGGCTAGATAAACATTTGAATGATGTTCTATTCATATATATATGTATAGCCATGTGAAAATGGCTTGATCATTTTGTTTAAGTTGGTTTTATTTGTTCTTGGCTATGAGTATGGTATGTTGGTTTCAATATTTCGGCTATGGTCTATTTCTTTTAGTGAAATATATTTAATATGCATTCGACATAATTGCTCGTTTATGATATTAATGTTCGAGTTAATTTAGTCATGTATTTTTGGCATTAGGTTAATAGTTTAATTTCATTTGAAGGTCAATCTTTTATGTATTGGGTCATAATTCGAACTGTGGTAAAGCTACGTCATGGTCGTATTCTTGAGATGGTTGGTTTAGATAAATTTTAAGTAATGAAAAATATTAAAGTTGTTTAACTTTGTAATTAATTTATTTGGGAATTGGTTTTAGGGTACGGTTTGGTATATATATAAAGTGAGAAATGGATACAAGCTATATATATGTGTTCCGGTTGTGAAATTTGATCATTTGGTTCGGCTTTCAAAGTGCATATGTATATCTGGTTTGTTAATGGATATGATGTGGTGGATGGCAGAATTCATAAGTATAATGTATTAAAGGTTCCTTATGTAGAATAGGTAATCAATTTATGGGTTGAATGTGCATATTTTAACTATGCTATTTGGTCATTCGTAATAAGCGAATTATTAATTGTATATGTGTTCAAGATGTTTTAATGGAAAATTTATTATCATAGTTTATGTACTTGATCTTGTATTGAATCAAATTGGTAGAGTATATGATAAATTTGGTATATGTACTTTGGATTGATTATAAAGTAAGTGAACTTGATATGCTATGAATTGATCTTTATATTTATAATTATACAATGTGTGCAAAGTGATATGTTTGACATCCAGCATATAAAATATTAGTTTAAAGTTGTGTTTTTTTATTGGTAATGCCTTATAACCTTAGTCTGGCAACGAAGACGGGTTAAGGGGTGTTACATTTGATTGGTATCAGAGCTTATAATTTAGTCTGTTCTAGGACTACCTTAGCGCGTATGAGTCTAGCTATACATGCCTTTATTGTATATTTGATAGTGTGGTGACTTCTGACATTTCAAACTGTGTTTTATATAGTAAATGGATTCAGATCCTGACAAAGCTGTAGCAGATGATGTAGAGAGTGTAGCACCTGATCGTATGCGGATCAGTGCCGGTAGACTCTCGACCAGTTTCGGGTAGCCATGAGGGAGAGGCTAAACAAGCCTTATACCAGATGATGAATGAATGGTTTACCCAGTTTATTCATACTAACCCGGCTATACAACAACCTCCACCCCCGAATAATCCAACTCCGGTAACTTCAGCACCCCTGATGATAGATCCAATGAGATCTAGTAGGCCACCCGTTGATAAAATCAAAAATATGGGGCCGAAGAATTCAAAGCTAATGATGATGATGACGTAGAGCGAGCTGAGATGTGACTTGATAACACTATTCATGTACTTGATGAACTATCCTATACTCCTGATGAATGCCTAAAGTGTACTATATCGCTACTTCGGGACACTGCATATCACTCGTGGAATACACTAGTATCAGTGGTTCCAAAAGAAAAAGTGACTTGGGATTTCTTTCAGAGCGAGTTCCGTAAGAAATATATCAGTCAGAGATTCATTGATTAGAAATGGAAAGAATTTCTAGAACTAAAATAGGGTCGCATGACTGTGACTGAATATGAGTGAAAATTTGTCAGATTGAGCCGATATGCCCGAGAGTGTGTAACAACTGAAGCCATTATGTGCAAAATATTTGAAGACGGTCTGAATGAAGACATAAAGTTACTTGTGGGCATTCTTGAGATCAAAGAGTTTGTAGTACTTGTCGGGCGAGCTTGTAAGGCTGAAGAGCTCAGAAAAGAGAAAAGAAAGGTTGAAATAGAAGCTAGAGACACTCATAAAAGATTATCAAGTAAGACTTTCCATTCAGTACCTAAGAAGTTTAAAGATGACTTCGGTTGGCATAAAGCTACTTCAGACCTATCTAGACGAGATTGACCTCCAGTGAGTTCCCGAGCCACTTCTATGGCTAGTGTTGGTAATGTTCAGCAGAACCGGGCTGAGTGCAAGCATTGTAGAAAATGGCATTCTAGGAGTTGTAGATTTCGTGATTGGTCCTGCTTTAAATGTGGATCGTCGAACCATTTTATTCGAGAGTGCCCGATGCTAGCCGAGCAAAATACAACTCAAAACACTAAACCTAGCAACGTGTCAGCACGAGGTAGACCACCCAGACATTCATGAAATATAGGTGGCAATCAGAGAGGGACGAAGGACACTGCAATTTGATCAGAGGCTCGAGCACCAGCTAGAGCTTATGATATACGTGCCAGAGAGGATGCTTCTTCCCCAGATGTTGTTATCGGTATTTTCACACTCTATGATACTACTGTAATTGCATTGATTGGTCTTGGTTCGATTCATTCATATGTGTGTGTGAAACCATGGTGGCCAGTACGACTCTGTCTGTTGAGTCTACTGAGTTTGTGATTTGTGTGTCCAACCCCTTGGGTCGATGTGTACTTGTTGATAAAGTGTGTAAAGGTTGTCCGTTGATGATTTGGGACTCCTGCTTTCCAGCTGATTTAATGTTGTTACCTTTCGATGAGTTCGATATAATTTTGGGAATGGATTGGCTAACTTTGCATGATGCTGTGGTGAATTGCAAAAGAAAGATTATTGATTTGAGATGTCAAAATGGTGAAATCATTTGGTTGAATATAATGATCTGAGTGGATTACCTACAGTAATATCCTCAATGTTGGCCCAAAAGTATGTGAGAAAGGGATGTGAAGCTTATTTGGCTTATGTGTTGGATAGTAAGGTATCTGAAAAACAGATCGAATCTGTACCAATTGTGTGTTAATACTCAGATGTGTTCCCTGAAGAATTACCGGGTTTACCACCAGTACGAGAGATTGAGTTTGGCATTGAATTAGTACCAGGGAAGACTCTGAGAGTTGAAAGCACAGTTGCAAGAATTGATAGATAGAGGCTTTGCACACCTAAGTTTTTCTCGGGGTGTGCCAGTTCTATTTGTGAAAAAGAAAGATGGGACTATGCGAATGTGTATTGATTATCGGTAGTTAAATAAAGTGATAATAAAGAATAGATACTCGTTGCCTCGAATTGATGACTTGTTTGATCAGTTGAAATGGGATTCAGTGTTTTCGAAGATAGATCTAAGATCGAGTTATTATCAGTTACGAGTCAGAGATTCTGATGTGCCAAAGACTACATTCGAATGAGGTACGGACATTTTGAGTTTTTGGTTATGCCTTTTGGACTTACTAATGCACCTTCTATTTTTATGGATTTGATGAATCGAGTTTTCAGATAGTATTTGGACCGATTTGTAGTAGTGTTTATTGATGATTTATTGATCTACTCCAAAGATGAAACCGAACATGCCGAGCATTTGAGATTAGTGCTATAGACCTTGCGAGATCAACAGTGGTATGCAAAGTTTAGTAAGTGTGAATTTTGGATGAATGAAGTTAGCTTTCTAGGTCATGTTGTTTCAGCATCAGGTATTCGGGTTGATCCGAACAAAATATCAGCTATACTTGATTGGAAACCACCAAAGAATATTTCTGAAATTCAGAGCTTTCTGGGACTTGCTGGTTATTACAGAAGATTTGTGAAAGATTTTTCTATAATAACTACCCCATTAACAAAGCTATTACAAAAAGATGTTAGATTTGAATGGTCGAAAAAGTGTCAAAAAAGTTTCGATCAGTTGAAAGCTCTTTTGACCAAAGCTCTAGTGTTAGTTCAGCCGGAATCGGGTAAAGAATTTATTGTTTATAGTGATGCTTCTTTGAATGGTTTGGGTTGCGTTTTGATGCAGGAAGGAAAATTCATAGCCTACGCTTCGAGACAATTGAAGCCTCAGGAAAAACATTATCCGTCTCACGATCTGGAATTAGAAGCCATCATTTTTGCATTGAAAATTTGGCGTCATTACTTGTTCGATGAGAAATGTCATGTTTATTCAGATCACAAAAGTCTGTAGTATTTAATGACTCAGAAAGACTTGAACTTGAGACAACGCAGATGGTTAGAACTATTGAAAGACTATGAATTGGTAATTGACTACCATCCAGGAAAAGCCAACATTGTTGCGGATGCCTTAAGTCAAAAATCATTGTTTGCTCTTCGTGCGTTGAACGCACATATGGCTATGTCTGGTGATGGTTCGATCATAGCCGAGTTGAAAGCAAGATCGATGTTTATTCAGCAAATTTGTGATGCACAAAGAATTGACAAAGACTTGATTTCTAAACGAGTTCAATGTGAAAGTAATGCAGAGTCAGAGTTTCGAATTGATGAAAATGATTGTTTGAACTTTAAAGGCCGAATATGTGTTCTGAGGAATGTAGATTTGATTCAGATGATTTTGAAGGAGGCTCATAATAGTCGATTATTTATACATCCGGTATACGAAAATGTATAATGATTTCAAGCAGTTCTATTGGTGGCTTTGGCATGAAAAGGATATATCTGAATTTGTTTGAAGTGTTTAATATGTCGACAAGTAAAAGTCGAGCATCAAGTGCCTTCTGGATTACTTCAGCCAATCATGATACCTGAATGGAAATGGGATAGAATTACTATAGACTTTCTATCTGGTATACCTACGACACCGAGCAAGAAAGATGCAGACTGGGTTATTGTAGATAGACTAACTAAATCAGCTCACTTTGTGTCAATTCGTACAGACTATTCGCTCGATAAACTTGCTGAATTGTATGTGTCACAGATTGTGAGGTTACATGGTGTGATGAGTTCCATTGTTTCAGATAGAGACTCGAGATTCACATCGCGGTTTTGAAAGAAGTTGCAAGATGCTTTAGGTACTAAACTTCACTTTAGTACAGCCTTTCATCCGCAGACAGACGGTCAGTTGAAATGAACTATTCAGATACTGGAGGACATGTTGAGATGTTGCGTCCTTGAGTTTGAAGGTACGTGGGAAAGATACTTACCTTTGATTGAATTTGCCTATAATAATAGTTTTCAATCTAGTATCAAAATGGCACGATACGAAGCTCTTTATGGTCGCAAATGTCGTACACCATTGTATTGGACTGAGCTTAGTGAAAGCAAGATACACGGAGTTGATTTGATTAAAGAGACTGAACAGAAAGTGGCTATAATCAGAGATACTTTGAAAGCTACTTCGGATCAACAAAAGTCCTATGCTGATTTAAAATGTAAAGATGTTGAGTTTCAAGTTGGAGACCGAGTGTTTTTGAAAGTTTCCCCGTGGAAGAAAGTACTCCGATTTGGTCCAAAAGGCAAACTAAGTCCAAGATTCATCGGACCGTATGAAATCATTGAACGTATCGGACCTGTTGCTTATAGGTTGAAGTTTCCTTCTAAACTAGAAAAGATACACAATGTGTTTCATGTTTCGATTCTCCGTAGATACAGATCAGATCCATCACATGTGATTTCTCCGTCTGAAATTGAAATCTGATCCGATATGATGTACGAGGAGGAACGAGTTTGTATTGTAGCCTGGGAAATGAAAGAGTTGAGAAATAAGAAAATACCATTAGTGAAAGTGCTATGGAATCGTCACGGAGTTGAAGAGGCTACGCGGGAGCCTGAGGATTCAATGAGACAATAATATCCGACTTTGTTTAACGGTAAGATTTTCGGGGACGAAAATCCCTAAGGGGGAGAGTTGTAACAGTCCAAATTTGACCCTAATTGGAACGGTGGTTTCAAGACCACGAATATGAGTTTGAAATATATTTAAATATTATATTTTGTGTTTATTATATGTGAATTAATGTGTGTGAAAGTTTCGTAGAAAAATTTGATCGTTTGTGTGTTCAATTTAATAAAAAGGATTAAATCGCGTAAAGTGTAAAAATTGCATACCATAGTGTAAAGTGCTAGAATGATGATGGCTTTTTAATATGAGGTATTAAATGGATAAATAACCCATTTTTAAGTTAGTGGGTGGCATATGTCATAACTAACCTTAAGTTATATATTAGTTTTATTTTATTTGAAATGTTAATTTAGTAATTAAACAATTACTTACTTTATATGTTAAAATATCATAAAAATAAGGCCATCATCTTTTTGGTTCATCCTTGGCCGAATGTTGGAGAAAGAAGGAAGCTTTGAAATCCTTTGATTTTCGCCAATTCTAGGCTTAAATTCAAGGTGAGTTTTTAGTCAGTTTTCGTTAATTTTTATGTTTTTTAGATCGTTGCTTCGAACCGTAGCTGACCCATGATAGAATTTTTAAAAATAAGCATGCTTGATGTTCGGCCATTGTTATATTCTTGTGATTTTTGATGTTTTATGATTTTATGTTCAAGATATGTTAAAGATTAGTATGTTTTGTATTGGAAGATTTGGTGAAATTGAGTATTTAGGGCTAATTTGTAAAAGTAAATTTTTAGAGGGGCTTATTTGCAAAATAAATGAAAGAAATGGACTTGTATAGTTCCTATGCATATTTAGACCTTGAGTAGTATTGAGAAATTTGGTGTATTTTATGTTTTATGCAAATAGGACTAAATTGTAAAAGTGTGAAACATTAGGGGTAAAATGGTAATTTGCCCATTTATGTGCTTTGGGACTAAATTGAAATGAAATGTACTTGAATGAGTTTATTTTTGATATGTTTAGATCAAGAACAAAGAAAAACGGATTTGGATCGGGGAAAGACGAAGGTTGTCGAATAGTCAGTTTAAGTGGTCCGTTGATAATCAAGGTAAGTCCCTAAGCAAGTATGTGTTAAAGAATTATTTGTGAACATATCATATGATAATATTTGATGGTTTTTAGTATAAATCTATATGATGGCCGAATGTAGTAGTTTGTTTTATTGGATTGACTCTATCTTGTTTTTAGTAATATGAATAACTAAGTTCGGTTGATATGTGGAAGAAATACGAAATATACGAAATGTTATGAATTTAGCACAAAGTAATGTGAAATGAATGTTTAGCAATGTTGATATTCGGGCTTAAAGCCTAGCAAGCCTTGTGCTTGAATTATATCGGGCTTATTGCCTAGCGGGCTAAATCTGGGTGTTTATATCTCGGACCTCTGGTCTAGCAAGCTTAATGCTGGTGTATATTTCGAGCTTTGATGCTGGCGGGCTTAATCTTGGTGATACGTTATAAACAAAGAACTTGTGACTTATACAAAGTGAAACATAATTTCATCGCAAGGAGCTAAAAGCTCAGGTAAGTATATGCTTTTGGTGTTTACAGGGAGCAAGGTAAGTTGTTATACTATGATTCGAATTAAGTATAAATGGATATGGTTGATGGTTCAATTTGAATTTGGATAAAAGCTATTAAGCTTACTATTGTTGTGTGCAAACACTTTATATTAGAAGTTGAGTTAAATAAGTTATCTGGAAATTCGGCTATAAGTGAAAAGTGTTAAGAGTGAAAGTAATTGGATGTGTTTTCATTTGTGTATAAATGAGTTTATGTGATTGGTATGAGTGTGTACTCATTTGACTTGAATTATGCGAATATTTGCAATATATATATCATTTGTATTTTGATGAATTATATGTTATGTTAATAAAGTACAAGTACTTTGGTTAATGAATTAATAGCATTTGGCAATGGTTGATTCACATGTTGGAATGTTTATATTTAATGCTATGTGTTTAAAGATTAAAGTTTATAATGCTTAAGCATTTTACAGTGAAAATAAGATTTTCTTGAGACTTACTAAGCTATTAAGCTTACTCTGTGTACGCTCATTGTTGATTTTATAGATTTTGGATTCAACTGCTGGCTCACAGGATCATCAGAGAAGTCAACCACACTATCATCTCTTTTTGGTACCTTCCAGTTAGTTGATTTCGAATTAAAGGCATGTATAGGCTAGATAAATGTTTGAATGATGTTCTATTCATATATATATGTATAGCCATGTGAAAATGGCTTGATCGTTTTGTTTAAGTTGGTTTTATTTGTTCTTGGCTATGAGTATGGTATGTTGGTTTCAATATTTCGGCTATGGTTTGTTTCTTTTAGTGAAATATATTTAATATGCATTTGACATAATTGCTCATTTATGATATTAATGTTTGAGTTAATTTAGTCATGTATTTTTGGCATTAGGTTAATAGTTGAATTTCATTTGAAGGTCAATCTTTTATGTATTGGGTCATAATTCGAACTGTGGTAAAGCTGCGTCATGGTCGTATTCTTGAGATGGTTGGTTTAGATAAATTTTAAGTAATGAAAATATTAAAGTTGTTTAACTTTGTAATTAATTTATTTGGGAATTGCTTTTAGGGTACGGTTTGGTATATATATAAAGTGAGAAATGGATACAAGCTATATATATTTGTTTCGATTGTGAAATTTGATCATTTGGTTCGGCTTTCAAAGTGCATATGTATATTTGGTTTGTTAATGGATATGATGTGGTGGATGGCAGAATTCATAAGTATAATGTCTTAAAAGTTCCTTATGACCGAATAGGTAATCAATTTATGGGTTGAATGTGCATATTTTAACTATGCTATTAGGTCATTCGTAATAAGTGAATTATTAATTGTATATGTGTCCAAGATGTTTTAAAGGAAAATTTATTGTAACACCCCAAACCCGGTCTATGCATTAAGACTAGATTTGGTTTGTTACATGAATCGAGCTATCTTAAAATCTTCAATAAGTTGAAAACTACAATATTATTTTTAATTACAAGGTTTAATAAAAATAAGAAGAGTATTTTAATTTGATGTATATTAGAAAACATTAGTTGAAAAACATCATTAACATTGTATTATCAAAAACCCTTAGGTAATTTATTTAAGAGTTAAAAATAATAAAATATTTATAAAGAAATTTCATATATTTGAAAACCCAATTTATTTTGATAAAAACATCATATAATCATAAGCCCATATTTAAATGTCCAAAATATAGTTTAAAACCAAACACACAAAAAATCCATGAATTATTAATAGAGGCCCTTATTACATTAACCCAAAATAGTAAAATACTTATTAAAAAGTTCGAGTTTAATAAACCCATGTTTTGCAATATGGCCTCCACGAAGTCATCCTCGGCCCAAGTCCACGTCAATTTCCATTACCTGAGATGGAAAATTTGAGGGAGTGAGTTACTTAGAACTCAGTGTATAACTCACTTACTTTGTCCACTGGGCCAGATTTTCAAATTATGGATTTGAGCCTTGAGCCCATAAGCAGAATTAACAACATAATTAATAGCATAATGAATAACATAATTGATATCATGCATGTAAAAATGAATTTTTCCCTCCCAAACCTAATTCCATCCGCTACACACCCCCGTACCAACCATCACACCTGTGGGGATCAAGTCAACCCACCCTAGGCATTAAGCCATTTTATATTTGTGGCAGAGCCACCGAACTAGATTGTGACAAAGTCACCAAACTAGAGGCATTGAGCCAATTATTATTTTGTGGTAGAGCCACCGAACTAGAGGCAAATAGCCATTTATAAATTTTGTGGCAGAGCCACCGAACTAGAGGCTAATAGCCATTTATAAATTTTGTGGCAGAGCCACCGAACTAGATTTTGGCACAGGCCTTTCTTCTCTTGACATTTTCCCAACCCATGCAATATGTATGCAAAGTAGTCTATGATCATATAATGATTTTATTAAAAGGCCCATTAACAAGAGTCAATATTTTAGATTTTTATTAAGGCCGAACATTTGGCCCATTTTAGCAATTTAATATCTTAGGCCCAAAATTACGATCTAGTAGAATTTGGCCCATTTAACGATCTAGCGAGGATTTCATTCGTTTAACAATTTAATGAGATTACGGCCCATTTACGATCTAGCGGCCCAATTATCGATCTAATGTAGATTTGCCCAAATTATCGATCTAATAGATTTTGGCCCAAATTATCGATCTAATGAGTTTCGGCCCAATTACTAATTATCAAATTTATCGGTCCATTTTACGAAGACATGAAAATTTATATTTTCCATCTAACTCATCGAGGGCTTTTTTCGTAATTTTCACCATATTATCCGTTTTCATGTAATTTCACCAAATACCAATTATTACGTTTTATACCGATCTAGTCGTTTTTACGATTTAACTCCATACCACGAATAACATCCAAACCCGAGAAAAGTGTGAAGTTACACACCTCGATATCGTGAGTACTAACCCTTCCCGCTCTTCAACACCTAAACATAATACGATCTTATTAGGACATTAACATGAACAAAAATATGTTATAGACATTTGATCCAAAACCTTACCCTCTTGATTTTGGATCACTTCAATTTTCGGTTTCTCCTCGCTTATCGATTCGTTATTCGCTGAGAATCCACTAACGTACAAAGGCTCGGGAGTTCTTACTACTTCGAATAATTGATTTCCTTCGGTAGATGGTCCGCAACCCGGTGGAAAATCCCGGACTATCGAAACCGCCCTTCGTTTATACTTAGGGGGAATAGTGGATCCGCCCCTCTTACGATAACTAAACACCGCCCTTTTCTTCCCTATTTTGAAGATCTTCAATATCAAAAGATCGTTCATCCTAATAATATATGAAATAAAATTCTAAAGATCTTAAAGGTGAGATTTCCTTACCACAAATATTCTTGTTCCACAAGGAGAATCGATCAAACGTTCTATGTCACTCACGACCACTTGATTTTTGATCTTCCGTTATCGCACTAAAGTATAACATAAATAGCGTTAATAGAATGAGCGTTTATTTCGATCTAAGAAAGCCTTCATACCACCATCAATATTCGCCATGACTACTTCTAACTAAACGAAACTAAAAGAATTCTTACCCTTTTGTCCACGGTTGAAAAGAAAGGATTGAAAATGATGTTTGTGAAAGATAGAGGATTGGCTATATAACCAAAGGAAATAGAAAAATGATTGACTATGGGTACATCAACATTCGGCCATGAGAGAAAATAATGGAGAAATTATAAGTGTCAAGAATAAAAGATGAGAGAAGAATGATGATGATGTTGTTTAAATTTTCAAAGAGAATAAAAGAGAAAGAAGATAGAGATGAGTTTTGGGAGAGGTGTATATTGGCAATGGGAGAAGAAAAGAAAAGAATGGCCTTTTGTGTTGGTAGAATCGGCACTATGAGAAAGGCACAAAATTGAACACTAAAGTGAAAAGCAAAATGACCAATTTGTCAATATAATCAAGGCTTACCAAGGATCAAATTCGCTAAAGGAAAAGAGGTTGAAAGAAAAGTTGCAAAACTTTGCACAAAAACTAAAATGACCAAAAGTAAACTCCTAACCCTTACCAAGCTACTAGCAAAATTCGCCAACCTCCCCTAGCCATATTGTCAGTCCAAATTCATTGGTCAAATGACCATGAATTTGTTTCCAAAACTACTTTCCTTGATACTTGCCCTATGTCTCCATATCTTTCCATATTTCCTTGATTCCCTACCTTAAATTCACTCTTACCTTATTCCTTTGATATACTAACCAAAAATAACAAGGTCAACACTTACCATAAATAAGCTTGGCCGACACTTACCATAGAAGAGCAAAATAAAAGTTGTCTAAATGCTATATAAGGATTGAACCTCTTCCCTCATGCACTAATTCATGCGCCAACACCACCATGCCATGTACTCATCTTGTGTCACTTATTAACACTTAAATTAACTTAAGTATTAATGACACTTGCTTCTCTTCAATAAATTCTCAAATATAAAATTTATTCCTTACCCAAATTATGCTATACTCTTCTTGGGACTATAATAAACACAAAAATAAAAGTAAGAAAATTTTCCTTCATAATCTAAACACCAAATCATGCAATATATCAATACTCGAATTTTAGGGTGTTACAACTCTACCCTCCTTAAAGAAAATTTCATCCTCGAAATTTACAGTTGAAAGAGGTGAGGGTATTGTTGTCGAATTGCATCCTCAGCTCCCCATAGCTTCCTCCACTCCGTGGTTCGCCATAGAACTTTGACCAACGGCACGGTTTTCTTTCTTAGCACCTTATCATCTCGATCTAAGATTTCCTTTGGTTCCTCCTCAAAGACAAATCTAAATTCAATTCCACTTCTTCTATCGGTCTCTGTGTGCGAAGGATCCGATCTATAACGCCTCGGCATGGAAACATGAAAAACATTATGAATTTGACCCAACTCGGAGGTAACTCAATCGATAGGCCCTTTGGACCAACACGCTTCACCACACGGTATGGTCCAATATATCTAGGGCTCAACTTGCCCTTCTTTCCAAACACGAAAATCTTTTTCCAAGGTGAGACCTTCAAGAAAACTCGATCCCCACATCATACTCGATATCCTTTCGCTTCAGATCCGCATCGACTTACATCTATCGAGGCTTCTTTCAACCGTGCTCGAATAACTTTTACATTTTCCTCTATTTCAAATATCATCTCGGGACCTAACATCATCGTTCGCCTAACTCGGTCCAACAAATAGGAGAGCGACACTTACGACCATACAATGCCTCGTAAGGTGCCATCTGAATGCTAGGCCGATAGCTATTGTTATCATAAATTACGCGGTGGTAGATAATCCTCCCAACTACTCTCAAGTCGATTACATCCCTTAACATATCTTCCAATATCTGAATTACTCTCTCCGACTAACCATCGGTGAGGATGAAAAGCCGTCTTGAAATTCAACTTTGTCCCCAAGGCTTCATGCGAGCTTTCCAAAATCATGATGTAAATCGGGATCTCTGTCGATATAATGAATCTGGTACCCATGCAACCTCACAATTTCAAATCGTCTGACTTTGCCAACTTTTGCAATGAATAATCCGTCTGTTGGTAGGAAATGAGCGATCTTCATCAAGCGATCAACAATTACCCAAATAGAATTTTTCTTAGTAGGTGTTAAAGGTAACCCACTAACAAAATCCATGGTTAGCCGTTCCCATTTCCAAAGAGGAATTTTTATTGGTTGTAACAATCCAGACGGTAATTGATGTTCGCCTTCACTTGCGACAAGTCAAACATTTTCCACAAACTCGAAATCTCCGCTTCAACCACGGCCACCAATCACATTCACGAAGATCTCGATACATCTTATTTCCTCCGGGATGCATAGCATAAGGGCTACTATCGCCTCCGTAGAATCATTTGCCTCGGATCCGAGTCCTTAGGCATACATACTCTTCCTCGAAAGCACAACACACCTTCGTGTTTATTCCAAAATCCTCGATTTCACCATTTTCAACTTCTCAAGTAAAGGTCCCAACTTTTCATCGATGTCTTTTTTCCTTGATTTGTTCCGGACCATAGCGGCTTCACGAAGTTACGCTAACAAACTTCCATCCTCATACAAACTCAAATGAGCAAACAATGCTCTCAAATCAAATCTTGCCTTACGACTTAGCGCGTCGGCTACCACGTTAGCCTTTCAGGATGATATTCGATTGAGAAATCATAATCCTTTAATAATTCTACCCATCTTCTTTGTCTTAAATTCAACTCCATTTGGGTAAGGAGGTATTTAAGACTCTTGTGATCCGTGTAGATGATAGATTTCTCATAGTAGAGATAGTGCCTCCAAATCTTTAAAGCAAAGACCATAGACTAACTCCAAATCATGAGTAAGGTAGTTTACTTGATGCGGTCTCAATTGACGAGAAGCATAGGCCACCACCTTTCTATTTTGCATCAACACACAACCCGGACCGTGTGAGGCGCATCACAATAAATAGTAAATTCTTTTCTAGCCTCATTTGAATCAAAAGCTGGAGCTTAGTTAAGATTTTCTTCAATTTCTCGAAACTCTCTTCTTTGCTTTTCGGTCAATTATCTGGAACTCCCTTCCTTATGATTTAGTTAGGGTGCGACAATCAACGAAAACCCTCTACAAAACATCTATAGTATCCACCAAACCCAAGAAACTCAATTTCACTCACCGATGTTGGTGATTTCCAATCGAGAATAGCCTCAATTTTCGAGGATCCACCCTTATTCCTTGGTGATACCACATGACCAAGGAAAGTCACTTCCTTTAGCCAAAATTCGCATTTACTAAATTTGGCATCTGATTTGCTTATCATGAAGTAGCGTAATACTATCCGCAAATGCTTGTCATGCTCCTCCTCATTTCTCGAATAAACCAATATGTCATCTATGAACACTACCACAAACCGGTCTAAATATGGTTGAAAGACTCGGTTCATCATGTCCATAAATGCGGTGGTGTATTGGTTAATCCAAGCGGCATCACTACAAACTCATAATGTAAATGTAACGAGTCCGAAATCTTTGTCTTATAAATGTCCGCTTCTTTCACCTTGAAATTTGGTGATAACCCGACCTCAAATCAATTTTGGAAAAGCTGAAGCTCCTTTTAATTGATCAAGCAGTCGTCAATTCTCGATAGAGGATACCGATTCTTGATCGTCAATTTATTCAATTATGCGTAATCAATGCACATACGCATCGATCCATCCTTCTTCTTGACGAACAAAGCTGGTGCTCCCCCGGAGACACACTTGGTGAATAAATCCCGATCCAACAATTCTTGAATTTGAGCTTTAAGCTCGATAACTCCTTGATTGCCATTCTATAAGGAGCAATGGACCTTTGGGCATCCCGAGCAAAAGCTCAATGCCAAATTCTACTTCCGATTTGAGGTATACGGGAAGTTCTTGGAAATACATCGGAAATTCCTTCACCGTCCTCACATCATTCACAGATAACTCTTTGGCATCCAAAGCACAGACAAAGGCTAAGAATGCTCCATATCCTTTCCGAACCAACTTCTCTTCCTTTAATGCAGATACCACATTTGCCAAGTAGTTCCTTCGCTCACCAATCATTATGACTTCCTTATCATCCGAAGTTCTTACTGACATTCATTTTTCAGCACAATCCAATTGCGCCCGATGTTTAACCAACCAATCCATGCCCAGAATGAGATCGAACTCGCCGAAAGGCAGTTCCATCAAGTTCGCCAAGAATACCTCTTCTTGAATTTCCAAGGGCACGTCTTTAAACATTTTATTAACAATTATCGACTGTCCTAAAGGACTAATTATTGTCATCTCACTATCGGTAATTTCATATTCTAAATTCAGGTTTCCAGATATGGCACTAGCAACATATGAGTGGGTAGAGCCAATATCTATTAAAGCAATAACAGGTACATCGAAGATGAAGAACGTACCAGTTATCACATCTGGTGCATTGCCGTCCTCGCGGCGTCTAACTGCATAAACCAGTCCAGGCTGTCTTGCATCTGCATTTCCTCTAGGACCATTGCCTCGACCCGGTGCACCTTGACCACGACCAACCCCATTACCACCACGACCTGGTCCACGACCTCTCGGTGGCTGCTGAGTACCTCTGGCCGGCTGTGCATCATTATTACGAACTTCTTGAGTCGTATCCATACGTCGAGGATAATTTCTATACTGATGATCCATCGAACCGCATTTGTAACAAGCGCCCGTTTTCCTCCAACACTCTCCAAAGTGTCTTTTTCCACATTCAACCGATCTTGACTTGATTATTTATTTAGGTGTTCTACCTTAAGCTGGTTCATCATTTCGAGGTCTCTTCTAAAATTTCTTTGAAGAACCGTGATTGTGTGTCTCTCTTGTTTCTAAATCTTTCTCGGTTACGGCGTTTTGAGTTCTTAGCCTCCTCGGCTATCTTGGCCTTCTCCACAAGTGTGGAAAAAGTTCTAACTTCTTGTGGGGCAATCGGAACCCTCACTCATCATTAAGTCCATCCTCGAAGCGCACACAGCGTTCATGATCTATTGATACAATTGTCCGAGCATAGCGGCTCAAGCGTAAAACTTCGACTTCATATCTTGCTCTTGTTTTACTCCCTTGTACAAGATTCGAAATTCCTTCCTTGAGCGTCTACATAACTTGTTCCAACGTATTTTCCTTGGAAGGAAGCTTTAAAGAATTCCCAAGTAATCGGTGCGACTTGGTGCCTTCTCGAATAGTGAGCCACCATCGATCGCCGTCTCTTAACAAAGACACAACTCCTTTCGGTTTTTGCTCAACGGTGCATTCCATATCATCCATAATCCGTTCCACGACTTGAGCGATGATTCACCACATTCGAGCTACAGGAGACTCCTCTAAAACTTACGCATTATTGGACTTAAGTCGTTACGAAATTGACCCACGAGTTGTTGGCCCAATTCTAGTTCCAGTGACCCTTTCTAGGACTCGCAGACATGGCTTGAGTCAAAGCATTGTCTTCTTCCATGTGATCGCGTGATCCGTCTCACTCTCAATTGATGCGGTGCATCCATTTTCGACATATGATTTGGTGCTTGATTTAGCAGCACTACGGCCATGTCTCTGCGTCCACGACCACGTCCTCTAGTGCTCATGATGGCTTATTCGTTTTATCGATTACAAGTTTTATGAATCGAAAATTTGTTTCGATGTTTATTAATGATGTTTTATGAGATTTGAGAGATAAAGTTGTTTTTCGCAACATATCCTATAGTCTCAATCTCTACGATTTTTTCACATCTAAAACTAAAAGTTCTAGAGTGTTCTATGATCATCATAGTAATCATTAAGCAATAAATACTTACTTGACTTGTTGCTTGGGATGCTTGTGGTGCCATCTTGATCTTTAAAATATAATTGAGCGATTTCATACGAAATTATTTGCGAACCCAAACCACGATAGAGTTTTTGAAGCGGCTCGATACCATTAAATGTAACACCCCAAACTCGGTCTATGCATTAAGACTAGATTTGGTTTGTTACATGAATCGAGCTATCTTAAAATCTTCAATAAGTTGAAAACTACAATATTATTTTTAATTACAAGGTTTAATAAAAATCGGAAGAGTATTTTAATTTGATGTATATTAGAAAACATTAGTTGAAAAACATCATTAACATTGTATTATCAAAAACCCTTAGGTAATTTATTTAAGAGTTAAAAATAATAAAATATTTATAAAGGAATTTCATATATTTGAAAACCCAATTTATTTTGATAAAACATCATATAATCATAAGCCCATAATTAAATGTCCAAAATATAGTTTAAAACCAAACACACATAAAAATCCATGAATTATTAATAGAGGCCCTTATTACATTAACCCAAAATAGTAAAATACTTATTAAAAAGTTCGAGTTTAATAAACCCATGTTTTGCATATGGCCTCCATGAAGTCATCCTCGGCCCAAGTCCACGTCAATTTCCATTACCTGAGATGGAAAATTTGAGGAGTGAGTTACTTAGAACTCGATGTATAACTCACTTACTTTGTCCACTGGGCCAGATTTTCAAACTATGAATTTGGGCCTTGAGCCCATAAGCAGAATTAACAACATAATTAATAGCATAATGAATAACATAATTAATATCATGCATGTAAAAATGAATTTTTCCCTCCCAAACCTAATTCCATCCGCTACACACCCCAGTACCAACCATCACACTGTGGGGATCAAGTCAACCCACCCCGCCATCACACCAATCGTAGGCATTAAACCATTTTATATTTGTGGCGAGCCCATGAACTAGATTGTGACAAAGTCACCAAACTAGGCATTGAGCCAATTATTATTTTGTGGTAGAGCCCATAGAACTAGAGGCAAATAGCCATTTATAAATTTTGTGGCGAGAGAGAACTAGAGCAAATAGCCATTTATAAATTTTGTGGTAGAAGCCTAGAACTAGATTTGGCAATGGCCTTTCTTCTCTTGACATTTTCCCAACCCATGCAATATGTATGCAAAGTAGTCTATGATCATATAATGATTTTATTAAAAGGCCCATTAACAAGAGTCAATATTTGATTTTATTAAGTCTCAAACATTTGGCCCATTTTAGCAATTTAATATCTTAGGCGAAATTACGATCTAGTAGGAATTTGGCCCATTTAACGATCTAGCAGGGATTTCAGCCCGTTTAACAATTTCACAGAGATTACGGCCCATTTACGTTCTAGCAGAGTTTTCGGCCCAAATTATCGATCTAACAGAGATTTCGGCCCAAATTATCGATCTAACAGAGATTTCGGCCCAATTACTAATTATCAAATTTATCGATCCATTTTACGAAGACATGAAAATTTATATTTTTCCATCTAACTCATCGAGGGCTTTTTTTCGTAATTTTCACCATATTATCCGTTTTCATGTAATTTCACCAAATACCAATTATTACGTTTTATACCGATCTAGTCGTTTTTACGATTTAACTCCATACCACGAATAACATCCAAACCAGAAAAGTGTGAAGTTACACACCTCGATATCGTGAGTACTAACCTTTCCGCTCTTCAACACCTAAACATAATACGATCTTATTAGGACATTAACATGAACAAAAATATGTTATAGACATTTGATCCAAAACCTTACCCTCTTGATTTTGATCACTTCAATTTTCGATTTCTCTTCGCTTATCGATTCGTTATTATTGAGAATCCACTAACGATACAAAGGCTGGGAGTTCTTACTACTTTGAATAATTGATTTCCTTGGTAGATGGTCCGCAACCCGGTGGAAAATCCCGGACTCATCAAACCGCCCTTCGTTTATACTTAGGGGAATAGTGGATCCGCCCTCTTACGATAACTAAACACCGCCTTTTCTTCCCTATTTTGAAGATCTTCAATATCAAAAGATCGTTAATCCTAATAATATATCGAAATAAAATTCTAAAGATCTTAAAGGCGAGATTTCCTTACCACAAATATTCTTGTTCCACAAGGAGAATCGATCAAACATTCTATGTCACTCATGACCACTTGATTTCGATCTTCCGTTATCGCACTAAAGTATAACATAAATAAGCGTTAATAGAATGAGCGTTTATTTCGATCTAAGAAAGCCTTCATACCACCATCAATATTCGCCATGACTACTTCTAACTAAACGAAACTAAAAAGAATTCTTACCCTTTTGTCCACGGTTGAAAAGAAAGGATTGAAAATGATGTTTGTGAAAGATAGAGGATTCGCTATATAACCAAAGGAAATAGAAAAATGATTGGCTATGGGTACATCAACATTCGCCATGAGAGAAAATAATGGAGAAATTATAAGTGTCAAGAATAAAAGATGAGAGAAGAATGATGATGATGTTGTTTAAATTTTCAAAGAGAATAAAAGAGAAAGAAGATAGAGATGAGTTTTGGGAGAGGTGTATATTCGGCAATGGGGAGAAGAAAAGAAAAAGAATGGCCTTTTTGTGTTGGTAGAATCGGCACTATGAGAAAGGCACAAAATTGAACACTAAAGTGAAAAGCAAAAATGACCAATTTGTCAATATAATCAAGGCTTACCAAGGATCAAATTCGGCTAAAGGAAAAGAGGTTGAAAGAAAAGTTGCAAAACTTTGCACAAAAACTAAAAATGACCAAAAGTAAACTCCTAACCCTTACCAAGCTACTAGCAAAATTCGGCCAACCTCCCCCCTAGCCATATTGCCGTCCAAATTCATTGGTCAAATGACCATGAATTTGTTTCAAAACACTTTCCTTGATACTTGCCCTATGTCTCCATATCTTTCCATATTTCCTTGATTCCCTACCTTAAATTCACTCTTACCTTATTCCTTTGATATACTAACCAAAAATAACAAGGTCAACACTTACCATTAATAAGCTTGGTCGACACTTACCATAGAAGAGCAAAATAAAAGTTGTCTAAATGCTATATAAGGATTGAACCTCTTCCTCATGCACTAATTCATGCGCCAACACCACCATGCCATTTACTCATCTTGTGTCACTTATTAACACTTAAATTAACTTAAGTATTAATGACACTTTCTTCTCTTCAATAAATTCTCAAATATAAAATTTATTCCTTACCCAAATTATGCTATACTCTTCTTGGGACTATAATAAACACAAAAATAAAAGTAAGAAAATTTTCCTTCATAATCTAAACACCAAACCATGCAATATATCAATACTCGGATTTTTAGGGTGTTACATTTATTATCATAGTTTATGTACCTAATCTAGTATTGAATCAAATTGGTAGAGTATATGATAAATTTGGTATATGTACTTTGGATTGATTATAAAGTAAGTGAACTTGATATGTTATGAATTGATCTTTATATTTATAATTATACATTGTGTGCAAAGTGATATGTTTGACATCTAGCTTATAAAATATTAGTTTAAAGTTGTGGTTTTTGTTGGTAATGCCTCATAACCTTAGTCTGTCGACAAAGACGGGTTAATGGGTGTTACACCAAACCCTGCCTAGAAGTTAGGCCCGAATTTGGCATGTCACATGGAAGAAGTTTTTTTTTTTAAATCATCTTTGCGATTGTTAAAAACTTATTTGAGAATTACAGTCTCTTTGTTTAAACCAAAACACTTAAGCAATTGTTAACTACTTGAAAATGTAATTATCTTTAGAAACCTTTTGGGTTGTGAAAACATATTTGAAAACATTGCGAAAACGTAGGTAAAATACAAGTTTTTTTGATAGGTTGATTGATGAGTCGAAAATCGAGGTTGTGAGCTTTTAAAACCGTGACTTTTGAAAATATCGTTGATAATTTGAAAAAGAATTTCTGAGTTAAATCATTTGTAATAGTTTGCTATAAAAACCATTGTTAATCGATTTTGGAAACCATTATTTAAATTTTTAGAAAATTCCCTTTTTTAAACAATTTAAGAAAATAATAAAAATATCCCAGAGGACTTATTACAACTTTAAAACCCGAAAACAATAAAAGTAATCAAATAAAATGGAAAGGTAGTTTACTAATATTCAAAAATGTTATTTCCAAAGTATGGCCTCTGAAACACCCCACACCCAGGCCACGAACTGGATCGGATCTGGTATGTTCCTCGATGTAAATCGGTTCAAAATTCTTTTGTTACTTTGAAAACTGTGTGTTTTAAAGATAGTTTGTTTGTGGGTTGGGCTCGAGTTGAAAACAAGTTTATTTTTATATTGAAAACCCATTTATTCCAGGTGACAAAATATTTAAAGTTTATTTTAAATTAAATTGACTTAATCTTTAAATAACATAAATTAAGTAACATAGTAATTAAAACAACAATAAAATCATCACTAAGGCCTTATTACATAAATAAAAACCCAAATAAAATTGAAGAGTACTTAAATAAAATAAAATGTCCAAATTAAATAAAAATTTAAGCTGAGCATGGCCACAACAAGTTCTGCCGTCCCGGTCCATCCTTGTTCATCACCAAACATGTTCCCACAGCAGGGTGAGTCAGCAGACTCAATGTGTAACCAACACTAAATTTTAATAGATTTTGGCATACCATACATATCATGTTCACATAATAATTCAAGATAATGATGCAACCGAACCCAAACCTAGATGCCATCCGCTACACATCCCCGTACCAACTCGCACACAGTGGGGACTACAAAGTCAACCTCCATCCACTACACACCATCGAAGGCGTCGTTGCGATCGGCGTGCTCATCGCCCATATAAAATTAGTGGCATAGCCACCAGATTAAATAATTGTGTCATAAGACACCACATTCAGATATTGTAACCGAAGTTACCACATTCAGATAATGTGACCGAAGTCACCACATTTAGATAGTGAGACCGAAGTCGCCACTTTCACTTCCCCTTTTTCATATAACCCGAATGCCCCATATTATTCATATCATGCATATCATACTTAATTCCACATTTATGTCACTTTTCACATGTTAAATATAACATATTTCATAATCCTAGTAGGAGTAGGAAGCGTGAGTACTTTGTACCATAACATGGTACTCTAGCCACATTCTTACACTTTCATTTTAACACATATATCAAGTTAAAGCCATAAATCTATTAAGATTAGTGTGGGTACACACCTAATTAAACTTAACAACTTCACCGAAATTCGAAATCGATTCTTGCTTTAGATCTCAAGTTCCTACATTTGATTAATCACTTACTATTTAGTAAAAGCCTATTTGGTCATAAGACTAAATCCTGAAGGATTATTGCAACCAAAACTTACCTTGTTGCCGATTGAATTAAAAATCAAATCCCGGAAACTTGTATTCTTTCCCTTTGAAACCGGCTAATCACTAGATCCCTTGAATCAATTAGTTTTCGGTTAAAACAAATAGATCTAAGTACTTAAGATAGGGCCTTGGCCGAATAAGTGAGTACACTTACCTTGAAATTTTCAAATCCCGAAAAGTATCCCTTGCCTCAGATGTCTGTCGAAATACCTATACACCTATGTTAGATTCGATTCCAACATTAAACCATCATAGATGGCCCTTGGCTGAATGTAAATCCTGACTTACCTTAGATCCTTGAATTTGAAAGATCCCTCCTTGGAGTCGACAGTTGTAGAACCCCGAAACACTCCTTATAATGTCGGCCACAAAATAATAATGATATTAGTTCCTATGTTGTGACTTAAAGAAGAGAATAATTTAATGACCATAAAATTCTTACCCTTAATAGTGAATTCAACAGTACCTAAGCTTGAAGCCACTTGAGATATTCGGCTATGGCCTTAAAAGGCTTACTTCCGGCTTTTGGAGGGATTAGAAGGAAAAGAGAAGGAAGAATAAAGATGGAGGATTCGGCTAGAACACAAGGTATTTCGGCTTTGGCTAACAAAAAGAAGAATAAAACTGTAGGAAATTCGGCAGAGAGAGGAGAATCTGCTTAAGAAATTTGGCAAAGGAAGAGTGAATGAATGAATGGCCTCTTTTCCTCTAGTAGCCAAAATTACTAGCTAGAGTCCTTTACTTGGCCACCACTCTTCCTTATTTTGATAGCTTTATCCCTTGAATTATCACTTTATTCAAATTAAAAGAATTTAATCCAACAATTATCTCTTCAAAATAATGATAAATAAATATCTTATTTATCCCTTATTTATCCACTAATTATAAAAGAATAAAAGCTCCTAGAATTTAGCCATGTGCCGTCCACCTCTCTACTCCTTGTAGCAAAATAAAACTTTTATTTTTAGCTTCCCAAGTGACTCGAACCGAGGCCCAATTGCACTGCTTGTGGCGTCACTCACTTTGCTTCTTGAGGTCGGGTAACACCCTAAAAATCCGAGTAATTAAATTGCATGAATTGGAGTTTAGAAAAAATCTCTTATTTTTATTTCATTGCTTATTGAAGTCCTAGAGGGGTAAAACATAAATTGAAGAAGGAATAAAATTTATTAAGTGAGAATTTATTGAAGTGAAACAAAGGTGATTAAGACTTAAGCTAAATTATGTGCTAAAGTGTGTCATAAAATGAGCATATAGCATGGTGGAGTTGGCGCATGGGTTCAAGTAAGAGGAAGAGGTTGAATCCTTGTATGACACCTAAATAAATTTTTGCTTTTAATTTTACGCTCATGACAAGGAAGTGTCGGCAAGGGACATATAAGGAAGGTGTTGACCATGTATTTTTGGTTAGTGTATCAATGGATTAAGGAAACAACAAACTTATGGCATGGAATCAAAGATTTAAGGAAAGATAGGGGGAACATAAGGCACATATCAAGGGAAATTTTGGAAAGAAATCATGGCCAATTGACCACATCTTGGAATGGCAATTTGGTATAGGAGGAGCCTAAATTTTGAGTTAGTTTTGGCTGAAAAATTCTTTTCTCTCTTTGGTTATCCTTTGCACTTTGTGCAGAATTTTATTCCTCTCCTTTCAATATCCCTTTTGGCGAATTTTGCATTTGGTTAAGCCAATATCTCTTGACCATTTGGTCACTTTTATTCATTTTGTTAACTTTCTTTTGTATTCTCCTTGTCTTGAAATCACCTATACCAAAATCGGTCTCTTTCTTTTCTTTTGCCATGGCGAATATACTAGCTCCTAAAGTTCTTTTCTTTTCTTTCTTTTCTTCTCTTCTCTTTTAAAATCAAGCAACAACATCACCATCATCCTTTCGTTCTTATATTATTTCTCTTCAATCGAAAGTTCCTCCATCAAATACTCTCTTGACCGAATGCTAGAAGTGCCATAACCGAATTTAATTTCTCTTTTATA
Organism: Gossypium rotundifolium; assembly: GCA_025506655.1. Lineage (NCBI taxonomy): Eukaryota > Viridiplantae > Streptophyta > Magnoliopsida > Malvales > Malvaceae > Gossypium > Gossypium rotundifolium. The sequence continues at coordinate 168,128,306 of CP106724.1, read as the reverse complement.
TGGTTGCATAACGAAATTCTCAACTCTCTCAAACATCTCTCTCAAATCCTTTCTTTTCGATTGTGGAATATAGGTAAGGGATTCTCTTTTTTTCGTTTTCATTTTATTTAAGTATTATGGCGAATATCATTGATATTATGAGGGCCTTTTGGATTGATATAACGTTCATTCTAATAACGTTCTTTTCGTTATTATTATTTAGTGCAATAACGGAGATCGGAACTCAAGTGATCGGGAGAAAGCGTTGGAAGCGTTTTGTTTTAGTAAGAAATCAAATCTCTTTAAATCTCTAGTAACATTTGATATTATTTTAGATCTAACTAAATTCCTTTGAATCTTGAAGGCCGTCAAAATAGGGAAGAAAAGGCGGTGTTTAGTTATCGTAAGAGGGTGGATCTGTAAATCCCCATTCAAGCGAAGAAGCGGTTTTGGCGGTCGGGACTTTCCATAGGGTTGCGGGCCTTCTTAGAAAGAAGTCCATTATTGAAGTTGTGCGAACCTCCGAGCCGTTATCGTTGGTGGATTCTCGGCGTCTAGTGAATCAATAAGCGAAGGAAAGCGAAAATCGAAGTGATTCAAAATCAAGAGGTAAGATTTTGGATCATTATCGATTAAGATTTATTTTGCTAAATAGATGTCTAACGGATCAAAATATGTTTTAGGTCTTAGGGCGAGAAGGGTTAATACTCACGGTATCGAGGTGTGTAATTTCACACTCATTATTTTTGGTTGGATGTCAAATTTGGTATGGAAGTAAATCGTAAAAGCGATTGGATCGGTAAAAGCGTAAAAATTATATTTTGGCGAAAATGCGTAAAACTACTAAATCGTGAAAATTACGAAAGCATGCCTCGAGGAATTAATTGTTATTATGAAAATTGGATGTTTGAAAATGTAAAATAGGCCGTAAATACTCTAGTTAGTGAAAATGGGCGTAAATACTCTAGTTAAGTGAAAATGGGCGTAATTACTCTAGTTAAGTGAAAATGGGCGTAGTAAATACTCTAGTTAGTGAAAATGGGTGTAAATAAAGTGAAAATGGGCGTAAATACTCTAATTAAGTGAAAATGGGCGTAATTACTCTAGTTCGTGAAAATGGTAGTAAATACACTAGTTCGTTAAAATTTAGCCATAACACTCTAGTTTGGTAAATGGGCCAAAGCCCACTAAAGCGCTAAATAGACAAATTGCTATAATTATGGGCCAAATGAAATATTATTGATAAACCCACCATGTTATGTATTATTAATAAATTTTATATTTTAAAGTACATGTATAATTGCATGGGTGGGTTATATGAAGAAGAAGAATGGCGATTGCCACAATATAAACTTATTGCCTCTAGTTGGTGGCTCTGCCACAATATCGACTTATTGCCTCTAGTTGGTGGCTCGCCACAATATCGACTTATTGCCTCTAGTTCGGTGGCTATGCCACAATTATAAAAAGGCTTAATGCCTACGATTGGTGTGATGGCGGGGTGGGTTGACTTGATCCCCACAGGTGTGATGGTTGATGCAGGGGTGTTAGCGGATGGATATTAGGTTTGGGTTGGGAATTACATTTTCATGCATTATTAATTATTTTAAATTCATGATATATTGTTGAATTACGAATTGGGCTCGGGCATGACATAATATCTTGACAATCGGCCCAATAATGGTGGTAAGTGAGTTACACTTTGAGTTCTAAGTAACTCACCCTTTAATTTCTTTCCATCTCGGGTAATGGGGCCGATGTGGACTTGGTGAGGATGACTTCGTGGAGGCCATCTTGCTATATATGGGTTATTTAAAACTACGAACTTTTAATAATTATTTTTACTATTTTGGGATCTTTGTAATAAATGGCCTCTATAAATAACTTATGGATTTTATGTGTGTTTGGAATTTAATTTTACTTTGGACTTTTAATCATGAGCTAAAGTTTGATGATGTTTTATTAAAATAAAATTTAGTTTTCAAAGTTTATGAAAATCTTTTATAAATATCTTATTATAGTTAACTCTTTAACAAATTACCCAAAGGTTTTGATAATACAATGATTTCCAACTTATGTTTTTTTTATATTGATCAAAATTTAATTCTCTTCAAATTTTAAACTCGTAAACAATATTGTAGTTTTCAACTCATTAAAGATTTAAGAATAGTTCGAATCACGTAACAAACCAAATCTAGTCTCAACGCATAGGCCGGGTTTGGGGTGTTACATTTAGTAATATCGAGCCGGTTTCAAAAACTTCGGTACGTGGTTTGGGTTCAAAAATAATTTACGTATGAAAATACTCAATGATATTTTAGATCAGTATGGCACCACAAGCATCCGGCGACAAGTCAAGTAAGTATTATTACTTAATGATTACTATGATATGATCATAGGAACACTCTAGAACTTCTAGTTTTAGACATGAAAAGCGTAGAGATTGAGACTATAGGAAATGTTGCGAAAAACAACTTTATATCTCAAATCTCATAAAATATCGTTAATAAACACGAAACAAATTTACGATTCATAAAACTTGTAATCGGATAAGCGAACAAGCAATCATGAGTACAAGAGGGCGTGGTCGTGGGCCAGTGGTAGGCGTGGCGTGGTAGAGGCCGAGGTGCTACTGGTGAAGCACCAAATCATATGCGAAGTGGGCGTACCTCGTCAATTGAAAGTGAGACCGGATCACGTGATCACATGGAAGAAGATCATGCATTGACTCAAGCCATGTTGCGAGTCTTGGAAAGGGTCATTGGAACTAGAATTGGGCCAACAACTCGTGGGTCAATTTGAGGCGACTTAAGGCAAATAATGCGAAGTTTTCGGAGGAGTCTTGGTGTAGCCGAATGTGGTGAATCTTGGCTCGAAGGCGTGGAGCGGATCATGGATGATATGGAATGCGGTGAGCAAAAGCGAAGGAGCTGTATCCTTATTGAGAGATGAGGCGTGTCGGTGGTGGCTCATTGTCAGAAAACCTTGAAGCGCAGCGATTAGCGGGAATTCTTTAAAGCGCCTTCAAGGAAAATGCGTTGGAGCGAGCTATGTAGGCCGCTCGAAGGAAGGAATTTGAATCTTGTCCAAGGAAGTAAGGCCGTGGCGACATATGAAGTGAGTTTTACGTCGAGCCGTTATGCGGGACAATTGTAGCAACAGATCATGAGCGTTGTATGCGTTTGAGGATGGACTTAATGATGGTGAGGGTTACGATTGCTCATGACAAGTTAGAAATTTTTCCACTCTGGTGGAGAAGGCCAAAATAGCCGAAGAGGCTAAGAACTCGAGCAGCGAGCAGAAAGATCCGAAACAAGAGAGACCACAATGATCTGGTTCTTCAAGAGATTTCAAAAGAAACCGGAATGATGAATCGGTTCAAGCGCGAACCGGTAACAAATAATCGAAGTCGAGATTGCTTGAGTGTGGAAAAAGGCATTTTGGGGAATGTTGGAGGAAAGCGGGTGCATGCTACAAATGCGGTTCAATGGAACATCGGTACAAAAGTTGTCCTCGACGAATGGATCGACTCAAGAAGTCCGTAATAATGATGCCTGTCGGCCGAGGTGTCAGCTGACCACCGAGGAGGTCGTGGACCGGTCGTGGTGGTAATGGGGCTGGTCGTGGTCAAGGTGCACCGGTCGAGAAATGGTAATAGAGAAATCGGATGCAAGGCGGCTGGGTGGTCTATGCGGTTAGCGCCATGCGAGGATGGCAATGCACGGATGTGATAATCGATGCGTTCTTCATTTTTGATGTACTGTTATTGCCTTAATAGATATTGGCTCTACTCATTCATATGTATCTAGTGCCATATCAGGAAACCTAAATTTAGAATCTGAAATTACCGATAGTGAGATGAGCGATGTCAGTCCTTTAGGGCGATCGGTAATAGTTAATAAAATATTTAAAGGCGTGCCCTTGAAAATTCAAGAAGAGGTGTTCTTAGCAAATTTGATGGAACTACCCTTGGCGAGTTCGATCTCATTACAGGCATGGATTGGTTGGTTAACCATCGAGCGCAATTGGATTGTCTTTGAAAAGCGAATGTCGATGGGACCTCGGATGATAAGGAAGTCATAATGATTGGTGAGCGAAAGAACTATCGGCAAATGTGGTATCTGCATTAAAAGTGAGAAGTTGGTGCGGAAAGGATCACGGAGCATTCCTAGCCTTTATCATCTTTGTGGATGCCAAGGAATTATCCGTGAATGATGTAAGGACGGTGAAGGAATTTCCGATGTGTTTCTGAAGAACTTCTGGTATACCTCGGATCGGGAAGTAGAATTTGGTATTGAGCTTTTGCACAGGGGCGGCTCCGGTGTCCATTGCTCCTATAGAATGGCAGAAGGAGTTGGTGAGCTCAAAGCTCAAATTCAAGAATTCTTTGGATCGAGGATTCATTCGACCAAGTGTGTCTCTCGTGGGGAGCACCGGTGTTGTTCGTCAAGAAGAAAGATGGATCGATGCGTATGTGCATTGACTACGACAGTTGAATAAATTGGCGATCAAGAATCGGTATCCTCTGCCAGAAATTGGCGACTGTTTGATCAATTGAAGGAGCTTGATTTTCTCAAAATTGATTTAAGGTCGGGTTATCACCGACTTAAGGTGAAAAAGCGGATATTTATAAGGCGACATTTCGGACCGTTACGGACACTATGAGTTTGTAGTGATGCCGTTTGGATTAACTAATGCACCATTTGCATTTATGGACATGATGAACCAGAGTCTTTCAACCGTATTTAGACCGGTTTGTGGTAGTGTTCATAGATGATATATTGGTTTATTCGAGAAATGAGGAGGAGCATGACCAGACATTTGCGGATAGTATTACAATTACTTCGTGATAAGCAATTGTATGCCAAATTTGGTAAATCACGAATTTTGGCTAAAGGAGGTGACTTTCCTTGGTCATGTAGTATCGGTAGAAGGAATAAGGGTGGATCCTCGGAAAATTGAGGCTATCTGGATTGGAAACCACCAACATCGATGGTGAAATTCGGAGTTTCTTAGGTGCATTTGGATACTATAGGCGTTTTGTAGAGGGTTTTCGTTGATTCTTTGCACCTAACTAAAGCATTGCGTAAAGGAGCTCCGTATATTTGGTGGCGACAAGAGAGTTTGAGAAATTGAAGAAGATCTGTGAAGCTCAGTTTAATTCAACAGAAATTTGGAAAAGAATTCCACATTTATTGCGATCGTCTCACACGGGTGCAGGTTGTGTGTTGATGCAAAATGGAAAGGTGGTGGCCTATGCTTCTCGTCAATTGAGACCACACGAAGTAAACTACCCTACTCATGATTTGGAGTTAGCTGCCGTTGTCTTTGCTCTAAAGATTTGGAGGCACTATCTCTATGGTGAGAAGTCCGTAATCTACACGGATCACAAAAGTCTTAAATACCTCCTTACCCAGAAGGAATTGAATTTAAGACAAAGAAGATGGGTAGAATTGTTAAAAGATTACGATTTCTCCATTGAATACCATCTGGAAAGGCTAACGTGGTGGCGACGCGTTAAGTAAATGGGCGGTATCTGAATTAAGAGCTTTGTTTGCCCATTTAAGTCTATACGAGGATGGCAGTTTGTTAGCAGAACTTCAGGTGAAACCTCTGTGGCTGGAACAAATCAAGGAAAAACAGACATCAGATGAGAAGTTGGGACCTTTACTGCGACAAGTTGAAAATGGTGAAATTGAGGATTTTGGAATAAACACGGAGGGTGTGTTGTGCTTTCGAGGAAGAGTATGCATGCCTAAGTTTAGATCGAGGCAAGCGATTCTCTGGAGGCGCATAGTAGCCCTTACGCTATGCATCCGGAGGAAATAAGATGTATCGAGATCTCCGTGAAGCGATATTGGTGGCGGGGTTGAGCGTGAGATTACGAGTTAGTGGGAAAATGTTTGACTTGTCGACAAGTGAAGGCGAACATCAATTACCGTGCGGATTGTTACAACCGATAAAGATTCCTCTTTGGAAATGGGGGCGGATAACTATGGATTTTGTTAGTGGGTTACCTTTACGCCTACTAAGAAAAATTACATTTGGGTAATTGTTGATCGGTTGTGATTTGCTCATTTCTGCCGATCCGTCTGATTATTCATTCTGAAGATGGCGGCTATGCACGTCTGAAATTGTGAGGTTGCATGGGGTTTGTGTCTATTATATCGGATAGGGACCCTAGGTTTACATCACGATTACGAAAGCTCTGCATGAAGCCTTGGGGACAAAGTTGAATTCGATCGGCTTTTCATCCTCGGTCGATGGTCGATCGGAGAGAATAATTGAGATATTGGAAGACATGTTAAGAGGATGTGTAATCGACTTCAAGGGTAGTTGGGAGGATTATCTACCTTTGGCGAATTTGCGTATAACAACGACTATCGGTCTAGCATTGGATGGCACCTTACGAGGCATTGTATGGTCGTAAGTGTCGCTCTCCTATTGTTGGGTGAGTTGGGCGAAAAGCGGATGTTAGGTCTGAGATGATATCGAGACCGAGGATAAGGTAAAAGTTATTCGAGCACGGTTGAAAGAAGCCTCGGATGAGCGAAGTCATCTGTGAGATCTGAAGCGAAGGGACATCGAGTATAATGTGGGGATCGGGTTTTCTTGAAGGTATCTCCTTGGAAAAAGATCTTGATTCGGAAGGAAGGGCAAGCTAAGTCCTAGATATATTGGACCTTATCGTGTCTTTGAAGCGTGTTGGTCGATGGCATATCAGTTGAGTTACCTCGGAGTTAGATCAAATTCACAATGTCTTTCATGTTTCCATGTTGAGCGTTATAGATCGGATCCTTCGCACATTATCTGGGTAGAAGAATTGGGTGAATTGATTTGTCTTTTGAAGAAGAACCGGTGGAAATCCTAGACCGAGATGTCAAGGTATTGAGGAAGAAAAGCGTGCCGTTGGTCAAAGTTCTATGGCGTAACCACGAGTGGAAGAAGCTACGTGGGAGCAGGAGGATGCAATTCGGCAACAATACCCTCACCTTTTTCAACGGGTAAATTTGAGGACGAAATTTTCTTTAAGGAGGTAGAGTTGTAACACCCTAAAAATCGAGTAATTAAATTGCATGAATTGGAGTTTAGAAAAAATCTCTTATTTTATTTCATTGCTTATTGAAGTCCTAGAGGGGTAAAACATAAATTGAAGAAGGAATAAAATTTATTAAGTGAGAATTTATTGAAGTGAAACAAAGGTGATTAAGACTTAAGCTAAATTATGTGCTAAAGTGTGTCATAAAATGAGCATATAGCATGGTGGAGTTGGCGCATGGGTTCAAGTAAGAGGAAGAGGTTGAATCCCTTGTATGACACCTAAATAAATTTTTGCTTTTAATTTTACGCTCATGACAAGGAAGTGTCGGCAAGGGACATATAAGGAAGGTGTTGACCATGTATTTTTGGTTAGTGTATCAATGGATTAAGGAAACAACAAACTTATGGCATGGAATCAAAGATTTAAGGAAAGATAGGGGAACATAAGGCACATATCAAGGGAAATTTTGGAAAGAAATCATGGCCAATTGACCACATCTTTGGACGGCAATTTGGTATAGGAGGAGCCTAAATTTTGAGTTAGTTTTGGCTGAAAAATTCTTTTCTCTCTTTGGTTATCCTTTGCACTTTGTGCAGAATTTTATTCCTCTCCTTTCAATATCCCTTTTGGCGAATTTTGCATTTGGTTAAGCCAATATCTCTTGACCATTTGGTCACTTTTATTCATTTTGTTAACTTTCTTTTGTATTCTCCTTGTGCGAAATCACCTATACCAAAATCAGTCTCTTTCTTTTCTTTTGCCATGGCGAATATACTAGCTCCTAAAGTTCTTTTCTTTTCTTTCTTTTCTTCTCTTCTCTTTTAAAATCAAGCAACAACATCACCATCATCCTTTCGTTCTTATATTATTTCTCTTCAATCGAAAGTTCCTCCATCAAATACTCTCTTGACCGAATGCTAGAAGTGCCATAACGAATTTAATTTCTCTTTTATATGGTTGCATAACGAAATTCTCCAACTCTCTCAAACATCTCTCTCAAATCCTTTCTTTTCGATTGTGGAATATAGGTAAGGGATTCTCTTTTTTTCGTTTTCATTTTATTTAAGTATTATGGCGAATATCATTGATATTATGAGGGCCTTTTGGATTGATATAACGTTCATTCTAATAACGTTCTTTTCGTTATTATTATTTAGTGCAATAACGGAGATCGGAACTCAAGTGATCGGGAGAAGCGTTGGAAGCGTTTTGTTTTAGTAAGGAAATCAAATCTCTTTAAATCTCTAGTAACATTTGATATTATTTTAGATCTAACTAAATTCCTTTGAATCTTGAAGACCGTCAAAATAGGGAAGAAAAGGCGGTGTTTAGTTATCGTAAGAGGGTGGATCTGTAAATCCCCATTCAAGCGAAGAAGCGGTTTGGCGGTCGGGACTTTCCATAGGGTTGCGGGCCTTCTTCGAAAGAAGTCCATTATTCGAAGTTGTGCGAACCTCCGAGCCGTTATCGTTGGTGGATTCTCGGCGTCTAGTGAATCAATAAGCGAAGGAAAGCCGAAAATCAAGTGATTCAAAATCAAGAGGGTAAGATTTTGGATCATTATCGATTAAGATTTATTTTGCTAAATAGATGTCTAACGGATCAAAATATGTTTTAGGTCTTAGGGGCGAGAAGGGTTAATACTCACGGTATCGAGGTGTGTAATTTCACACTCATTATTTTTGGTTGGATGTCAAATTTGGTATGGAAGTAAATCGTAAAAGCGATTGGATCGGTAAAAGCGTAAAAATTATATTTTGGCGAAAATGCGTAAAAACTACTAAATCGTGAAAATTAAAGCATACTCGAGGAATTAATTGTTATTATGAAAATTGGATGTTTTGAAAATGGGCCGTAAATATAGTTAAGTGAAAATGGTAGTAAATACTCTAGTTAAGTGAAAATGGGCGTAAATACTCTAGTTAAGTGAAAATGGGTAGTAAATACTCTAGTTAGTGAAAATGGGCGTAATTACTCTAGTTAGTGAAAATGGTAGTAAATACTCTAGTTAAGTGAAAATGGCGTAAATACTCTAGTTAGTGAAAATGGTAGTAAATACTCTAATTAAGTGAAAATGGGCGTAATTACTCTAGTTAAGTGAAAATGGTAGTAAATACACTAGTTCGTTAAAATTTAGCCATAACACTCTAGTTGGTAAATGGGCCAAAGCCCACTAAAGCGCTAAATAGACAAATTGCTATAATTATGGGCCAAATGAAATATTATTGATAAACCCACCATGTTATGTATTATTAATAAATTTTATATTTTAAAGTACATGTATAATTGCATGGGTGGGTTATATGAAGAGAAGAATGGCGATTGCCACAATATCGACTTATTGCCTCTAGTTGGTGGCTCGCCACAATATCGACTTATTGCCTCTAGTTCGGTGGCTCTGCCACAATATCGACTTATTGCCTCTAGTTAGGTGGCTATGCCACAATTATAAAAAGGCTTAATGCCTACGATTGGTGTGATGGCGGGGTGGGTTGACTTGATCCCCAGGTGTGATGGTTGAGTGCAGGGGTGTTAGCGGATGGATATTAGGTTTGGGTTGGGAATTACATTTTCATGCATTATTAATTATTTTAAATTCATGATATATTGTTGAATTACGAATTGGGCTCGAATGACATAATATCTTGACAATCGGCCCAATAATGGTGGTAAGTGAGTTACACTTTGAGTTCTAAGTAACTCACCCTTTAATTTCTTTCCATCTCGGGTAATGGGCTGATGTGGACTTGGTGAGGATGACTTCGTGGAGGCCATCTTGCTATATATGGGTTATTTAAAACTACGAACTTTTAATAATTATTTTTACTATTTTGGGATCTTTGTAATAAATGGCCTCTATAAATAACTTATGGATTTTATGTGTGTTTGGAATTTAATTTTTACTTTGGACTTTTAATCATGAGCTAAAGTTTGATGATGTTTTATTAAAATAAAATTTAGTTTTCAAAGTTTATGAAAATCTTTTATAAATATCTTATTATAGTTAACTCTTTAACAAATTACCCAAAGGTTTTGATAATACAATGATTTCCAACTTATGTTTTTTTATATTGATCAAAATTTAATTCTCTTCAAATTTTAAACTCGTAAACAATATTGTAGTTTTCAACTCATTAAAGATTTAAGAATAGTTGAATCACGTAACAAACCAAATCTAGTCTCAACGCATAGCTAGCCGGGTTTGGGGTGTTACATCCAATAGGCTTCCATCATCATACAAACTTAAGTGGCGAATATAGCCCTTAGATCAACACAACCTTCGACTTAGGGCATCAGCTACCACATTCACCTTACACGGGTGGTACTCTATCGAGCAATCATAATCCTTCAATAAATCCACCCACCTTCGCTGCCTCAAGTTCAACTCCTTCTAAGTCAATAGATACTTAAGGCTCTTGTGGTCTGTGTAGATCACTGACCTTTCTCCATAGAGATAGTGCCTCCACACCTTAAGGACGAAAACCACTGCTGCCAATTTCAAGTCATGGGTTGGGTAGTTAACCTCATGCGGCCTTAACTACCGAGATGCATATGCGACTACCTTTCCGTCTTGCATCAATACGCAACCCAAACCTGTATGGGAAGCGTCACAATACACCGTGAATTCCTTTCCTGCCTCTGGCTGAATCAATACTGGAGCTTCCGTTAAAACCTTCTTAAGCTTCTCAAAGCTCTCTTGCTGCTTATCCGACCATACAAAGGGTACTTCCTTCCTCAACAACTTTGTCAAAGGTGTGGCTATAGACGAGAACCCTTCCACAAACCTTCTGTAATAGCCTGCCAAACCTAAGAAACTTCGGATCTCAGCCACGGACCTAGGTGGTTTCCAATCCAACACCGCTCGATCTTCCTAGGATCTACTCTTATTCTCTGCGGATACCACATGCCCTAAGAACGCCACCTCCTTGAGCCAAAATTCACACTTCTTTGAATTTGGCATGAGCTTCTTCTCCCTTAACACTTGCAGCACAACTCGGAGATGCTCATCATACTCCTCTTCGGTCTTAGAGTACACCAAAATATCGTCGATGAACACGACAACGAACCTATCCAAGTAAGGTTGGAAAACTCGGTTCATCATATCCATGAATGCGGCTGGAGCGTTCGTCAACCCAAACGGCATTACTACAAACTCAAAATGGTCGTATCTTATCTTAAAAGCTATCTTATGGATATCTGCCTCCTTCACCTTCAACTGATGATATCCCGACCTCAAGTCTATCTTTGAGAATAATGCGGCCCCTTTCAGCTGATCAAACAAGTCATCAATCCTTGGCAAAGGATACTTGTTCTTAATGGTCAGCTTATTTAACTGATGGTAATCTATGCACATACGCATAGTTCCGTCCTTCTTCTTTACAAACAGGACCGGTGCTCCCCATGGAGACACACTGGGTCGAATGGACCCACGATCCAACAATTCTTGGATTTGAGCCTTGAGCTCCACTAATTCCTTTGGCGCCATTCGGTATGGAGCGATTGACATAGGGGCTGTTCCCGGTAGCAAATCTATTCCAAATTCCACCTCCCTATCTGGGGGTATTCTTGGTAATTCCTTCGAAAATACGTCTTTAAAGTCCTTTACTATTCTAACTTCACTAACTCCCCCTTTTTTTGCGTCTACAGCACTGACGAAAGCCAGAAATGCCTTGTACCCTTTCCTAACCATTTTCTTAGCCTTCAATGCCGAAACTACGTTAGACAGGTAGTTTCTTCTTTCTCCGATCATTACCACTACTTCATCCTTGTGGTCCTTAGTTCCATTTATTTAGTCGCACAATCCAACACGGCTCGGTGTTCTACTAGCCAGTCAATTCCAAGTATGAGTTCAAACTCCCCAAAGGGTAGTTCCATTAAGTCAGCCCGAAAGTTCACTCCCTGAATCTCTAAAGGTACATTCCGAAAGATCTTATCCACCACTACAGTTTGGCCTAATGGGCTAACTACAGTCATCTGCCTATCAGAAAGTTTAGAGTCTAGGCCTAGTGTTTCCACTACACTACATGCAACATAAGAATGGGTCGAGCCCACATCAATTAAGGCATAATAAGGCTTTCCATAAATAAGGAACGTACCGATTATAACATCCGGTGCGTCACCATCCTCCCTCCGATGAACTACATAAACTAAACCCGGCTGCCTTGCTTCAGTGTTAGCAGCACCTCTGCCTTGTGTTCCACGTCCTCTGCCAGCACCATTACCTCTATTATTCGAACCACGACCTTATTGAGGTAGCTGTCCTCCTCTACCAGCCTGATTAACATTCTGAGCTGCTGATCGACTTTCATCTAGTTTCTTAAGACAATCTTTGAGCATATGGTCCTTGGACCCACACCTAAAACATCCTCCCGTCTTTTTCCAGCACTCCTCTAAGTGCTTCTTTCCACAATGATCACAAGGACGATACTGCCATCCTGTACCAGCTTGCTGATTTCGCGCCCATCAACTCTAGGCCTCTTTTGAACCTTTCCAAATGATCCAAAACCTCTTTTTAGTTTATTCCGATCCATAGTCTGTTTTGTAGCATCCTTAATTCCCTCGACTACCTTGGCCTTTTCTACTAAAGCAGAAAACTCCCACTCCTGATGCGGTGCTATCAACAATCTCAAATCATCCCTTAGTCCATCCTCAAAACGGACATAGTGTTCATGCTCAGTTGCTACTACTCCTCGAGCATGTCGGCTCAACCTCAGAAATTCAGCTTCATACGCTGCTACTGACTTGTTCCCTTGAACCAGCCCTAGAAAAGCCTTCCTCTGCTCATCAATATATCTGGTCCCCACATACTTCTTCTGATACGCTGTCTTAACATAATCCCAGGTCAGATCCTCAGCTGTGGCACCATCCCGAACTGTTAACCACCATTGATACGCTTCATCGCATAACAGTGCCACCATTCCTTTCAACTTCTCTTCAGGGGTCAGGTCGAGCTCATCCATAATGCGCTCGGTCGCCTCCAACCAGTATTCAGCTGTACTGGGTGCCACACCAGACACTCCATGAAACACCTCAGCTCTGTTGGCTCGGAGTCGCTCAGGTACAGACTTTCAAGCTCCCATATTTCCGCCGCTCCGACCACCATTTCGAACTCGCGAAGACTGACTGCGATCAAAGATCATCCCCGTCTGAGCCTGCTACTCGACACCAACAGCTGGGGGTGGTGGTGGCGGTGGTAACTCATTGTCAAACCCTTGACCCAATCTAACGGGTTCTGACACAGCCATTCTTCCTCTACCGCGTCCATGACAACCGCGTCCTCTAGAACTCATATCTAACGATGCGTTTTAATCTGATTTAAGAAAGTTTTATGAATTAGCCCTTATTCCACTAATTATCCACAACGAAGTTTTATGAAAAGAATTTTAAGAGTGGTTCTTTCGTATTCATACATGCACACAGTCTTCACATTCATACATCCATCAATCAATTATGAACTTCCGTTCATTTAGAGAAATGTTATAGTTTTCATTGTTGTTGTTTTTCCACTACCCAGGGGTATTTGCGTAATTTATCCTACAGGGGTATTTTCGTAATTTGTCAAATAAGGTTCCTTGGTAATTTTGTCAATAAGGGTATTCTAGTAATAATTTTTTTTCATTCTCGAGGGTATTTTGGTAATTAACATGGGTAAATTTGTAAAGTTTAATAATTCAGGGATATTTCAAAATTTTCAAAACTTTGAGGGTTCTTTTTGAGAAATTTATTTTCCAAAACGATGAAGTTGCAAAAATCTTGAAAATCAGGGTCATTTTGGAAATTTTGGTAAGTTAGGGGCAATTTTGTAATTTTCTAAAATCAAGGTATTTTTGATAATTTGCAAGTAAGGATTTTTGGACTTGTTATAAAATAATGAAAATGTTGATTAGAACTGTGGGTATTTTAGACATTTTATAAACCAATGGCATTTTTGTAATTTTACCACTAGGGGTATTTTTGTAATTTTATAAATCAGAAATTTTTCAGAAAATTGTGTGGAAAAAAAGAAATAGTTTTCACAAATGAAAGAAAAATGATTTTAAGAGTTTTAAAATTAGGGTTCTTATATATATATATATAAAACATGGCTAGTTCTCTTTCGGGTTTTAGTTATTGGGTTTAGCCTATGACCGAGTCTTCTTGGTCGGGGTGAACCAAAGCTACGCACTGTAGGATTCAGTGGAGAGGAGGTGAGTCACATGGATCGCTTAAATACCAAGCTCCCATTGAAACCATTCCTAGGCATGCTTTGAGGTTGCCACACCCACTAAGTCCTCCGGGTTAGGGTGAACCAGAAGCTACGCACGGTAGGATTCACAGGAAGAGGAGGTGAGTCACTAGGACTACTTAAATACCGTGCTCTTTCGGATCCAATCCTAGACATGCATGTGAGTTACCACACCCTAACTTGGTTGACTTAGCCATAGGTTTGTTTAGTTAGCATTTAAGTCTTATGTAGTAGTTGGGGTAGACTAGTCCAGGGTTCAAGTACCTATCATTCTATTTTGCGCTCCATTGCTTTTCTACCCTTCTATAAATCACATAATCACACGGATGGTTAGAGTACTTACCGGTGGATCATGGGTTAGAGACTTAGGTGCCATGCCATCAAACCCGCCTATTTTCGTAAATACTTCCATAAAACTCATTTGGGCTCGATTTGAAAATGTTTTGGGCCTTAGACCATAGGCCGAGAGTTTAAAAGCGGGCTCGATACTAAATCGAAACACCCACACCCTACCACGAGCCTGGACCCGATCTGGTATGTTCCTCGATGTAAACCAGTTCACAATTCTTTTGTTACTTTGAAAACTGTGTGTTTTGAAGATAGTTTGTTTATGGGTTGGGCTCGAGTTGAAAACAAGTTTATTTTTATATTGAAAACCCATTTATTTGGTGACAAAATATTTAAAGTTTATTTTAAATTAAATTGACTTAATCTTTAAATAACATAAATCCGTAACATAGTAATTAAAACAACAATAAAATCATCACTAAGGCCTTATTACATAAAACAAAACCCAAATAAAATTGAAGAGTACTTAAATAAAATAAAATGTCCAAATTAAATAAAACTTTAAGCTGAGCATGGCCACTACAAGTTCTGCCGTCCCGGTCCATCACTGTTCATCACCAAACATGTTCCCATTAACGGGTGAGTCAACAGACTCAATGTGTAACCAACACTAAATTTTAATAGATTTAGGTATACCATACATATCATGTTCACATAATAATTCAAGATAATGATGCAACCCAACCCAAACCTAGATGCCATCCGCTACACATCCCTGCACCAACCTCGCACACCTTAGGGACAACTAAGTCAACCTCCATCCGCTACACACCATTGAAGGTAGTCGCGTGCAAATCGACGTGCTCATCGCCCATATAAAATTCGTGGCATAGCCACCAGATTAAATAATTGTGTCATGAGACACCACATTCAAATATTGTAACCGAAGTTACCACATTCAGATAATGTGATCGAAGTCACCACATTCAAATAGTGAGACCGAAGTCACCGCTTTCACTTCCCCTTTTTCATATAACCCGAATGCCCCATATTATTCATATCATGCATATCATACTTAAATCCACATTTATGTCACTTTTCACATGTTAAATATAACATATTTCGTAATCCTAGTAGGAGTAGGAAACGTACCTGAGTACTTTGTACCATAACATGGTACTTTAGCCACATTCTTACACTTTCATATTAACACATATATCAAGTTAAAGCCATAAATCTATTAAGATTAGTGTGGGGTACACACCGATTCGCTTAACAACTTCACCGAAATCCCAAAATCGATCTCATCGCTTAGATCTCAAGTTCCTATATTTGATTAATCACTTACTATTTAGTAAAAGCCTATTTGGTCATAAGACTAAATCCCGAAGGATTATTGCAACCAAAACTTACCTTGTTGCCGATTGAATAAAAAATCAAATCCCGGAAACTTGTATTCTTCCCCTTTGAAGTCGGCTAATCACTAGATCCCTTGAATTAGTCAGTTTTCGGTTAAAACAAATAGATCTAAGTACTTAAGATAGGGCCTTGGCCGAATATGTGAGTACACTTACCTTGAAATTCTCAAATCCGAAAAGTATCCCTTGCCTCGGATGTCCGTCGAAATACCTATACACCTATGTTAGATTCGATTCCAACATTAAACCATCATAGATGGCCCTTGGTCAACGTAAATCGACTTACCTTAGATCCTTGAATTCGAAAGATCCTCCTTGGAGTCGACGAGTAACCCCGAAACACTCCTTATAATGTCGGCCACAAAATAATAATGATATTAGTTCCTATGTTATGCTTAAATAAGAGAATAATTTAATGACCATAAAATTCTTACCCTTAATATTGAATTGACAAGATACCTAAGCTTGAAACCACTTGAGATATTCGGCTATGGCCTTAAAAGGCTTACTCGGCTTTTGGTGGGATTAGAAGGAAAGAGAAGGAAGAATAAAGATGGAGGATTCGGCTAGAACACAAGGTATTTGACTTTGGCTAACAAAAAGAAGAATAAAATCAGGAAATTGGCAGAGAGAGGAGAATCTGCTTAAGAAATTGACAAAGGAAGAGTGAATGAATGAATGGCCTCTTTTCCTCTAGTAGCCTAAATTACTAGCTAGAGTCCTTTACTTGGCCACCACTCATCCTTATTTTGATAGCTTTATCCCTTGAATTATCACTTTATTCAAATTAAAAGAATTTAATCCAACAATTATCTCTTGAAAATAATGATAAATAAATCTCTTATTTATCCCTTATTTATCCACTAATTATAAAAGAATAAAAGCTCCTAGAATTTAGCCATGTGTCGTCCACCTCTCTACTCTTTGTAGCAAAATAAAACTTTTATTTTAGCTTCCCAAGTGACTCGAACCGAGGCCCAATTGCACTGCTTGTGGCGTCACTCCTTTGGGCTTTAAGTGGTATCTTCAGCCACTTTTCCAAGCCTGTTTGTGTGTCAAATTCCTCCTATTAATTTTCTTAAGGCCACATTGCCTTAGTTTCCTCTTTTAAACTTAACATTTCCATACATTTCCGTGTTTCCAAAATGTTCACTTTCCTCTTTTAACTTAAAAATGTTCACTTTCCTCTTTTAACTTAAGTTTCCAAAATGTTCACTTTCCTCTTTTAACTTAACATTTCCAAGTTGCCAAAATGTTCACTTTCCTCTTTTTGAAACTTAACATTTCTAAATCATTTCTTACATTTCCAAGTTTCCAAAAATGTTCATAATACATTCATAACACATAAGACATGTCATTTCGTACAATTAAATCGAGAATGCATAGGCCCTTTTCAGGATGTTACAGCCTCCACCAAGTCATCCATGGCTCCAAGTCCTCGTCATTGAGTATTACCTATAAGGGTTAAGAGAAGGGGGTGAGTTACAAGAACTCAGTGTGTAAACCACTTACCATTGTCACTGGGCCAAAAATTCAATTAAGCATTTATTAGGCCAAAGCCCATTACAATCATAACGTAACATCATATATAACATGCATGTGTTATGCAATTTCCCAACCAAACCTAGTTTTCCATCCGCTACACACCACCCGTACCAACCAACACACCTGTGGGGAGCTTTAGTCACCCACCCTGCCAACCCACCAAACCGGGCATTAAGCCATTTATCAAACTGGGCACGAGGCCATATATCAAACTGGGCATGAATCCATATATCAAACTGGGCACAAAGCCATATATCAAATTGGGCACGAGGCCATAAATCAAACTGGGCACTAGGCCATATATCAAACTGGGCACGAGGCCATATATCAAACTGGGCACAAAGCCATATATCAAACTGGGCATGAAGTCATATATCAAACTGGGCACGAGGCCATATATCAAACTGGGCACGAGGCCATAAGAATTTTGTAGCAAAGCTACCAGAACTTCTCTTCGTTGAATATCCCAACCCATGCAAATCATGTATGCATATTCATTTACAATAATTCGTTCATATAATTACTACAAACATACTACCATTATAAAAATTTAAACAATCGACCCATATCACCCATATCAAATACATTTGGCCCATATAGCAAATATCACATTTGGCCCATATAGTAAATATCACATTTGGCACATATATCAAATATCACATTTGGCCCATATATCAAATATCACAATTGGCCCATGTATCACTTTTATCGATTTAGTCCATTGAGGGCAATTCCGTAATTCGGCCCATAAGGGCATTTTCATAATTCGACCCATAAGGACATTTTCGTAATTCAGCCCATAAGGGCATTTTCGTAATTTTACCCGTCGAGGGTAATTCAGTAATCTCGTAACTCAGAGGTATTTCAATAATTTACCGTCTAAGGGTATTATGGTAATTTCGTAACCTAGGCTTAACTACTAATTTGGGGAATAAAATCAAAACTATCCATCTGCGTCATACTGACTAAATTGACCATAACTCGAGTTAGAGAACTCAAAATCTAAATCCGTCAATTTTCCTTAAAAATAGACTCATTTATATTTCTACTATAATTTTTCTAGAATTTTTAGATTAACCATTTAGTACAGTTTATTCCTTAAATTTTCCCTTGTTTCACTATCCAACGATTCTGACCTCTCTTACCCAAAATACAAATATCTCACTGTACAGTTTTCATATACTGCTCTCACTTGTCTCTATTAATAATAGGATCACTAAGGAATCCATACATATAAATTATGTCCCATAATTCACTTTTTACAATTTTATATGATTTTTCCAAATGTAAGAATACCCCAAAGTCATTCGTAACCAGTCTCTAAAATTAACATATCTCGAATATAATATTACTTTTCCTTCTCTGTTTCTTCCATATTAAAGTAGACACAGTAGTTTTTAATCTGATATCTTACTCACTTTGTAATTCCTTTTATCCAATTTTTGTGATTTTTCAAATACATGTCACTATTTTTGACCGAAACTATTTTATTACAAAACATGATTACCACTACGAGCATGCGCACGTCTGAGTGATCATGGATGCCGGTTATCGGTTTTCTTCGGTATTTATACCGAATCACAGAATATTTCATGTAAACTTTCTAAGAGATTTGAGACTTACTCACCATTTCAAACATATATTCGGAAGGGTACGGGATTACACACCTTGATTACGAGTTGTGTTTTCTACCGATTTCAACACCTATATTGATAGTTGATAGAAGGTTAGTCCCAACTTCGATAATCATAACTAGAAACACTTATTAGGCTAACTCCACTTACCACGACTGTTATCTCCCTCGATGCACCAAGAATCGATCCTACCAACAATATCAATTAGCTAACCTTCAATCCGATTAACTCAATAACCAAATGGAGATATCGAATGGACTATGAAAGATCTTCCTTACATTAATCAATTATAATCTCGTTTCTCATGATCGACCTATGACTAGAGATGATTAGGCGATGTTGTGGTATTTGGCCTCCCTCTATATCACTACAAAGAAGAAAACGATCTCGTATGTGAGAAAGTAAGGTAATGGTCTCGGTCAAAATGACCATCCAAAAACCAAAGTATGGATTCGGTCATAAGAGAAGAAAATAAACCATTGGAAAGAATTCTTACTGAGAAAGAAAGAACGATGGAAAGGTTTCGATTATAGAGGAGAACGAACAATGATATTTGGCTATCGAGGAGATTAGACAAAAGATGAATATGTGACCAATTCAAGAGAAGAGAAAATGCACTATTGTGCTAGAAAATTTCGGTAAAGAAAGTAGCAAAAGGAGAGAAGATGACACAAAGGTTGCAATAGGATTTTTGGCCAAAACAAAACCAAGACCTTACCAAATGCCAAGGTAAAATTTTCAGCCACCTATCTACCTCAAAACCGTCCACATGCATCCCCCCTTAGGATAAGAGTTTGGCCACCCATACTTTCCAAAACACCTCCCCTGATATTAGCCTCTTGTCCCCCTTTCTTTCCTATTTCTCTTGATTCATTTCCCAAACTTCAACCTTGCCTTATTCTTATAGCCACCTTACCAAAAAATAATGAAGTCAAACTTGCCATATTTACTCCTTGACCGACACTTAAGGAAAGAGTGCAAAAATAAAAGTCAAAATTGCACACAAAGGGATTTGAACCTCCTCCCTCAAAGTACTTCACTTGATGCCATAACCTCTTTACCAATTGCTCATTTATGCTAACCATTTATTCATTTATTTTAAAAAGCATTGAAGCTACTTACCATCTCTCCTTAAAGTGCTAAAATACTAAATGTTTCCTAAGGCCCAATTAAACCCAAGACTTTATAGAAACCTTGTAACCTTCCAAATTCACTTAGCTAAAAAGTCCAATTTGCAATAATGTCATTCTATTGTTCTCAAAATTTTAAACATTCCTACGCCCAAGGCCTATTGGGCCCAATCCTACTAGGCCCAATTTTGGGATGTTACAGATTCATTCAATGAGATGAATCGGAATAGACACCTTTCACCTGTGGTTAGAATTAAAAAATGTTCGAACAGATACAATTTAAACTACTTGGAGTTCTGCAATTCCTTCTTTGTCTAGAAAAATTCTAATCTTTATGAGCCATGGAAGCGGAAGAATCTCTCTGAGTATGGCGCTAACTAGGGTGAATGATCAATACTTTTCTGAGGAATCGATGCTAAGCTTGGACAGTCTCTTCACTACCATCGAAGCTGTAATTCTACAATCGAGTTGAAGACAAGTCTGAACAAGATTGAGGAAATGAAGGGTAGAATTGAAGAGTTAGAATCAGCACTGCACAGTTGTGAACTTCGGATCGAGTGTCTTGAAATAAGGGAAGGGCATTTGAAGGAAGAGCTCCATCATTCACACGGTGAAGTCAAAAATCGGGATTATCTTATTGGGAAGCCATAGTCTAGATTCGAGAGGTAGCTAATTACCTACAAACTTTGGCAGCACAGGCCGACGTATTGAGCATGAAGTATGAGCTACAGTCAGATCGTAGCCAAGAGCTAGTTTTGTTACTAGGGAAAATTTAGACTTTAGGACTTAGGGTGAAAGCTTATTTGTAGTCCATTTTATGTAAAAGAATTTGTTTTTAATAAAGTTTTCTAAAATGAAGTTGATCAGAACTGATGCCTCTTTGCATTCATGCATTCGCATTACATTGCATCATTTGCATTTGACTTTTATAAAAGGACCCTAATTAAGTAAAAGGTTTCAGTTAACCTGGAAAACATGGAACAAAGGTTGGTGAGGATAGAGCAAATGCAAATACAGATGCAGAGGCAATTGATTGAGATTCAACAAGAAATACGGGAATTCCAAATGAATATGATAGGCCAGCTAACCCAATTACTAGCCGGAGGACTTGGAAAAAGGAGTGGCTTAGTTGACAGTAATGAGGATGATGAGGATGACATCGTTTACTCTCCAATGGGTGTTAACCCGAGCAATGATCAAGCCAAACCGGTTGCTCTGGTACAAACGAAAGAAATAAGAGAAGGGACCTCAAAAGCCCTGAAGAAGAAGGAAAAAAATGAATCATTCAGAGCGGATTACAGTAAATCAGCCAAGGATGGTAGTTACCAGTAATCAAGTTTCCCCAAGGCAAAACTCTGAAAGGCTCCAATTTACGCCAATCCCCATGAGGTATAAGGAGTTATATCAAAGTTTGTTTGATGCATACATGGTGTCTCCATTTTATCTGAAACCGTTTCAACCTCCGTTCCCAAAATGGTATAACGAGAATGCCCAATGTGAGTACCACGCAGGAACAAAGGGCCACTCAATCAAAAACTGCAATACGTTTAAAAAGTTAGTCGAAAGGTTCATTAAAATGGGAATTATAAAATTCGACGATTCATCAAAACATGATCACTTTAATGAGGTAGAGAATGCAATGATTGAAGGATGAGACAAGAAAGTTGCTACTCCTTGAAGAAATCAAAGAGGGAATCAGAGAACGAAGTTCCCAAACCCTTGTGCACTTGGGAGTGTTTTGAATAATGAACTATGCAAGAAATCCCTGTACTTTTAGGGCTAATCTAGAGTAATGTTCAAAACATGCTTGTTGTCTTGAGCTTAGAGACAACAAGAACTCTTTTGTGAAATAGGCTTATGTTCAAAATTTTATTTCAATAAAAATGTATCTGTTTGAGCACATATTCTTCTTTCTATTTTATACTGTACATTCTTTTGTAGAATATTCTTTCATTCTTTATTCATGACCATACCAATAATCATCCTTAGAATCATTTATTCTTTGGATTCGTTTGCCTTCATACCTAGGTACTCAGATATCAACGTCATGAGCGACATTTTCTGACTCCCTTTTTGAACAAGATATGGGTCTAGGGGATCTCAGGATTTTGAAGATGACAGAGATTGTGACATTTCTTCTGACTTGTTAAGAATGGTTTAACAAGATGAAAAACAGACCTTACTTTACAAAGGTTCCTTGGATATTGCGAGCCTAGGAAAGGGGTGAAGATTGTAGCCTAGCTCATCACAGAAATAAGGCGACACATTAATGAGTTATCTTCGAGAATTCAAAGATGTTTTAGCACGATCATTTCAGGACATGTCAGGGCTAATAAGACACGGGCTCAATAAGAGGATGGGGCACTGTTGGTCTACCATGGAAGGGGATTGCATCGGTCATACCACAAATACTGAATTGAAGAAAACGAGATTTATGTGACTCTTCTATTTTTTCACAGACTTTTCTATATGTGGGGCATGGATATTATGGGGTCAATCGTGTCAAATACTTCTAGTTGTCATCGAGTCACTGTCATGGACATCGTCTACTTCACTAAGAGGGTGGAAATAGCTTCATATGTCAATGTTACAAAGTTGAAGTCATCAAAAAAAAAGAGGAAAGGATAAGATGCCAGCACGGAATGCATAATTATACCAAGTTAAAATTTACAGTTTTTCCAAAGATTAGGCAGTATATCACTGTACAACAAAAGTTTCCAAAAGAGTAAAATACAAAAAGAAAAATTATGAAAGGTGACTTAGACTTGTAAGGATTGACATAAGAAGCTACCGTTACCTTCTGGCTTATTGAACATCGGCCAAAACCTTTGCTAGGGCAACATCTTATCCATTGGTTTATTGAATTGAAGTATTTTTCTAATTAAACCTAATTGAAGAAAAGGTTAAAGTTATTCAAGCTTATGACAAAGAGGTTCATCCTAGAGAATTCTATAAGGGGAACCTGATGTTAAAACATATTTTTTCTTCTACAAAATGATTTTAGAGGAAAGCATATGCCAAACTGGGAAGGACTTATGTAGCGCCTGTTCTAGAGGTGCATTGATATTGACCGAGATATATAGCAAAGACTTTCCCAATCCGACAAATTCAGGTTTAGTCAAGAGATATTTTACCTCAAAGAAGAAATATCAAGGTGAAACCTTGTAAAGGGCACCTCAAAAAAATCAAAAAAAGAAAAAGGAGAGGCCAAGGTGAAAACCCGCAAAGGGCGCTTTGAGACCAAAGGGGATTTGAGTTGAAAACCCGAAAAGGGCGGCTCAAATTTTGATCAAAAGTGGGGCATACAGTAGTCTTGCTACATTTGAATTAACAATGAAGAAGTATGTTATGCCTTCGGGCATTGACAGAGTACTCCGGATCCCTACACACATATTGAATTTAAAATGGTCCTCAAGAAATCGAAACAGATAATCTCAGACTGCGATATCTGGGGCACTTAGTTTCCCATTTTTACCCATTTTAAATTTTTTTTACTTTATTCTTTTCAAAGAAACACCCCCAATTAATTTTCTTTTATAGCCTTAGCTATATTTACTTTATTCTTTTTAAGATATACCAATCAATTTTCATTTATTGGCTTGGTTATCTTTGATTAACTTATTTGTTTCGAGCTATGCTCTTGATTAATTTATTTCTTGTCCATTGTTATAATCCTTTTCAAGCATTTTATATTGAAATAACGATTTATGGACTAAGACCATTTTCATAAAAAGAGTTTCGCATATTACTCTGGAAGGTTCTAAATAATATGAGGAATCTGAAACATGACTATTGTTCAGAACTCACCAAGCCTAAGGGCTGGAAACATTGAAAATGATTATCTCTTCAGATGCTTATTGAATAAGACAACTTCGTTGGTGATACCATATTGGAAAATGACGAACAAGGTCAATCCAATTGTAAAAGGGGATCATTGTCAGGATACCCTGCATTCATTGAAAATTTCAGACATAGACATTTGGTCATTACACTCAGGGAATGGTGAAACAGATCAAGTTGATTGAAAGTGATACAAGTTCTACACCTCTGAGTGGTAACAGGAGAATGGAAGAAACCAAATGTTATTTCCCCAAAATTGCAGTGGGAAGTACCAATTTCATGTCTCAAGATCCTAGCGGGGCTGACTCAGAAATTACATTGGGGCAAGCTAGTTGAGTAGAACATGATTGATAGACAAGAATGAAAAACAAATGAGTGATAACACCTAGAATAGGAATCATACTCATAACATTTTTGTAACACAGCAAATTTCATTAGGAGCATTTGATTCATTTCGGTTGTTGCATCCTAATCCTTTAAAAGGAATCATTTTCATGACATGTTGCATTCATGTCACTCATAATACATGAAACCAAGTCTACAGGACATGTCCATCAGTGGATGGTGTAGCGATATCAGGTGAATTTTCAGATCTTATCTTCCTAAAGTTGCAGGAAGCATATCAAAGACATCAGTCTGGTGATCCCTGAGTTTGTAGGGATCAGATTGAAGATAGCAGATTTGACATTCCTGAAGTTGCAGGAAGCAAATCGAAGACATCAGTCTGGTGATCCCTAAGTTTGCAGGGATCAGATTGAAAATAGCAGATCTGACGATTCTTGAGTTTGTAGTGGAGCAGATCAAAGGATAGTGGATATTGCCTTCATGAAATTGAAACTATCAAACTTATTGAAATCAAGATAAAGTTCCAATACCTCTAGAGTTGTAATTGAGTTAGAAGCCATTCAAAGAAGACCAAGAAGTCCAAGCTCCATCAAGACCGGGCAAAATTAGTCTTTTATGGTATTTGCTCTATTCTTGTTACACGACAATGAGCAAAGAGGGGCAGCTGTAATGGCCCATTTTTGCCTAGGCCCATTTGAATAAACAATTAAATGTCAATTTACAGACCAAAACCGAGGCCAGTTACACCCTAGCCCAATAACCCATTACCAACAGATTACCCCTAACACCCGGACCTAAAACCTAAACAGTCCAGACCCACACTCAAGGATCAAAAAGCCCACCACCTAAGCAAAGTTTCAGCCTAAGCAGAGGCTATACCAACAGTTGCGCCGCAATATCTAGAGTTGAATCGTCGCAGCTGGAATCCGATCATCGCACCTTTGCAACAGCTCCTCGATCGTGCCTTGATTCATGCCTGAATCACCATCGTCGCGAGATTTAGGCCTGCAAAAAAGGGAAATAAACCGCAGCAGGAAAGGGAAAGAAGAAGATATGGAAAGATATATTTTCCTTCTTTTTTTTTTTTTTGGGTATAAAAACCCTTTGTAAAAACCTGTAATAGGGAGGAATGGGGGGATATACGGAGAAATAGAGAAACACACACACAAAGAAAAGAATACAAAAACGATTCAAAGATCCAGAGAAATAATAGAACAGAAACCATTCGCAGAGGTTTTTTCATTTTATTTTGTTATTTGTTTTATTTTTATTTTCTTTTTATATATATATATTTGTACATCTCACCATTGTTGAAAAAAAAAAGTAAAAAGGGAAGGAGTTACCTTTCGAAAGTGAGGAAAAGCAGACATTTTAGGCCTCCGGCCACCGGCCATGGAGGCACATGAGGCGCGTGGCCCTAAAACCGATGATCGGAGCTCAGGCGGGGGGAAATGAACATTTCAGAGAATTTTTTCAGATTTTTTTTTTTACAAACGGTGTTAAAATGAATTTTTGGCAATAAAAAAAGACTTTAATAGGCGAAACGGAACGACGTCGTTTTTGGCTAGCAGGATCCGCATGTTGACCCGACTCGGCCCTCAGGATCTACGTGTTTTGGTTAAATGGGATATTTAATATTTCGGTCCTTCCGCAATTTAATTAGATTCAATTAAGCCTAATTCGTATTTTTATTTATTTTAAAATTAGCCCTAAAGTTTGTTTTGGTTCCAATTTAGTCCTTGTTTTGGTTCCAATTTAGTCCCTCAGTCTGTTTTAAGGGTAAAAATCGGAACGACATTGTTTTGTAAAAAGGTTTAATTTCCATTTTAACCCTTGCGATTTAACGCGAGTTTTAATTTAGTTCTTTTAATCTGTTTAATTGTTATTTTAATCCCTGTTTCTTTGTTTTATTTTTTATTTATCCTTTTATTTTATTTTATATTTAATTATTTTACCTTATTAAATATTATATATTATTTCCTTATATTTATTAATTTATTAATAGTACAAAATCTATATATATATATATATATATATATATTATGTTTTTTCATATATATATATATATTTTTATTTAATTATTATTATATACTATTTTACTTGTTTAATAATTTATTGTTATATATTTTTTATATTATTTATTATATTATATTTTGTATATTTTATAGTATTATATTATATTATATACTTTTAAAAATCAATTTTATAAAATTTATTTATATTATCTAATCAATTTTATTTATATTGTTTATATTATATTTTATTTAAAACCATTATATACTATTCTTTTATTTATGCATTGTTTACATTGTTTATATCATATAGGTGTGTAATTATTTTATTCTTCATTATTTTACAATTGCTTTTGATATTTATGTGATATTTTATAAATCATCGTTTTTTTTTTAAATAAAATGTATTTTGCATAATTCCTATATTTTAAAGGTTTTTAAAATAAGACAATGTTTAGGTATTTATAAATACGGGAAATAGTGCCTTAACGTGCTGAGCTCGATTTTCCGTTTGGCTAAATAACTAAATATCCTTTTAACAAGTTTTTTAAATTATGAGATGATCTTAGTGACGAGGGTTTAAAAATATCATGTCCAATCGTGCTGGATGTGATGCTTATATTTCTTCGGATCAAAGAAATCTCAAATTTTTAATCAAAATTTCTCAAAGTTTTATAAATTATGAGATGATCTTAGATACGAGGGTTAAAAAAACATCATGTCCAATCGTGCTGGATGTGATATTTATAATCTTTCGGATCAAAGAACTCTCATATTGTAGATTGAATTGTTCGAAGTTTTTTTAGAAATCATATTTTTAAATTTTTTAAGTTTCAAACATTTGGACATGACTTTATAGGTTAGGTACCAATTTTGGGCATTATGAGGGTGCTAACCCTTCCTTATACGTAACCGACTCCCGAACTTATCTTTTTGTTTTTCGTAGACCAAAATCAGTATTTTGAAATATTTTTTTTTACAAGGTGATCCAATCACACCTAAATAAAAAGAGGTTGGTGGAGACTCCTGTTTTTGTTTTTAAAGTCAATTCCCATTTTTTAAAACACGATTTTTAAATGGTTTCGACAATTCCCATAAAACTTTTACTAAAATAGATGGATTCATCAAAACAACCTCTAAACTAGTCCAAGAGCCTAATCAACTAGTCCAACTCTGAACTATCCATTATAATAGCAATCAATCAACCATGACCTGGCCTTTATATTTTATTTTCTTCTTGTGCATATGTGTTTAACTTACATAGCATCAAGGAGTCATCAATCTAAATCCACTAATCTAGAGTGATAGGCAAGGAAGGAAGTATCAACATGTAAGCTAGTTACTTTCTTGCTCGTACAAAAAAAGAATATGAAGTTAATAAAGGAATAGTGGCATTTAGACTGTTACTGGTCTGTAAAGGTCTTTAGGGCTTACTTAGGCTTCAGTTATTAGAGCACTTAAGATAGCTCTAATTATAGAGGGCTTAGAGATAGATAGAAGTGGTCCTTATTCGTGAGTCCAGTGAAGCGCCGGATGTTCAATAAAATCATACCTAAAAAATCCATCAATGATAAATAATCAATTATCAAACTGAACCATTAGAAGTGAGAAGCAAAACATATGAATGCCACGCCAATGACAGCTATCCTTGTGTAAAAGAGTTGGAAATTTCCAACTCAAAATATAAATTTCGGAGTTTTGAAAAAAGATGCAAAGGTCTTAGATTTTTCTTACTTGAGTTTTCTTTACTCCCATGGTTGAAATTAGTAAACTATAGTTTTTGTAACATCCTGAAATTGGGCCTAGTAGAATTGGGCCCAAATGGCCTTGAGAATGGGAACGTTTAAAATTTTTGAGATGCATGTAGCACTTAGAATGTTATGGTAAGGTATTAATGGGCTTGTGCATTGTATGTAATGTTATGTTTAATATGTTAATTTGAGGTTCATTGGGCCCAAAGAATTGGGTCAAAATTTTGCACCAAGGTGAGCTAAGGGGGACGGCACAAGGTTATAATTTAGGGATTATTTTTGTTTAATTAATGAGGATAACATGCTGATAAAATAAAGGGAGAGTTCGTGCAAATGTGGCCTCTTATGGATGAGTGTTTTGATAGGGATAAGGGATAGAAGGATAGAGGAGAAAAGATAGGAGTTATCTTCTAAGTACAGAGTTAGCCGAAATTCCATCTCCTGGAGGGGGTGCCAAAATTCCCTATAAATAGGGGGTACCTCTTCAATTCCGGTATTTTGAACCCCATTCTCTTCTCTCATCTTCTGTGTTGAAATTCTTAGTTCTTCTTGGTAATCTCTTTTCTTTTGATTTCTCCTGAAAGCCGAAACCCCTAAGTATTCTTTCTCTCCACTTTCTTTTCACTTTCCTTCTAAGCCGAAACACTTCACTCAGTTTTTCTAAAAGTTGAAAATGCATCAGTTTATCTTTTCCGAGATTTTCATAAAAGCCGAAATTGCTAGATCTCATCTCCTGTGGTTGTCGAATCCTCTTTAATGGAGCCTGCTTGTGCTGGAATCTAAAGGAAACAATAGGTAAGTGTTGATTTCAGGATTTCAATGTTCTAGCCAAATGCATATTAGAAACTAATCTCTTATTTCACACTTCTTTTCGGCATTCCGGGATTTGAAGAAGGAGGCCAATTGCATAGATCTCTAAGTTATAGAATCGTGTTACTTTTGAGATTTCAAGGTAAGAGGATTTGTTTATTTATATATATATAATCGGGTAGAATACTAACCATGGCCGAATATAGGAGAGGGAATATTTTCATAGTTTTTCGGCTTTTAAGCAAAGTTATAGATTGAGGATAATAGATCCGGATAGCAAGGACATTGACTAAGAATATTGGATTTAGCGATATCGTGTGTAATACTTCCCCACCATCTAGATCGATTAATTAATATATATATGTTCATAAGTTTTATATGTTACATTAAAAGCCAAAATCTTGATTTAAACAATGAACCCTTAGGTTAGTAAATAATTTGATTATATGTTACAAGTAAATTGTTGTACATGTTTTTAAATTATTGTACATGTTTGTATGGGTTGGGTGATGAAAGGAGGAAGTTATATGTATATGTATATGTGTAGCGATTTTTACCGTGATTTACTGTAGCGGCTAATGCCGTGATTTGTTACAAGGGCTTCGGGCAATATATGTTGATGAGCAGCATGACTGCCATCTTGGCTTGTAGCGGTGTGGGTTGATTGTAGAAATCCCCAATGGTGTGTGTGTTGGTTGGTACGGGGGCGTGTAGCGGATGGAAACCTAGGCAATTGGGTTGGGTTTTGCATATTATCTGTTACCTATGTAAATGAAATTATTACTATGTATTATGAGGCCCAAATCTAGTGGTGGGTGAGGGTTGCACACCGAGTCTCGCGACTCACCCAATTAAACTAATCTTTCAGTGACGATTAGCGATCGGACCGGGTGGAGTGGGCGCAAGGTGGCCATGCAAAAGAATATGTGGATCCGCAAAAGACTCAAGTTAATTATTTTTATATTATGTTTTATTTAATGGATTTTAAACCTCGTTGTAATAAGGCCATGGGCCACTAGTTTATATCTTGTTTTATTATGGGATAAATTATTTTTAGTTATTCAAACATATTTTTTAACTAAACTAAGGCATGTAATTAAGTTTGGGTTTTATTCATAAAGGCATATTTTATATAAATTACATTTGGGCTTTCTGACAACACGATTTGTTTTACAAAAATTTCCTTTGTGACATACCAAATCCGGTCGTGGTGTTTGGGCCGGGTTTGGGGTGTTACAAATTGATATCGAGCTCGGTTCAAAACTCGGCTTTGGGATTTTGGGCCCAAAAGATTTTCTAAAAATGGGTTTTTTAAACATGAATTTCTCTTAGTAAAGGTTTGTTAGTCCAGCATGGCACCTGCGTCTCCAGCCCAAGTCTGCCAGGTAAGTATTCAGAACTCCTTGTGTGATATATATATGAATATGGGCTTGATGGGTTTTATGGGACATAGGTTAGATTAGTTAGACTTTGATGGACTATAGGCTTAACTTAAACAACTTCTTAAATTTCAGAAAACTTAATTTACCGAAACAAATCCTGTGAACTAGTCGTCGAGTTAGGGTGTGGCAACAGGCATACGCATGTCTAGGAGTGGATACAGGGAGAGCTTGGTATTTAAGCAGTCCTAGTGACTCACCACCACTTCGCTGGAATCCTTCCTGGTGCGTGGTGACTGTTCATCCTAGCCATGAGGACGTGTTGACAGGCCAAAACTTATAATTAAAACCTGAAAGGGACCAGCCACCTTGTTTTGTACAACCCTAAAGTAAACATTGGTTTTGAAATCACTAAAGTACCCTTGATTCGTAAAAATTTCCCAAATTGAAAATTTCTAAAATACCCTTATTTCGTAAAATCACCTGGAACCATATTTTGGAAGATTACAAAAATACCCCTATAGGTTAAAATTATGAAAATACCCCTAGGTAGTGAAATGACGAAAATACCCTTAGGTGATGGATGCTATTTGTATGGTGGTGCGTATGGATGTTGAATGTGCATGGTTCCTAGAATTAAGAAGACTGAAACCTGTAGATAGGTTTGAATTCGAAAGAACTACTTTTAAAACTATTATTCATAAGACTGTTCGTGGATAATCAGTGGAAGAAAACCAATAATTCATAAAATTTTTAATCAGATAAACGCGAATTGATAGCATGAGTACAAGGGGACGAGGATGCTCTGGATATGAATACCGGTGCGTACTCTACCATAGAATATTAAGTGTTTATTTGGCTTTGGAATTAGAGTGCGCAGCGAAAGCATAGTGATGAGACTTGGGTAGTACGATTACTAGTTAGTCGAAAATTTTGAGGACGAAATTTTTTTAAGGAGGATAGATTTGTAACATCCTAAAATTGGGCCTAGTAGAATTGGGCCCAATAGGCCTTGAGAATGGGAACGTTTAAAATTTTTGAGATGCATGTAGCACTTAGAATGTTATGGTAAGGTATTAATGGGCTTGTGCATTGTGTGTAATGTTATGTTTAATATGTTAATTTGAGGTTCAGTTGGGCCCAAAGAATTGGGTCAAAATTTTGGCAGCCAAGGTGAGCTAAGGGGGGACGGCACAAGGCTATAATTTATGGATTATTTTGTTTAATTAATGAGGATAACAAGTCGATAAAATAAAGGAGAGTTGGTGCAAATGTGGCCTCTTATGGATGAGTGTTTTGATAGGGATAAGGGATAGAAGGATAGAGGAGAAAAGATAGGAGTTATCTTCTGAGTACAGAGTTGGCCAAAATTCCATCTCCTGGAGGGGGTGCCGAAATTTCCTATAAATGGGGGTACCTCTTCAATTCCGGCATTTTGAACCCCATTCTCTTCTCTCATCTTCTGTGCCAAAATTCTTAGTTCTTCTTGGTAATCTCTTTTCAATTGATTTCTTTTGAAAGCCAAAACCCCTAAGTATTCTTTCTCTCCACTTTCTTTTCACTTTCCTTCTAAGTCAAACACTTCACTCGGTTTTCTAAAAGCCAAAATGCATCAGTTCATCTTTTCCGGATTTTCATAAAAGCCGAAATTGCTAGATCTCATCTTCTGTGGTTGCTGAATCCTCTTTAATGGAGTCTGTTTGTGCCGGAATCTAAAGGAAACAATAGGTAAGTGTTGATTTCAGGATTTCAATGTTCTTTCGGCTTTTTAAAGTCCTTAGCCAAATGGTTATTAGAAACTAATCTCTTATTTCACACTTCTTTTTGACATTCTGGGATTTGAAGAAGGAGGCCAATCGCATAGATCTCTAAGTTATAGAATCGTGTTACTTTCGGGATTTCAAGGTAAGAGGATTTGTTTATTTATATATATAAAATCGAGTAGAATACTAACCATGGCCAAATATAGGAGAGGGCATATTTTCACAGTTTTTTGGCTTTTAAGCAAAGTTATAGATTGAGGATAATAGATCCGGATAGCAAGGACATCGACTTAGAATATTGGATTTCGCGATATCAGGTGTGTAATACTTCCCAACCATCTAGATCTGATTAATTATATATATATGCTCATAAGTTTTTTATGTTACATTAAAAGCCGAAATCTCAGATTTAAACAGCGGACCCTTAGGTTAGTAAATAATCTGATTATATGTTACAAGTAAATTGTTGTACATGTTTTTAAATTATTGTACATGTTTGCATGGGTTGGGTGATGAAAGGAGGAAGTTATATGTATATGTATATGTGTAGCGATTTTTACCGTGATTTACTGTAGCGGCTAATGCCGTGATTTGTTATAAGGGCTTCGGGCAATATATGTTGATGAGCAGCATGACTGCCATCTTGGCGTGTAGCGGTGTGGGTTGATTGTAGAAATCCCCAATGGTGTGTTGGTTGGTGCAGGCGTGTAGCGGATGGAAACCTAGGCAATTGGGTTGGGTTTGCATATTATCATTACCTATGTAAATGAAATTATTACTATGTATTATGAGGCCCAAATCTAGTGGTGCATGAGGGTTGCACACTGAGTCTCCGACTCACCCAATTACACTAACCTTTCAGGTGACAATTAGCGCATCAGACCGGGCCGGAGTGGAGCGCAAGGTGGCCATGCAAAAGAATATGTGGATCCGGCAAAAAGACTCAAGTTAATTTTTTTTATATTATGTTTTATTTAATGGATTTTAAACCTCGTTGTAATAAGGCCATGGGCCACTAGTTTATATCTTGTTTTATTATGGGATAAATTATTTTTAGTTATTCAAACATTTATTTTAATTAAACTAAGGTATGTAATTAAGTTTGGGTTTTATTCATAAAGGCATATTTTATATAAATTACATTTGGGCTTTCTGACAACACGATTTGTTTTACAAAAATTTCAGTAGTGACATACCAGATCCGGTCGTGGTGTTTGGGCCAGGTTTGGGGTGTTACAATTTTCATTATCATTCTTTCACCGAAACCCAGTAAGTAAATTAGATAACATAACCATTTTAAAAAAAAACTTGGATTCTTTCCGTTCAAGAATTGACAAAGCTTATAACACAATACAACATCATTTTTTTTTTTTTGAAAAAATCTTCAAGAGAGTAACCAATTAGATTAACCTCAGTTAGGCAATTAAGTAAAATCTTTTTGACTACTTTGGATTTGGGAATATATATATATATATATATAGTAATAGTATAAGAGATGATGATAAATGAGTGTTAGTAGGGTCGGGTTGGAAAGGAAGGTCGGTGGGTGATGGAGCCCGTGAGTTTGAAGGTATTGAGCAAAAATGTAGGTGGTGTTTTTTGCTTTGGATCAAATGCAGGGGAAGTTTGCCATCTCTTTCTCATCCCATGCATATGTACAATACAATGCCTGCTGTTCCCCATTACTCTTTCATTTTTAATAATATCGAAAACAATTTGCCATTCAGAAACGTCATTTTCTAGCCAAACAATCTGGCATTTTTACTCAAGGTTTTTTCATACAATCTGCTATTATCTGGGGTTGCATCCCAAAACAAGGCACTTTTATTTTCATGTTCTAAGTTTTGAATATTTTAGTAGCAAATCATAAAAACAACCTCATAAAAACACTCAAAACATAAATTTCGGAGTAGACAATAACCTCTGCATGTAGCAAATCATAAAAACAAGGGAAAAAAATTTCTTGAAAACAAGCAGCCACCTATTCTAAGGGGAGAGAAAGCCCTAAAGAAAAGATATCTACAGTAGAATCCTTTTAAGAAGTTATGAAGTTATGAGGAAGGAGAATCCTTTCAAAATCTTACCCGAGAATAGCAGAATCCTTTCAAAATCTTACCCGCAATACTTTCAAGAACTCGTGGAAGCAGAATCCTATCATGAAGTTATGAGGAAGGAGAAATAGAATCCTATTTTAGGAGCTTATCATAAAAAAGAAAACGTACCTTTGAGGAGATGAAGATGAAGGCAAATCGATGCTTGATTTGGGGATAAATGTTGGATGAAATCTAAAAAGAATTTTGAAAAGAAAAAAATAGGCTATTTTGGTCCCAAAATGTGAAAATGTATTCAGCTTGTGGTGTTGAATAACAATTCAGAGCCCCCACCCCTGAATACCTATTACAATAGATAGAGGAATAGGGATGTAATAAAAAATGTGAAATCAGTAAACGGTGAACCAAACTTAGGAATTACTGTAGCGGTCTGAATAGGCAAGGAATGGAATAGCAATTCCATCTAACCAAACATGTTGTTAGGATCATTTATTCTATGGAATTTACCTTCGTACCTACAATAGGTACCCAGATATCAAGACATGAGCAACACTGTTACTGACTCCCTTTTAAGTGAGATATGGGTCTAAAGGATCTAAGGACTTTGAAGATGACAGAGATTGTAGCCTATCTTTTGATTTGTTAAGGATGGTAGAACAAGATGAAAATAGAATCTACCTTGCAAAGGGCCAGTAGATGTTGTGAGCTTAGGAAAGGGGTAAAGGTCGAAGTCTCACTCACCACAGAAATAAGGTGAGACATCATTGAGCTATTTCAAGAATTCAAATATGTTTTCGCACGATCATATCAAGGCACGCCAGGCTACTGAAACATGGGTATGCTGTTAAGGTTGGCAAA
This sequence comes from Gossypium rotundifolium, assembly GCA_025506655.1. NCBI lineage: Eukaryota > Viridiplantae > Streptophyta > Magnoliopsida > Malvales > Malvaceae > Gossypium > Gossypium rotundifolium. The sequence goes on along the minus strand of CP106724.1, from coordinate 168,093,236 downwards.
ATCTTAGAAGAGATCTATGAAGGTGTTTAAAGAACCCATGTTAATAGCTCTACAATGGCCAAGCTAATCAAAAGGTTCAGGCTACTGGTCTACCAAGAAAGGGAAATTACATCAGTTATACCGTAAATGCCAAATTGAAGAAGACAAAACTAATGTGCTTCCTCCATTTTTTTCTATATATGGGGCATAGATGTTATGGGGACGATCTCGTCAAAAACATCTAGTCGACACCAATTCATCTTCGTGATTGTCAATTACTTCACTAAGAGGGTGAAGGTCGCTTCATATGCCAAAGTTACAAAGTCAACAGTCATCAAATTCAAATTTAAATTCAAATTCAAATCCAGATCCAAATCCAAATTCAAATTCAAATTCAAATTCAAATTCGAATTAAAAAAAAGAAAAAAATGGCAATAAAGAATGCTAGAAAGGAACATGTCTAACATAATTACACAATGTCAAAGATTTACAGTCTGTTCAAAGATCAGACACCATATTAGTGCAACAAAGGCAGCCAAAAAAACCATTCAAATTTTTTGAAAAATGACTGAGACTTGTAAAGGTTGGCATCAAGAAGTTACCATTTACCCTCTATGCTTCTTGAACATTGGCTAGGACCTTCACCGGGGTAACATCTTTCTCATTGGTTTATGAAAGGGAAGCAATTGTTGGAAGTTAAGATTCCTTTTCTCCAAGCTTTGATTGAATTAAGAATTGGATGAAGCAGAATGTCTCCAGTAAGCTTGATTGAAAGTATTCATCATGGTTGAATGTACCAAAAACGGATGATGCTAGCTTATGACAAAAAGGTTCGCCCAAAAGAATTTTATGATGGGGACCTGGCATTAAGAAGGATTCTTATCATAAAAAAGGACTTTAGAGGAAAGTAAATGCCAAATTTGAAAAAACCTTATGTAGTGAAAAAAGCTTTTTCTAGAAGATCATTAATTTTGACCAAGATGGATGGCAATGACATGCTCAAGCCGGTGAATTCAGATTTCATCTAAAATGAGAGGCTAATGTGAAAACCCGCAAAGGGCACCTTGAGATTTAAAAAAAAACAAAATAAAAAAAAAAAATTCAATCAAAAAAAAAAGAAGAAAGAAAAAGGAGAGGCCAAGGCGAAAACTCGCAAAGGGCACTTTGAGACCAAAGGGGATTTAAGTTGAAAACCCGAAAAGGGCTGCTCAAATTTTGATTGAAAGTGGGGCATACAGTAGTCTTGCTATGCTTGAATTAACAATGAGGAATTATGTTACGTATTGGGGCATCGACAAAGTACTCCGGATCCCCTAAACACATATTGAGCTTAAAATGGTCCTCAAGAAGTTTGAACAGGGAAGCTCAGGTTGCGATATTTGGGGCACCTAGTTTCCATCTTACCCATTCTGAATTTGTTGTCTTTAATTATTTTATTTGTTTCAAAATACACTACCAATAAATTTCCTTCTGGATTGCATTTGCTATCTTTGCTTAACTTATTTGTTTCGAGCTATGTTCCTAATTAGCTTCCTTCTTGTCCATTGTTATGATATTTTTCAAGCATTTTGCATTGAAATAACGATTAGTGGATTAATAATACTTTCATAAAAGGAGTTTCGCATATTACTTTAAAAGCTTCTGAATAATACAAGAACTTGAAACAAGACTATTGTTTAAAACTCATCAAGTTTACGGGATGGAAATATTGGTGGAAGAAGAGTCTCAACTGAGACTATCTCTCCAGATTTTTGTCAAAAAAAAGGTGATTGAACAAAATGACAAGATATTGCGTCAGTGATACAATCTTGACGAAAAATGGGCAATGTTAACCCAAGTGTAAAAGGGGAATCATTCTCGAAAAAATGATTTTTGCATCCATGCAAATATCATGCATACACATTTGGTTAGGTCTCCCGGGGAGTGATTAGTTGATCGAACAAGTTACAGATCCCATACCCTTGAGTTGCAGTGGAATGGGTTGAAGTTGATACAGATCCTATAGCCATAAGTCGAAGTAGGATGGTTTAAATATGGTACAAATCTTATGTCCCCAAGGTACAGTGGAAGGGACGCTGAAGTTACAATTGGGCAAACCGGTTGAGCAAAATACTATTTTTTCTTCGGGTTTTCGGTCAAAATACCACCCAAGTAAGAAGACAGGATATTACGTCAAGTGATACAACCTAGAAGAACAACAAACAATGACAACCCTAAGCACTTAAAAATGGATCATTCTCATGAAATTCTGCATTCATTCAAAACACATTTCATTAGGAGCATTTGATTCATTCGATTATTGCATCCTAATCATTATACAGTTAAAAAAAATATCATTCTCATGACATTCTGCATTCATGCAAATGTCATCCATAATATCATTTAGTTAAGAGCATTTGATTCATTCCAATCATTGCATCCTAATCATTGTACATTTAAAAAAATTGTAGATCTTGTCTCCTCGAGATAGCAGTGAGGCAGATCGAATATGGCAAATCTTATCTTCCCAAGGTAGCAGGGGAGTAGATTTTAGCCACTGGCCTTATCTCTCTGATGTAGTAAGGGAGCAGACTAAAGTTTGTAGTCTTATCTTCCTGAGGTAGCAAAGAAGCAGACTGAAGTTGGTAGTCTTATCTTCTTAAGGTAGCAATGGAACAGACTAAAAAAATTATAGATCTTGTCTCCTCGAGATAGCAGTGGGGCAGATCAAAGATGGCAAATATTATCTTCCCAAGGTAGCGGGGGAATAGATTTTAGCCACTAGCCTTATCTTCTTGAGGTAGCAAGGGAGCAAGGTGAAGATTATAGTCTTATCTTCCTAATGTAGTAAGGGAGCAGACTAAAAAAATTGTAGATCTTGTCTCCTCGAGATAGCAGTGGGGCAGATCGAAGATGGCAAATCTTATCTTCCCAAGGAGCAGAGGAGCAGATTTTATCCACTGGCTTTATCTCTCTGATGTAGCAAGGGAGCATACTGAAGTTTGTAGTCTTATCTTCCTGAGGTAGCAAGGAAGTAGACTGAAGTTTATAGTCTTATCTTCTTGAGGTATCAAGGAATCAGACTGAAGATTGAAAGACGGTGAATCTTATCTTCTCGAGGTAGCAAGAGAGCAGATTTAAGCCATTAGTCTTATATTCCTGAGGTAGCAAGGATACAGACTGAAGATTGTAGATCTTATCTCCCTAAGCGGTAGTGAAGCAGATCAAATTTTGCGAATCTTATCTCCATGTATCGGCAATGGAGCAGATTTTAGCCACTGACTTTATCTCTCTGATGTAGCAAGGGAGCAGACTGAAGTTTATAGTCCTATCTTCTTGAGGTAGCAAGGGAGCAGACTGAAGTTTATAGTCTTATCTTCCTGAGGTAGTAAGGAAGCAGACTGAAGATTGAAAGACAGTGAATCTTATCTTCTCGAGGTAGTAGGGGAGCAGATTTAAGCCATTAATCTTATCTTCCTGAGGTAGCAAGGAAGCAAACTGAAGATTGTAGATCTTATCTCCCTAAGGGGCAGTGGAGTAGATCGAATTCGATTAATCTTATCTCCATGTATCGGCAATGCAATAGATTTTAGCCACTGGTCTTATCTCTCTGATGTAGTAAGGAAGCGGGTTAAAAATTGTAGTCTTATCTTCCTGAGGTAGCAAGGGAGCAGATTGAAGATTGTAGTCGGTGAATCTTACCTTCCCGAGGTAGCAGGGGAGCAGATTTAAGCCACTAGTCTTATCTTCCTGAGGTATCAAGGAAGCAAACTAAAGATTGTAGATTTTGTCTCCTCGAGATAGCAGTGGGGCAGATCGAAAATGGCGAATCTTATATTCCCGAGGTAGCAAGGGAGCAGATTTATGCCACTAGCCTTATCTTCCTGAGGTACCAAGGAAGTAGACTGAAGATAGCAAATCTTATCTCCCCAAAGTAGTGGTGGAGCATATTGAAGCTACAAGTTTAATTTCCTTGAATTCGATCGAAGTGCTAGTTCCTATGCCCTTGAAGATGCAGTGGGAATGAAGCTATTCGAAGAAGAAAAGCACTAAAAAAAAGTCAAGATTTGGCAAGACCGGGCAAAATTAGCCCTTTTAAAGTCTTTGCTTCATTCTCGTTATACAACAATGAGCAAAGAGGGGTAGCTGTAATAGGCCCATTTCACCGGGCCCGTATTATAACCAAAAAACCAAAAATAATAATACAAAATAAATAAACCCAAATATTAAAGTCCAAATAACAGCCTTTTTATTACAGGCCCAAATGATAAACCTAAAGACTCGATCCAAACCCAATAAACCCAAGTTGCCCAATTTTTAAAACATTTCCAGAAACCCAACGCCGCATGCATGCCGCAGCCACGTCGCCTCACACACTCCGAGCCACAACTCATACGAGTAGTTTCTCCACAACTGTACTTGCAACAAACGATGATGGCAAACAGAATACAGCAAAACAACAATATTTTTTTTATTTTATTTCTATTCGGCTATAAATAGGGCCGAAAGCAAATGAAAAAGGATCCCATTTTTTTTTGTATATATGAACGCACATATACTGAATACAAAGAGAAAAAGCAATTGAAACCAGTTTTGAAATGTGATTTTTAGGTTTTGATAATCTTTTTCATTTGTTTTTTTCCTTCTTTTTGCATCTTTGTTTTTTTCTTGTTCATGTAAAAATCAAGAGATAAAATAAAAGAAGATGAGCGACTTACCTGGCTTTGAGCATTGTTTGTGGTGGCTCCACGACAGCAACGACGAGGTGTGATCGGCGCATTAGGGAACCCTAATAAAGAGGGAATCAAGGAAATGAGGGGGAAGGGATTTATTTCGGTGGGTTTGGAAATGGCAGATGGCCATTCAGATGTTTTTTAGTTTTAATAACGAATAAAAACGGCGACGTTTGGGTATTTGGAATTCAGTCTTTGAAACAAAGACTGCTTGATGCTTGACCCGTGTGTTCGGTGCTCAAACGACACCGTTTAGTGCTTATGTGCTATGCATTGAGACTAGATTTGGTTTGTTACATGAATCGAGCTATTTTAAATCTTCAATAAGTTGAAAGCTACAATATTATTTACAGATTTAATAAAATTAGAAGAGTATTTGAATTTGATAAATATTAGAAAACATTAGTTGAAAATCATTGTATTACCAAAACCTTTAGGTAATTTAATAAAGAGTTAACAATAATAAAATATTTATAAAAGAATTTCATATACTTGAAAACCCAAATTTATTTTAATAAAAACATCATATAATCATAGTCCATATTTAAAAGTCCAAAGTATAGTTTAAAACCAAACACACATAAAATCCATAAATTATTTATAGAGGCCCTTATTACATTAATCCAAAATAGTGAAAATACTTATTAAAAAGTTCGAGTTTAAATAACCCATGTTTTTAGTATGGCCTCCACGAAGTCCTCGCCCAAGTCCACGCCAATTTCCATTACCCGAGATGGAAAAATTAAAGGGGTGAGTTACTTAGAACTCAAGGTGTAACTCGCTACCACCATTATTGATCGTCAAGATATTACATGCTTGAGCCCAATTAGTAATTCAACAATATATCATAAAATAATATAATTTAAAATGCATGTAAAATGAATTTCCCAACCAAACCTAATATCCATCCGCTAACATGACAACCATTTGGGATCAAGTCAACCTACCCCGCCAACACACCAATCAGGCATTAAGTCTTTTATAATTGTGGCAAAGCCACCGAACTAGAGGTAATAAGCCATATTTGTGGCGAGCCACCGAACTAGAGGCAATAAGCCATATTTATTTTTGTGGCGAGCCACTTAACTAGAGGCAATAAGCCATATTTATTTTTGTGGCGAGGCCAACTAGAGGCAATTAACTAGATTTTGGCAACGGCCATTCTTCTCTTCATATACCCCACCCCATGCAATTATGTGTATATAACAAAATATATTCATATAACAATTTTATTTAATCCATAACATTGGTGGGTTTATCATTAAACATTTCATTTGGCCCAAGAAAATAATGTAGCATTTTGCCCATTTAGCGCTTTAGTGGGCTTTGGCCCATTTATCAAACTAGAGTATTTTGACCCACTTTATCGGACTAGAGTATTTTGGCCCAATTTATCAAACTAGAGTATTTTGGCCCAATTTATCGAACTAGAGTATTTTGGAACTAGAGTATTTTGGCCCAATTTATCGAACTAGAGTATTTTACGTCCATTTTCACAAAACATACAATTAACATAATAAAAAGTAATTTCTAGGCATTTTCGTAATTTTCACGATTTAGTCATTTTTACGTATTTTCGTCAAAATATCGCTTTTATGTTTTTACCGATCTAGTCGTTTTTACGATTTTACTTCAATACCAAATTGACATCCAACCGAGAAATAGTGTGAAGTTACACACCTCGATACCGAGAGTACTAATCCTTCTCGCCTCGGCACCTAAAACATATTTCGATCCGTTAGAATACTATTTCAGATAAATATTCTTAATCGATAATAGATCCAAAATCTTACCCTCTTGATTTTGAATCACTTGATTTTCGACTTCTCCTCGCTTATTGATTCGTTAGTCGCCGAGAATCCACCAACGATAATGGCTCGAAGTTCGTACCACTTGAATAATTGACTCCTTCTAAGATGGTCCAGAACCGGTGGAAAATCCTGACCGCCAAACCGCTTCTTCGCTTAAATGGGGATTTACAGATCCGCCTCTTAACGTGACTAACCACCGCCTTTTCTTCCCTATTTTGAAAGTCTTCATGATCAAAGGAATATTAGTTAAATCTAAAATAATATCGAATAGTACTAGAGGCTTTAAAAGATGTAATTTCCTTACCACAAGAAATCGATTCCAACGCTTCTACGATTCTCCGATCACTTGAGTTCCGATCTTCCGTTATTGCACTATATAATAACGAATGAAGCGTTATTAGAACGAACGTTTATTTCGATCCAAAAAGGCCTTCATAACACCATTAATATTCGGCCATAACACTTTAATAAAACGAAAATGAAAAAGAAAAACCCCTTACCTATAATCCACGATCGAAAAGAAAGGATTGAGAAAGGTGTTTGTGATAGATGAAGATTTCGGCTATGTATGATCAAAGAAAAAGAAATAAAGATTTGGCTAAGGGCACTCTAGCATTCGGCCATGAGAGAGTTTGATGGAGAAACTTTGAATAAAAAGAATTAAAATATGAAAGAAAAGATGATGATGATGTTGTTTGATTTCAATGAGAAAAGAAGAAAAAAATTGGATTTTAGGAGCTAGTACATTCGGCCATGGTAAAAGAAAAGAGAAAGAATGGTTCTTTTGGTATAGTTGATTTCGGCACTCAAAGAAAAGACACAAAGAAATGGCTAATGAAATAAAAATGACCAAATGATCACAAAACTTGAGCTTTACCAATTGCACAATTCGGCCAAGATGAAAGTTGAAAAGAGAGAAAACAAAAATTCTGCACAAGGTGCAAGGAATGACCAAAGAGAAAAATGAAATTCTTAGCCAAAACTAACACAAAAATTCGGCTCCCTCCCTATACCAAGTTGCTGTCCAACACATGGTCAATTGGCCATGATTTTGTTTCCAAAATTTTCCCTTGATATGTGCCTTATGTTCCCCCTATCTTTCCTTAAGTTTTTGATTCCATGCCATATGTTAACTATTTCCTTAAACCTTTGATACACTAACCAAAAATAACATGGTCAACACTTACCATATATGTTCTTGGCCGACACTTGCTATCCATGTGCAGAAAATTAAAACAAAATTCATCTAGATGCTAAACAAGGATTTGAACCTCTTCCTCTTGCTATAACCCATGCGCCAACTCCACCATGCCATGTACTCAACTTATGACACTCATTAACACTTAATTTAACTTAAGTCTTAATGACCTTTGCTTCTCTTCAATAAATTCTCAATTATTAAATTTATTCCTTATCTAAATTATGCTATACTCCTCTTTAGAACTTCAATAAGCACTAAAAATAAAAGTAAGAAATTTTCCTTTAAAGTCTAAACACCAATTCATGCAATATATAAACACTCGGATTTTTAGGGTGTTACAGCTTAGCCCGCGTGCCCAACCCAATCAAAAGGAAGGATTCACGCCTTCTTAAACTTTGGGATATTTGCGTATCTGATTCTTCCTTTTTTACGCCGCTATTCGATTAGGCCCCTTTCATTTCTTTTCATTTTTTAATTTTTGTCCAGTAATTTTGCATAGTTTTAATTTAGTTCCTATTTAAATGCTGCGTTCAATAACTTGGGTCAATTGTGCTTTTAATCCTCTATGGTTTACATGCATTGTGATTTAGTCCTTAATTTTGTTCCAATGTTTTTTTATATTTCTTAATGACCCTTTTAGTTTATATTTATTTCAATTGAGTCTTTTATTTTAATTTTTGTAATTCTTTTATTTTCTTTAAAAATTTATTTATTAGTCATCTCTATCTTGAACCATTTTACTGATTTTGCATTATTCTAGCTTGTTATTTTATACTTATATATATATATATATATATATATATATATATATAAATTTGTATTAGTTTATAATTTGTCCATTTTAAAATCCTCTTTTATATTTTGCTATGTTTTAAAGATTTACATGATATTTAATTTAATGCTATTATACCTACATAGACATAATTATTTTTATTCTAAGTATATATGATTGATTTCATATTATTTTATGTAAATATTTTCTTTTAAATTTATTTACGTATATATGTGTATATATATATATATATCTTCTTTTAAATCTATTTATGTATGTAATTTTTTCTTTCAAGGACTCTATTTTAAATTATATATTTATTTATTCCAAACACTTTCATATATCATTATTATTTTATATATACATTATTTTATATCAAGTTTTTATTACATGTGTATTATTTAGATTGACACATATTATTTTATATATATCATTTGCTTATTTACTTTAAAATTTGCTATGTTGTGTTAATTTGCTTGTCATTGTATGTACCCAAATTCGTTCCTTTCAAATTTCATATTATGGTCATTCATTTGTATAATATTTTATCCATGTATATTATTCCATGTTTGTCACTTTGCTTTTTTCTTGTGATTGCATCGTGATTCAAATTCTCACTTCCGCCCGATATTGATTATCTTTTATCCCCAATCAAGCTAAACAAATATATTTTGAGTCGGTTTTATAATCACTTATCGGAAAGCTTCTCAAAATAAGGTAATATTTCGTGTTTGGAAATTCGAGAAATCGTGTCATAATATGCTGGGCTTCGATTTTTCATTTGACCAAATAACTAAATATCCTTTCGAAATTTCGTCCATGTTTTCTTAAATTAAAAACAAGGCAATATTTCGTGTTTGGAAATTCGATAAATTGTGCCCTAACGTGCTGGATATCGATTTACCGTTTGACCAAATAACCAAATATCCTTTTAAAATTTTAATGCATGAGTTTCTGGAATCATGAGATGATCTTGGATTTGAGGATTTAAATTGTAACATCCTGGAAATGGGCCTATGTAATTTTGATTTAATTATACGAAATGGCATGTCTTATGTATTATGAATGTATGATGAACATTTTTGGAAACTTGGAAATGTTAAGTTTAAAAGAGGAAAGTGGATAATTTGGAAACTTGGAAATGTTAAGTTAAAAGAGGAAAGTGAACATTTTGGAAACTTAAGTTAAAAGAGGAAAGTGAACATTTTTGGAAACCTAGAAATGTAAGGAAATGATTTAGAAATGTTAAGCGTAAAAGAGGAAACTAAAACAAGGTGGTCTTAAGAAAATTCATAGAAGAAGTTTGACACAAACATAGGCTTGTTTAAGTGGCTTGGAGGCACCACTTAAAGCCCAGTAGGTGACGCCATAATCAAGGGGAAAGAGCCTAGGTTCGAGTCACTTGGGGAGCAAACAAAGGAATTTTATTTTGGTGCAAGGAACAAGAGAGTTGGACGGCATTAAGGCACTTGAAAGGGGAGTTTTATTCTCTTTAAAATTTCGGATAAATAGTAGATAAATGGTGATTTAATATTAGATTATTTTAAGGATAAAAGAAGAGATAATTGGATTATTTGTTTATGAAGAGATAAAGAGAAAAGTTAGGAATGGAAGAGATGGCCGAATGGGGGACTCTTGGGGTAATAGTTTGGTAAATAGGAGAAAACAAGGCCATTCTTCACACTTTTCTTCCCTCCTATTCTCTTAGAATTCCCTAAGCAACATTTCTCTTCTCTTTTCTTTTGTCAAGCTGAAATCTACTTCTTCTTTATCCCCCATTGCTGATTCTTTAAGCCTCAAGAATCAAAAGTGTTGACACACCTCTAGGCCATAGTTGACTAGTCTTCAAGACTCCATAGCCGAATCTTTGAGGAGCTCCAAGCATAGGTGCTGCCGATTTCTTCAAGTAAGGGTAAGATCAAAAATTTGATTTCCATTCTTCTACTTTTAGTATTATCGAAATCAAGGTATTAATCCTATTAGTGATCTTTGGACGAAACTTGAAGGTTCTCCGGGATCTCTGCTATTGTCGACATCTCCATAGTCAAATAGTGCTTTCGGGATTTCAAGGATCTAAGGTGAGTAACACTTTGACATTAGGCCAAAGGCTATTTAATAGTGATTAAGTGTTAAAAATCGATCTAACATGTGATTATAGGGATTTCGACAGGCACCTAAGACAAAAGATCATTTTCGGGATTTAAGATTTGGAAGGTAAGCACATAGGTATATTCGGCCAAGGCCTATTTTGGATATCTAGATCTATCTCTTACTTTGTTTAAAAAGCCGAAACTAACCTATGTAGAGATCCAGTGTTTGGCCGAATACAAGGTGGAGAATAGCAAAGTTTTTAGGATTTGAGTGATAAGCAAATCGGCATTAAGGTAAGTTTTAGTGCACAAATCCTACTAGGATTTGGTTTTATGGCCAAATGAGTTTTTCATTAAATCTTTAATATGGGTCGAATGTAGGGAGTTAAAGATCTAAGATCGAAATTCGGGATTTCAGTGGAATTGTTAGGCGAATCAGGTGTGTATCCACACTACTTTTTAATAAGATTTATGGAAATAATTAATATGTGTATGTTTATAAGAATGTGAATATGGCTAAGGTACCATGTTATGGTACAAAAGTACTCAGGTACGTTTCCTATTCCTACTAGGATTACAAACATATGTTATTTTTAACATGTGAAAACTGGTAAGAATGTGAATTAAGGCATGAAATTGCATAATGTGTATGAAATATGGGGCATATGGGTTATATGAAAAGGGGAAGTTAATGTGGTGACCTAAGACCACGAAATCTGAATGTGGTGACCCAAGACCACGATAACTGAATGTGGTGACCTAAGACCACGAATTCTGAATGTGGAGACCTAAGACCACGAATTTTATAAGGGCGATGAGCACATCGACTGCAGCGACTGCCTTTGATGGTGTGTAGTGGATGAAGGGTTGACTTAGTAGTCCCCATGGTGTGCAGGTTGGTATGGGGGACGTGTAGCGGATGGCTATCTAGGTTTGGGTTCGGGTTGCATCATTATTTTTATTTGTTTATGAACATGTATGATAATGTATGCAGAATCATTAAATTTTAGTGTTGGTTACACATTGAGTCTCATTGACTCACCCTTGTGGGATTATTTTTCGGTGACAATCAGTGATGGACCGGGCCGGCAAATGCTTAGTGGAGGCCATGTGAAGTTCAGATTTCTTTTATTTGGACTATTTTACTTTAAGTATTTTGAATTTAAATTTTGGGAATTATTTGATGTAATAAGGCCTTAGTAGAAATATTTTATTCTGTTTTTATTTGTTATGCTTACAAACCTTTATTTATGAAAAGATTAAGTAAATCAATTTTTTTTAAAAACAAAGCCCAAACGTTTTGTCACCTAAAGTAAAGGATTTTTAACAATGAATTAAACTTGTTCTCAACTCAAGTGCAACCCAAAATAATCTTTCTTTCAAAACACACAAGTTTTTCCTAAGTAACAAAAGAATTTGAAACGGTTTACACCGGGGAACATACCAGATCCGGTCAAGGCTCGTGGGCCGGGTTTAGGGTGTTTCAATTTGGTATCAGAGCCCAGTTTTAAATTCTCGGCCTTGGGTTTAAGGCCCAAAACGTTTTCAAAGTTAAGCCCAAAAGGGATTTTGTGAATTAAGCTGGTTTTTCTGGCATAGCCCACTAAGTCTCCGACCCGAAGTCCACCAGGTAAGTACTTCTATCCATCGTGTGATTTATAGTATGACTTGTAGAGGGGTAGAAATGGAATGGAACGTAGAATAGAGATTAAGTACATTGAACCCTAGGACTAGTGTACCCCAACAATTACATAAGACTTAAATGCCTAATTAAACAAACACATGGTTAAGTCACGAGTTAGGTGTGGCAACCATGGTGTGCATGTCTAGGATTGGTTTCGGTGAGAGCTTGGTATTTAAGCAGTCCGCGTGACTCACCTCCTCTCCACTCGAATCCTACCTGGTGTGTAGCCTCGGTTCACACTAATCAAGAGGACTTATTCACGGGCTAAACCCCTAACTAAAACCCGAAAGGGACTAGCCGTATTTTTATGGAAACCCTCGCTTTAAAATCCTTATATTACCCTTTTAGGAGTAGCAAAAGATTTTTGCGAAAATTCTTCCAAAATATTTCCTACTTGCAAAATTACTAAAATGCCCTTGGTTTATGAAATTTTCAAAATACCCACAACTCTTATCAAAATTTCATTACGTAATAAAATGTTCAAAAACCCTAATTTGAAAAATATCAAAATACCTTAATTTTGGAAAATTACAAAATTACCCCTACGCTGTAAATTACCGAAATACCCCCAAGTCACAAAATTACCAGAACGACCCCTGATTTTCAAAATTTTTGCAACAGCACCGATTTGGAAAACAAATCCTCAAAAAGAACCCTCAAGTTTTGCAAATTTTGAAATACCCTTGATTTATTCAGACTTATAAATTTACCCTGGTTTATTACTGAAATACCCTTGTAATTTTAAAATTTCCCAAAATACCCTCGGGAATGAAAAATTACCAGAATACCCTTATTGAAAAAAACACCAAGGAACCTTATTTTGACAAATTACGAAAATACCCCTATAGGGCAAATTACGAAAATACCCCTAGGTAGTGGAAAAACAACAACAATGAAAACTACAACATTTCTCTGAATGAACGAAAGTTTATAATTGATTGATGGATGTATGAATGTAAAGACTATATGCATGAATGAATATGAAAGAACCACTCCTAAAAATCTTTTCATAAAACTTCTTCATGGATAATCGATGGAATAAGGGCTAATTCATAAAACTTTCTTAAATCAAATTAAAGCATCGTTAGATATGAGTTCTAGAGGGCGCTTGGTCGTCATGGGACGCAGTAGAGGAAGAATATCGTGTCGAGAACCCGTTAGATCGGGTCAAGGGTCCGACAATGAGTTACCACCGCCACCACTACCCCTATTTGTTGATGTCGAGCGAAGCTCAGACGGGGATGATCTTTATGTCGCAGTTATCTTTGCGAGTTCTTGAAATAGTGGCTGGTGTTGGAGGGAATGTGGGAGCTCAAAAATCTATACTCGAGCGACTCCGAGCCAACGGAGCTGAGGTGTTCCGTGGAGTATTTGGTGTGGCACCCAGTACAGCTAAATACTGGTTGGAAGCAACCAAGCGCATTATGGATGAGCTCGATCTGACCCCAGAGGAGAAGTTGAAGGGAATGGTGGCACTGTTACGCGATGAAGCGTACCAATGGTGGTTAACAGTTCGGGATGGTGCCACAGCTGAGGATCTAACCTGGGAATATGTTAAGGTGGCATATCAGAAGAAGTATGTCGACACACATTATATTGATGAGCAGAGGAAGGCTTTTCTAGGACTGGTTCAAGGGAACAAGTCAGTAGCAGCGTATGAAGCTGAATTTCTGAGGTTAAGCCGATATGCTTGAGGAGTAGTGGCTACGAAGCATGAGCGGTATGTTCAATTCGAAGACGGTTTAAGAGATGACCTCAGGTTATTGATAGCTCCACATTAAGAGCGAGAGTTTTTCGCGTTGGTAGAAAAGGCTAAGGTAGCTGAGGGAATCAAGGACTCGGTTAAGTAGAGCTCTGATAGGAATAGACCCAAGAGGGGTTATGGGTCGTCAGGATCATCGGGAAATGTGCAGATAAGGCCCAGAGCTGATGGGCGTGGGGTTGACAAGTTGGTGCAGGGAGGCGATATCATCCATGTGATCGGTGTGGAAAGAAGCACTTAGGAGAATCTTTGGAAAAAAGCAGTGGATGTTTCAGATGTGGGTCAAAGGACCATATAATCAAAGACTGTCCAAAGAGATCAGATGAAAAGCAACCAGTAGCTCAGAATGTTAATCAGGCTGGTAGAGGGGGACAGCAGCCTCAGTGAGGTCGTGGTCCAAATAATCAAGGAAATGGTAGAGGACGTGGAACACCAGGCTGAGGTGCTGCTAATACTGAGGCAAGGCAGCCGGGGTTGATTTATGCGGTTCACTGGAGGGAGGATAGAGATACACCGGACATAATAACCGATACGTTCCTTATTCATGGCAAGCCCTATTTTACTCTTATTGATGTGGGCTCGACCTATTCTTATGTTGCCTGTAGTGTAGTTGAAACACTAGGCCTAGTCTCTGAACTTTCTGATAGGAAGATGACTGTAGTAAGCCCATTAGGCCAGACTGTAGTGGTAGATAAGATCTTTCGGAGTGTATCCCTAGAAATTCAAGGAGTGAGCTTTTAGGTTGACTTGATGGAGTTACCCTTCGGGGAATTTGACCTCATACTTGGTATGGATTGGTTAGTAGAACATCGGGCCGTGTTGGATTGTGCGGCTAAATGAATGGAACTAAGGACCCCGGAAGATGAAGTGGTAGTAATGATAGGAGAAAGAAGAAACTACTTGTCTAATATAGTTTCGGCGCTAAAGGCTGAAAAGATGGTTCGTAAAGGGTGCAAGGCATTTTTAGCCTTCGTAAGTGTGCTAGATGGAAAGGAAGAAGGTGTTTGTGGAGTTAGAACGGTAAGAGACTTTGAGGATGTGTTCCTAGAGGAATTACCAGGAATACCCCCAGACAAGGAGGTGGAGTTTGGAATTGACTTGCTGTCGAGAACAGCTCCTGTGTCAATTGCCCCTTATAGAATGGCACCAAAGGAGTTGGTGGAGCTTAACGCTCAAATCCAAGAACTGCTTGATCATGGGTTTATTCGACCCAGTGTGTCTCCATGGGGAGCACCGGTTCTGTTTGTGAAGAAGAAGGACAGAACTATGCGTATGTGCATAGATTATCGTCAGTTGAATAAGCTGACCATTAAGAACAAGTACCCCTTGCCAAGGATTGATGACCTGTTCGATCAGCTAAAGGGGCAGTGTTTTCAAAGATCGACTTAAGGTCGGGATATCATCAGTTGAAGGTGAAGGAGGCAGATATCCATAAGACAGCCTTTAGGACAAGATACGACCATTTTGAGTTTGTAGTAATGCCGTTTGGGTTGACCAATGCCCCAGTCGCGTTCATGGATATGATGAACTGGGTGTTTCAACCTTACTTGGATAGGTTCATCGTGGTGTTCATCGACGACATCCTCGTATACTCCAAGACTGAAGAGGAGCATGATTAGCATCTCTGGATTGTGTTGCAAGTATTGAGGGAGAAAAGCTTTATGCCAAATTTAGCAAGTGTGAATTTTGGCTTAAGGAAGTTATTTTCTTAGGACACGTAGTGTCTGCTGAAGGAATAAGGGTGGATCCTAGAAAGATCGAAGCAGTGTTGGATTGGAAATCACCTAAGTCAGTGGCGAAGATTCGTTATTTCTTGGGATTGGCAGGCTATTACAGAAGATTCGTGGAAGGATTTTCGTCAATAGCCGCCTTTGACAAAGTTGTTAAGGAAGGAAGTACCCTTTGTATGGACGGATAAGCAGCAGGAGAGCTTTGAAAAGCTCAAGAAGGTTTTCACTGAAGCTCCAGTGTTGATTCAGCCAGAGGCAGGAAAGGATTTTATAGTTTATTGTGATGCTTCCCATACAGGATTGGGAGGTGTCCTTATGCAAGATGGAAAAGTAGTCGCTTATGCGTCTCAGCAACTGAGGCCACACGAGGTTAATTACCCGACGCACAACTTGGAATTAGCAGCAGTGGTCTTCGCTCTTAAGGTATGGAGGCACTACCTTTATGGCAAAAAGTCGACGATCTACACAGACCACAAGAGCCTTAAGTATTTCTTGACTCGTGGAGGAGTTAAACTTGAGGCGTGAAGGTGGGTTGAATTTGTGAAGGACTATGGTATTCGATAGAATATCACCCGGCAAGGCGAATGTAGTGGCGGATGCTTTAAGCCGGAAGGTTGTGTCGGATCTGAGGGCAATGTTCGCACACTTGAGTTTATATGATAATGGAAGTCTGCTGGCAGAATTGCAAGTCAAGTCGACGTGGTTGAATGAGGTGAAAGAAGGACAGTTGGCTGATGAGAACTTAAGTTCTAAGCTACAACAAGTACAGAACAGAGAGTTAGAGGACTATAGTGTTAGTGATGAGGGAGTATTGTGCTTCGAAGGAAAGGTTTGTATGCCGGGGGACGAGGAATTAAGACATAGGATTCTTCGGGAAGCGCATAGTAGCCTTATGCTATGCATCCCGAGGCATCAAGTCGTACATGGATCTAAGGAGCAGCTTTTGGTGGCACTGGTGCGAAAAAGAAGTTACTGAACTCGTTGGCAAGTATCTGACGTGTCAGCAAGTGAAGGCTGAACACCAAGTTCTATCGGGATTGCTTCAGCCAATCGAGATTCTGTAGTGGAAGTGGGAAAGAATTACCATGGACTTCGTTAGTGGGCTTCCCCTTACGCCTACTAAGAAGGACTCGGTATGGGTAATTGTGGACCATTTGACCAAGTACGCGCACTTTATCCTGGTAAGGGTTGATTATTCTCTTCAGAAATTGGCTAAGTTATATGTGGCAGAAATTGTGAGGCTACATGGAGTGCCGGTGTATATCATTTTAGACAGAGACCCAAGATTTACGTCTCGATTTTGGAGGGCACTTCATCAAGCTTTAGGCACTAAGTTGGATTTCACTACGGCCTTTCATCCTCAGTCGGACGGGCAATCTGAACGGGTAATCCAAGTATTGGAGGATATGTTGAGGGGCTGTGTGATGGATTTTAGAGGAAGTTGGGAGGAGTATTTTCCTTTAGTAGAGTTTACCTACAACAATAGCTATCAGGCAAGTATTCGAATGGCACCTTATGAAGTGCTGTACGGTCGGAAGTGTCGGACTCCTACATGTTGGATGGAATTGGGAGAACGTCGAGTTTTGGGTCCAGAGTTAGTGGCAGAATCCGAAGAAAAGGTTGAGACAATTCGGGCACGATTAAAGGAAGCATCCGATAGACAAAATTCGTACGCAGATCTCAAACGAAAAGAGATTGAATTTGATGTGGGAGACCAAGGATTTCTTAAGGTTTCACCTTGGAAGAAGGTGATGAGATTTGGTCGGAAAGGAAGCTAAGCCCAAGGTTTATAGGACCCTATCGAGTGTTGAAGCGAGTTGGACCAGTGGCGTACCAGCTAGAGTTGCCACCAGAGTTGCAGCAAATGCACGACGTATTCCATGTGTCCACGCTACGTCGTTATCGATCGGATCCACTCATGTGGTACCGGTTGAAGAAGTGGAGCTAAAGTGGGCTTATCCTATGAGGAAGAGCCGATGAGATCTTGGAGCGAGGCGTAAAAATATTACGGAGGAAGCGGTTCCCCTAGTCAAAGTGTTGTGGCGCAATCATGGATCGGAAGAAGCTTCGTGGGAGCGGAAGAGGCAATGCGACGTGATACCCTCATTTATTTTAGCTGAGCAATTTCGAGGACGAAATTTATTTTAAGGGGTAGAAGCGTAACATCCGGAAATGGGCCTATGTAATTTTGATTTAATTATCTGAAATGGCATGTCTTATGTATTATGAATGTATGATGAACATTTTAGAAACTTAGAAATGTTAAGTTTAAAAGAGGAAAGTGAATAATTTGGAAACTTGGAAATGTTAAGTTAAAGAGGAAAGTGAACATTTTGGAAACTTAAGTTAAAGAAGAAAGTGAACATTTTGGAAACACGGAAATGTAAGGAAATGATTTAGAAATGTTAAGTGTAAAAGAGGAAACTAAAACAAGGTAGTCTTAAGAAAATTAATAGAAGAAGTTTGACACAAACATAGGCTTGTTTAAGTGGCTTGGAGGCACCACTTAAAGCCCAGTAGGTGATGCCACAATCAAGGGGAAGGAGCCTAGGTTCGAGTCACTTGGGGAGCAAACAAAGGAATTTTATTTTGGTGCAAGGAACAAGAGAGTTGGACGGCATTAAGGCACTTGAAAGAGGAGTTTTATTCTCTTTAAAATTTCGGATAAATAGTAGATAAATGGTGATTTAATATTAGATTATTTTAAGGATAAAAAAAGAGATAATTGGATTATTTGTTTATGAAGAGATAAAGAGAAAAGTTAGGAATGGAAGAGATGGTCGAATGGGGGACTCTTGGGGTAATAGTTTCGGTAAATAGGAGAAAACAAGGCCATTCTTCACACTTTTCTTCCCTCCTATTCTCTTAGAATTCCCTAAGCAACATTCTCTCTTCTCTTTTCTTTTGTCAAGCGAAATCTACTTCTTCTTTATCCCCATTGCTGATTCTTTAAGCCTCAAGAATCAAAAGTGTTGACACACCTCTAGGCCATAGTCGACTAGTCTTCAAGACTCCATAGCCAAATCTTTGAGGAGCTCCAAGCATAGGTCTTTGTCGATTTCTTCAAGTAAGGGTAAGATCAAAATTTGGTTTCCATTCTTCTACTTTTAGTATTGTCGAAATCAAGGTATTAATCCTATTAGTGATCTTTGATGAAACTTGAAGGTTCTCGGGATCTCTGCTATTGTCGACATCTCCATAGTCAAATAGTGCTTTCGGTATTTCAAGGATCTAAGGTGAGTAACACTTTGACATTCGGCCAAAGGCCATTTAATAGTGATTAAGTGTTAAAAATCGATCTAACATATGATTATAGGGATTTTGACAGGCACCTAAGACAAAAGATCATTTCCGGGATTTAAGATTTGGAAGGTAAGCACATAGGCATATTCGGCCAAGGCCTATTTTGGATATCTAGATCTATCTCTTACTTTGTTTAAAAAGTCGAAACTAACCTATGTAGAGATCCAGTGTTTGGCCGAATACAAGGAGGAGAATAGCAAAGTTTTCGGGATTTGAGTGATAAGCAAATCGGCATTAAGGTAAGTTTTAGTGCACAAATCCTACTAGGATTTGGTTTTATGGCCAAATGAGTTTTTCATTAAATCTTTAATATGGGCCGAATGTAGGGAGTTAAATATCTAAGATCGGAATTCGGGATTTCAGTGGAATTGTTAAGCGAATCAGGTGTGTATCCACACTACTTTTTAATAAGATTTATGGCAATAATTAATATGTGTATGTTTATAAGAATGTGAATATGGCTAAGGTACCATGTTATGGTACAAAAGTACTCAGGTACGTTTCCTACTCCTACTAGGATTATGAACATATGTTATTTTTAACATGTGAAAATTGGTAAGAATGTGAATTAAGGCATGAAATTGCATAATGTGTATGAAATATGGGGCATATGGGTTATATGAAAAGGGAAGTTAATGTGGTGACCTAAGACCACGAAATCGAATGTGGTGACCTAAGACCACGATAATCGAATGTGTTGACCTAAGACCACAATTCGAATGTGGTGACCTAAGACCACGAATTTTATAAGAGGCGATGAGCACGTCACCGCAATGACGCCTTCGATGGTGTGTAGTGGATGGAGGTTGACTTAGTAGTCCCCGGTGTGCGTGGTTGGTGCAGGGGACGTGTAGCGGATGGCTATCTAGGTTTGGGTTCGGGTTGCATCATTATTTTTATTTGTTTATGAACATGTATGATAATGTATGCCCGAATTATTAAATTTTAGTGTTGGTTACACATTGAGTCATTGACTCACCCTTGTGGGATTATTTTTCAGGTGACAATCGGTGATGGATGGTAAGCGAGATGCTTAGTGGAGGCCATGTGAAGTTCGATTTCTTTTATTTGGACTATTTTACTTTAAGTATTTTGAATTTAAATTTTGAGAATTATTTGATGTAATAAGGCCTTAGTAGAAATATTTTATTTCGCTTTTTTTTGTTAAGCTTACAAACCTTTATTTATGAAAAGATTAAGTAAATCAAATTTTTTTTAAAATAAAGCCCAAACGTTTTGTCACCTAAAGTAAATGATTTTTAACAATGAATTAAACTTGTTCTCAACTCAAGCCCAACCCAAAACAATCTTTCTTTCAAAACACACAAGTTTTTCCTAAGTAACAAAAGAATTTGAAACGGTTTACACCGGGGAACATACCAGATCCGGTCAAGGCTCGTGGGCCGGGTTTGGGGTGTTTCATAAATTGTCGTATCCTAACGTGCTGGATGTGGTATTTTATTCCTTCAGAGTAAGAGAATCTTAATATCCAACTCGAGTATATTCAAATATTTTAAAAGTGATCGTATTTTAAAATCTTTTTAAATTTTCGACGTTAGGGCATTAATTAATTAATTTGGTATCAATCTTGGGCGTTGCGAATGTACTACTATTTCCTCGTACGTAACCGACTTCCGAACCCGTTCTTTTAAATTTCGTAGGCCAAAATCAATATTTTAACAAGATAAAATGTTTTATAGGTGATCTGATCACACCTAAACAAAAAAAATTGGTGGCAACTCTATATTTCATTTTAAAGTCGATCCTTTTTTAAAAAAGAAAAAGGTTTCGAATATATATATATTTCCATGAGGTTTTTAAGCAGGATTCATATTGTCTCCAAGCAGGTTTACTATTCATAGTAAGAGAAGCAATGATGAAGGCAAAGAAGGTTGATTTAATAGTTGGTATCTATGCGGTTAACACTAAAGCTATATGCAGGATTTTCAAAGAGAATATAGGAAGTGATGATTAGCATCTTCAACCAATGGCGAGGATATAAAAGTTTTGAACAACGCTCTACCACTGTGCCTCTCTACTACTCATTATTAACGTCTAAACATAAGATACGGTTTACTCTTAATCAAACTGCCTAAAACTTGTATTCTAACAAAATTAACATTCACAGCGGAAATAGAAAGAATAAAACATTATTCGCTATAGTTTAAATATAAGTAGTAAATGAAATGTAATGGGATTAAAATAACATATTGGATAAATTATTCAACATAATTTTAGAGGAAAAAGCAAAATTAAGTAAATATGCATAAGATAATAAGAAATATAATATAATTAACTGCTAGAAATGTGGTCATTCTTTTTCATCTTCAATTCCAAGTCAAATATAATTTATGGAATTTTTTAAGGTAAAAATAATGATTTCATAAATCATAAATTTCAAATTTAGATTTGGTTGACTCGAAAATTGGAACAGATTGGTTGGGCGGTTGAACAAGTTGAATCACCATTTTTGTTTTTATTATTTTTTTATGATTTATTTAATAGAACCAAATGAATAAGTTGAATCAATTGTATCAATCAAACAAATCGAATCTGATTGGACTAGCAAACCGGTGGCCTAATTATGGAATTATTATTTAAAAGTCAAGGGTTTATAGATTAAAATTGTGGAAATTATGGTATAAATGATTTTTTTTGAATATTTATATTGTATTGAATTAAATGCATGAAAGTTCGTCATTATTTTTAGAATCGGATCGGACCAATCGGTCAAACCAATTGGATTTGAAGTCGGTCGGGGTACCAATCTAGAATAATGGGTTAGATTGGTTGACTCATGAACTTTAATTTGTTGACCAGTTCAATCGAATTTATCTATTTTTAAATATTTTATTTTTAATAATTTATTCAATCGAATTGATTGAATTGGTTAAATTGAAAATCGATGGTATGACCAATTTGTCTACCGGACTAATTCTGAAAACCTTAAGCCTAGTTGATGATATATTATAAGTAAAATTATTTATTTATTAATTGGGTTTTGAAAGAAGTTTAAAGAAAGAGAGATAAAATTTTAAATAACATGAAATTATTGCCCAAATTCAAATCTAATTAATTATTTATTTATTATCCAAGTATTTCTCGCCATCTTGTAAAATTGGTTGAATTAGCATTAAATTTCCATAGATTTTAGTATGCACTTGGAAAGCTGATTGACGAAATAGAGAATAGAAAGCATAAAGTAAAGATGATGACATCGTATTATGAAAATTTTTTAAAATCACTAACGAAGACAACACGTTGCATTATCAAGTTGACATTAACTTTAAATGCGAATATATATGCTAAGATACTAATTTGTCATAGTTCAGAAATGGACAAGAAAGAAAGATTAGAGGACAAAGAGGGGGGAAGTATTGTCCTTTTCCTATGATCCATGTCCCTATCCAAGATATGGTTTGCCTAATTTTCAGGATGGCCTGGAAAAACACCTTTACTTAATGATCTTAAAGGGAAACTCATCACCCAAAACCAACCTCAATAATTGCAGTCACTGTTTTTGCATGAATCACATTTTTGGTGGGTAGCTATCAGAGATGGGTGATAAAGATGGTGCTTTTTGGGAATTTTTTTCTTTTATGGACAATGAAGCTGCCTTTCATCCAAACTATATATCTGTTTTGTATCTGGTTAAGCATAGGTTACCTAATTTACTACCCCTGCCTAGCTTTTATGTTAGGCGGGTGTTATACGTTACTCCGATTGAGATACGTGGTAACACAAGAACGATCATTTGTCTTACACCATTTGGATAGTCACTCATCAACTATTCACATGCTTTGTATATCAGGAAAGGGAGTGTCCATCCTTAATCACCCGGCTGAATATTTTGTTAAGTCATCCTTCTCCTCTTTATTCTCCTACGTTTTTGGCTTCCTATCCTAACTTGGTGAATCAACTTTCCTCGACACCACTCCTCTCCACTTTTTCCACTCTCATTCATACCGCAATTTGATTAGCGATGACAAGAGAGTAATATTCGAATAATTGTAAAAATTTGATTGGGTTGTTTGTATATTAATGCTCAAATACCGATATTACGAAATTTACAGAAATCCGACCCATCAAGTAGTGCTTTTATAATGGGTTGGCTGGATGTGCACAAATGGGCTACAAAGGTACTCGCCTGATTAATGGAAAATACAGAGACACGCAGTCCATCCAAGGACCACTGCTATTTTTAACACACTTCTTTTTTTGTTTTATCTTTTTCTGGTTAAAATGAAGACCCCAAGGTTAATTTTGCTTCTTGTTTTCAAGTTTTAAACCTATACAAGCCTTTTTATTTTTTATTTTTTTATCATTCTGCCAAAAGATGGGGACTAGTCTTTCTGACTGTTGAAATTTAAACAAGCTAATTTATTTGTGGCTGAACATACAAAATTTTCAAAGTCCTCAAGTGGGAAAAAAACTATGGTCGGCACAACATTCTTTCAAGGGTATTACTAGTTTTAAACCCTACACTCTACAGTGGATAAACCTGAAAAACATAGATTCTATGCTAATAGAACCAGATTCTACATTGTCTACGCATAGTGTCAGCAAAAATAAACTGGAGAAAACCTGCAATTTCATATATATACCAATGACATCGAAATTTTAATTTATTTTTAATGTTCAGAGGTTGTTTCCCACTGCATTGACAGAAAGAAATTAAAAAAAAAAATAGACTCGGAGAATAAAAAAACAAGAGTAAAAAGGAAGGAACAAAATCCCTTTGAGATCTAAGGCCTTCTTGTTTTGTTTTTCTTTTTCTACAACATTCCTCCCATTTCTCTCTCCAGAACAGCTGCATTAGTAGAGACAAAAGCTGTTACAATTTACCCTTTTGTCATTCCTTGCGTCTTCCCTGGAAACCACCAAATTCTTTTATCAGATTACAGCTTATCTAACCATCAAACTTCTCTTTTTTATTTTTAAGAATGTCGAGGAGAAAGTTGAAATCGATGACTAACCTGCAGGTTTTTCGAACCTGCTTTTCCAGACTTCATGAAACCAAGTTTTTTCTGGAATGATGATGATTTGCCCTGAAAGTATCTCACAGGTGGCGTAGTTAAGTTTATATATAATAATAATGGAAGACTAACTGCTTTAAGGAAGGATATAGTATATATTTAGTACCTTAAAATGTGTACCCGAAAAGCCTTGTGAAAAGTCCAACAACTCAATTGAAGCATCTTTGTTGATGTTCTTCTGTAAAAACACCAGAAAACATCCATTGTTACTCTTGTTTTTGTTTCAAACCAACCGAATAAGAACAATGAGAATATAGTGGAACTTACATCGGAAAAGCTTATTACAGGGGAGCTGGCAGTGCTACAATGTTCTTTCATCTTCTTTTTGTTTTTGCTGGTTTTGTTAGCTGGTTCAGGATTTACAGGATGAGAACAAAAGCTTCTATTTTCATCGAGGCATTCCACATAATGTTGGCAGTAATAATGTCTTGGACCAGAAGATGCATCAGACACCATGGATAAACCCTCCTCTTCATCTTCAACCCCGAATCTAGCTCCTTTCACCCCATAAACCTCATCAAAGTTGCCGCCAAAATTTTGACACCGGGTTTGAGAGTAAGAGGATTGATCTAAGTAGAAAGTCCAACCAGATTCACAACCACTACCACATTGTGAAGCTGATAAATTCATTACACACACTTTTTTTTTTTTTTTTTTCCCTCTTGGGTTTACAGTTTTGACATATAAGCAAATTCTTGAAGCTGTTACGTATATAAATAGAATACAAAGAGGGTATAGCAGGATAAGACCAAGAGAATCACACTCAAATCCTAGACTACTTTTCTCATTTCTTCAAGCCTTTCGCCATTTGTTTTTTACTTATGTGAATCAATCAAATTCGCCAGTTGGCTCTGAGTGAGAGAGGGAGAGAGAGAAATTGGTGAACAGTGCTGATAGGGAACCGATTATCAATTCATGTATATAAATGTAATAATACAGCAGCCTGTACAACAATGGTGCTGTCCTTTCAATAAAAAGTGAAAGTATTTTACTGCTCATTTAATGCCCTCAATATCTTTGTTTTTTCCGGCATGTCTTTCAAATGTTTATGTTTGGAACTTGGAAGTGATAGATGAGATTGTATTTTTTGAAATTAAGATATCTTATGTAGACAGTAATGATTAATTTTTTAATTGAGGGTATCTTTTAAAATTTTAAAAATTAATTATAATTTGACTTTATAATTAAAGGATAAAATGAATTATTATCATTCCCTAATTAATTAAGATGAACAAACAATTTGCAAATTATGAGATTATAAGGTTCTAATGAAAAATGCCCTTTAACTAAAGACGATTCTTCGAATCTATGTTTAAACCAAATGTGAAACGGACATCATGTTCCTTTGCTGAGTTGTCGTAGACTCATTATGGGGTATTAACTGAGACATTATTGTAAACTTATAATTTCCCTGTTTTGTTTTTGGGTCATTACAACAGATTATCCATCTATTTATTTTTTCCTGTGCCGCCGTTGGAATGCATTAAATGGTAGTGGGGTCTTGAGTGAGTGACCCCATGAATGCTGGATCGTTGCATAATATACTGCATCTAAATTATAAGTATTCCAGAAAACGACAGATCAGTGTTGCGATCGATCACACAGCATATCAGACATCTAGGATCGAGCTTTGAGGAGATTACCTACTGGCATGTACGGCGTTCAGCGAACGAGGTGGCTCACACTCTGGCGTTGGAAGGTAGACGGCGAAACCACTTAGGGATTTGGGCCGGAACTACGGCACGCTGCGTCTTGCAGAGCAGGATCGTGTGGTTGGAAGATGAGAGGATTGTGCTTAGCCTTGTTCTAAGTGGAATACGAATCGTGGATTCTGCCAGGCACTTTTTCAAGTGCTGGAACAAGGCCTTTGCCTGCGATTTGATTTGGAGTATCTGAGGGGGCGGATTGTTGAGGCTGATATGTTTTCTTGGAACAATAAGCGTCTGACATTTATTGCTTGTTTTTTCAGGTTTTATCTTTTGTTTTTTTGGGCTTTTGTTTCTTTCTTTTACAGTGGGCTTTGTTAGGTTTTCTTTGTATTTCGTTAGACTTTTGTCAGATCATAATATATATCAGTTCTTTCTTGATTCAAAAAAAAAATTATAAGTATTCCTCTTATCTCACGTTATTTTGTCAAATTTCTAGAATTTTGTTTATAGCCATAACAATTCATAGATTTGTAAAAGTTAATTAAAAGGATGAACTCGTGTATACAAAAATTAAGCCCAAAAATTTAATATAGCGTAATTTGATGGATTTCTCCCCTTACATTTGTAATATTGTATAGTTTACTCTGTAACATTTCATACTTCTGGTCATCAGATTTAAAATGTGAGATATCATATTCATTGTCGAAACAATTATGTTAGGGATAAACTCGAATTGAATAACAAATAAGAACGAATAGAGAAAATTGGACACAAATAGTTTCATGAAAAAACCTCTTCTAAAAAGGATAAAAAAATATAGGCAAAGAAAGCTTCACCAAAATGACAAATAACCAAAGAAGAATACAAGATGGAAAAAAACAAAACAAGCCCCTAAATCCCAAAAAATACAAAGCTCTCTGATTAAAACACAAAATTCCCTCACACTCTCTTTTGTTGTGTTGTCGAACCAATCTCTCTAGGGTTGCTAAAAGCCCTATTTATTGGTTGAAATTCATAGGCTAATATGTTTAAAATATCCCTTGAGTTATTAGAGTTTGTTTAGGAAAAGATAGCAGAATTTAACTAGGAGAAGAAACCCAATTTAGTAGGGAACACGTCGCAATGTCATGATGTCATTTATCGACTCGTCGGGATGTCACATGTCGTGTCGTCCGGTTCTTCTCATCGAGACATCGTGTGCCGCATCGTCAAGACGCTGGCTTTTCCTTATCACGACGTCGATTCTTTTTTTCCAAAATGTGAGGCACACTCTACAAATCTCCATCCTGATTCATATTTTCGTAACGCCTTTTTTGCCGAGTCCTATCTAGGCCTAACTCGATATTTGCAGGATGCTGACGAAGTCCAAACAATGTTTGAACTTGAAATTGGAAGGCTTTTGGCTATCATATCGGTTAGATTATTTTCTGTGCCAATTTTGTGAATCTGAACATCTTATTGAGCAACCACCTCTTGAACAAAATGATACCGAAAGTCTATGTGTTTTGTTCTTATGAATGCATCTGATCCTTAGTGAGATATATGACACTTTGACTATCACAATGTACAATAGTCGCATCATGTTTATTAACTAGCTCTCCAAATAGACCTCTCAACAAAATGGTTTCTTTCACAGCTTCTATGATTGTCATATATTTAGCTTTGGTAGTCATTATTAAGTCACAACGGCTTGAAGCATGACTTTCCAACTAATGGCGCATTTGCCAAAAACAAACAGATAACTCGTGAGGGATCTTCTTTTGTCTAGATCGCTTGCATAATCTGAGTCTACGAAGCCCACTAGAACTTTTAAACTTCTTCTAAACCCTAAATGAGTATTTGATGTCCCCCTCAAATATTTGAGGATCCACTTAACTGATTGCCAGTGTAATTTATCGGGTCTAGCCATGTATCTACTTACAAAACTAACACGTGAAATATCAAGACGAGTGCAAACCATTGCATACATTAAGCTTCTGACTGCACTAGAGTAAGGAACCGATGATATATACTATTTTTCGTTTTTGGTTTGTGGTGATTCTGAAGCTAAAAGTCTGAAATGAATACTAATTGGTTTCGAATTTTTCATTTGAACTGCTCGAGGATCCTTTCGATGTACATTTTCTATGAGAAGAATATCCTCCTGAATTGTCTGTCTTTAGAAATTTTCATTCCTAGAATTTTCTTAGCTACAATAAGATCCTTTATCTCAAACTTAGAATTAAGCATAATTCTTAATTGATTAATTCAGATGAATCCTTTATAACGCCCTGAATTTGGGCCTAGAAGCTTGGGCCTATTGGGCTTTGGGCTTTGGATTTCAAAAATTTTTAAGTGAGCGAGAAAAATGACAATTGGCATGTAGGCTTGAGGATTAATGAATTTGGAGTGTTTAAGGGTGTTGGAGATGTTCTGGGATCAAGGAAGGGTATAGGAAAATTTTGGTTTTAGCCTCAGGAGCTGTGACTTGATCGAAGAGGCCTCTTAAGTAGATTAAGAGAAAATAGGACACAAATGGGCTTGTGGTCCAGTGGAAAGTGGCGTCACTTGGGAGCTATGAGGTGGCTGATCGCTGAAATCAGAGCTTTAAAATTTATAAATAGAATGATCAAACCTGGAAACTAACTCTGACAACGACTTAAAGGCAAGTGTACCTATCGAACAATAGTATAGCTTAGGCAAGACCGAATTATCGAACCCAAAGGAACTAAAAGTACTAATACTCACTTTCTTTTTATTATTTAGCCTAAAATATGGAGTGATTGGTTGCTTTAACTAATTTACGACTACTAAGCGAAAGACACAAAGATAAAAAGAACGAATTGGGAAATAACTTGAAGAAACTCAATTGATTACGACGATACCCTCAAGAAGAATCCACCTAGACCTCACTTGTTACTTATTATTGAATCATACGATTTCCTTACTTAGCTTGATCCGTAGGACTCCCTAACCTATATTAAACCCTCTCTCGAGGTGAATAACGTCTAACCCTAGGTTAATTAGTGGAACTCTCATTCACTTATAATAACGCCCTAGAATAGCAGTAAATCGATCAATGGATTCCCATTTTAGGTTTCACCCTAATCGACAAAATCTTGTAACCCTATCTCTAGGCGTTCGATCAACTCCGCTTAATTATGCTAGATCTACTCTTAAACAGGGTCAATTCCTCCTCCACCTAAGCACATCAGATTTAGATTAAACAACATAATTAAGAAAAAACTAAATATTATCATATAATTCAGAAAATAATAACAAAATTCATCTAGGTTTCATCCCCTTCAGGTATCTGAAAGATTTAGTTCATAACAAATAAAGAAAACATCTCAAACGAAAAGATAAAACAAAACATAAGAAATCCCTAAAACCCCCTAAAGGAATTGAAGGAGAAATTCGCCGTCTTGAGTAGAACTCTGACTTCTTAAGATGGATCCACTGGCTATCTTCGAATGATTCCCACAAATGTGATCTTTATGGCTCGGCTCATTGGCCTAGTTAACTGCCTCCCTATTTCGGCTTCTGCTGAACTCCTCTTAAGTTACACCCTTGGGTGTTTATATAGACTTTGAGATGCCTTACTTGGACCCTAAGTATCCTAATTCAAGTATAATTCCTACTCGGGTGTTTGAATAGGCTTTGGAATGTGTTTCTTTGTCTCCAAGCATCCTTTTCTGAGTAGAATTGCTCTTTTCTGTGGCAGGGACACGGCCATGGTACACGCTCGTGTAAATCATCTTCAGGCCGTGTCTCTATTCTGTCAATTAGGGCACGGCCGTGTCAATCGTGGCATGGTTGTGTCTTAATTAATTGTCGAGGCACGGCCATGTGGCTTGAAGTCTAGGCCGTGTTGATTTCCTTTTTGGCCCAAATTGGCTCGCTTTAAGCCCGTTTCTTGTTCTTTTCGTCCTTGGATGCTTTATTGAGTAAAAACATGAAAAGAAAGGATTAAGAGCACCTTTTTACATAAATCAAGGGCTAAATCATCCAAAAGCATACTAAATGTAAGCCTAAAATATGTTACTTTTACGGTTTATCAAACACCCCACACTTAAGTTTTTTCTTATCCTCAAGCAAAATTCTCAACTTACAATGAAAACGAACTTTCCACAATTCATAATTCCTATCAATAATGCCTCATCATAATTCATAGATAATTCATACATGGATAATTTTAACTCAAAGACTCGTAAAGATTCAAACAATTCTAAGTCATATATTTGTAGCACGAAAAACATAGGTGTCTCCCATCTTCTAAATATTTACCTTTGACTCAAAACCAATAAGGATTGACATCCTCCCTAAAGATTCACTCAAATCACTCAAAGTGTTTAAGGTTCACAATTAAGTAGTCAACAGTCGAACCTGAAAAGTTAATCCCATAGGCTTGCCTGAAAATCCAATCTCCACCACTATAATATGAGATGATACACAAATCAAAAGGTCTTTAACAGGGTTGTAACGGGGCTTGGGTTAAAAGGTATGGATCAAGGCTAAATTAGAAGGGTTAGAATCGAGATCGATTTTGACAAATCACCTAACTAAAAATAATGAACTAGAAAATAAATGATTACATCAATTGAAACTTTGAAACTAATAATACTACGAACTTTTTTTTCTTTGATAATTGAAATTTAAATGTACAAGCTCACTAATACTGAATATACTTTGATTTTTTGATTTTTTCTTTTCTTTTTTTTTCGAACAAACTACATACTAAAGAAAGAAATTTTTCAACCGAAATAAACTAATTAGGCAATTGATCAAATCAATTCTCGATAGAAGGGTAGTCAAAAGAATGGTGATAATAAATTCAAAGGGTTTCCGGGTTAATATTAGCGGGTAAATCAATAAAAAGGGTTGTTAGGATTAAAAAGGGCTCACTAGGGGTTAATTATGTGGGTAGGCTTTTAGTGGTGTGAATAGGTTAAAACCTAGGTGCCTTTATCATCTCAGTATATCAAATCATAGATGTGATCTCAACATGTATAATCGAGGCAAGTTCTAGAATAACAGTTCAAAGTTGATGTACTCATAGTCAATAAAGTGAGCATGAAAAAGAATATATGCTCTATAAGGCTCAAATCTCACAAAAAATTACGGGTATTTGACATCAATCCTGTAAATTTCAAGCTTCAAGGTAATATTCAAATTCAGTTCAACAACCTAAGAAATTTTTTATTCTTGAAAAGTAGACTTATCATGCTTGATTCTCTAGTATTCTTCACGTATAAATCATCAATGCACAATTATCAATGACTTATTCAAGAGCTTGTCAATAAAAATCATAAATCATTAGAAATTTCATCCTAATTAGTAATATGAGAAAAATACTTAAAAACAAGATTTAAAATTCAAGATTTTTCGAATAATGCTGTAGTTAACCCCCCATACTTAAGTTGTACATTGTCCTCAATGTACAAAGAAAGATAATAATAAAATCATAAGATAGGGAGAGAAGTGAAACTTCCTGAATTATGGATGAAGTCTTTGAAAAGAAATCGAATAGGATTGGAGGTGAACGTGGGGAAGCGTCTCGAACCGTTTGAAATTGAATCCTCAAAGTAGCCGGTCTGATTTTATTGTATCCTAAACTAAATCTAAATAGCACGAAGAATAATAAAGAAAGTAAAAATAAAAATAGGAATAAAAATAATTAAATAGAGATACGGTCCATGCCTGCGTGCCTAGCCGTAGTGCCCACACGGTCACGGCCACGACCGTGTGCAAGGCCGTATGGTCTGAAAATATGCAATTTTGGTTTATTTGAATGCTTAAAAAGGGAAAATAAACATAAAAATAAAAATAAAAATAAAAAATAAAAAATAAAAATAAAAATAGGGTTAGTGCTCGGGTTGCCTTTCGAGAAGTGCTCGTTTATAGTCTTAAGCTAGACTTACCTGTTATTTGCGTAATCATGGTGGTTTAAGCAGGTGGAAATCCTTTCTCATTCGATCAAATCGGTTATGGATATAAAGTTTAAGTCGAGTAGTGTTTACCTCAAAAGTGTTGAATTTGGGATTGCTTACCTCGACTGTGCCGTATAGGAAAACATTAAGTACCTCAAAAGTAATTTCTTTGTTTGTCTTGAGGTCTGAATTGGTGATTCGAGGGTCTTCCTTATTCAACAATATCTGATCCTCTATTTTGATGTGATTTATTGTTCCTATCAGCTCGTCTGGGGTTTCCTTAAGGTTGACTTTGTGTGGTTCTGGTTCCTCATGTAATTTTTCTTTATTGGCACGAGAACTATGATCCAGCTCAGGTTTGTAGCTTTGTGGTGTTTCCTACAATGAAAGTTGAACAAGTTGGTTATCAACTGAATTTACTTTCTCACCTTTATCACTTGATGTTCGCCGAGTCAAAAGCTTGAAGAGTGACTATCTAAATCGCCTACACAGTATGAGTTCTCTGCATAGATATCAATTTTAGCTCTGGCAGTTGCTAAAAAGGGTCTTCCTAAAATTAAGGGGATCATGTTGTCCTCATCCATGTCTAAAACGACAAAGTCTACTGGGAATACGAATTTATGAATTTTGATTAGAACATTTTCTATTATACCCCTAGGAATTTTATAGTTTTATCGATTAATTGAATGCTCATCCTAGTTTGTGCGGGTTTCCTAGACCTAGTTGTTTAAACATTTTGTAAGGCATAACATTGATGCTTGCCCCTAAATCCGCTAATGCATTATCAATAGATAAACTACCAATTAAACATGGAATTGTAAAACTCCCTGGATCTTTTAATTTCCATGGCAGTTTATTTTGTAGAATTGCTGAGCATATTGCGTTTAGCTCCACGTGGTGCTCTTCATCTAATTTGTGTTTGTTGGTCAAGAGCTGTCTTAAAAATTTCCTCGAGTCTAGTATCTGAAAAAGAGCTTCAAGAAGAGGCAAGTTAATATGTAATTTTTTTAAGAGTTTAAAAAACTTACCGAACTGTTCCTCTGAATCGTCTCTTTTCATTGCTTCGGGATAAGGTATGTGAGGTTGGTACTCCTTGATTACCAGTTTCGGCTTTTCTTGTGTTACCTCTACCTTACCTTCGTCTACCTTGGCTTTTTGTATTGGATTAGGTTCATTCAACCCCTTACTAGCATGGGCTGAGATGGCTTGAATTTGCTCCTTCGGTTTAATCTCGGTGTTACTTGGTAGGCATCCTTACAGTCGTTCTGACATTAGCTTTGCGAGTTGTTTGACTGCATTAGTGGTTTCCTTGACTGACTTAGTAAGTTCCCCTAATCGGTTCTCATTGCTTTTAAGTGTTTTCTCAGTTTCTTGGAAATGATTTTCTGTGTTTGCCATGAATTTTGTCAGCATCTCTTCAAGATTCGACTCCTCTTCTTGTTGGTGAGGTGGTTGTTGAAAATCTGGAGGAAGTTCCAATCTTTGGCTATTTTGATCATCCCACGAGAAATTGGGATAGTACTTCCAACCTGCATTATAAGTGTTACTATAAAAATTATTTTGATATCTAGAATAGTTACATGTATAGTGAGCTTGCTCGTTTTTCATGCCATATCCGTAGGGTGGGTACTCAGGATTCACTACGCCTCCTAGATTCAAATCATATTGTATTTTTGGATGTACATACGAGGGACTATACCAATCATCAATCTTTTTATTCATCATCTCTAACTGATTAGATAACCTGGTGATCACGTCGAGGTTGAAGACATTGGCTGTTTTAGTAGGAATTGTCCTCATGACTTGCCACTGATAATTATTCAGTGCCATCTTTTCCACAGACTAAATTTTTTTGCCAAAAGCAAAATAGAGGAAAAGATTAGCAAAGTAAAAAAAAGAATAAATAATAATAATAATAAATTGTAATAAAAAAATTGGCTAAAGTAATAAAAATTAAGCTTTCTTAATATTTTAGTTCCTCGGCAACGGCGCCAAAAACTTGATCGCTAAAATCAGAGCTTTAAAATTTATAAATAGAATGATCAAACCTGGAAACTAACTCTGACAATGACTTAAAGGCAAGTGTGCCTATCGAATAGCTTAGGCAAGACCGGATTATCAAACCCAAAGGAACTAAAAGTACTAATACTCACTTTCTTTTTATTATTTAGCCTAAAATATGGAGTGATTGGTTGCTTTAACTAATTTACGACTACTAAGCGAAAGACACAAAGACAAAAAGAATGAATTGGGAAATAACTTAAAGAAACTCAATTGATTACGACGATACCCTCAGGAAGAATCCACCTAGACTTCACTTGTTACTTATTACTGAATCATATGATTTCCTTACTTAGCTTGATCTGTAGGACTCCCTAACCTATATTAAACCCTCTCTTGAGGTGAATAACGTCTAACCCTAGGTTAATTAGTGAAACTCTCGTTCGCTTATAATAACCCCTTAGAATAGCAGTAAATCGATCAATAGATTCCCATATTAGGTTTCACCCTAATCTGGTAAAATCTTGTAACCCTATCTCTAGGCGTTCGATCAACTCCGCTTAATTATGCTAGATCTACTCTTAAGTAGGGTTTATTCCTCCTCCACCTAAGCACACCAGATTTAGATTAAACAACATAATTAAGAATAAACTAAGTATTATCATATAATTAAGAAAATAATAACAAAATTCATCTAGGTTTCATCCCCTTCAGGTATCTAAAGGATGTAGTTCATAACAAATAAAGAAAACATCTCAAAAGAAAAGATAAAATAAAACATAAGAAATCCCTAAAACCCCCTAGAGGAATTGAAGGAGAAATTCGCCGTCTTGAGTAGAACTCTGACTTTTTGAGATGGATCCACTGGCTATCTTCGAATGATTACCACAAATGTAATCTTTCTGGCTCTGCTCCTTGGCCTAGCTAACCGCCTCCCTGTTTTGGCTTCTGCCAAACTCCCTCTTAAGTTGCACCCTTGGGTATTTATATAGACTTTGAGATGCCTTACTTTGCCCCTAAGTATCCTAATTCAAGTATAATTCCTACCGGGTGTTTGAATAGGCTTTGGAATGTGTTTCTTTACCTCCAAGCATCCTTTTCGAGTAGAATTGCTCTTTTCTGCGGTAGGGACATGGCCATGGTACACGCCCGTGTAAATCATCTTAAGGTTGTGTCTCAATTCTATCGATTAGGGCACGGCCTTGTAAATCATGGCATAGTCATGTCTTAATTAATTGTCGAGGCACGGCCGTATGGCTTGAAGTCCAGGCCGTGTCGATTTCCTCTTTGGCCCAATTTGGCCCGTTTAAGCCTGTTTCTGTTCTTTTCGTCCTCGGGTGCTTTCCTGAGTAAAAACATGAAAAGAAAGGATTAAGAGCACCTTTTACATAAATCAAGGGCTAAATCATCCAAAAGCATACTAAATGTGGGCCTAAAATATGTTACTTTTATGGTTTATCAGTGGCGTGTGAAAGCTGAAGAGGTCCAATGTTCGAGTAGGAGGAGTGCATTTTGGAATGTTTTATTTTGCATAGGTGGACGGCAAGAGTTGTGTGGATTTTAAACTATTGCCGTAGAGAGTTTGAAGTAAGCAAGACTGATGGATGTGGAGGAGATTTCGGATAAGGCTAAGGTGTTATCAGGGAAAAAAGTTAGGAGATGAGAAATGTGAAGAGTTGGTGTCATTTTGGGAAGTGGAGAGTGTATAAATTCATCTTAGGAGGGTAGATGAGTGCCGTTTTTGGGTCTTTTATGAGGTATTACGAATTTTCATTGTGGCTTTCAGCATTTGGAGAGTTTTGTAATTAGGTCAGTCTTTCTTTTCCTTACCGAATTCCCTTGAGAGGTTCTTTGAGTTTCCATAATTTTTTTTCTTCTCTCCCTCTCAATCAATTTCTTCCATTGCCGAATTACCACCACTTTTTTTTACCAAAATCCCTATTTGCTGAAATCCTTGTTTGCCAAAATCCCTATTTCCAGAATCCCTTTTTGTCGAATTCTCTCTTAGCCAAACCCCTCTATTGTCGAATTGCCAACATCTTCTTTTGCCAAAATTCCTATTTTTGCCTAACCCTTGTTGTTTCCTCCATCACAAACCGATTGTGATCTACTCTTAGTCACGTTTGGAAGCCGAATCTTGTTCAAGTAGATATCTAAGCCGTAGGATCAAAGGAGAATTCGATAAGTGCTTAGTTAAACTTTTTAGTGTGTTTTATTAAAAGTCGAAGAGCTATCTAACCCCTCTTTGCCGTTAACATGTATTAACAAGGGTGTGGCTCAACAATCGCAAGCGTGGTAGGTAAGGATTGTTATCAAGGCAGTAAGTATTCTCGGCTCAATCACGGTTTAATAAATGGCCAAATTTTTTTGTGGCTCATAGGGGTGACTTATGAACAATATGGGTCACTTGGTTTTGAAGATATAGGTACTTGGGTGGATCCAGAGGATAATCGCAAATAGTAGCAAAGGAAGGGCTATTAGAACGTGAAACACACGGTAAGGGTACGGTGAGGTTTCAATTTTTGATAAGTATGTGTTAAAGCCTTGGTTAATCGCTAGTAATGTCGATTGTAGGTTCGTGACTAAGGGGTTTGTAGCACGCGAGGTTACCAGGTGTGTACAAACACTACACACACGATATCGACAATACCGAAAAGTCGAAAAGTCGAAAGTGGCTAAATGGGCCCGTTGGGCCCTAAGGCTAAGAATTGATGAAATGGTTTGATTGGTTATACGAATTGAATTAGTCATGCATGATACATGATCTGGATTTGTTTTGGGCCTAATAGGCCATATGATGAGATTTGGGCCTAATGGGCCGTAAGAATGTGGTTCGGACTTGATGAGCTTATGGGGACGTAGACAAGTATGCTAGGGTTCATGGACTTAGGTCTAGTTTGAACAAGTCTTAAATTTCATAAGACTTAACTTAATTAAACATGTCCGTGAACAAGTACTGGGTTGGAGTGTGGCAACGGGCATACACATGTCTAGGATTGGATCTAGGGAGAGCTTGGTACTTAAGCGGTCCTAGTGGCCCACCTCCTCTTCTCTAGAATCCTACCTGGTGCGTAGTGTCTGTTCACTTTAGCCGTAAGAACTTGTTAATGGGCCAAAGTTTATAACTAAAACCCGAGAGGGACCAAGTACCCCTGATTTGGAAATTACCAAAATATCCTTAGATTTGTAAAATTACCATAATACCCTCGATTCGTAAAATTACTGAAATACCCCTATTTTGTAAAATTACCAAAATACCCTTAGTTTGGAAAATTACCATAATACCTCGATTTATAAAATTACCAAAATACCCCGATTTGGAAATTTACGATAATACCCCTGTAAGGTGATTTACTATAATACCCCAGTATGGTAGAATTACGATAATACCCCGGTAGGGTAGAATTATGGAAATACCCTTGATTGTGAAATGACTAAAATACCCCTATGTGATGAGTATGAGTTTTTATGGATGTTACTTATGTGTTTGCTGCATTCATATGATATTCTGTTTAGGATGCATATAAGTGGGAATTATGGTACATAGGAAGATTTGAGGATCGCATGGCCGTATGGTATGGATCCACCGGAGGCTTTAAGCCCAATATATGATTAGCGCTTTCTTTGCAATGTTGATAATCCATAATCGGGCTACCCTTGGTGTATAGCGGAGGGGTGGGTCGAGCTAGGATTCCCCACAGGAGTCATAAGGTTGTAAGGGAAATGGTGTGTGTAGAGGATGGATTTTTGGGTGGTTTTTGCATTATCTTGTTTGTATGTGATGCGTTATGGTATGATATGAGGTCATTGTGGGCTAAGGCCCAAGACCATTAATTTTGATAGGGCTTAGGCCCAATGTGAATATTTGTACGTAATTTCATTGCCAAGGGTTGTACACACCAAGTTTCGAAACTCACACCTTTTAATTTATTATTTCAGGTAATCCTGAATAGACGGCTCGGCGTGGGAGAGGACTCGGAGATGGCCACACTACAAGATGTTTGAATTTTCATTTATTTGTTTCAAAATACATGTTTTTATTTACTTAATTTTTGGTAGATGTAATAAGTCCTTGTACTCTGTTTTGACTTCAGATTTATTTTGGGTTTTGAGGTTAACTGTTTATTTAATTATTAAACCGAAGTAAGCTCTTAAGTTTAATCTTGGTTTTCAAAATACTTAAAACAATGAAATGGGTTTTTATCTGTACTTAATAAGACTCATAGATTTTTGGGCTTTTGGGCCTTAAACTTTTAATTAGCAAGACTGTTTTGAATTGTGCCTTTAATGTGACATTTTAGATTCAGCCTAACTTCTAGGCCGAGTTTGAGGTGTTACATCCTTAGCCGCAATTAACATATCATCGACATAGAGCAACAAGTATATGAATGATCCATTATCAAGATGATGCAAGTATACACAACTACCATACTTACTTTGTAAGACCCAATTTATGCCCGGGCCCAATTAAGTAGTTTATTAAATTAAAGCCCAAAAATAAAACAAAAAAAAAATCAAATTGTTTAAAGTCCAAGTTACTGAATTTCAGCCCAAATTAAATTTAGGATTAGATCCTAGCCTGATACAAATCGAAACCCAAATCTAGTTGTTAACTAGCCCAATTAGTAACTCAATACATAACCCAATACATAACCCAATACAGACCCTAGCCTTTTTCTTAAACTAAAAACAATAAATATAGCCCAATGTTGAAGTTGGCCTGAATAGCCCAAGTAGCTTCAAAAATCGAAACCCTAAGGGTTCAGAGTATTCAAGCGCCATAGACCTACCTGGCGTATCTCCACGCACGCCGCTTCAGCAACCCACGCGCATCACCACGCTTCTCCATAACCTCAATAGACCATCATACACCTCGCATCGAATGCTACGGCCTCCGTACCTGCACCAAATGACAAACCATAACAGCAGTGAAAACAAAGAAAGACAGTTGTTTCTTTTATTATTTATTTTATTAATTTTCGATTTCGGCCTTTAAATGGACGAAAAGAAACTATTGTAAAGGGACTACGACACGATTTTATGGACAAATAATACAGCAAATAAAAAAATAGACATCAAGAAAAGGGTTATTCTTTTATTCTCTCGACTATTTCTTTTTCTTTGGAATCCATTCTGTTTCTTGTTTTATTTTTTCTTCTTTTTCATGATTTACGAACGCCCAGATACGAAATCAAAAGCAATTCAAAAAATCAGAGTTTTTGAAAGTAAAAAAAAAGGGAAAAGTGAAGAAAAAGAGTTTACCTTGGCGTCAGACCCTCGTCCACGGTAGAGCTGCGGCGGAGCAGCGCCGGGACATTGGTGGCCTTCGTGAACTGTTTCTGGGTTTAACCCATAGAAAAACAAAGAGAAATAAAGTTTTATTTTTAAAAAACACGGAACAAATGATTTGTTCCTCTTCTTTTCTTCTTTTATAATAAAGCCAAACGACGTCATTCCGTTGGCACTCCTAATCACTTAAAACGGCGCCGTTTAGGCACATGGCCCGCAGCGTGACCCGACCCAGGGAGGATCCGCGTGTTTTCTCTTATTGGGAAATTTTTGCATTTGGTCCTCCCTCCTTTCCTGATCTTTCAAATCAGTTTATTTTTGTTCTTTTAATTTTTGCCCCAAATTTGTTTTCGGCCTCATTTTGGTCCATTCGAATGACCTCGTTTTAGAAGGCAGGGATTAATTTCTCTTTTGGTCCTTCTCTATTATCCGCTGCGTTCAATATGGGCCTCTTTTTTATTTATTCGTGAATTCGCCCCCCAGATTTCTATTGTCATTTGAAATTAGTCCCATGTTGCTAGTTTTGTTATTAATTTAATTAGTTTTAACATTATGTTCATTATTTTATCACTGTTGTTATTTTAAATATTATTATTATTATGCTTATTATTATTAGTTTTCTTATTATTATTATTATTATTAGTATTATTATTATCTTAATATTATTGCCATTATTTCCACTATTATTTTTATCTTGCAATTACTATTATTGTATCCGTTTTATTATTTACCTCCTTACCACTATTGTACTATTATTATTGCTAATATATTTAATTAATTACATTTTCGTTACTATACATACATCATTTTGTTTATTATTTCTAAACTTCTATATGACAAGTATTTATTCATTTTTATATACTTGTTGCATTTGAATTATATTAATTTGTTTGGTCTTCTTTTAAATCGTCTTAAAATTTGTTAATCTTGAATGCTAATGTTGATATTTATAAAGTATATGATATGGTCATTTTATGTGAATTGTCGTCATATAGTTCTTTGACATGTATTATAATTCCATGATTGATACTATGTCTTATTGTCAATAATAATGCAAAATCTAAATTTTTAAGCCAATTTTATTTTTATCCCAAGCAAATCAAATAAAATACATTTTGCTTACATAAAATATTTTCAAAATAAGGTAATATTTGTGCATTTGGAAATTCGAAGAAATCGTGCCCAATCGTGCTGGGTGTGGTTTTTTTTTTTTTGTTTAACCAAATAACGAATTCCCTTTTCAAAACTTTGTCCACACTTCCAAAATAAGGTAATATTTGTGCGTTTAGAAATTCAAAGAAATCATGCCCAATCGTGCTGGGTATGGTTTTTCTTTTGTTTGTCTAAATAATCAAATACCCTTTCGAAATTTCAATACACGTGCTTGGAGAATTTTGGGGATGATCTTGAATTCGAAGACTCAGATTGTCGTATCCAATCGTGCTGGATGTGATACTCTATTCCTTCAGAACAAGGGAATCTCAATATTCAATCAAGTTATGTAAAATAAAAAGAACAGAATTTCAAAATCATTTCAAACTTTTCAACATTAGGACATCAATTAATCAATTTGATGCCAATTTTAGGCATTGCGAGGGTGCTAATCCTTCCTCGCACGTAACTGACTCCCGAACCCATTTTCTTCTGGAAATTCATAGAACAAAATTTATTTTATAGGTGACCCGATCACACCTAAACAAAAAGGATTGGTGGCGACTCCCCTTTTTATCTTCATTTTCAAAACCAAAGTCGATTCTCGTTTTCGATAAAAAAATGGTTTCAACATACTTCATACAAAATCAATGCTTGGCATAATGGAATCAAACTTCTTATACCACTGTTGAGAATACTACTTCATGTCGCATAAAGATTTTTGTAAAGGCAGACATGGTCTTCCTTGCTCTTGATCCTGAAGCCTTCAGGTTGTTGCATATAAATATCTTCTATGTTTTTGTCATGAAGGAATGCAGTTTTTATATTTACCTACTCTAATTCAAGGTTGTGTAATGAAACGACAACTAACAATGTCTAAATGGACATATGCTTCACAACAGGAGAGAAGACATCATGAAAATAAATTCTCTCCAGTTGATTGTAGCCATTTGTGACCAACCTTGCTTTATATCTAATGTCATCTGGATTTGATCCTTCATTCTTTTTGAACATCCACTTGCAACCAACTATCTTCTTTTCATTGGGTTGTTTCACGAGTTTTCAAGTTTCGTTCTTTTGAAGAGATTCTATCTTCTCTTCCATTGCAACAAGCCACTTGCTCGAATCAGAAGCTTGGACTAACTTAGAGTAATTTGAGGGATCGATTGAATCAATGCTCTCCGCAACACTTAGAGTGTATGCCACTAAATTTTTGTGCCAGTATTTCTATGGTGGCTTAATTTCTCTTCTTTTCCTGTCCCGGGCTAACTTATAATTTTGTAGTTGAGATGTAGGAGTTTGAGAGTCAGATTGAGCATTTAATTGATCTGAAGTGACTTTAGTACCCTTCTGTAGTTTTGAAATAATTTATGCCTCACTTATATCATGATTTCGTCGTGATGTTGCAACATCATGAAATCCTTTGTCTTGACGTCGACTCTATTCATCACACCATTACTGTTTGTGACGTTGTGACGTCACTGTCTATTTTAACTTCGGCTCCACCTTTGCTGGGGGGACTCTATTTTATTTTGACCTTAAGAACAAATGACTCCTTTCCTAGATGAAACATCTTAGTTTCAACATAATAATCCTACTGTAATAGCCTAATTTTGGGCCAAATTGAAATAGTAGTTTTGGGGCCACAAATCTGATGAGAAAAAAATCTTATTCTTATTATATTTTTACGGTCTACAATTTCATGAAAGTATTTCATGAAAATTTCGTTCGAAAATTTCGACGTTTGGGCACTCAATTTAGTCAAAAGGACTAAATTGTAAAAAGTGCAAAATTTGAGTTCCACATGTTAGAGGTGTCCAATTTCTATGAAATTTTAAATTGGAGGTCCTTAAATGGAAACTAGACCATTGGTTAAATTTTTGGACAAAATGGACATTAGATAAGTGAAATAGGATATTTTTAAGTTAGGGGCATTTTGGTAATTTGGTAATTAAATGGACTAAAAGATAAAATAAAAGCCAAAAACCTTTGTCCATCTTCTTCCTGGGCCGAATTTAGCATGGGGGAATCCATGGGTAGGGTTTTCAAGCTTTCAAGCTCAATAATCAAATAAAATGAGATTCGGACTTAGAACGAGGGAAAAAACGAGTAACTGACGGTTAGGTCTCTTCTTGCCATTTTGGTATCGAGGTAAGTTTGCGTGAAATTAAAGCTACATAATATTTTTATTTTTTTAATTTGTAGATATTATGTGAAATGAATATTATTTCTATGAAGTCGACTAATAATGCCTCGATGAGAGTATGATGAAATTATGTTAAGTTGAAGTCCCTGTTGGACATTCGGAGTAGCTAGGATACTAATGTCACAACATGAGATAAGGAAGGTCCCGTATAAGACCATGTCTGGGACATGGCATCGGCACCGAATGTAGGTCTCGTATAAGACCATGTCTGGGACATGGCATCGGCACCGAACATAGATCCCGTATAAGACCATGTCTGGGACATGGCATCGACATCGAATAAGGAAAGTCCCATATAAGACCATGTTTGGGACATGGCTTCGGCACCAAAGGAAGATCTCGTGTAAGACCATATCTGGGATATGGCATCTACATCTATGTACGATCTCGTATAAGACCATGTCTGGGACATGACATCGACATCGAGTTAAGAGATCCCGTGTAAGACCATATTTGGGATATGACATCGGTATCAAGAGGCGATCCAATGTAAGACCATATTTGTGATATGGCATCGGCATCGTGACACATGTATGATGAGATGAGTATCCACCGATATTTTGAGTAGTTCGACTGGGAAAGAGCTAAGTTTATGCATCAATGACAAAGAGCTAAGTTTATGAATCAATGATAAAGAGCTAAGTTTATGCATCAATGACAAAGAGCTAAGTTTATGCATCAATGATAGAGCTAAGTCCATGCTTATGATGTAAGAATATGTGGGAAATGTGGATTGTGATCATGTGTGAGGCTTTTAAGCCAAATTAAATTGAGAAATGAAATGTTCAAGTTTTTGTAAATATTTGATGATGACTAGGTATTGGCATGGCTAACTAAAGATATGATTTAGTATAATAAGTGTGTAAATGAGAATTAATACAAAGAAAACATGATAGAGTAAAAGTGGCAATAAAACAGTTTGGACAACAGTAGTTAAATCACTTTGAAAATTCACCAAAAATGGTGGAAATTAAATTAGAAGTAGAATATGATATGAAATTAAATCTTATTGAGTCTATTTTCACATAAAAGAGACGGTGCACGCAAAAAAATTTCAAATTATGAGATATTTGAATTTTTATAAGACAGGGTCAGAATGATTTCGAAATTCCCTATTCTGACTTTGGAAATTCATTAAAAATTTTACAAGAATAATCAAGGGATAAAATTTATATTCTTGAATTTATTAAGAATTATATTTTCGATAGAAACAAATGGGAACATCTTTTGAGTTCTTTGCAATGAAAAATAATTTTTTAGTGAAGGGGGGTCAGAACTGTCGGACAATGAAACAGGGGAAAATTTAAAGAATAAAATGTACTGATTGGCTAAACTAAAAATTCTAGAAATTTTATGGTAAGAAGATATTTGAGTCTAGATTAAATGAAAATTAGAGGATCTTAATTTTAAGTTCCGTAGCTCTAGATGAAAATAATTTAGTGACTGTAACTCGAGTAGACAGTTCAAGATGAACATAAGTGAATTGAGAAATTTTATGCAATAATAATGGCATTATCTTGAGAACTCAAAATAAGGATTGTTTAAAGCATGGTAATAAATTGTTTATTATTTTCATACATACTTACTAAGCTTTATAGCTTACTCCCCTTCCTTTTCATATCATGTAGGGTTTTATAGTAGCTCGGGTTGGAGATCGTCGGAGATGCTATCACACTATCAAGCTATCATGTTGGGTGTAAGTGAATGCAAAACCTTTTGAGTCTATGGCATGTATAGGGACTTAGTCAATTGTGTATGTGCCATTTGATTTGGCCAAATGTGTTGGTTCATATTGGTTAATGAGTAGTAATGCCTATTTATACGTGTGTGCTTATACTAAAGGTTTTATGTGAGGTGGTTATGTGTGTTGGGATGGATGGATTGAAGATGTGTTTAAGTATGTGCAAATTAGGGTGTCAAATGGTCTGGAAAATAGCCATTTTCTTGGCCACATGGGCAGAGACACGGCCGTGTGTCTCATTCGTGTGGAGAACACGACCCCGGGACATGGGCGTGTGCCCAGGGCATGTGAAGTCTGCATTTACTTTTCAGAATTTAATTCCCTACACGGCCTAAGCACACGGGCATGTGACTTGGCCATGTGA
Source organism: Gossypium rotundifolium (assembly GCA_025506655.1). Classification (NCBI taxonomy): domain Eukaryota; kingdom Viridiplantae; phylum Streptophyta; class Magnoliopsida; order Malvales; family Malvaceae; genus Gossypium; species Gossypium rotundifolium. The sequence continues at coordinate 168,048,845 of CP106724.1, read as the reverse complement.
CCCAATTTTGTTGATGATGTCATAAACAGAGAGTCACACAAGCTAAGGACATGGGCGTGTGTGAGCACACAGCCTACCCACATGGGCGTGTCCCAAGCCACACGGACGTGTCACGCCTATTTTGATGAAAAATTTTCTAAGTCTTCTTAAAGTTTTCTAAGTTCTTAGCTTAGTCCCGAACAGTTCTCAATGTATGTTTTGGGCCTTGTGGGCCCATATAAGGGGCGATTTGCATGTGAATGAGGAATGTTAAATTGAATGAAATTTTATAGTCAGTTTTGTATAAAGGTTTTTGTTTAAGTTCGGTAATGCCTCGTATCCTGTCCCGATGTCGGACACGGGTAAGGGGTGTTACATTTAGTGGTATCAAAGCTATGGCTTAGTTGATTCTCGGACCAACCTAGCGTATGTGAGTCTAGCTATACATGCCATATTACTACTCATGATAGTGTGATATCTCCTTGCTCTAACGAAATTGTTTTGTTAAGATAGAGATGACTTCCAACCGAGCTATTTTCGATAATGCTAAAAATGATATTAAGGTGATTGAAATGTGTTTGTGATGAGACGAAACTTAGAAATGTATGAATAGAAGTTTATGATATGTATGTGTTAATATACGAAGTAAGATAACCATGAGTTGAGAAATGTGGAAACATGGAATAAAATGAAAGTTATGTGGTGATAAGCTTATTCATGTTAGCTTGGCATGCATATGATGATTTATACCCAACCTATTTGAATAAGTGAAAATGATAAGTAAACTTACCCAATAGACGGAATATGTGTGTATGTACACTTGTTTGAATAATGTATAATCAGTATGTCCACATAGTTGAATCTCATGTTTAATTGTTAAATTAGAGAATATATAATGTTTTGTTCTATGACTCTGTTATGAAACCAAAAATAATATAATAGTATGGGAGTTGAATTAGACAATCAAATTAAGTAGAACACAGGAGATGAGTATGATCGTTCAATGATGAATTGATAGATAAGACCATGGTTGGACCATGGCAAAGTATGGAATGTAAGACCATAGCTGGGCTATGGCATTTCAGTGAAAAGACCATAACTAGGTTATGGCATTGTGGATGTAAGACCATGGTTGGACCATGGCAGTACATGTGTGTATGTGTAATACCATAGTTGGACAATGGCATCAAGTAAACGACATACTCAAACCCGTAAGGCATTCTCTAATTTGACAAATGTTAGTAAGTAAATTCATTGTTTGACATTGTGAATGGCAAAAAACATTCGTAAAATGAATAAGTATATTAAATTTTCTGAAGTGAATTATGTGATTATGATGATATTACATTAATGATGAATGCTAAGTCATATGTGTGTATTAATGAGAGTCAAGTTAGAGGCTACTAGTGATACTTTATGATGAAATTTTATGAGAGCCATGTTGAATAAGTTCATAAGTATGAAACTAAATAGTTCAGTGATGAAATAATAAGTAATATATATAGAGATGAGAGTAGTTGGAAAGTGAAAACAACTTTAGAAGAAATATTAGAATGTTTTAAAGATTACATAGATTATGCAATGTCACAGATAAAGAGGAAGCTAGTCTCGGCTATTCAATTCAATTGAGTTATGTGTATTTAAAGTATCCTCGAGTATAGTAATGAATTTTGTACATTCACGAGTATATATACGAATAGTTTAAATGAAGAAAATTATATTCTAGAAAGTAAGATATAGAGATATGCCTATTGGATTGTTCTAATTGAATGATGTTATTATGAGTTAAAGCTGTATCAATTGATAAAGTCATTACATTTATGAAAATTCGAATGATCTATGCATGTTAGCAAAGTTCGAATTGAGTAAGGAATTTGTGATTTTTCAATGATGTACTATTGAACATATTAGAATATGTTTTAATACAAGAATGTGAAGAAGCAGTTGCACTTTCAGACGGTTAAAGTCACATGAAAAAGAACTGTTCAACTAATGATTTAGAGACAACCACTTTTATATCTATGTTGTGAACTGGATGATTTCGTATGTTCGACAAAAAGTGTCATATGCTTCCTAATCCTAATAGGTTAAAATATCTAATGTCATAGAAAGATCCAAAACTAAGACAACGTAAATGTTTTGATATGTTAAAAGACTGTGAGTAATTATCGACTTACCTTTTAGAAAGAAGGTATGGTTACAGATGCTTGAATGGAAAATTTTTGTTTATTTTTGTGAGTACTGGTTATTTGATTGATCTTATTTGATGATGGATTAGTTCTAGTTAAGTTAAAAGCTTAAGTTATTCTTTTTTGTGAATTGAGAAGCTCAGAGATGTGATAGAGAGTGGTGAACTAAATGAGTACAGTGTGAAACCACTTTCTATTTCGAATTTTAGGTTGGACTTGATTCCTGTTATTATTATTATTATTCGAGATAGAATTAGCGTATTGGGTAACCTAGAGTTTGTTCAAAAGTTTTGTACGAGACTTAGTAGTAGCTCGTCAATTTATCCAAGAATAATAAAATGTGCAGTTATAGGAGTAGATGTTCTGGTGATTGAGTATGTATCACGATATTTTTTACTTTATGTTCAGATGTCTATTTGCTATCAAGTAAGCCGAAATCAAGTATATGCAGGACTAATATAGTCAGTGATTGTAAGGGAGTGATGATGAGATAGAGTTACCATAGATTTTATATCGGGATTGTCATTATCCCTGAAAAGTAAGATGTTAATTGGTTCATGGTTGATTATTTGACAATGAAAGATTTGTATGATCATTTCATTATGTACAGATTTCTTATTTGACAGATTAGCCGAGTAATATGTTTCTGAGGTTATTCGATTATGCAGAGTGCTAGTTCCATTATGTCGAATAGAGATCTGGAAGTTACATCGCAATTATGGGATAAGCCATAGAGAATTCTGAGTATGCAGTTGCATTTTGGCACAATAATTTGTTTTTATATCAATGATAAGTCTAAGAGGGTAGTTCAGATTTTGACGGTGTACTCCGACACTGTGTGCTAAAGTTTAAAGGATATTGGAAAGAGATATATGAGATTAAATCAATTTGTAATTCTGAGAAGATTAGTGAAAGTGTTTCAGGAGAGTGGAAATCAACTTATTCTGGTAAGATTTTTGGGGACGAAAATCCCTAAAGAGGGGGAGAATTGTAACAGCCCGATTTTGGGCCTAGTCAGAACAGTGGTTTTGGGGCCACAAATCTGATGAGAAAAATCTTATTCTTATTATATTTTTATGGTCTACGATTTCACGGAAAGATTCCGTGAAAATTTCGTTTGAAAATTTCGACGTTTGGGCACTCAATTTAGTCAAAAGGACTAAATTGTAAAAAGTGAAAAAGTTGAGTTCCACATGTTAAAGGCGTCAAATTTCTATGAAATTTTAAATTGGAGGTCCTTAAATGGTAATTAGTCCATTGGTTAAATTGTTGGACAAAAATGGACATTAGATAAGTGAAATAAGATATTTTTAAGTTATGGGCATTTTGGTAATTTGGTAATTAAAAGGACTAAAAGACAAAATAAAAGCCAAAAACCTTTGTCCATCTTCTTCCTTGGCCGAATTTAGCATGGGGGAAGCCATGGCTAGGGTTTTCAAGCTTTCAACTCAGTAATCAAAGAAAACAAGGTTTGGACTTAGAAGGGGGGAAAGACGAGTAATTGACGGTTAGGTCTCTTCTTGCCATTTTGGTATTGAGGTAAGCTTGTGTGAAATTAAAGCTACATAATGTTTTTATATTTTTAATTTCTAGATATTATGTGAAATGAATATTATTTCTATGAAATCGACTAATGATGCCTCGATGAGAGTATGATAAAATTATGTTAAGTTAAAGTCCCGGTTGAACATTCGAAGTAGCAAGGATACTAAAGTCACAACATGATATAAGGAAGGTCCCGTATAAGACCATGTCTAGGACATGGCATCGGCACCGAATGTAGGTCCATAAGACCATGTCTGGGACATGGCATCGGCATCGAATAAGGAAGGTCCCGTATAAGACCATGTCTGGGACATGGCTTCAGCACCAAAGGAAGATCTCGTGTAAGACCATATTTGGGATATGGCATCGACGTCTATGTATGATCTCGTATAAGACCATGTCTGGGACATGGCATTGACATCTATGTATGATCTCGTATAAGACCATGCCTAGGACATGGCATCGACATCGGCTAAAGAGATCCCGTGTAAGACCATATCTGGGATATGGCATCGGCATCAAGAGGTGATCCCATGTAAGATCATATCTGGGATATGGCATCGGCATCATGATACATGTATGATGAGATGATTATCCTCCGATATTCCGAGTAGTTCGACGGGCAAAGAGCTAAGTTTATGCATTAATGGCAAAGAGCTAAGTTTATGCATCAATGATAAAGAGCTAAGTTTATGCAACAATGACAAAGAGCTAAGTTTATGCATCAATGACAAAGAGCTAAGTCCATGCTTATGATGTAATAATATGTGGGAAATGTGGATTGTGATCATGTGTGAGGCTTTTAAGCCAAATTAAATTAAGAAATGAAATGTTCAAGTTTTTGTTGTTGATGTGAAATTAAATTAGCCAATAAATGGCTTGTGATAAACCATAATTTATACATATTTTAACCCCATGCTTGGTTTATTTTTGGATGAATTTTCATTAGATTTGATGAATTCGATGCTCCTAATCCCTTAATTTCTTGTTTTACACTCAGTAGTGCTTAGGGAGTCGAAAAGAATGATAAACGGGCAAAAATGGGATAAAATGGGCCTACCTTAGGAATCAACACGGCCTGGGCTATCAAACACGGCCATGTGTTACGAGCAGAATCGAACACGGCTTGGATCAACGTACACAGGCAGACCACACGGCCGTATGTGGTGAGCATAAGCAAGCACGGTCTAAGAAATCGAACACGAGCATGTTACACGGGCGTGTCCATGCCGTATCAAAGTTTAATTCTATTCAAAATAGGCCACTTGTGAGCCAAGAGAGGTGTTCCAAAGCCTATATAAACACCCGAGGGGGCAACCTAAATGAGGACGCCAAGGAGTAGAAGGCAGAAAATACTCAAAGACAACCATCGGGAGCAGCTTAGAAGAGGGATCTCCATCAAGACTGAAGATCTCCTATTAATTTCTCTTGAAGTTTTTGGGTTTTCTTATGTTTTATTGTTTTTCTTATTTTAAGATGTTTCCTTTTATCAGTATGAACTAAATCCTTAGATACCTAAGGGGATGAAACCTAAGACGGATCTTATTATTATTTGATTTATAAGATAAATACTTATTCTTATTCTTAATTGTGAGTTTTTATTCTTGTTTTGATAATTCAGGTTTTTAATTCAAGTCGAATGTGCTTATTTAGAGGAGAAAAAGTCCTTTTTTAAGAGAAGATCAACACAATTAAGCAGAGTTGATTGTAACCCTAGAAATAGGGCGACGAAAATCTACCGGATTAGAGTCAAATCTAATAAGGGAATCTATAGATCAAGCTAATGCGACAATAGGGGTTTTAATTAAAAAGAGATTTCAATTAATCAACCTAGATTCAGTTTTTTTTAGTCTTGAAAAAGATATCAACATAAATCAAGGATTTCTACGGATTAAGTCAAATGAATAAATCGTATGAATCAAAAGTAATAAGTGAAGTCTAGGTGGATTCTTCCTTGGGTATTGCCTTTATCATATAAGTTGTCTTAAAGTATTTTCCCAATTCATTCTCTGTCGTATTTTTAATTAGTTTTAGTCTAAAAGAAATCACTCCAATTCTTAGGTTAGATAATAAAAAGATAGAAATTACTAGTACTCTTGGTCCTTGTGGATACGATATTACCGGTCTTACCATAACTATACTATTAAACGATAGTTGCGCTTGGCTTTATTGTGATCATAGTTAGTTAGAGACACATCAGCTTGTAAATATTTGATAATGACCAGCTATTGGCATGGCTAACTATGGATATGCTTTAGTATTATAAGTGTGTAAATGAGAATTAATACAAAGAAAACATGATAGAGTAAAATTGGCAATAAAACAGTTTGGACAACAGCAATTGAATCACTTTGAAAATTCACCAAATATGGTGTAAATTGAATTAGAAGTTGTATAAGATATGAAATTAAATATTATTGAATCTATTTTCACATAAAAGAGACGGTGAAAGTAAAAGAATTTCAGATTATGAGATATTTGAATTTTTATAAGATAGGGTCAGAATGATTTCGGAATCCCCTGTTCTGAATTTGGAAATTCATTAAAAATTTTAAAAAAAATAATAAAGGGATAAAATTTAGTGAATTTTTATAAGATAGGGTCAGAGACATGGCCGTGTGTCTCATCCGTGTGGAGAACACGACCCCGGGACATGGGCGTGTGCCCAGGGCGTGTGAAGTCTGCATTTGCTTTTCATAATTTAATTCGCCACACGGACTAAGCACATGGGCATGTGACTTGGCCGTGTGACCCAATTTTGTTGATGACGTCATAAACAGAGAGTCACATGGGCTAAGGACATAGGCGTGTGTGAGCACACGGCCTACCCACATGGGCGTGTCCCAAGCCACACGGACGTGTGACCCCTGTTTTGATGAAAAATTTTCTAAGTCTTCTTAAAGGTTCCTAAGTTCTCGGTTTAGTCCTGAACAGTTCTCAATGTATGTTTTAGGCCTTGTGGGCCCATACAAGGGGTGATTTGCATGTAAATGAAGAATGTTAAATTGAATGAAATTTTATAGTCGATTTTGTATAAAGGTTTTTGTTTAAGTTCGATAATGCCTCGTATCCTATCCCGACGTCGGACACGGGTGAGGGGTGTTACACCTACTCACAATCGTTTTGTTTATTTCTAGGCATCATAACTTAAAGCCTTTAACATTGGCAAAAATCCCAAAAAAATACATCTCGCAGTCCTTGGTTCATTGGTTGCACATCTTTTCAGGCATTTTCTTCACTTCTTTACTTGTTTAAATAGCCCCTCACCTTGTCATTTTAGTGCACATTCAATTTTTTTTAAATCATCATTACAGATCTAGTATTTAGGAAGTGTAAATGCTCTTTTTCTGGTTAAATCTTGTGTCATTTTTTTCCTATGTTATGTTCTATTTTGGCCGATTATCATTAGTGCCATAGTTGTGTTACCTTACTGATTTTTTATGATTTTTATGTTGAAGGATCGAATCTAAGCTTTTTGGATCAGCAGTGACGATGAACCTAATTCACATTTCCGTTTAGTAGTGAAATAGTGTAAGTTGATTTACTGAAGTTGGATCTGAAGTGTCGCTTATGTAGTATTGATTGGCCGAACCTCATAAAGGTGTTTTAGGTTGATTCTAACCTTGAATTTTCCATGTGTGTGTTTCGATTCGTTAGTTTTTGAGTCATGGAAAATTACAGATTTGGAATTAGAGTTGTGGATTTACGTAATTCAGGTGGTGGATTTAATCTAGGTGAATGGTGTATGCGTGTGTGTGTGTGTGTGTGTGTGTTTATGATTTTGGTCAATTTTATTGCTTCATTTTGCTTATGATTGAAATCTAATTGACCAATTAGCTTATTGCTGAGGGTGTTTAATTGTTTCAATAGGGGCCGAATGTATAACAACATCTTTTGAAGCTTAGCCACTTATGGTGTGTGTTAATTGTGATGCTTGCCGGTTGTGTTGGAAGTGTAAATGAAATGGCTAAATGAATGTAAGTTGTCCTTTATATGGTCAAATGTGATATGTGATAACTTGGGATGTTTTCCAAAAGTGCGATGCCTATTCTATACTATGTGTTTCCTTAAGTTGACCGAATGTGTCTATTGGCTTGCTTGCTATAAACGAATATGCATAATCTGCTAATTATGCTACTATATTGCTATCACATTTTTACTGAATGCTCATCCTCATTTTTCTTATGATTGAAAGCTAATCGACTAATTAGCTTATTACCGAGGGTGTTTAATTGTTTCAATAGGGGCCGAATGTAAAAGGGCATCTTTTGAAGCTTAACCGATTATGGTGTGTGTTTATTGTGATGCTTGTCGGTTGTGTTGGAAGTGCAAATGAAATGGTCAAATGAATGTAGGTTGTCTTTTATATGACCAAATGTGTTATGTGATAAGTTGGGATGTTTGCCAAAAGTGCGATGCCTATTCTATACTATGTGTTTACTTAAGTTGACCGAATGTGTCTATTGGCTTGCTTGCTATAAATGAATATGCGTAATCTACTGTATTGCTATCACATTTTCACTGAATGCATGATTACATGCTTACTATTCTAACTTATTGAACATATGACAAATATACTACTGCTCTTGTACCTATTGTAAGCCTGATTGTAAAGTATGCTAGTGTTACTGATTTATTGATCACATGTTATAACATGCCACTACACCGTGCGGTAGTTGTTTCTGTCATGCATGATCATTCTACATACATGACATATCATATTGCATTGCATGTGAATGGGGATTGATTGGTGACGGAGGAGTCCGTGGAGTAATGACGGTATATTTGCAATATTGTTTTTAGTATACTACACCCCGGAGTATTGTAGGATGTATTGGATATTGGTGGCTTGACCACATTATTGGTAGCACTGTCTACATCTTATTGGAAAGTTGTTTGAATTATTGGCAATTTATCATAATTTACTAGTAGTTTATCTGTATTTCTGGTGGCTCGTCTACATTATTGGCAGCTTGTCTGCAAACTGCTATTGGTGGTTTATCCACACTAAGCTATGAGTCCTAATTGTTTTGGTGATTTGGTAGATAGATTTTGGGGCACCCGTGGTGTGTAGCAGATGGATGGGTAGGACTTTTTTGCATTGTCTTTCTCGAGCTTGCATATGAATAACTGTAATTACTGATAATCTGTTAGATTTTTTGCTCAATTGTAACAGCTCAATTTTTTGGTAGTTGGAATGGTGGTTTCGAAACCACTAATTCGAGGTTGGATAAATTATTTTTAATATTATTTTATGTGTTATGGCATAATTATATGAGTGTATGAAAATTTTGGTGCATTAATTTTGGAGATTGCCTGCTTAATTGAGAAAAAGAACTAAATCGCATAAAGTGCGAAAGTTTTATTTTACAAGGTAGAGGTTTCTAATAGCTATAGAATATTACATTGGAGGTCCTTAAAGAGCAATTAGGCCATTGGGGAAGTGATGGCCGGCCATAGGGGACAAATTAGAGGCATGGTCAATGGTTAGGTGAGTTGGTGACTTAATTAAATAAAATAAGATAAAATAAAGAGTTATCATCTTTTCCTATTTCCATTTCTTCTTCCACTAAAAATTCAAGCAAGAAATAGGGGTTTTGAAGCTCAAACTTTCAGCCAAGCTATCCTCGAGCAAGTAAGTGATTTTAGAGGTCTTTTTGATAATTTTTGTACTTTTGGAACCCCTAAAGCTTAAGCTAGCTAATGAGGGGACTATTTTGCAAAACGGTTGAAAGTTTAGGGACTTTCCATGAGAGTGTTTATGTTTTTAGCTAAGTTTTTCAAGAAAGAAAATGAATCTTGGTTGTTAAATATATAATTTTTGTGAAAGGTGTTTCCATGAAAACACCTAAAAGACCTTTTTGTAAAGGTTGTAAATTGAGTAGTAAATGCATGAAATGATTGGTATTGTGAGTTGTTATAAGAGTAATAAATGTTCAGCTAGGCTTGTTAAATGAGAAATTTGATGAAAAACGATTTATGAGCCTAGCGGCAAAATCATAATTTTGCCTAAGTATAAGGGCAAAACGGTCATTTTACCAAAGTAGAGATTTTAAAGTGTCTTGATTTATGTAGTGATTAAATGAGTAATTTTTATTATTATAGGTCAAGAAGAACGTGGAATCAACCTTGACCGGGGAAAAGGTAAGGTTTTGGACTAAGCCACAAACTGACAAATTTTGTATCGAGGTAAGTTTATGTGTAAACGATACATCCTTATTACGTATGTTTTACCTATTAATGCATTGTGTAGATGTAAATGCTTATTGATGAAACTTATTAAAATTTTAGAAAATGGGAAATTCTTGAGTGAACCTTCGGAATAGAAATATGGGTGTAGATAAATATCCGTAAATATGTATTTAGTGGTGGGCTGTGTGCGATACCACCTTGTTATTTATTAACGATGGGCTATGTGCGATACCATCGTATTTATTATCATTTTGGTGGGCTATATGTGATACCACCGTAATTATTATTGTTTGTGGGCTGTGTGCTATACCACCCTATTATTGATTAATGGTGGGCTGTATGCGAAACCACTGGGCATCTTGTACCATTCCGAAGGGTTCATCGAGAAACTTGTTTAAGTAAAATATTTCATGTGGCTTTGTGGTGATAAGTGCAGGGTATATGTGCAAGTAATTGTGAGCAATGTTTATGATATGTGTTTGGGATGTGGTAAGATTTGAAATGAGTAAGCATGATTATGAGGATATGAATTGTTATTACATAGTTTGTAATGTTTGACTGATTATTATGTGATATGATGCTTATTGTTTACATATAGACTTACCAAGCTTAAAGCTTACTCCTTTTCTTTTCCATTGTTTTATAATGTCGAAGAGTCAGTTCGGGGTACGGAGATAAGCAAAGGATCACCCACACTATCAACACATCTTGGTATAGTTAGACTTAGCATTTTGAGTATGGCATGTATAGGGACTAGACTAAGTTGAATGTCATATTGTTTTGGCCAAATGTGCAGGCTCATTCAAAGATGAACTCTGTTGTATAAGGCTATAGTTGGTGGCTCTTTCTTATTTATCTATGAAAAGATGAGGTTATTCATGAACGTTTAAGATGCATGATTGGTTTACTTAGTTTAAATATGCAGGAATGGGTTGAAGGTTTGATGTGAATTATGTTTGTATAAGTTGGAGTGATAGAAAGAGCTTGGCAAATAGCCTTGTTCGTGTACACGGGTAGACACACGGGCGTGTGTCTAGGCCGTGTGTGACACATGGTCAACCTCATGGGCAAGTGGTTAGGCTGTGTGTCCCCTTGCATGCTAGGTTTACAAGTTAGTATGCTCAGTAGTAAACACAAGGGCAGAGACACGGCCGTGTGTCTCAACCGTGTGGAAGACACAGCCATGGACATGGGCGTGTGCCCAGGCCGTATGAAGTTTGCACCAAAAATTAGGAATTTAATTCGCCACATGTCCGAAGGACATGGGCGTGTGTCTTGGCCGTGTGACATTTATGGGGTAATGACATCAGAAATAGAATGCCAAGGTTTTTGCACACGGGTTAAGATTCGAGGTTTACTTCGCGATTCTAGACGAAATTCCAAGAGGCTTTAGGTACGAAGCTACACTTTAGTACTGCATTTCATCGGAAAATAGATGGTCAATCCGAGCGGATCATTCAAATTCTCGAAGAAATGTTTAGATGTTGTATTCTTGAATTTGAAACTACATGGGAAAAGAAATTAACGTTGATTGAATTTGCATACAATAATAGTTTTCAATCTAGTATTAAAATGGAACAATATGAGGCTCTTTACAGTTGAAAATGCAGAACTCCATTGTATTGGACTGAGATTAATGAGAATAAGATTCACAGCATTGATTTGATAAAAGAGACTGAGCAGAAAGTGAAAGTGATTCGTGATAGTTTGAAAGCTGCATTAGATCGTCAGAAGTCTTATGTAGATTTGAAACGGAAGGATATTGAATTTGAGATCGGTGATAAAGTGTTTTTAAAAGTGTCTCCGTGGAAGAAAATACTTCGATTTGGCCGAAAAGGCAAGTTGAGTTCGAGGTTCATCGGACTGTATAAGATCATTGAAAAATTCATTGTTTATAAATTGTGTTGCCACAATTAGAGAAAATTCGATGTTTGACGATACTTGACGATCAGATCGATCCATCGCATGTGATTGCTCCTACTAAGGTTGAGATTCAATTAGATTTATCGTATAGTGAAGAACCGATTCGAATTCTAGCAGTGAAATTAAAGAATTGAGAAATAAGAAAATTTCCTTAGTGAAAGTGTTGTGGCACAAACACGGAGTTGAAAAGGCTACGTGGGAGCCTGAAGATATTGTGAGAGAGCAATATCCGAACATAATCACTGGTAAGATTTTCGAGGACGCAAGTCCCTAAGGGGGGAGAGTTATAACAGCCCGATTTAGACCTTAGTCAAAATAGTGGTTTCGAGACCACAAATCTGAGGTTAAAAAAATATTTTAATATTATTTTTGGTGTTTACAGTATCTGATTAAGCATGTTTGAAAATTTTATTGATTTTGTGCTTAATTTGCGAAAAAGACTTAATCGCACAAAATGCAAAAGCTGTGTGCTGATTGTTAAAGTGCTTTTTTGGCATGGCTTTTTAAATGAGAGGTCCTTATATTGTAAATGGACCATTAATGGCTTGGATGGACAAAAATGGGCTAAGTTAGTGGAATTTTAAATGAGTTAATAAAAGGGCAAAATAGTAAAATGATTATTAATGTTATTATAATTAAAAAAAAGTAATTGAAGGCCATTTTATCATTATCTTTTGCCAAAAAATGAAATAAAAAGAAAGAAATAGGGATTTGAAAAATTCGTCCATTGTTCTTCTAAATCAAGTTATGTTTTGAGCTCGATTTTTAGTGATTTTTACGTTTTTCTGATCGTTGCTTAGTGTTCTAGCTAGCCCATGTTTTAATTTTAGAATTTGATGAAGATTTTGAAATATGCCACTGATGAATGCTTGAACTTTGTGTTGATAATTGGTGAAATATGAAAGTTTAATGTTGAGTTAACATATTTTGTCTTTGAATTTTTGGTGAATTTGAGTAATTTGGACTAAATTGTGAAAATGAGAAATTAGAGGACTAAAATGTGAAATAAATGAAATATGTGGGCTTGTATGGACATGAGGAATATTCGGCCTAAGCATGGTATAATGAAATTATGTGTATTTTGTGATTTTATGAAATAGGGACTAAAGTGTCGAAATGTGAAAATGTGAGGGCTATTTTGTAAAATACCCTAAATATGTGGGTTTGGACTAAATTGAATGAATTGGTGGTTGAATGAGCTAAATTTGAATATGTATAGAGCAAGAAAAGAGGGAATTGATCGAGATCGAGATCGAGGCAAAGATAAAGTGCTCGATTAATCAACTCGTTTTGTTACTTCGACGTCCAAAGTAAGTTCGGGTATAATACGAATTATTAATTTGATATCTATGTGTTAAGAAATGAATGACTATGTGGTTATTGAATTAGAAATGCTATATGAGTGAAATTGAGAAATGTCTAAATGTGCGAAATAGAATTGATACAGTAGAGAATGGCACTGTGTGTACGAAATAGAGAAAGTATCGACTACTTTGTTTGGCAGTGTGTGTGCAATACCGAGCTAAGTTTGGTTTAAAGTAAAGGCACTAAGTGTGCGATGATATTTAAACTTCGGCTATGAAAATGGCACTAAGTGTGCGATTGAATTGAATGAATAACGAAGATTGATAAAAATGTGGTATCGAGCATTAAGTAGCAAGATTTGTTGTTTACTAAGTGTTGCCAAAGGTATGTATTTAACCTATGTGGTTGATGAATTTGGAAATAGATGAATGGATGGTTATGTGAGTATTGGATATAGATGAGGTTGAACATTCTTGTGAATTAATCTATGTGATGTTTTATTTTGTATATTGATTTGAATCATTGAATTAAATGTATTATATTACAAACTTACTAAGCTTTTACTGTGTGAAGTTTTCTCTGTTTTTCAGTGTCTACATAGTTAGCTTGGATCTGGGATCGTCAACGACTCAAACATACTACTGGCTATCTATTTTTGTACTTTTAGAAAGCTATATATATTTGAATATGGCATGTATAGGCTAGTAGATATAGCATGTTTTGAGTTGTATAATCTTGCCATGTGAATTGGTTTGAAAGTTGTATGATGTTGGTATATATTGGTGTGGGTTATATGAATGATGAAAATGGTATGTTTCATGCTTAAATTGGTTTATGAGAATGGTGGTTTAAGTGTGAACTTGTGGTATGAATTATATGATGCTTAACTTATATGATTTGGGATGTGTAAATGGTATTTTAGATGGACTTATTTGAGTAGAAATTGAGTATGGAAATAAATGGTGTGGAGGATGATTAATTGGTGCATAGATTGGTATGTTTTGGTTGCATTGAGGCATGATTTGATATTGGTTTGGTGCTTGTAGATGATCCCAAAGTGTGGATGGTAATTTGGCCTTGAAAATGGCCTATAACTGCCCACACGGTTGAGCACACGGGCGTATGACTAGCTGTGTGGTGCAAGTTAGTGTCGACCACGGGTGAGGCACACGGGCATGTCTCAGGCCGTGTGGACAAGTCAGTATGTATGCCCTGTTTTGCCACGGCTTGGACACATGGGTGTGTCCGAGCCTCACACGGCCTACCCACACAGGCGTGTGACATCTGTAGCTTTGAAAAATGTTTGATTTTTTAGAAAATTTTGTGTGCATTCGGTTTAGTCCCGACCCCTTTCTAACACGTGTTTAAGGTCTCGTAGACCTCATTAAAGGACTTTATGCATATATTTTGATATGTTTTGACGATGATAGACTTTGTGTTGTAAAATGATTGTAAATGTTCCGGTATGATCGGTAATGTCTCTAAACCCTATTCCAGCGACAGTTACAGGTTAGGGGTGTTACAAATAGTGGTATAAAATAATACAACTTAAATCTTTATTAACATAGACTCAATAGTGGTGTATAACACTATTTGCTATTTGAAAACAGATTCCCAAAAGTCCCTCTATATACATATTATCGCACTTCAATCGACTACTTTGCCGCAATCCTGGCTTAGACCCTCACAGGTAAACTGGTTCATATTTCAAAGCCTATAACACAAATAAATACCTATAAGCTCAACGAAGCTTATTGCATTCTAAATCAATATTACCTTTTAACATTTATGTTGAAATCCTCGACTTTAATATTCTAGTTTCCTTTTAGACTTTGGCTGATACTTCTTTGATTTCTGGTTGGTGGATAACTATATGCCAACTCTACACTTCACCACCTTATATACATTTCACCCGAATGGAGGATTCCAAACTTCATGGCATATTTCAAACCTTTCTTCAAAATAACTTTAAAGATAGTAGTTGGATACACACATCAAAATGATATTCACCATATTCTACTCGTAGTGGATTCTCTTACAGATTCCAATGATTATTAGAACACCAGTTATCTTATAATTTTGAATCAACCCCAAAAAATAGACTTACTTAGAATAATACAACATTTTAGTTCAGATTAGAATACTAAATGAAGTCCATATAGAACAAGAAAATTCCTAGGTATAGTAAGCAATTTACACCACCTTAATTCGATATACACAAAGCTCTCTTTCCTGACGGTCACTATGGCGGATTTCCCAGTCTATCACACTATTTGAGAATTCATTCAGAAAATGCCTTAAAGGCATACCTAGATTTCACCATACGGTTGACAAATAACTCGTCAGTTAAGCTCGTACACTAGAATTCATTATACAGGTTTCCAGATGGTTTGTCACCAAGGCTTTCCATATAAAACCCCATATGGGAGTTACAAACTATCTCTATAGATTCCATGGGGCCTCTCCCACATGGTTTTACACTTTTACGCCCTCTTGGTGTATTATCATATGATGCCATGGCCATGGACTTTCCACATTTTTATTTCATGATCTACCAGTACGGTTCACAATATATCTACCCTACCAGAGGTTACACAATAAATTTTCATCTTGTCCTGTGATCTGAGATAACTGCCCTACTGGAGGCATAACAAACATATTTTCCTCTTCACATTTATACATATCACAGACTTGTCTGTGCTAGACTCGTACCACAACATAACTACACTAAGAATGTTACACCTCCATGGAGGCTTATCGGAAAGACTCTCTTAAAGGCACAACCTTTGAATGTCTCGACCGTTGGCGGGCTTATAGCTACATAAAAACCCATAGAAACAAAGAAAAACAGTCTATAACGTATCCCGGTGGTGGATCAAAGCTGAGCTTTGACCCTCGTAGTCGATAGGGAGGGGGTATTTTATCGTGCATTCACAACACCCATACAGATATTTTCTCAATGAGACTTACTTATCTACAGAGGCATCAACCATTGGTTCAAAATAAAATTATATACAGGATTTAGTTCTAGATACTCACCAGAGACTCATCTTCACTGCAACTCAGAACGCTTGCTTCAATCATCCTTCTCAATCTAGCAAAAGCCACTGCTCAAAAGATCAAAGAACCTCCATTAAAAAATTATTTACTATAGGTTATTAACATTTCATCTATACACAACCTCCATGTAGGGTCTTCCACTCAAACATATTGTTCTTTCATCTTTTACACATCCCTATTCTTTATTATCATAACATGTAGAGTTATAATACTTACCAGGAGGTTGAATCATCCACTAATTTGCAAAATCTTAACTTTAGCTTACTGAAGAAAAAAAGAGAACGTTTAGAATAAAAAAGAAATAACCAAAATGCAATACAAAGAGAAAAACCCTCTTAATTCACCACTTCACCATATATATATATATATCCTTTCAACCCCTCATAGTGGATTTCAACAAGTGGCAATATTAATTGAATTTGTGCCCTGATTTACCTACAAAATTTCGGGGAAAATAAAGGGAAATATGACTAGTTTGGTGTTATGGTAGACCAGTCAAGAAGAGAGTTAAATTAATCTGGTTAACTCTAACCTAATATTGTTAAAAGAACCAACTGAACAATACTCATACAAACCAGGCGTACTTCATCTTAGCGATGACTCTCTTATGGCATGATCTTAAAGACAATTGATTCTTCCTACAGTTTTCCCATACACTTAATAGACTCTTCGTGTTTCAGTCGAAAACTTTAAGGCGTAATCTTTCTTCACTTGAAGATATCCTGAAGAAACTTCTTAGATACTAACAATAGGCGGATACTTTCATGCTAGAATACGCCAATACTCTATCTCACTAATGAATCAGTCAAGTGACGAATCATACTACTATAATGCGCCAAAATAGTTAATATGCATACATTATTCTCTACAATTGGATTCGTCGAATTTGGGGTGTGACATAGAGTAATATAGCATATTACGAATCATATGACAACATAAAACCACTCAAATTTTAATTTAAATATCAAATATTAAAAACAAATCTTCATCATAGCATATCTTTGAATACGAGCCTTAAATCGAGCTTACATAACCTAAAAATCAATTTGGAAATAATTAGGGACTAATATGGAACAAATTAGAAAAAAAAATAGAAAAACAAAAAATAGGGGTCACACGGCCGTGTGACAAAGCCCAGGTCATGTGGATCATGAACATGGCTGTGTGGCCAAACTGTGTACAATTCAAAAATAGGGTCACATGGTCGTGTCGTCGGGCCGTGTGCAATTCAAAATAAAGTCTCACGGTCATGTTGCCAGGCCGTGTGCAATTTAAAATAAGGTCATACGGCGTGTCGCCAGGCTATAAAAATCTTGTGACCGTGTGGGAAAACCCTGCACTAGAATTAAATAGGCCACATGGTCGTGTGGAGTGGCTGTGTGTGGCACACGGCCGTGCGACAGCCCGTGTCCCAAGCCATGTGCACATGAATGACTTTTAAAATAAGGAAACTCACCACTCATTTCTTAGGTACCAAAACAAACCAATATCAAGATGTTTTCATACCTTCAAAACACATTCAAACATGCCTAAAACATACCAAAAAATTCAGCCCAAATGTCTAACCAATATGATGTCATTGGAACCACATTTCATACACAAATCTAAATTCACATTCAATGATCAAAAGCCCTTACCTTATACACATGCCAAACATACCAATTTATTCATTCCATTCACATACAATGTTACCATATCACAACCATTTTCGAAAAGCATAAACCACATAACTAAAGGCACCTATATATGGACATATACAATCCAAAACCAAAAGATATATACACATACACAAGTATGCTTAAACCAAAGCTTTAACAACATCATAGAAAAAAACTTAAAAGATCTCAGTACATGCCATTTATAACCCAACATCAAAATGACCAAAACTTTTACTGAGATGAAGGACAGATAGTGTGTGTGCTCCGACTTGGACTTCGACCGACTGAGACTTATGATAATCTAAAAGGAAGAAAAACAACCAACTTAAGCAATCAATGCTTAGTAAGCTCGAATATCATAAACTTAAACTTACCGAATATGTATTTATTCAAACCATTCATGCATGAATTCATTCATTACGTCATGCACATATATTTCTTTCCTATACAACACAAACCTCATAAGGTTAGTAGTATAACAATGAAACATATAATTTAAACATATCATAGAACATGTATTAGTAAACATGTCAAATATACATTTCATTCATCACATATCCAATATTCATCAGTCTTTCATTTCAAAGCATTCATATAATATTTCATATAAATAATTTCATTTGTTTAAGCCTTTATTACCAATTGAACCAAATTAAATAACATTGAATACTAGGGAAAATGCTCACACGAGCTGTGACTATAACTGTATGTGCTCACACGAAGTGTGAAATGGGTCTGCCGTAACGACCCGATTTAGGGGCTAGTTAGAATAGTGATCTCGGGATCACTAATCTGAGATTTGGGAAATTATTTTCATGTTATATTATGAGTTAGAACATGATAGCATATGAGTATGAAAATTTTGGTAATTCAATTTTAGCGATTTTCTGTTCAATCGCGAAAAAGGAATAAATCGCATAAAGTGCAAAAGTTCCATTCTATATGTGAAGAGTACCAAATGGCCATGGATTGTTAGTTGGTGGTATTTAAAAGGAAATTTAGCCTTTGTAAGAAGCTTGGTTGGCCATAGGAGAACATGGGAGACAAAATTGTCAATTTTAGTCAAAGTTAGTAGTAGTAAGTGGACTAATTTGACTTGTAATAATAGAACAAGGGGAGAAAAGTTATCATCTTTTTCTCCTATCATCTTCCACCGAAAATTTGTAGCAAATAAGGGGTATAAACCTTCAAAAATTTTAGCAAGCTCCCATCCATTCAAGAAAGTGTTCTAGTGAACATTTCTTGAAAATAATTGTACTTTTGAGACCCCTAGAGCTTAAGCTTTCAAATGAGGGGACTATTGTGCAATGTTGTGAAAGGTTTAGAGTTCTACCATGAGAGCTACCTTAGTTATTTGTTTCATTTTTATGGATTTTATGGAAGAACTTGAGTCTTAGTTGTTAGATGAACAACTTTTGAAAAGGATGTTAGTATGAGAACACCAAATAGGACCTTAATGAAAAGGTTATAAATTTTGTAGTACGTTTATGAAATGTTGATTTATGATGATAGCTTTAAGAGTATTAAATGTTTACCTGGGCTTGTTGGGGATAAAAATTTTATTAGAATTAATTTTCGAGCCTAGGGGCAAAAAGGTCATTTTGCCAAAATCTAGGGATAAATGGTAATTTTGATTAAGCATGATCATTGAGATGCTTATGTTAATGTGGCGATTAAAATGAGCTAATTTGCTATTATAGAGCAAGAGGAGACGAGAATCTGGCTCAATCGGGGAAAGGATAAGGTCGTAGACTAAACCGAAGAACTAGCTCATTTTGAAAACGAGGTAAGTTGTATGTGATTTAATGTCATATTATATTAGTATAATTGAGAATGCTTGATGAGATATTGAAGCATGATGCTTCAATAAATTGAGAAACTTATGTGAATATTATATTGAAGTCCTAATGGACTATGATGAATACGAAAGTTGCTACCATATTATGAAGGTCAGTATAAGACCATGTCTGGGACATGGCATCGGCCACATTACGTGTGCCAGTGTAAGACCATGTTTGGAACATGGCATCGACATTGAGATAAGAGCTGGTATAAGACATATCTAGGATACATCATTAGCACTTAGAGGTAATTCCCTATAAGACCATGTCTGGGACATGGCATCAACCACATTACGTGTGCCAGTGTAAGACCATGTTTGGAACATGGCATCGGCATTGAGACAAGAGCTGGTATAAGACCATATCCGGATATGGCATTAGCACATGTAATTCCTATAAGACCATGTTCGAGACATGGCATCGGTATAGAGGAGACTCCATGTAAGTAGAGAATGTGGCATTGGATTTATACTTATAATGATTATAAAAACATGTATTTGATTATTTAGGGATAAGTAGATGAATTTTAAAAGTAGAGGTGTGAATGAATACAAGTACGAATGAATGAGTCAAGAGAAATTGACTCTATATGTGTTACAGTAAATGTTAGATAAGGGCAATTATAAGTAAGTACCATCAAGAAGTCTTGACTTGTGTACGAGTAGCTAATGTCATGGATGAATTATTCGTTTATGAGTATTATGATTGCTATTTATTTCCATGAACTTACTAAGCTTAATGCTTACCCTTTTTCATTGCCCATCTTTCTTATAGTATTTCCAAGATAACTCGAGGATCGTAGACGCAGGGGTTCGGGAATCACAGTATCAACGACACTTTGGTATAACAATTTTAGACTTGTTTTGAATATGGCATGTATAAGACTTGAGTATTTTGTCAA
This sequence comes from Gossypium rotundifolium, assembly GCA_025506655.1. NCBI lineage: Eukaryota > Viridiplantae > Streptophyta > Magnoliopsida > Malvales > Malvaceae > Gossypium > Gossypium rotundifolium. The sequence goes on along the minus strand of CP106724.1, from coordinate 168,028,252 downwards.
GTTGTAATTGTTAGATAAAGTGTTTGCTGTATGTCATTTTGTAAATGATTTCTCGAGTTAGATAAATATTTGGCAACTCTTTATTTTTTTTATGAAGATGAAATTAATGAAGTGTATGCCTCTTTTAATTAATCTTTTGCATTTGGCTAAGTGATTGGCCAAAAATTGTCTATGTATGTAACTTCTTTGAGGTCAATGAAGTATGTAGTATTACTTATGAAAAATGTATTGGATTGATCTTGATTTCAGGGTGGCAAATGGCTTGGTAAATAGCCTCTAAGTGCCTACACGATTAGACACACGGGCGTGTGTCTAGGCCATGTGTACCCTGCACCTTATTATTATTAGTCAGAATAGGACACTGGTAAATCCCACGACCGTGTGCATGAGTCGTGTTGGACACACGGTTTGAACGTGGGCGTGTGCCCAGGCCGTGTGGATCAAGTCAATATATCAAGGATTATCACACGGTCTAATCCCACGGGCGTGTCAAGGCCGTGTAAATATAGTCAGTAACTCCCCACGGTTGGAAGACATGAGCGTGTTTCAGGGAACACGGGCGTGTCCCAACGTCACATGGGCGTGTGAACCCTACTTCAGAGAAGAGTTTTCGATCAAGTTCTAAAAGTTTCGGATAGGTATTTAAGGCCTCATAGGCCCATGAAGTGTATAACTAGACCAAGGATGAAAAGTTTTTAAGTCGGAATGAAATTTTATAGTCTTTAAGTGTATGTTTAAGTAAGTTCACGTATGGTAATGTCTAGTATCAAGTCCTAGCATCGGTCTCAGGTATGAGGCGTTACATCCGCTAACATGATCTGTGGGTTGGGATGTTGGGCTATACGATGCTGCTCACACGAGCTATGGAGAATCCGCAAAAAATGTAGGACCTCAGCCACTGGTAAAACATCCAAGACTAGCACGTGAAACTGTAAATAATCCCTAATGGCATGTCATTCGTATCCTAAGTATTCACAAGGTTCATACGAGCCACATTACATATATGAATCATTTAACATCATTTCTATTATACCATTTCAAACATACATCCATGTATTTCACATTTTCCAAGCATAATCATCAATTTAATCAACATCACAATTTAGTCCAAAATCACTGATCAACATATATCATTCAATTCAACCATACCTAACATGAATAATTAATAAAATGTTACCAAAAGCATCAATTAATGATTTTAAACAATATACGAACTTACTTAAACAAAAACGATTACAAACACGTTGTCGACGACTAAGCTATTAATTTAGTTTTTCCACGATTTGAGTCCGATTGATTTGTTTCTTAATCTAAATAATAATTTTCACTCAGTTAATTAACTCCAATAGCTCAATTAATCAAAATTCAACTTATAAGCCATTTCAATATAAATTTAAAAATTACCCCCAATGTTTTACCCTTTATGTTATTTAGTCCCTAAATCAAAACTTATAAATTAACCACATTTAAGCAAATCTCATGCTAGCTGAATTTCCTAAGGCATCTATACAACCCATATTTATCATGTTTTCACAAAAATTTCATGAAGTTTCACCATTTAAACAATTTAGTCCTTTAACATTAAAATTACTAAAAACTACTTTACAAAATAATCCTATTTAGCTATCAAGCTTAATAATCTACCATCAAACTTCAAAAAACTTCAAACTCATCAATGGAATCTTTCAAAACATTTAACATTTTTACGGATTAACCCCCGGGTTAGCTGCATTAAGCTAAAACTATCACCAAATCGTAAAAATCATTAAAAATGGTCAAAATTTTCCATACCATGCAATTGAATGCCATGGTCGAAAGCTTCCTATTTTATACTATGGTGTTTTGATTTTGTGAAGAGCAAATGACGAAGATGATGAGTAATTTGGCCTTTGTTTTGTTTTAATTTACTTAATTATTAATTTACAACTTTGCCCTTTAAAATTTAGTTTAATTTCATGCTAAAACACTTCCAAAACTGTCCACTATCTACCTATGTGTTATAATTACCTCTTAAGTCCATCAATTTATATTTTTATAGCCATTTAACACCTTTATCTATTAGAAACTATCTTTTGTAGCTTTTACAATTTAGTCCTTTTTACTTAATTAACTATATTTTCTAATCAGATTTTAATACGACGCTATAATGGACTTGTAAATATTGAATAAATAATATTTACTATCTAACTAGTCGAAATTGTGGTCCCAAAATCACTATTTTTACACCACTGAAAACGGGCTGTTACACACAATCCAACCGAACATCACTCAAAGCCACACAAATATAATGCATATGCAATCCCGTGTATGAACATCCAAACCTCAAAGCCACATAAATATGATGCATAACATACATACGTTCTACCAATAAAGGCTATGAACCAAACGACATATAACACTCCAATTCCATTGACATATCATTACACACACACACACACTAACATGTTATGCCAAACAACTCTTCACTCAACATAGTTGGCTTACAACTATACAATTATATCTCATTAAACAACATAAATCACACCAAAACACACATCAATTCAATCATGATTAAATTTGTCCAAAACGTATTTGTACTCTATACCCCATGCATACACAAGTCAACAACACTTCGCCACAAATTGATTCACCATTGGTAACACTCCATCATATTTAAAACATTAATGACACTAAACACATCCATTCAAGATTTGAGTCCTATTGTAACGACCCAATTTTGGGGCTAGTCAAAATAGTGATCTCGGGATCACTAATTCGAGGTTGGAGAAATTTATTCCATGTTATTTTACATGTTATAAAATTTTTATAAAGAGGCATGAGAATTGTGGTGTTTTAATTTTAGCGATTTCATGCTTAATCGTGAAAAAGGACTAAATCGCATAAAGTGCAAAAGTTCTATTATACAAGGTATAGGTACCTAATAGCCATAGAATGTTAAAGTGGAGGTTTTTAAAGTGCAATTAGGCCAATAATAAAGAGGTTGACCAGCCATGTGGACAAGGGAGACAAGAGCATTTACTTTTGGTCAAAAATTGGTGATATTAGTTGAATAAAAGAATAAAATAAGATGATATAAGCAAAAAGGCTATCATCTTTTTATTTTCTTCTCTTCTCCCATAGAAAATACAAGCTAGAATGGGGGTTCTTGAAGCTCAAACATTCAGCCAAGCAATCCTCTTGCAAGTAAGTGATTTTGATGGTTTTAGTTGATAATTTTTGTACTTTTGGAGTCCCCAAAGCTTAAGTTAGCTAATGGGGGGCTAATTTGCAATATGGTTGAGAGTCTAGGACTTGCCATAAGAGAGTTTAAGTTGGTTGCTGAGTTTTTATGGAAGAAAATGAATGTTAAGAAGATGAGAAATAACTTTTATGAAGGGTGTTGTCATGAGAACACCTAATTGGGACTAAGATGCAAATGTTGTAGTTTGTTCATTAATACATGAAATAGTTGGAATTGTGGATAGTTGTAAAAGGATTAAATATTCATCTATGCTTGTTTAATAAGAAAATAGGATGAAAAGTGATTTACGAGCCTAGGGGCAAAATCATAATTTTGCCAAAGTATGAGGGTAAAATAGTCATTTTTTCCTAAGTATAAATTATGATGTATTATGATTTATAAGTGATTACATGAGTAAATTATATTGTTCTAGATCAAAGAAAATGAGATTCAGACCTAGAACGGGAGAAAAGAGACATATGGACAAATAGGCCATTTCTACGCTTTCCGATATCAAGGTAAGTTCGTGTGCAAATGTTGCAATTACGTGCGAGTTGTTTAATATTCCAATGCTGTATGAAATGTATATTTACTTTATGAATGTATTAAATATGTTTTGACGACATGTCAAGAGAATTACAACTAAGAATAATGGGAAATGCAAATAGCATGATATGATGATAGTTAAGGTCTCATGTAAGACCATATTGGAATATGGCCTCGGTGTATGATATTGAATAAGACCATGCCAGTGAAATGGCATCTATATGATAATTAGTGTAAGACCCCATCAGGGGGCGTGATGTCGATGTGATGTTATGTGTATACGACTCAAGAGTGTTATCTAAAAATTTGAGTGATTTAACAGATATGTTGAATCTGAGTAAGTATGTGGTTGTACCACGAGAGGTACAGGTATGTGTTAGAACTAAATTGAGGTAAACTTGGTATATGATGAACCCATAGCGGGTTATGTGTAAATGATGCATCCAAATTACAAATGTTGTATCTATAGATGCATTACGTGAAAGCAAATGATTGTTGTAGAAATCTAAGTAAGAATGATAGTGTGTGAGGATGTTCCTAGATGAACATTTGAAATAGGAAAACGCATGTAGATAAATATCTGTGAACATATAATAACTGTGGTCTATGTGCGATACCACCTTATTAATTATTAGCGATGGGATGTGTGCGATATCATCAACAATATTATTAATGGTGGGATATGTGTGTTACCACTATATCTTTTGTTACCGATGGGCTGTGTGTGACACCATCAAGTTTAGTGACTAATGGTAGGCTATGTGCGATACAACCCTGTTAAAGATTAATGGTGGCTATGTGCGATACCACTCTATTAGAAATTGATAGTGGGCTATGTGCGATACCACCCTATTAGAGATTGATGGTGGGCTAAGTGCGAAACCATCGAGTGAATGGTAGTATGATGAGTCATTGAGAAGTTACGATGTGCTGCATCATGTGACTATGTGGTGTTAAGTGTAGGAATGTAAGTTAGTGAATACAAGCCTTAAGCTCGAGATATGATTAGAACGTGGTAAGAGACGAAATGAGTAAGCATTATGAATGATTGAATTGGTAACCATGAGTTTACGAGCAAAACTCATTATAATAACTTGAGATGGTGTATAAACAATAAGTGTCAATAATTGATTAGTATTTGCATATGAACTTACTAAGCATTATTGTTTACTCCTTTTCTTTTCCCATCTCTTATAGGTTTGCTTAACTAGCTCGAGTTGGAGATCGCCAGAGATGTTTTCATACTATCGAGTAGACACTTGGTATGAGGTTCAAGTCTTTATGAGTTATGGTATGTATAGGGATAGTATTTAAAGTTGATTAAGTCATAGTTGATATAGCCAAATGTGTTGGCCTAAGAGAGTTTATGGTTCAATTGTGTATTTCCATATGATGGCTTAAGTCGTTTGTAATTATACCAGAAATAGTTCTCCCTCGTGTTTGGGATAAAGACATCATTTTATAGTTTAAATGTGATAATTCAATAGTTATGTTTGATAAAATGGAAGTTTATGTGACGGTGTATGAATGTTTACAAGTGAGGGTGGCTTAAGGGCTTGATAGATAGCCTGCTAATTGTCCTCATGGGTAGACACACGGAAGTGTGTCTAAACCATATGGGAGACACACCAGCACATGGGCGTGTGCCTAGGCCTTGTGAAGTCTGCACCTTGCACTTGGAATTTAAATTGCCACACGGCTAAAGCATACGAGCGTGTGTATAGGCCGTGTGGATAAGTTAGAATACCAATGTTTGGTACACGAGCCAGGGCCACGGGCATGTCAAGGCCGTGTGAAATTAGTCAGTGTAGACCACGGGTAGAAGATACGGGCATGTCTTAGGGGCACACGGACGTGTCCCTAGTTTAATACGGGGCAAGAAATGGGTTTTAAACGAAATATTATAGTCGTGATTACACACTCTAGTAAGGTTAAATATGGTAATGCCTCGTATCCGGTCCCATCACCAAACACTGGTAAGGGGTGTTACATTTAGTGGTATCAGAACTATGGTTTAGTCAATTCTCAGACTAACCTAGCATGAGTAAGAGTCTAGCTATACATTCTATATGTGGACCGTGATAGTGTGATATCTCCCAGCTCTAACGAAATTATTTTGTTAAGATAGAGATGATTCCCAACTGAGCTAATGTCAAAGATGTTGTAAGTGATAATGAGGTAATTGAAATGTGCTTATGCATTATTAAAATTCAGAGAGGTATGAATAGAAGTTTATGACATGTGGGTGATAAGGAATGGAATGAGAGTTATGAAGTGATAACCTTATCTATATTGGTTTGATATGCATACGGTGTTATATACTCGACCAATTGGGTTACATGCATACAGTGAGTAAACTTACCCAGTGAACGGGATATGTATGTATGTATAACTGATTGAATGATGTATGATCAGTATGTTCACATAGTTGAACCTCATCTGCAACTGTAAAGTAGAGGATGTATAATGTTTTGTTTTATGACTCTGTTGTGAAGCCATAACTTTTATTATAGTATAGAAGTTAAACCAGAGTAGTTAAGTTAAGTAGAACGCAGGTGATGAGTACAGTCGTTCAATGATGAATTGATGAATAAGACCATAGTTGGACCATAGCATTGCATGTGATCTCATATAAGACCATGTCTGGGACATGGCATTGGAATCGACACATAATTTCGTATAAGACCATATCTAGGATATGACATCGGCATCAAATAGTGATTCTGTGTGAGACCACGTCTGGGACCTGGCCTTGGTATGAAATCATGTAAGACCATAGCAAGGCTATGGCATCGTGATGACATGAAAGGTTATAGCTAAGTAATGATGTTGTGATACGAGTAAGACCATAGTTGGACTATGGCAATCAAGTAAATGACGTACTCAAACCCGTAAGACGTTCCTTAATTTGATAAGTAATGGTAAGAGGTATCGGATTTAAATGTTGAGTACTTGAATAAATATTGATATGGAACTTGAGTAAGTGTAAAAACTCGCTTGGAGCGAGTTGTGCAACTATAATGATAATTCATTAATGATGAACGTTAAATCATATGTATGTAGTCATGAGAGTAAGTTTGTACATGATAGATTCAACATTTATGTTAGCATAATTGAGAATGCTTGGTATCATATTGATGCATGATACTCCATTTAAATTGAGAAATTGATGTTGAATATGATGTTGAAGTCTTAGTGGACTATAATGAATATGAGAATCGTATAAGACCATATCTAGGATATGGCATCGATACTTGGTGTGAAAGCCCATATAAGACCATATCCGGGATATGGTATTAACATCTAGAGGCGACTTCATGTAAGATCACCTGGGATGTGGCATTGGTTTCGTACCTAGATCAATGATGACAATTATGCGTCTTTGAATATCCCTAGTGATTAATGGGATAAGTTGATGAGTTTAGAAGTAGAAATGAGATTTTTCTTTACAAGAGTCAAGTTGAATAAGCTCATGAGTACAAAATAAGAGAGTTCAGTAGTGAAACAATCAATAATGTGTATAGAGATGAAAGTAGTTGAAAGTTGAGAATAGTTAGGAAAGAATATCTGAATGTTTCATAGATTGTACCGATTTTGCAAAGTTACGAGCAAAGAGGAAGTTGGCCTCGGCTAATTAACTCAATTGAGTAAGAAGCCTAAGGTGTACTTATCGAGATCTTCCCAATTCGATGTTCATTAATGAAGGAGTAATAGAGAGGTTTATGATGACAGAAATGGTTAGAGGAACCATATTTGAAATGTAAGAGTGTTTAATTATGACAACCATAGTTGAATAGACTATAATGATCTCTCTGAGTATTATGTATAAATATCTGTTTTCTTTTAGGTGTTATGTGGTTGTTCTTTTTATGAAATTGTGATCGCGTGAGAAGGTTAGCTGACTGTAAAATCAGACAAAACAGTTGTCAATTTGGTTAATTGAAATCGACATTCCTCTATCTCTTTGTAACCTTATTCTAGTACTTTGAGGAGGAAGTTGGTGATGAAACTTTATATGAGATTTCTCTTATATTCGTTGACCATGGTAATCTTTAAAGTGTGTGTTCTTTGAGTTGTGATAGTTATATCTACTATAACTGCACTTTTGATTTGATCATAGAAAGGTGATAATTCTAGTATAAAAAGTGAGATCACAAGTTTCATGATGTGCGATGGGTTTTCGGGTAAGCCAAATAGAGTTAATGTACTCAATTGAGATGTCCCTGCTATCTTGAGATAAGACTATAGTAAAGGTTTTAGATTAACATATCAAGAGGAACTCAAGCGGGAGTATGTCCAAAATATATTCTCAGTATGGAGAAAAGAGTAGATTAATGTATAGAGATATTATTTGAGTTGTGTATATATACGCATGAATCAATAAGAAGAATAAAATTCCATGTGTACATGAGTAGAAAGCACGATAAAAAGGTATGCTTATTAAAATATTATAACCGTGATGGTTCAGTTGAAACCCATTAAAGGTACTATTAACTGAAAATTTTAGTATCGAGTTCAGTTGAATTGGGGGAAAAGTGTTTTAATACCAGTGTGTAAAGGTATAGTTTACATTTTTGGGTGATTAGAGTTGCATTGAAAAGAATTATTGGATTGGTGATCCTGAGATGGTCACTTTTGTGTCGAAGTTGTGAAATAGAGGTTATAATATGATTTGTAGAAAAACATCATGTATTTTTCGAATTCTGATGAGATAGCGTTTCTAATGCTGCATAAAATTTGAATGTGAGTTAATGAAAATAGCTTGAACTATTACAATGGTATGTATAGTTATTGAAATACTTCTTAGATAGAAGACATAGTACAGATGTCTAGAGGAAAATCCTTGTTTAAGCAATGCGAGTTAGTTACTTGATTGACTTTAGTTGGTGATATCTTAGTTTCAGCGGGGTTAATGACTAGAGCAAGTTTTTTTTTTCTTTGAGATAGAGGAGTTCAGAAATGAGATCATGGATAGTATTTTAAATAAGCTTTGAGTGAGTTTGACTAAGGTGTTAAAATTCAGGGCGGATAAGATTTCCATTGTTGATGTTACCTAGAGATAGAAATTGTATGTTGATGAATTCAGAATTTATGAAGAAGTTTTGGTATGAGACTTAATAGTAGCAGGTCTACTCATGCAAGAATAAGAGAAGGTACTGATATATGTATATATTTTTTTGACAATTGAGTACACTTCATGATATGATTGAGTTTATGTTCAAAAGTAGTTGACCAGTAAAAGCTGAATTATCAGAGTGTTTGTAACACCCCAAACTCGGCCCATGCGTCAGGACCGGATCTGGTATGCTACGGGTTGAATATTGAAAAGTTTACTCAGAAGGGTTTTGGAGAAACTTATTTTATTATAGCCGAATACTAAATTAAATGTGAAATTTTGGAAATAACTTTAAACATTTGCATGGGTCGTGTTTGAAAAGCCCATTTGTCATTTTACTTTATAATTAAGACTTTGGAAAAATATAAGTTTATTATAACCTAGCAAAAAGAAATAATATAAAACCCTAAGTGATGGAGGCCTTATTACAAAAAAAAAAATATATCCCAAAATTAAACTTAAAAGATAACTGAAAATAGTCTAGGAAGATAAAAGACTTGATGGCCCCTCGAGTCCGCCTCGGCTCCCACGTCCACGAACTACTGCTCATCTGAAAAGTGGGAAAAACAAAAGGGTGAGTCACAAAGACTCAGTGTGCAAATCCCAAAATCACATAAAAGCCTTGGGCCCATAAACACATTATGGGCCTTGGCCCATACACAAAGGCAACAGAATAATTCATGCAATATGGCCCATCCCAAAACCTAAGAGTCCATCCTCTACACGCTGACCCTTACCAACCATCACACCTCGGGGATTTCTACAATCGACCCACCAACCTCTACACGCCAATTTGACAGTATGCTGTCGAATCATGTTATTCAAGAATCAGGATATCAGGATAACGTGGCATAGCCACCGATCACTATTGTGACCTAAAAACATGCTTTTCCCCTTCATCAAATCAAACCCATGTCCCATGCACACACACATGCCATATCAAAAGCACTAGACCATTTACTGGATAATAGGATAACACATACATCGATACACATAGGGATAATGCTATGTTTACGTACCTGGCATTCCTAGCCCAACCTCTACGGGTTATTCGACTGTCACACAGCCTTTTCTGCTTTTCAGCCCATAATAGATATTTTACAAAAGACTTAAGTGATAAAGATCTACACACCTGATTACCGATAAGATGATATTATCAAAGTTGGCACTATCAGAAACCGCTACCGTTGCTAATAGCCTAAGATTCTGTTCTGAAGTTGGTCCACAATCCGGTGGCCAATCACGAATAGTAGACACCGCATGTTTCTTGAACTTTGGGGTGAGACTATAGATCCAACCCCTTCCTTTGATTTGCTGACATTCGAGTCCATGAATGATCTTGGTCAGAAGGTACTATAACGATGGCTTAACGAAACGATTGGTTAAGGGCACGAATAACAAAAAGAAACCGATTGATAACTCTTCAGGAGAATCGAAATCCTTACCTTGAAATCCCAAAATCAGAGACTAACGATTTCTGGCTTTTAGATCTACTTGATCTACTTCACTTCTCGAATGTCGCCAAACACATAAAATACATGAAACCATTAAACCATTAGCTTTTCGGCTTTGTCTTCAAAAATTGAAAGAGAGGTCTTAAAGACAACAAGAGTCGACACTTACCTTACTAGAGAAAATTCGGCTACTCCCAGGGGATTCCGGCTTTTGAGAAGATCAAGAAGAGAAGATAATAAGAAGAATTCTAAGTAGTTTCGGCTTTTAATTAAAGAAATCGGCAAAAAGAATAGGGACTATTCAGCTAGAGAGTTCAGGGTTTTGGCTTTTGAAAGAAAAGATGTTGAGAAGATTGGGAGATCTCGATTTTTAAAGAAATCAAAAAAAAGAAATTGGAGAGGAAGACTGAGAATTTCAGCACAAGGAAATAAGAAAAGAGTAGGGTTCAAATGCCCGAATTGATGAGCTACCACCCCTATTTATAGGCAATTTCGGCACCTACTTATCAAAACCCGAAAGTGCCCTTCCTGACAGCTAAAAATTAAACAAAGAATAGGGGAGAATTTGGCACACCTAAGCTATAAAGAAATCGATTCCCTTACTCCTCTTAGAGTTAAAATTTCGGACACCACCTAGCCCTGTAGATAACTCCTTGATTTTCTCCTTATCCTCATCTGACAACTCATCCACAATGTCATGGATGACACAACCTCTTCACTCCTTTATCAGCACATTATCTACCTTATTATGACATTACAAAATTCCTAAATTTAAGCATCATTACCGAATTCCACTACTACTCTTGTAAATGCCAAAAATAATTAAAATAAAAGGTACCAGGCGACTCGAACCTTGGACCTTCAAATGACGCCAACTCTCTTCCTTTGTTTTGGCCCCATTTTGCCACTGGGCCACAAGCCCATTTGCGTTTTAAAAACACAGCTAATATCTGTTATGCCTTAACTTAACAAGCTTTCCACTAAATTATTCAAACAAGAAGTTTTAACTACAGCCTTGGCCCAAACCTAAGCCCAATTTGAACCCCTAACACTTAATTTAACACATTAAACATATCCCTATACCAAACACATAGGCCCAATAATTCATGATGTTACAGTTCTACCCCCTTAAAGAAATTTCGTCCTCAAAATTACTTGGTCAGAAAAGATGGGGGTATTGCTGCCACATCGCTTCTTCCGATTCCCACGTAGCCTCTTCAGAACCGTGGTTCCACCATAGCACCTTCACTAATGGAACCGTTTTCCTTTGCAACAAATTGACATCACGATCCAGAATTTCCACCAGTTCCTCTTCGAAGGATAGATCAAGTCTTACTTCGATTCCTTCTACTGACACCACATGGGATGGATCCGAACAGTATCGTCTCAGCATAGAGACGTGGAATACATCGTGAATTTAACTTAACTCCGGAGGTAACTCTAGCTGATATGCTACTGGTCCTACTCGTTTTAACACTCGGTACGGTCCAATAAATCTGGGACTTAACTTACCCTTCCGTCCAAACCTTAGTATCTTCTTCCAAGGTGATACCTTTAAGAAAACCTTGTCACACACAATAAATTCTATGTCCCTACGTTTTAAATCAGCATAGGACTTCTACTTGTCCGACGCTTCCTTTAGTCAAGCCCGAATTAACTCAACCTTCTCTTCCGTCTCGGTCACCAACTCCGGACCCAAAATCTAACGTTCTCCCAATTCTGTCCAATAGGTAGGAGTACGACACTTTCGCCCGTACAATGCTTCATAGGGCACCATCTAAATACTAGACTGGTAGCTGTTGTTGTAAGCAAACTCTGCCAATGGTAAAAACTCTTCCCAACTACCCTTGAAATTAATGGCACAACCTCTTAACATGTCCTCCAAGATCTAGATCACCCGCTCAGACTGTCCATCGGTCTAAGGATGAAATGTTATATTGAAATCCAACTTCGTACCCAACGCTTGATGTAACACCTTTCAAAACCTTGACGTAAACCTAGTATCTCAGTCCGAAATAATCGACACAGGTACTCCATGCAACCTTACAATCTCCGCTATATATATCTTAGCCAACTTTTGTAAAGAATAATCGACCCAAATCGGTACAAAATGAGCGGACTTCGTCAATCGATCAACGATCACCCAAACTGAATCTTTCTTAGTAGGCGTGAGGGTAGCCCACTAACAAAGTCCATTGTGATCCTTTCCCACTTCCATTGCGGAATCTTTACCGGCTGTAATAACCCTGATGGCAACTGATGCTTCGCCTTTACCCACTGACAGGTCAAACACTTACTTACCAATTTAGTTACCTCTTGCTTCAAACCCGGCCACCAGAATTGATCTCGCAAATCCCGATACATCTTACTCCCTCCATGATGCATAGCGTATGTACCTTCATGCGCTTCATGCAAAATCCTATACCTCAACTCTAGATCTTTCGGCATGCAAATCCTCCCTCGAAAACATAACAGTCCTTCCTCGTTCACACTAAATTCTACTGGCCCATCATTCAAGATAAGCTGCCACTTCTCCTTAAGCAACTCATCGATCTATTGCTTTTCCTTTGTCTGACTAACCCAAGAGGGTTTTACTTGGAGTTCAGCTAATAAACTCCCATCTTCATATAGACTAAGGTGAGCAAACATTGCTCTCAAGTCAGTGATCACCTTACGACTCAGAGCATCCACCACCACGTTAGCCTTCCCCGGGTGGTACTCAATCGAGCAGTCATAATCTTTTAACAACTCGATCCACCTTTTTTGTCTTAGATTCAACTCCTTCTGTGTTAATAGGTACTTTAAGCTCTTATGATCGATATAAATGATAGATTTCTTCCCGTACAGATAATGCCTCCATATCTTCAAAGCAAATACCACTGCCACCAATTCCAAATCATGGGTGGGATAATTTGATTCGTGTGGTCTTAACTGCTGAGAAGCGTACGTAACAACCTTTCCATCTTGCATCAACACGCATCCTAGAACCGTGTCTAAAGCATCACAGTAAATCACGAACTCATTTCCAGCCTCTGGCTGAATTAACATTAGAGCCTTCGTCAAAATCCTTTTTAATTTCTCGAAACTCTCTTGTTGCTTATCAGACCAAACAAACGAAACTCCTTTCCGTAGCAACTTAGTCAACGGTGCCGCAATCAAAGAAAATCGCTCAACAAACCTTTGATAATATCTGGCCAGACCAAGAAAACTCTAAATTTACGCCACTTACTTAGGCAGTTTCCAATCCAACACCACTTCGATTTTTGAGGGTCAACCCTAATCCCCTCTGCCGACACAACGTGGCCTAGAAAAGTAACTTCCCTTAGCCAAAATCTGTACTTACTGAATTTGGCATACAATTACTTCTCCCTCAGAATCTCCAAAACCATCCATAGATGACCATCATTCTCCTCCTCTGACTTTGAGTAGACCAAGATATCATCGATAAACACCACGACACACCGATCCAGGTAAGGTTGGAACACCCGTTCATCATGTCCATGAATGCTGCTAGTGCGTTAGTCAAACCAAATAGCATCACCATAAATTCATAGTGACCATAGCGGGTCCTAAAAGCCATATTATGAATATCTGCTTCCTTGACCCTAAGTTGATGGTATCTCGACCTAAAATCTATCTTTAAAAAGACCGAAACCCCCTTCAACTGATTGAACAAGTCATTGATCCTAAGCAACGGGTACTTGTTCTTAATCGTCAACTTGTTCAACTGACGATAGTCAATGCACATACGCATTGATCCATCCTTCTTCTTAACAAATAACACCGGCGCTCCCCACGGTGACACACTTAGTCATATAAACCCTCTATCCAATAACTCCTAAATCTGTGCTTTCAATTCCACCAACTCTTTCGGCGCTATCCTGTATGGAGCAATAGATACCGACGCTATTCCAGGAAGAAGATCAATTCCAAACTCTACTTCACGATCCGGAGGTAACCCGGAAGCTCTTCGGGGAAGACATCAGGAAATTCCTTCACCGTCCTCACATCCCCAACATTTATGTCCTTAGCTTCCAGAGCCCGAACAAACATTAAAACTGCCTCACATACTTTTCTCACCATCCTTTCTACTCTTAGGGCAGTCACCACATTCGACAAATAGTTCCCCTTTTTCCTATCACCAACACTTCTCCTCCCTCAGGGGTTTTTAACACCATACACTTGATTGCACAATCTAAGTTTGCTTGATACTTCACCAGCCAATCCATGCCTAAAATTAAATCGAATTCCCCGAACGGTAATTCCATCAGATCCGCTAGAAAAGTTATTCCCTGAACTTCTAAAGGTACCTCCCGATAGAGTTTATCCACCACCACAGATTGTCCTAACGGGCTAATTACAGTTATCGCCCTAGGGTAATCTCGATTCTAACCTTAAAATTTCGGATACACTACTAGCTACATATGAATGTGTTGACCCAATGTCAATCAAGGCAGTGTAAGGTAAGCCAAAAATTAAAAACGTACCAGTTATAACATCCGGTGCATCAGCCTCCTCTTGACGTCTGGCCGCATAGACTAACCCTGGATATCTCGCCTCAGTGTTCGCTACACCTCTCCCCAGTGTTCCACGACCCCGACCATTGCCACCTCTAGCCAGACCACGACCTCTCTGTGGCTGCTGACCTCCTCCACTCGACTGAACATTCCCCTGGCCTGCGAGCCCTTCACTGTCCTATTGCTGTGAATAATTTCTAATCTGATGGTCCGTACATCCACACTTGAAACACTTCCCGCTACTCGACCAACACTCACCCCAATGGGGTTTACCGCACCGAGCACACTTCTGCGTCTGACTAGCAGCAGGTCTCTGACTCAGTCCATCTGACTTAGACTTTTTCTGAGTACGCCTAACTGACCTTGATGGTCTAAAATTCCTCTTATTCCCACTTCTATCCCGATTTAGCTTCTCTGTCCGCTTTACCTTCTCAGCTATCTTATCCTTTTCCACCAGGACAGTGAACTCCCTTTCCCGCTGTGGGGCTATCAAAACACGCAGATCATCTCTCAGACCATCTTCAAACCGAACACAACGTTCATGGTCTGTGGCCACCATCCTTCGTGCATAATGGCTAAGGCGCAAGAATTCCACCTCATACGCATCCACCGACCTACTACCCTGAACCAAATTCAGAAATGCTCTGCGCTGCACATCCACATAACTTGTCCCAATGTACTTACTTTGGAACGCAGTTTTGAAGAAATCCCAAGTGATACGGTCAGCCACTACACCATCCTTAACCATCAGCCACCACTGGTATGTTTCATCCGAAGGAGAGATACGACTCCTTTCAGCTTTTCCTCCTCCGTGAGATCCAGATCATCCATTATAGGCTCCACCGCCTCTAACCAGTACTCAGCTGTACTCGGGGTTATTCTAGAAATTCCTCTGAACATCTCTGCCCCATTGGCTCTCAGTTTTTATGACACAGATTTCTAAGCTCCTAGGCCCATGCCTACCCCAGCAACCCTTTCCAACACCCTTAACATCGCCTGAGATACCGCATCATCTATGACCGTCTGGTCCTAAAATTCTCCCTCCACAGCCGACAGATCCGAGCATCTCATTTTTTGACCCGTGGCCAGACCCTACTGGCTCTGACACGGTCACCCTACCCCTACCACGACCACTCGACGGGCGTCCGTGACCCCTTGTACTCATTCTTCGAATTGGCGTTTATCTGATTAGAAATTTTATGAATTATTAACTGCTTTCACTATTTAATCACGAACAGTTTTATGAAAAGTAGTTTTAATAGTAGTTCTTTTGAATTCGCGACTATATCTATAGGTTTCAGTCTTCTTAACTATAGGAGCCACGTACATTCAACATTCATACACACAAACATACAAGTAGCATCTATGAACTCATCACATAAGGGTGTTTTCGTCATTTCACTACCCATGGGTATTTTCGTAACTTTATCCTACAGAGGTATTTTCGTAATTTTCCAAAATAGGGTATCTTGGTGATTTTACAAAATAGGGGTATTTTGGTAATTTTGTAAATTGAGGGTATTTCAGTAATTCCACAAATCAAGGGTATTTCGATAATTTCACAAATCAGGGGTATTTCAATAATTTCAAAAATCAGGGGTATGTCAGTAATTCACAAACTAAAGGTATTTCAATAATTTTGCAAATCGAGGGTATTTTGGTAATTTCACAAATCGGGGATATTTTGGTAATTTTGCAAAATAGGGGTATTTTAGTACTTTACCAATATAAGGGTATTTTAGTAATTTAACAAATATAAGGGTATTTGGTCCCTCTCAAATTTTAGTTATGAACTTTGGCCCATCAACAAGTCCTCGTGGCTAAAGCGAACAGACACTACGCACCAGGTAGGATTCCAGAAAAGAGGAGGTGGGCCACTAGGGCCGCTTAAGTACCAAGCTCTCCCTAGATCCAATCCTAGACATGCGTATGCCTGTTACCACACCCTAACCCTGTGACTTGTTCACGGTCATGTTTCATTAGAATTAAGTCTTATGGAGTTGAGGAGTTGTTTAGACTAAACTTAGAGTCCATTAATCCTATCATACTAGTCTACGTCCATAAGGCCCATCAAGCCCATCATGCATATCACATCAAGAGTTAGAGTACTTACCTGGGTGGATCGGGTGCCGGTAGACTCGAAGGCCATATCCCAACCAAACTTTTCTCAAACTCTTTTTTTTATAAATCACTACTGGACCCATTTCATAGCCCGAGTTTTGAACTGGACTCTGATACCAAAAATGTAACACCCCAAACCCGGCCCATGCATCAAGATCGGATCTGGTATGCTACGGGTTGAATCTTGAAAACTTTACTCTAAAGGGTTTTGGAGAAACTTAGTTTATTATAGTCGAATAATCAATTAAATGTGAAATTTTGAAAATAACTTTAAACATTTGCGTGGGTCATGTTTGAAAAGCCCATTTTTCGTTTTACTTTATAATTAAGACTTTGGAAAAATATAAGTTTATTATAACTTAGCAAAAAGAAATAATATAAAACCCTAAGTGATGGAGGCCTTATTACAAAAAAAATATATCCCAAAATTAAACTTAAAAGATAACTAAAAATAGTCTAGGAAGCTAAAAGACTTGATGGCCCCTCGAGTCCACCTCGGCTCCCACGTCCACGAACTACTGCTCATCTGAAAAGTGGGAAAAACAAAAGGGGTGAGTCACAAAGACTCAGTGTGCAAATCCCGAAATCACATAAAAGCCTTGGGCCCACAAACACATTATGGGCCTTGGCCCATACACAAAGGCAATAGAATAATTCATGCAATATGGCCCATCCCAAAACCTAAGAGTCCATCCTCTACACGCCGACCCTTACCAACCATCACACCTCAGGGATTTCTTCAATCAACCCACCAACCTCTACACGCCAATTTGACAGTATGTTGTCAAATCATATTATTCAGGAATCAGGATATCAGGATAACGTGGCATAGCCACCGATCACTATTGTGACCTAAAAACATGCTCTTCCCCTTCATCAAATCAAACCCATATCCCATGCATACACACATGCCATATCAAAAGCACTAGACCATTTACTGGATAACAGGATAACACATACATCGATACACATAGGGATAATACTATATTTACATACCTGGCATTCCTAGCCCAACACCTACGGCTTATTCGATTGTCACACAGCCTTTTCCGGCTTTTCAGCCTATAGTAGATATTATACAGAAGACTTAAGTGATAAATATCTACACACCTGATTATCGACAAGATGATATTATCAAAGTTGGCACTATCGAAAATCACCATTGCTAATAGCCTAAGATTCTATTCTAAAGCTGGTCCACAACCCGGTGGCTAATCACGAACAGCAGACACCACACGTTTCTTGAACTTTGGGGCTGAGACTACAGATCCAACCCCTTCCTTTGATTTACAGACATTCGAGTCCATGAATGATCTTGGTCAGAAGGTACTATAACGATGGCTTAACGAAACGATTGGTTAAGGGCGCGAATTACAAAAAGAAATCGATTGATAACTCTTAAGGAGAATTGAAATCCTTACCTTGAAATCCCGAAATCAAAGACTAATGATTTCTGGCTTTTAGATCTACTTGATCTACTTCACTTCTCGAATGTCGCCAAACACATAAAATACATGAAACCATTAAACCATTAGCTTTTCGGCTTTGTCTTCAAAAATCAAAAGAGGGGTCTTAAAGACGACAAGAGTCGACACTTACCTTACTAGAGAAAATTCGGCTACTCCTAGGGGATTCCAGCTTTTGAGAAGATCAAGAAGAGAAGATAATAATAAGAATTCTAAGTAGTTTGGCTTTTAATTAAAAAAATTGGCAAAAAGAATAGGGACTATTCAGCTAGAGAGTTTAGTGTTTCGGCTTTTGAAAGAAAAGATGCTGAGAAGATTGGGAGATCTCGGCTTTTGAATAAATCAAAAGAAAAGAAATTGGAGAGGAAGATTGAGAATTTCTGTACAAGGAATAAGAAAAGAGTAGGGTTAAAATGCCAAAATTGATGAGCTACCACCCCTATTTATAGGCAATTTCAGCACCTACTTATCAAAACCCGAAAGTGCCCTTCCTAACAGCTAAAAATTAAACAAAGAATAGAGGAGAATTTGGCACGCCTAAGCTATAAAGAAACCAATTCCCTTACTCCTCTTAGAGTCAAAATTTCGGCCACCATCTAGCCCTGTAGATAACTCCTTGATTTTCTCCTTATCATCATCTGACAACTCATCCACAGTGCCATGGATGACACAACCTCTTCACTCCTTTATCAGCACATTATCTACCTTATTATCACATTACAAAATTCCTAAATTTAAGCATCATTGTCGAATTCCACTACTGCTCTTGTAAATATTAAAATAATTAAAATAAGAGGTATCAGGCGACTCAAACCTTTGACCTTCAAATGACGCCAACTCCCTTCCCTTGTTGTGGCCCCATTTTGCCATTGGGCCACAAGCCCATTTGCATTTTAAAAACACAGCTAATATCTGTTATGCCTTAACTTAACAAGCTTTCCACTAAAGTGTTCAAACAAGAAATTTTAACTATAGCCTCGGCCCAAACCTAAGCCCAATTTGAACCCCTAACACTTAATTTAACACATTAAACATCCCCATACCAAACACATAGGCCCAATAATTTAGGATGTTATAGTGTTCAAAGTTAGGACTATTACAGTCGGCGATTATTCTAAGGAGAAAGTGTGATAGAGTACTATAGATTTTGAATTTGGATTGACATGATGTCCCAAGGAGAGGGATGTCATCCGAATTGTGGTGAGTTATGCGACAAAGATTTGAATGATCATTTTGGCATGTGCAAAGTTCATAATTGTCAGATTACTGAGTATCTGTGCTTTGGAGAAAGAGTAATCTAGGTTTCAAAGTTGTGCTTTGACCTTGTGTACTATAGTTTAATGGTTGTTGGCGAGAAAAATTTGATGATAATCAATTTTTTATTTTGAAGAGTTGGTGGAAACGTTTTGGGGATGCTGAAACAACTTCTCCTGGTAAGATTTTCAGGGGCAAAAATCTCTAAGGGGGAAAATGGTAATGGCCCAATTTAGGGGCTAGTCAGAAGAGTGATCTCGGGATCACTAATCTGATGTTAGAGAAATTTATCCCATGTTATTTTACATTTTATAAAATGTTTATAAAGAGGCATGAGAATTTTGGTGTTTTAATTTTAGCGATTTCATGCTTAATCGCGAAAAAGGACTAAATCGCATAAAGTGCAAAAGTTCTATTATACAAGGTATAGGTACCTAATAGCCATAGAATGTTAAAGTATAGGTGTTTAAAGTGCAATTATGCCAATAATAAAGGGGTTGGCCAGCCATGTGGACAAGGGAGACAAGAGCATTTACTTTTGGTCAAAAGTTGGTGATATTAGTTGAATAAAAGAATATAATAAGATGATATAAGCAAAAAGGTTATCATCTTTTTATTTTTTCTCTTCTCCCACTGAAAATACAAGCTAGAATGGGGGTTCTTGAAGTTTAAACATTCATCCAAGCAATCCTCTTGCAAGTAAGTGATTTTGATAGTTTTAGTTGATAATTTTTGTACTTTTGGAGTCCCCAAAGCTTAATTAGCTAATGAGAGGGATAATTTGTAATATGGTTGAGAATCTAGGGACTTGCCATGAGAGAGTTGAAGTTGGTTGCTGAGCTATTATGGAAGAAAATGAATGTTAGAATGATGAGAAACACCTTTTATGAAGGGTGTTGTCATGAAAACACCTAATTGGGACTAATATGCAAAATGTTGTAGTTTGTTCATTAATGCATGAAATAGTTGGAATTTTGGATAGTTGTAAGAGGATTAAATGTTCAGATAGGCTTGTTTAGTAAGAAAATGGGATAAAAAGTGATTTACGAGCCTAGGGGCAAAATCATAATTTTGCCAAAGTATGAGCGCAAAATAGTCATTTTTTCCTAAGTGTAAATTATGATGTATTATGATTTATAAGTGATTATATGAGTAAATTATATTGTTCTAGATCAAAGAAAATGATATTCGGGCCTAGAACGGGAGAAAAGAGACATATGGACAAATAGGTCCATTTCTACCCTTTCTGATATCGAGGTAAGTTCGTGTGCAAATGTTGCAATTAATGCGAGTTGTTTAATATTCCAATGCTGTATGAAATGTATATTTACTTTATGAACATATTAAATATGTTTTGACGAGATGTCAAGAGAATTGAATATAAGAATAATGGGAAATGCAAATAGCATGATATGATGATAGTTAAGGTCCCATATAAGACCATATTGGAATATGGCCTCGGTGTGTGATATTGAATAAGACCATGCCAAGGAAATGGCATCTATATGATAATTAGTGTAAGACCCCATCGGGGGCGTGATGTCGATGTGATGTTATGTGTATGCCACTCAAGAGTGTTGTCTAACAATTTGAGTGATTCAACAGATATGTTGAATCTGAGAAAGTGTGTGGTTGTACCACGAAAGGTACAGGTATGTGTTAGAACTAAATTGAGGTAAACTTGGTATATGATGAACCCATAGTATGTCATGTGTAAATGATGCATCCAAATTGCATATGTTGTATCTATAAATGCATTGTGTGAAAACAAATGATTATTGTAGTAATCTAAGTAAGAATGATAGTGTGTGAGAATGTTCCCGGATGAACATTTGAAATAGGAAAATGCATGTGGATAAATATCCGTGAATATATAATAACTGTGGGCTATGTGCGATACCACCTTATTAATTGTTAGCGATGGGCTGTGTGCGATACCATCAACAATATTATTAATGGTGGGCTGTGTGCATTACCACCATATCCTTTGTTACCGATGGGCTGTGTCCGATACCATCGAGTTTAGTGACTAATAATGGGCTATATGCGATATCACCCTATTAGAGATTAATGGTGGGCTATGTGTGATACCACCCTATTAGAAATTGATGGTGGGCTATGTGCGATGCCACCCTATTAGAGATTGATGGTGGGCTAAGTGTGAAACCATCGAGTGACTGGTAGTATGATGAGTCATTGAGAAGTTACGATATGCTGCATCATGTGGCTATATGGTGTTAAGTGCAGGAATGTAAGTTAGTGAATGCAACCTTTAAGCTCGAGATATGTTTAGAACGTGGTAAGAGACGAAATGAGTAAGCATTAGGAATGATTGAATTAGTAACCATGAGTTTACGAGAAAAAATCATTATAATACCTTGAGATGGTGTATAAACAATGAGTGTCAATAATTGATTAGTATTTGCATATGAACTTACTAAGCATTATTGCTTACTCCTTTTCTTTTCCCATCTCTTATAGGTTTGCTTAACTAGCTCATGTTGGAGATCACCGGAGTTGTTTTCATACTATTGAGCAGACACTTGGTGTGAGGTTCAAGTCCTTATGAGTTATGGCATGTGTAGGGATAGTATTTAAAGTTGATTAAGTCATAGTTGATATAGCCAAATGTGTTTGCCTAAGAGAGTTTATGGTTCGATTGTGTATAGCCATATGATGGCTTAAGTTGTTTGTAATTATACCTGAAATAGTTTTCCCTCTTGTATGGGATAAAGACTTTATTTTATAGTTTAAATGTGATAATTCAAGAGTTATGTTTGATAAAATGGAAGTTTATGTAACGGTGTATGAATGTTTGCAAGTGAGGGTGGCTTAAGGGCTTGGTAGATAACCTGCTAATTGTCCTCATGGGTAGACACACGGGCATGTGTCTAGACCGTGTGGGAGACACGGCTAGCACATGGGCGTGTACCTAGGCCGTGTGAAGTCTGCACCTTGCACTTGAAATTTAAATCACCACATGGCTGAAGCACACAGGCGTGTGTATAGGCCGTGTGGATAAGTCAGAATACCAAGGTTTGGCACACAGGCTAGGGCCACGGGCATGCCAAGGCTGTGTGAAATTAGTCCGTGTCGACCACGGGTAGAAGACACGGGCATGTCTTAGGGGCACACAGGCGTGTCCCTAGTTCAACACGGGTGTGTGGCCCCTATTTTGATAAAAAGTTTTTCAAGTTCATAAAAGTTCCCAGTTAAATCCCGAAAACTCTTAGAGATAGGTTTAGGGCCACGTAAGCTGAGAATGGGCAAGAAATGGGTTTTGAATGAAATTTTATATCCGTGAGTACACACTCAAGTAAGGTTAAATATGGTAATGCCTCGGATCCGATCCTATTGTCGAACACGGGTAAGGGGTGTTACACCTAGAACTCACTTGGAAGTCATCGTCGATTCCATCTTTTAAGCCTTTTTCCTTTGCTACACGAACCTCCTTAATCAATACAACAAGACAACTATATTAGAATCTAACTGAGACTATTCACTATCACAAAAACCATAGTACCTTAGCATAATAAGGCCATCTAAATGATTATCTACCACTTTTCCCCAAAACAAAACAGAAACAATAATTTACTGGAATCATTAACTACCTTCTTTTTCTTAAATCTGTTAATGCAAAAAGATTAGAAAACTTACCAATATGCAAGATTTCCAATTTCTAAGACTTAATCCTTAGTATCTCATTTTCATGCACGAACATTCTTTAATCTTTCTCTCTTCCATTGCAAACCAGAGAAAAGAAAAACTAGAAAAAAATAAAAGAATCGTCCCCAGAGAAGAATGTTTCTCCTTATATATATAGTCCTTCCAACCCTTAACACCAAAACCAATAGCCACTTGGAGATACCTTAATCATCATGCCTCCCACTAACTAATACTTAGTTTATAATCAACCAACCCATGGTTGAAACCCAACCATTCCTCAACCAGCCTTCCACTTGCTCTTAATTGCAGAAAGGACTCTCAAATTAATGATCCTTTCAATTTAGTACACCAAACTCCTTTGAAACCTAGGACCTAATAAATCCGGGAATGATAGTAACTCAAACTATGTTATTGATGTACCTATGAATTAGGTTCATATAGATAATAACTAATAATTAGTTGGTTCGTTGAGCACTATAGAATATGTCATTTCAATGGTGTAAATAGCACTAAAATTGCGAAAAAGTGAAGATGAGTAAGACTCTTAATCAAATCCTAATCCTTGATAGGTGGTGTATTAATTTGCATTATACACTTGATGGATTGATCTATATGTGTGTGAAGTGAAACCACTTTTGTGAAATTTGGGACAAAATCTCTAAAGCACTTATGAAAATACATGTACATGCATAACCTATTAGCGTACAACTATATCGAACACCAATATTGTGGGTATAATGTGACTAATGAGAAATTTAATTTACAAGATGAATCCTAGTTCATAGAATGTTACAATTCACCAATTATTTTGTAAATTATATCTCATTATTTCTAGCTCTGGTTCATTGTTTAATAGAAACTAGAGTAAATGCATTATATCAAAAGAAGAAAATACTTGCAAAAAAAATTCCTTATTTCTTTAGAAATATGTGGGGTATTGTTAGAAATAAAGAATATTTCAAAAAGATCTATCCCACATCACTTAGCCAAGTTCTTAAACTTTTGCTTGCAAGCTATAAAAATTAATGGACTTGTAAGAAATAATTGAAATGATGAGCTTGTTTGTACGAAAATTGGGCTCAAAAGCCTAATGTAGTGCAAACCAATGGATTCCTTCCCTCCGTGTGGTTATATTGTGAAGCGCATTCCTTTTATTTTTTGGATTTTAATTTTTTTGGAGTTTTTTAAAATAAATTAAACTTAGGCTATGCTTTACAAAATGAAAAATTAACTATTGGAAAAATAAGTATTGAAAAATTAAGAGTTGAGTTTAAGTTATAAAATTTTTTTAATGTATAGGTGACTTGATAACGAATAATATAATTGCCGAAACCATTTTTTTTTTTTTGAAAAACAAGGTCGACTTTATTTAGAAAACAAAAATTGGGAGTCGCCATCGATCCTTTTTATTTAGGTGTGATCAGGTCACCTCATAATTTGATCATTTTAATAAAAGTTTAAATGTACTAAAACGATGATTTTTGGTCTACAAAATTCAGAAAAAATGGGTTCGGGAGTCGGTTACGCATGAGGAAGGATTAGCACCCTCGTAACGCCCAAAATTGGTACCTAGTTGATTAATTAATGTCTTAATGTCGAAAATCAAAAATTTGAAGAGATTTAAAAAAAGTGATCATTTGTTAAAACATTGCTTAATTGAAAATTTTTTGAGGAGAGGGCATATTTCACGTTAACCGAGAATAAAGAATAACGTCTCGTAAGTTAGGATACAATATCTTAAATCCCGAAACGAGAACAAACGCAAAAAACTTCATTTATTTTACAAGATATTCGATTATCTCTATTTTAAAAGGAAATCATATTCCGTAAGTTAGAACACGATCGTTTCTTAATTCCTAAGAACATCAAAAATTTATGCCTTAAAAATGTTCGTTTATTTAAATTTATCGAGAGAATCGAAACCCCATAAGTTAGGGAATGATTTCTTTAATTTCCAAATACAGAACATTGCATTTATTCAAAATTTTCTTTTCTACAAACCTGAGTAAAAAATGTAATGCTTAACACGATATATGTTTAGTTTATTCAAGTATGGCTAAATGTGAAAATCTCATATTTAAAGGACAATTATGCGACATAAATGTAACAGCCCGATTTAGGGCCTAGTAGGGATAGTGGTACGAGGCCACGAACCCGAGGTGAAATTATGAGTTTTCCAGGTTTATGCCATGTTTGCATGCTAGTATGAAAGTTTTGTAAAGCAATTTTATTAAGTTGAGGTCAATTGGTCCAAAAAGGACTAAATTGCAAAAGTTGCAATATATGAGTTTCTAGAAGCTTTTTGCATGAAATAGATTTAGAATAATAATTATGAGCCCTTAAATAGAAATTTTCCCAAAATTTAGTTTTTGGACAAAATTGGCCTTAAGAGACTATTATGGAAATTTTTAAGAGGAAGGGCAATTTGGTCATTTAGCCTAATTAGTGATTAAAATAGGATAAAGATGAGAAAAATTCACTCATCTTCTTCCTTGTTGCTGCCGAAAATTTGGAGACACCATAGCTAGGGTTGTTCATTTTTTTTCAAGCTCATAGTAAGTTCATCTTAGCCCCGTTTTTAATATTTTTCGTATTTTTGAAGTTCTCGTATTATGAATTAACTAACTTTAGCTATAAAATGAGCTAAGATGCATGTTCAAAAATCTACCCTTGAATGACATACTTGTTAAATGATGTTTTATGGAAGTTTAAGAGAGTTTGATGTTAGATAAACATCTTTTCCTTAATGAATTTCATGAAAAAAGGTAGTAGGGACCATTTTGTAACAGTTATAAAATTGGTCATACTACTAGAAATAGTGAGAATTAATGATTGTTATAGAAGAGAAAATGATTCAGTTGAGCATGAAGTTTAAGAAAGTTGCATGAAAATCATTTTACAAGAATTGGGGCAAAAGTGCAAATATTAGAAAGTATAAGGGCAAAATAGTAATTTTACCAAAGTATAAGTTATGAGTTAATTTAGTCAATATGGTTATTAAATGATCTATTTATGATTATAGATCAAGAAAAATGAAGCCCGGATCGAAACCGAGGCAAGAACAAAGTCGAGGACTAAATTGCACATCTACATACATTTTGTATATTGAGGTAAGGTTCTATGATTTCTAAGCTTTATGATTATTATCATTAAATTGCTTAACATAATGTACAATAATTTTATGAAATGATCATGTTATGTTCAAGCAAGTTATCATGTAAGTCCAATGCAAGCTTGGCATTGATCAAGTTAGCAAGCAAATTATCATGTAAGTCCAAGGCAAGATATCATGTAAGTCCAAGGCAAGCTTGGGCGATCAAGATATCATGTAAGTCCAAGGAAAGCTTGGCATTGATCAAGTTAGCAAGCAAGTTATCATGTAAGTCCAAGGACTCAAGCTTGGCATTGAGTATGTTACCAAGAGCAAGTCTTCATATAAGTCCATGTCAAGACATGGCCTTGAAACCAAGATAAGATAACCCATGTAAGACCATGTCTAGGATATGGCTTTAGCATCATATTATGTGGGAAGAGATTTAGTATCCTCGGTTATTCACAGAAATTCATCGGGCAAATGAGTAAGCTAAAAGAAGATAGCAAGAAAGCTAAGAAAGTAAAGTTAGTATCAAGATGAAGTTAGATGAAGTTGAGTATTATTCATGTTGTGAATGAGAAAGTAGATATCAGCATTATTGTTATTATAGTATACTAATCAATGTGATCAAGTGATACAGGTATCATGGTTTCCTTAAAAGTATGATAATAGTAAGTGTCATGAGACATGTAAGAATCTATATGAGTAAGTAAGCTTTAGCTGAAATTCATGATACCATTGTTTATGTGAAATGGTTTATATTAAGCAATGATGATGCTAAGAGTTGTTACATGCAAACTTACTAAGCTATATGCTTACGTTATGATTCTTTCTTTCTATGCAGTCCCACCAAGCTAACTCATGGATTATTAAAGTCAGAGCTCGCAACACGCTATCAACTCTTATTTTGGTATAGCCAAGTTACTTTACTAAGTACGGCATGTATAGGAAACATTCATTTTGTGGACATGTTTTAAGAAGGGCCTTTGTAAAGGCTATCAAGTTTATTATTCTTTTGTATATGGCTAAGTGATTGGCCAAATTTGACTATGCATGTATGTTTATTGAGATCAATGAAGCATGTAGTATTATTCATAAAATTGGGTTGTTATTGCATCATTGAATTGTGTATGGATATGATCTTCATTTCATGGTGGTTAACGGTTTGGTAAATAGCCTGTAAGTGCCCACACGGTTGGACACACAAGCGTGTGTCAAGACCGTGTTAACCCTGCACCTTAGTATTATTAATCAGAATAGGCCACGGACAAATCCCACGGCTGTGTGTGTGCCATGTAAGACACACAGTTTGGACATGGGCGTGTTCCCAGACCATGTTGATTTAGTCAGTATATCAAGGATTAGCACACGGTCTAAGCCCACGGGCGTGTCATGGCGTGTGAAATTAGTCAGTAACCTCTCACGGTTGGTAGACACGGGCGTGTCTAAGCTGTGTGGAAATAGTCAGTAGCCTTACACGGTTTGAGGGCATAGGTGTGCTTAAGGGTACACGGGCGTGTTCCAAGTCACACGAGTATGTGAACTTTGCTTCAAAAGTGAGTTATTTGATTTTAATTTGAAAGTTTTTTGATATGAGTTAAAGACCTCATAGGCCCTTGTTATATGTGTTGACTAAGAAAGTGAAGTTTTTAAGTTGGAATGAAATTTTATAGCCCGTAAGTACATGTTTCAGTGAGTTCAAGCATAGTAATGTCTCGTATCTAGACCGAGTATAGGTCTTGGTTGTGGGGTGTTACATTTAGTGGTATCAGAGCTACAGTTTAGTCGGTTCTAGGACTAACGTAGCATGAGCATGAGTCTAGCTATACATGCCATACGTAAGAATGTTTTTATAATGATAGTGTGATGACTCTTGACGACTTAAATTATGTATATACATATAGTAAATGGATCCCAAAAGAGCTGAGGCGAATGATGTAGAAAGTAACGCACCAGCTCCCGCAGAAGGGACGATGCCATATGAGAATGAGAATAGACCCACTACGGTGAGTCAAGAAAGAGGAGGAGAAGAGGCTAGAGAAGCCTTCCTCCATATGATGGATGCCTGGTACACGGAGTTCGTTCGAGCGAACCGAATGCACAACCCTCCACCCGCCTGCTTCACAACCTACTCCAAGAGCCCTCAAGTAGTAGAGGTGGTAGCGGAGGTAAACCTCCAATTGATAGGATCAGGAAGCATGGGGCAGAAGAATTCGAGCTAGAAAAGATGATGATCTAGAAAGAGTTAACTTCTGGTTAGAAAATACCACGAGTATTTAACAAATCCCCTGCACTCTAATGAATGCATGAAGTGTGTAGTCTCTCTTAAGAGATTACGCTACCAATGGTGGAACACCCTTGTGTCGGTGGTACCAAGGGAGAGGATCTCATGGGAATTCTTCCAAGAAGAATTTAAGAAAAAGTATATCAGCCAGAGGTTTGTAGACCAGAAGAGGAAAGAATTTCTACAGCTGAAGCAAGGCAAGATGTCAGTAACTGATTATGAGCGAGAGTTCATACGACTCAGCAAGTACGCTCGCGAATGTGTGTCCACTGAGGCCATTATGAGTAAAAGGTTTGAAGATGGTTTAAACGAGGACATTAAGCTGGTTGTTGCTGTCCTCGAATTAAAAGAATTCGTTGTGCTAGTGAAAAGGACTTGCAAAGTCGAAGAACTAGTAAATGAGAAGAAGAAATTTGAAATGGAGTCTCGCGATTCTAGAAAGAGACAGTGGAACAAGTCGTTCCAATCGTCATCCAAGAAGTCAAGAGATTTTTCTACTCGAATAGCTACTTCCAATCGGATTTTCAAGAAAAGACAAGAGTAAGCGATATTTGAGAAATAAAGCACGACGACTTGATTGCAAGTGTTAGAATTTTAGACTCGACAGACTGAATGTCCACAATGTGGCGAGCGCCATTTGGGAGGCTAGAGCACATGAAAATACATGTTTTAGATGTGGTTCCCAAGACCATTTCATAAAGGATTGTCCAGAGATGACTAAAGAAGAGAGAAATTAGAACCCGAGATCCGGGAGTATGGTCAGAGGGAGACCGCAAAGGAACCCGGGAAGTAGGCAAGTGGAAGAGGTAACCCCAGAGAGCAGGCCACGAGACCCGAGGGTAGAGCACCTGTAAGGACTTACGTCATTTGCACTCGCGAAGAGGCATCCTCCCCTGATGTTATTACGGGTACCTTTTCTCTTTACAATACCAAAGTTATTGCTTTAATAGACCCCGAATCCACACACTCTTACATTTGCATGAAATTAGTACCCGTTTGGGTGTGCCTATAGATACCACAGAATTTGTGATTAAGGTGTCTAATCCTTTAGGCAAGAGTATGTTAGTTGATAAAGTTTGTAAAGATTGTCCATTAATGATTAGAGGTCATTGCTTTAAAGCAAATCTTATGTTGTTAACATTTGATGAATTCGACCTCATTCTTAGTATGGACTAGTTGACTACTCATAATGTAATTATAAATTGTGGAAAGAAATATATTGGGATGAGATGTGAGAATGGGGATACTCTTCATGTAGAATCAGATGAGCAAGGTAGATCGTCGGTAATAATTTCTCATATGATGGCGCAGAGATATCTAAGAAAAGGGTATGAGGCATTTTGGCCTTTGTATTGAATGATAAAGAGACGAGTTAAAGATTGAATCGAGATCGATAGTATGTGAGTATGTGGATGTTTTTCCTGAGGAATTACCAGGATTACCACCAGTTAGAAAAGTTGAGTTTGGCATTGAGCTAGCTCCCGGTACTGTACCAATATCCATTACTCCTTATAGAATGGCTCCAATAGAGTTGAAAGAGTTGAAGTTACAGTTGCAAGAGTTGACAGACAAAGGCTTTGCAAGATCAAGTTGTTCACCATGGGGCGCTCCAGTTTTGTTTATGAAAAAGAAAGATGGCACTATGAGATTATGCATTGATTACCGTCGCTTAATAAGTGACAGTAAAGAACAAGTATCCATTGTCTAGGATCGATGATTTGTTTGATCAATTGAGAGGAGCGACTGTATTCTCCAAAATAGACTTGAGATCAGGGTACTACCAATTGAGAGTGAAAGATTCAAATGTATCCAAGACTGCCTTTCGAACAAGATATGGGCATTATGAATTTTTAGTCATGCCCTTTGGGTTGACCAATGCTCCTGTGGTATTCATGGACTTAATGAACCATATTTTTAGACCATACCTTGACAAGTTTGTAGTCGTTTTTATTGACGACATACTGATTTATTCCCAAGACGAGAATGAACATGCTGATCATCTACAGATAGTTTTACAGACTCTTCGAGAAAATCAGCTGTATGCCAAAGTTAGTAAAAGTGAGTTTTGGCTCAAGGAAGTGGGATTCCTGGGACATATTGTCTCGAGAGATGGAGTTCGAGTATATCCAAATAAGATCTCAGCTATAATAGACTGGAAACCACCGAAGAACATCACTGAGATTAGAAGTTTTGTGGGCCTAGCCGGCTACTATAGACGATTTGTCAAGGGGTTTTCTATGATTGCAACCCCGATGACTAAATTGTTACAGAAGAATGTGAAGTTTGAATGGTCGGAAAAATGCCAACAAAGTTTTGAGAAGTTGAAAGCAATGTTGACAGAAGCTCCAATTTTAGTACAACCCGAGGCAGAGAAAGAATTCATAATTTATAGCGATGCATCCTTAAATGGATTGGGTTGTGTACTCATGCAAGAAGGCAAAGTGATTGCTTATGCCTCAAGACAGTTATAACCTCATGAGAAGAATTATCCGACGCATGACCTAGAATTGGCCGCCATAGTCTTCGCATTGAAGATCTGGAGACACCATTTATACGGTGAACGATGTCGAATTTTCACCGATCACAAAAGTTTGAAGTACTTGATGACGCAGAAAGAGTTGAACTTAAGACAAAAAAGATGGTTAGAGTTGATAAAAGACTATGAGTTGTTCATCGACTACCATCCAGGAAAGGCGAATGTAGTCGCCAATGCTTTGAGCAGGAAGTCTCTGTTTATTTTAAGAGCATTGAATTCAAGGATATCCTTATCCGACAATGGCTCCATTTTAGCTGAGTTAAGAGCTAGACCAATGTTCCTTCAAGAGATCTTGGAGGCTTAGAAAGAAGATAGTGAATTGCAAGTTAAGAGACCTCAGTGCGAGTCAGGTGCTGAATCCGACTTTCGGATTAATTCTGATGGATATTTAATATTTAGAGATAGAGTTTGTGTGCCAAGAAAAGAGGAGCTTATACAGAGAATTTTGTATAAAGCACATAACGAGTGTTTATCTGTACATCCGGGTAGCACCAAGATGTATAATGAGCTAAAGCAACAGTATTGGTGCCGAAAAATGAAGAAAGACATTTCAGAATTTGTTTCCAAGTGCATGATTTGTTAGCAAGTAAAAGCTGAGTACTAAGTACCTTCGGGTTTGCTTCAGCCCATCTTGGTCCTCGAGTGGAAATGGGACCATATCACCATGGATTTTGTGACGAGTTTACCGTTGTCTCTGAACAAGAAAGATGATGTTTGGGTAGTGGTTGATAGACTTACGAAGTCAACCCACTTTATACCTATACAAGTGGATTACTACTAGACAAGTTGGCAAACTTGTATGTTTCAGAAATAGTAAGACTTTACGAAGCTCCTTTATCGATCATATAGTATATAGATCCGAGATTCACATCCAAATTCTGGAAGAAGCTGCAAGAAGCTTTGGGTACAAAATTGAGTTTTAGCACAGCTTTTCACCTTTAGACAGACGGTCAGTCAAAAAGGTTAATTCAAGTACTCGAGGATATGCTCAGATGTTGTGTTTTGGAATTCCAAGGCAGTTGGGAAAAGTTTCTCCCATTGTTAGAATTTGCCTATAATAATAACTTTCAGTCGAGCTTAAGGATGACGCCTTATGAGGCCCTATATGGACGTAAGTGCAGAACTCCCTTGTTTTGGACTGAACTCAA
This sequence comes from Gossypium rotundifolium, assembly GCA_025506655.1. Taxonomy (NCBI): domain Eukaryota; kingdom Viridiplantae; phylum Streptophyta; class Magnoliopsida; order Malvales; family Malvaceae; genus Gossypium; species Gossypium rotundifolium. The sequence goes on along the minus strand of CP106724.1, from coordinate 167,995,830 downwards.
AGAGAACCAAATTCACGGGGTTGATTTGGTTAAAGAAGCTGAAGAGAAAGTGAAAGTAATTCGAGAATGTTTAAAAGCTGCCTTAGACAGACAGAAATCCTATTCGGATTTAAAGAGAAAAGAGATTGAGTACCAAGTTGGGGATAAAGTCTTTTTGAAAGTATCACCATGGAGAAAAGCTCTCAGATTTGGCCGTAAAGGCAAGTTAAGTCCACATTTCATTGGCCCTTACGAGGTTACGGAGAGAATTGGGCCGGTAGCATACCGTTTGGTTTTGCCATCAAAATTAGAGAAGATACATGATGTGTTTCACGTGTCAATGTCACGACGCTATAGATCAGACCCTTCGCATGTAATTACCCCTTCGGAAATAGAGATTCATCCCGACATGACTTATGGTGAAGAACCAGTCAAGATTTTGGCTCGAGAAGTTAAACAACTAAGAAATAAGAGTATTGCCTTAGTAAAGGTATTGTGGCAAAGGCACAGAATCAAAGAAGCTACATGGGAATCGAAGAGAGTATGAGAAATCAAGTATCAAACGTTTTTCTTTGGTAAGATTTTCGAGACGAAAATCCCAAGGGGAGAATTAGAATGATCGATTTAGGGCCTAGTCCGGATAGTGGTGCGAGGCCACGAACCCGAGGTGAAATTATGAGTTTTCCAGGTTTATGCCATGTTTGCATGCTAGTATGAAAGTTTTGTAAAGCAATTTTATTAAGTTGAGGTCAATTGGTCCAAAAAGGACTAAATTGCAAAAGTTGCAATATATGAGTTTCTAGAAGCTTTTTGCATGAAATAGCTTTAGAATAATAATTATGAGCCCTTAAATAGAAATTTTCCCAAAATTTAGTTTTTGGACAAAATTGGCCTTAAGAGACTATTATGGAAATTTTTAAGAGGAAGGGCATTTTGGTCATTTAGCCTAATTAGTGATTAAAATAGGATAAAGATGAGAAAATTCACTCATCTTCTTCCTTATTCTTGTCGAAAATTTGGAGACACCATAGCTAGGGTTCTTCATTTTTTCAAGCTCATAGTAAGTTCATCTTAGCCTGCTTTTAATATTCTTCGTATTTTGAAGTTCCGTATTATGAATTACCTAATTTTAGCTATAAAATGAGCTAAGATGCATGTTCAAAAATCTACCCTTGAATGACATGCTTGTTAAATGATGTTTTATGGAAGTTTAAGAGAGTTTGATGTTAGATAAACATCTTTTCCTTAATGAATTTCATGAAAAATGGTAGTAGGGACCATTTTGTAATAGTTATAAAATTGGTCATACCTACTAGAAATAGTGAGAATTGATGATTGTTATAGAAGAGAAAATGATTCAGTTGAGCATGAAGTTTAAGAAAGTTGCATGAAAATCATTTTACGAGAATTGGGGTAAAAGTGCAAATATTAGAAAGTATAGGGGCAAAATAATAATTTTGCCAAAGTATGAGTTATGAGTCAATTTAGTCAATATGGTTATTAAATGATCTATTTATGATTATAGATCAAGAAAAACGAATCCCGGATCGAAACCGAGGCGAGAACAAAGTCGAGGACTAAATTGCACATCTACATACATTTTGTATATTGAGGTAAGTTTCTATGATTTCTAAGCTTTATGATTATTATCATTAAATTGCTTAACATAATGTACAATAATTGTATGAAATGATCATGTTATGTTCAAGCAAGTTATCATGTAAGTCCAAGGCAAGCTTGGCATTGATCAAGTTATCATGTAAGTCCATGGCAAGCTTGGCATTGATCAAGTTATCATGTAAGTTCAAGGCAAGCTTGGCATTGATCAAGTTAGCAAACAAGTTATCATGTAATTCCAAGGCAAGCTTGGCATTGATCAAGATATCATGTAAGTCCAAGGTAAGCTTGGCATTGATCAAGTTAGCAAGCAAGTTATCATGTAAGTCCAAGGCAAGCTTGGCACTGATCAAGATATCATGTAAGTCCAAGGCAAGCTTGGAATTGATCAAGTTAGCAAGCAAGTTATCATGTAAGTCCAAGGACTCAAGCTTGGCATTGAGTATGTTACCAAGAGCAAGTCTTCATGTAAGTCCATGTCAAGACATGACCTTGAAACCAATATGAGATAGATGTCTGGGACCAATTTGATCCAGAAGAAGATCCTAAAGTGCCCCCACTATCTTTTCTCTGCCAACATGTAATCATTGTTTCTCAAATCAAGCACAGGCTTTTAGCCTAATTAAATGGTCACTCAACGTCATTTGTTTTCTTACTGTGAGCCCTCTCAGTTCCTCTTGAAAATGCTCCTAAATAGTTGAATCCCAGTTTTTATATTAATGTCTCTCAGCTTCTGGTTTGATATCAGTGGCAACCATTAGGATCCAACATTATTAGTAGGGTCCAAGAACGTACTAGAGTGGATTATTTAACTTAAAAAATAAGCTGGAGAAGAATTGTTCCTAAGCAAACCATCTCAAAATACGCAATCCTTGATCCAACATAGTCAGGTCAGTTTCACACCAACTTGGGTTTCTCTCAATCCTCCCAAAATTGATTTATGATAGGGATGAGTAAAACTCGATTCAACTCAAAAAATAAAAAATTTGAATTTCGAGTTAAACGAATTAAGTTAGTCGAGTTATTCAAGTCAACTTAAATTTTTTTTAAATTTCGAGTTCGAATCGAGTTGAGTTTTTGAACTCGAATAACTTGAATAATTCGAATATCAAACTATAATATTTTACATTTTTACCCCAAATTTCCAAACATTTTTACTTTTCCCTCAAAACTTTTACTACTTCCCACTTTCCCCCAAAACTTTTACTCCCCTCTCATCTCAACCCTCAATCTAACTAAAATCCATTTCTCACCAGAATTTTACTCTCCCATTTATTTTTTCTCAAAATTTTACTCTTAAAATCCCTCAAAACTTTTTATTTTCTCCCAAAATTTTTACTTTCTCCCACTTTTTCCCTAAAACTTTTACTCCTTTCCCATCTCACCTCCCATCTACCCCAAACCCATCCCCCCTCCAATTTTTTTTTAATATTTTCCCTTCAAAATTTTACTCCCCCTATTTACTTTCCCTCAAACTTTTATTCTCCAAAACTTTTTATTTTCTCCCTAAACTTTTACTTCTCACCCTTTACTCTCAAATAAAAAATCAAAATTATCCCCCAAAAAAATCACTAAACATAAATAGTAATAATTTTATTTATATCTACTATTTATATTATTAAATTAAATTTCACATTTTATATAATTTATATTATTGAATTGTTTAATCATATTGAATATTTATATTAAAAATTAAATTATTAATTATGCCATAAAATATTCGTGTTAAAATTTTATATTGATATCAATTTCACATTTTATCTTTAAAATAGCTTTTATTAAAAAATCACATTTTATATTTAATATATTTTTAATTCCAAAATATATATTGACAAGAATCTGAAGATAATTAAAACAATTAAACAAGCAAAGAAGCTACCCTGTATATAAAAGATTAATAAATAAATTATTTGGTGATAAAAGTTAATAAAAAATTTGGTTAAGGTGAACAAATTTTATTACGATGGGTGACAATGGTTACAAGGATCTAAATTTATTTTTTAAAATTTAACTCGAACAAATATATTCGATTTGATTCGATTCGAATTCCATCTAACTCGATTCGATTCAAAAATTTTTAAATCAAATTAGAATGATAAAATATGATTCGTCAATTGATTAATTCAAAATTTTTTTATTCGATTCGATCCAACGCTCACCCCTAATTTTTGATATAATATTTGTGAAAGTCAATAATGACAAGCTGTAAACAACTTTGAATCATAGTCAATCACCCAAAGTTTTCAACTTCAAAATTTTGGAACACCAAAGAAGACCAAAGTCTGCTTCAGTCTTCCAAGTGAGAAGCATTTCTGAATTTCAGTATGAACAGTCAATATACTTCAGGGAGGCGTGATGAAACGGTCCACGTGAATGAGTTGCAACAGGGGTGAAACCGGAGAAAAGTCTAAATTTCTAGTGTGCACTCATCAAATACCATGCATTAATTCAACAGTTGTTGACTTTTTTTTCTTCACTTGCAAACACTTGAAAAGAAAATACCTTTCCGAATTGCAGCAGATAAGTTCCCGAGAAAGAGAGGCGAATCACAAATGGATACTCTTTTTAAGTACCAAAATTTTCTTATACAAAACTATTTTGAAACATGCACTCATTATTGGGTGATTTTAAGAAAATGTGAAAAGTACAAAAGTAAATTTGAAGAGCACTAAACACTATCTTTAAGAAGATTTCACTTAAAGCATATCTCGTAAGATTCAACAAGTTCTTGTTTTATAAGAATATGAGTAAGAACAGAGAAAATACTCAAGAAACAAGAGCAAGGAAAGCTAACATGGTACATTTCAGAAGGCTGAAGTGCATGGTTTTTATAAAAATTGAAAATCGCTCTAAACCAAGGTAGTTATACGGTTTATGAAATGCAAATTTAAAAATTGAGGTTATTCGAAATCAAATCGAATTCTATTTTTATTTAATTTATAATTAATTTTAATTTTTATTATATAGAAATAAAGATTTTACATTTAAAATAGTGAAAATAATTTAAAGTTCTTGGTTTTAGAAATATTTATGAAAAATATTTTCAAATAATATTCAAAAGCCATAAAATAAAGCTAAATTTGTCAAAATAAGTCAAAATATAAAAGAAAAATTAATAAGAAAAAACCAAAAAGCGAATCGAAATATGATGGACAGTTGAAAAATCTAAAAAGACATGACCAAACTGAACTGTTATCACCTTTAGTATTTATAGCTTTCTAAGTAACATTTACATGGAGAAAATCAAGGAAAATTAGCTAAAATGACTAAGGCGTTGTTTGATAAAGTGTTGAAAAAAATTTAACTAAAATTAATATTTTCAATAACTTAATTTTTAAACATGTATGATGACTCACAATAAAACTACTGGATAGGAATTTTTTTTCAAAATAAAAGGTATGGAAAGTGATAAGTAGATAGGAACCTTCTTATCACTTAATAGATAATAAATTAAATTATTTTATTTTATTTCATTTAAAATTATTGTAATAGGTCAATTTTAGCCTGGTCCAGTTTATAAAATAAAATTCAAATAAACATAAATTAACAGTCCTTTTATAACTTAAACCCAATCAACATCAGCCTAAATACACTACCCAATTAAACAACCCAATTATAGCCCAACGAAAAAACCCCTAGAGCCCAAATAGCCCAAAACTAAATTAATTTTCAGCAAAAAGAAAAAGAAAAAAACCCTAGCACCCGCATGCCACCATTGCCAAGCCTGCTGCCACCTCGCGCCTCCATGTCACCACCGTACGGCCTCCATACCTGCGAAAGAAAGACAAATACGCAAACAACAAAAAAGAAAGAGAGCAAAATATTGTATTATTATTATTATTTTCCACTATAAAGCCAGGAAAATCAATGCAACATTTTCCCTACACATGAAAATCAAATACAAAGCAGAGAACTTTGAAACAGATTCAAACATCAAAGGTGTTCTTTGATCTTTTATTCCTTTTATTTGTTTTTTTTATTTCTTTTTCCTTTTTTGTTCTTAGAAAAAAACGCGAAAAAAAATAAAGAAAAACCTTACCTTTTCTCGCATTTGAAATTGCTTAGAAGTAGAGGTTAAATCGTTTAGATAAAAACGACCTTTTTTTGGGGCTTAGAGGGTCGAAAGGCCAAAAATGGCCCTTTCTTATTTTTTCGGCCACCATGAAAGGCGACGCCGACGCCGTGACCAGGCATCACTGTGGTCTGCAACTGGAGTTTGGCCGGAGTGGGGAGAGGGTGAGAGACTTAAGAGAGCTCTCCACAAGTTTTTTTTTTTTTTTTTAGAATGGTGTAAAATGGTTTTTTTTTAAACTTTTTTTTGGCTTTTATACACATTTAAAACGACGCCGTTTAGGCCATGACCCGAGATCCGACCCGGGTAAGCCTAGGATCCACGTGTTTTAAGGGAATAAATCCACATGTATTAAAATTAAAAGTGCAATTAGCCCTTCCGCTTTTTTATTATTTTATAATTTAGTCTCTTTTAATTTTAATTTTTGCCCACTAATTTATTTCGGTTTTCGATTTCGTCCCCCTTGCAACGACGTGTTTTGGATGGGAGGAATAATTTTCCTTTTGGTCCTTCCTTGTTATTCACGAATGCAAATTAGTCCTTTTCTTTTTTATTTGTTTTCAGATTCACCCCAAACTTATGTTTTAAGTTTAATTCAGCCTTTTTTGGTTATTTTGGCTATTTTATTAAATTAATTAATTTCAATATTTTTAATTAATTATCACTATTATTATTATTATTATTATTATTATTATTATTATTATTATTACTACAACAACTACTATTATTATTATATTATTAAATTGATATATTTAATATCGAATATTTATTTTATTTATTTTAATAGATTTTACTTATTTCTTTTTTTATTTTATTATTATCACTTTCATTAGGATTATTTTATTCATTATTTATTATTTTATATCTTTCTATATGTTTTCAAATGTTAAATTATTTATTTTATTATTTTTGTTATTATTATTAACATATTGTTATTATTTTTATTATTTTTACCTAAACTCTATATTAGTTTTATTAATTAATTATTTTATATTATTTTACTTATAAAATACTTAAATCTAATATCATATATTTGTTTCATTTACTCACTTATTTATTTATCTCCTTAATTGTTTATTTATTATTTTGTTTATATATATATATATATATATATATATATATTCTTCTTCTTGAATTTTAAATAGGCTCGTATTTTCGGTTTATTGTGTTTTTATTTTTATTATTATCATTATGATTTGTTTTGTTGTTAATATTATTATATTATTAATTGTTATTATTATCATCACTAATATCATTTTTCATTAGTAATGTTGTTATATCATGCATATTTGTTATTTATTATTATTATCATGATCCTTATGCCTTATTAGTTTGTTAAATTTATTGTAACACCCCTTTTAAGACCAAATCTTTGGGTGCGGATACGAGACATTACTATGTTTGAACTCCTTTGAAACATGTACTTACGGGCTATAAAATTTCGTTCCAACTTAAAAACTTCACTTTCTTAGTCAACACATATAACAAGGGCCTCTGAGGCCTTTAACTCATGTCGAAAACTTTGAATTAAAATCAAATAACTCATTTTTGAAGCGGGGTTCTGCCTGCTGTACCCTTAAGCACGCCTATGCCCTCAAGCGATTGTAGGCTCTCGACTATTTCCACGGCTTAGACACACGTGTCTACCAACCGTGGGAGGTTCTTGACTAATTTCACAAGGCCATGACATGCCCGTGGGCTTAGACCGTGTGCTAATCCTTGATATACTGACTAAATCAACATGGTCTAGGAACACGTCCATGTCCAAACCGTGTGTCTTACACGGCACACACGGCCGTGGGATTTGCCCGTGGCCTATTCTGATTAATAATACTAAGGTGCAGGGTTAACAAGGTCTTGACACACGCCCGTGTGTCCAACCGTGTGGGCACTTACAGGCTATTTACCAAGCCGTTAGCCACCCTGAAATGAAGATCATATCCATACACAATTCAACAATGCAATAACAACCCAATTTTATGAATAATACTACATGCTTCATTGATCTCAATAAACATACATGCTTAGTCAAATTTGGCCAATCACTTAGCCATATACAAAAGAATAATAAACTTGATAGCCTTTACAAAGGCCCTTCTCAAAACATGTCCACAAAATGAATGTTTCCTATACATGCAATACTTAGTAAAGTAACTTGGCTATACCAAAATAAGAGTTGATAGTGTGTTGCGAGCTCCGACTTTAATGATCCACGAGTTAGCTTGGCGAGACTACATAGAAAGAAAGAATCATAACGTAAGCATATAGCTTAGTAAGTTTGCATGTAACAACTCTTAGCATCATCATTGCTTAATATAAACCATTTCACATAAACAATGGTATCATGAATTTCAGCTAAAGCTTACTTACTCATATAGATTCTTACATGTCTCATGACACTTACTATTATCATACTTGTAAGGTAACCATAATACCTATATCACTTGATCACATTGATCAGTATACTATATTAACAATAATCCTGATATCTACTTTCTCATTCACAACATGAATAATACTCAACTTCATCTAACTTCATCTTGATACTAACTTTACTTTCTTAGCTTTCTTGCTATCTTCTTTTAGCTTACTCATTTGCCCAATGAATTTCTGTAAATAACCGAGGATACTAAATCTCTTCCCACATAATATGATGCCAAAGCCATATCCTAGACATGGTCTTACATGGGTTAACTCATGTGCACATGGACTTTGGTAGTTTGTGGCCCTTTGCCACTCCATGACTCTTCAGTTTGTCAGATTAACCATGTATTTGTATAATTTTAATTATTCGTATTTCGACATGTATATGTTGCATGAGTTTTTATTTATATAATATTAGGGTAGAAGATAGAGTAACAAGATTTAAATTCATATTAAATAATTGTTTGACAAAAATTTTAATTATCGTTCCATTCAAGTTATGACATGTTCTATGCTTCTTTAAATATATGCACACTAATAATTATATTCCTTGAAATATGAGTATCATATATTTTAGTTGCATTTATATTTCTTTTATACAAAGTTGTATTTATATTTAATAAAAATATGTTTAAAGATAATATACAATAAACAATAAAATGTATGGTTTAAAATTAATTAATAATAAAACATGCAATATGAATAATATTAAAATGGAGAAAATAAATTAAATTATAAGTAAAACAAAATTTAAACATGTAAATACATCGATTAAGAATACTAAATGTACTACAATTATTTATCATGATATTTTTATCAATCTTGAGTTGATGTCGAGCTAATTAGTGACACCAACGATCAATCAATAACATTATCAATATATATATACACAATTGATAGAAGTTTTTAAGTGTATAACAAAATTAAAATATATAAAATATTTTAAGATAAAAGTTTGGTTAAGTGATAAAATTAAAGTTTTCTCGATGCAAATCTCAAGGTTTCAAATCTCACGTTATGTGAATTAATTGTTGGTTTTAAAAAAAATAAAAGACTAAAATATCCTAGAAAAATATAACTTATTTCAAATATGGAAGGATATTTTTGTAATTTCTCTAACCGATTTGGTACCCAATTGACTCGTGACACCAACTCAGTTGGGAATTTAAATAATGTTGGAAAATATGGACATCACATATATAATAAGGGTAATTACATTTTATTATTTACTATCATTATAGGTTAGCCCAAATTAAAAATAATCTAATTTGGTTAGAATTTTATTGGGCTTTAATTATTAAATAAAGTATGTGTCAAATATGTGTAGATACTCTAGTAATTGAGTTCTAATCAAATTCTAATTAATGATCGCTAAATAGAATTTGATTAGAACTAATATGCCAAGTTTATAAATAATAGGGTTATGGTCCCCAAATTATACACAAGATATTTTTTCTAATATCCCATCATTAGGAAAGAGAGAGAGCAGATATTATCTAAATTTCTTATGTGCTAATTTGGAAGATCAAATCCCCAAAATCCAGTAAAACTTCAAGGAATTCATGGATACAATACGCTTTCGTATCTAGTTTTATTCTTGATTTATTCTTGATGATTTGACATGATAGATCCTGGTTTATTAAGTTTTATTTCATATTTATTTTACAAATCTAACAAGTGATATTAAAGTTTTGTCATGTTGAATCATTGAGAATGAATTGATTCTTTATTATTTTGGATTGATTCGTTTTCTTTTTTCATTTTATGGATTTGATATTTTAATTATATATTATGTTGAATCTTTGAGATTCTGATAAATTTTGGGTTTTGATTCTTTAAATAAAGTTTTAGGGTTTCATAAATATAATCTAGTTTAATATTTGCATATGCTATTCGAAAGATGATGGTTTATTTATTTATTTGATAAAAATTGATTTGTGAGATTTCTTTATCTTCTTTTCACACAATTATTTTATAAATTTTAGTTAAGTCATTATTAAATTAAAGTTAAAGACTTACAACTTTTGCAATTGAAGAATTCCAATTGGATTATATAATTGGTTTTGAAAGTTAATTCACTTGATAATCGAATAAATGAATGTTGGTAAGATGTTTTTTTTTTTCGCACTATTTGTTTTAAATTTTCATTTGTGGTTGAATACATATGGAATTATCATATTTTATCTTTATTCATGATGAATTATATTCACCATTGAATTCAATTCATATATCTGAATGATTACTTTTGGTTTCTGTTATAATTATTTTATATTAGTTTTAGTCCTCATGGAACCCGACTAAAATTAAAATATTTGAGATTTTTTAAAAAAATATGGTGGCTATGAATTTTCATAAGTAGATGCATATAAAGACTTATGTAATTTAAGATTCTTTTTATATTTAGTGGTTATGGATTTTTTAAGTATTTGAGCGTATAAAGAAGTTTTATGATAATGTCTTTAGTCATGAATATAAATTTGAGTTTACATTAAATATGCAAGGCAAGCTAGGATTATTTTTGTATTATTATAATTGTGTATATATATTATGTGTGTATATATATTATATGCATATCAATGATTTTGAAGATTAATGTATGATTATAGTTTGTGTGAATAGGTGTTTATAACCATTATTCAATAAGATATCTTTTATAGTTTTATTGGTGAAATTAAGTTTTGATGGATAGCAATGAAGTTATTAACCTTTTTTTTTTTTTTTTATTTGTTTATGGGTATATATTCAATTTTATGGGTGCTTTGGTGCAAATTCATGTAAACTATATACATATTTAAATATTTTGGTTTTAAGTTTGGTTCTATAATATTAGGTTTGGCATCTTATGAGTCCAAATATTTGGTTAAATTATGATGATATGGTTTATTGTATGCATTGTGGGATATGCCAACTATTATGATTTTATTTTTTGAGATTTATTAGCTTGAAAATATTTTTCAAGTATACAAGTGAATATCTATTTAATCATAAATATAACTTTGGATTTACATGGTAAATTCAAGGTAAGTTTTCTATTTGATTATGAATATATGTATATGCGTGGATTTCTTTGTTATTTTTATCCATGCCAAAATTATGAATACATGTGCTTGTTAATTATTTGGTTTTGAATCAAGTATATTATTTACATTTGGTTTTGATGTATATGGTTTTGGAACAAAAGGAAATAGTCAAAAATTAAGGTTTTCGGTTTTATTGCATTATTAAGACAATCTTATTTTGGATTATTTGAGTCTATAAAGCAATAAAAAATAGTTTTGACATTTGACTATTGGTAAAATTTTAAATTTGAATATTGGTATGTTTATATATATTTTAAAATATCTTAATTGAAGCAATAAGTCACCAAAGTGATTTTTTGTATAAATTTTTTTGTTTTAAAATATAAAAATTTGTGTGCATGTAACTTAAGTTATGTTGATATTAATCGGCCTAAATGAAGGTTAATAATATTACATGTGCAGCTATGGTGATAAACATGTAACAATTATTCGATTTTACATGTGAGTAATAAATCAGCCCAAAGGAAGATTTATTATTCGACATGTTCTTATTGTCAATGTTTGATTACTACACCAGGATATCACTTACAAGTTAATATTTTGTCCAAAGATGAAATATTAATAGAGTGTCCGATATCTTAAGATGAGGTTTACCTTTATTCAAATTATTTTAAATTTTAAGTCTTATGTGAAGTTGTTTATGGTTTATGATTTATTCAACTATTATCATATTTGGCAACATCACCGCATGTTGTTTTGGAATAACTATATATACATATATATATATATATATATATATATATATATATACTAGTATCTTTTAATTTGATTGAAAGATGAAATTAAAAGAAATATTTGAAACAAATAAATTCAAATTTTGGCTTTGGGTTTTAATTAAGGATGTCTAATATTTTAAATAGATTAGTTGAAATAAAATGCAGCCAAAGTGACCTCTTTTGTGTAGATTAGTTTATTTGAAATATCAAGATGATTATATGTTTTTGTGATTCATGCGTTTATTAATTGACCCAAAGGTAAGTTAATATTTGACATAATTTTAACGACATCTGTGTTGATAAATGTGTGACAATTATAAGGTATTTTATGTGAGCAATAAGTTAGTCCAAAGATTAATTAATTGTTTGACATAATTTATTGTCAATGTTTGATTGCTACAACAAGAGTACCGCTTACTGTTAATATTACTGTCCAAAGACTTGATATTAATGTTGTGTTTGGTATCTTGAGATGAGATTAGCCATTATCTTGAATTTATTGTTTACTTATGAATATTGATGTGAACTTATTTTTATTTATTTTTGTTCTATATCTAGCTAATTCATCTTCTATTGCCACAATATCTGCTAATATAAATTCTATACCCATGCTTAATGGGACTACTTTCAATGAATGGAAATTACTTTTAGTGTTTGGTTGTATGAATATAGACATTGCACTAAGGGAAGAACAACTCGCACCTCTCATTGCGAAAAATACCCCTTATGTTAAAAGGGATTTTAAGAGGTGGGATCGTTCAAATTGCATGAGTCTAATTATTATGAAGCACAACATTCAAAAGTTTTTAGGGGCACAGAATCTGAAAAGATTACTCAGGCCAAGGTTTTCTTGACGAAATTGAGAAACGTTTTGCTAAAAATGATAAGGTTGAAATGACATCACTTCTGACTTCTTTGATGTCTATAAAGTTAAGGGTTAAGGAAATTCTGAACGATCTGAGGGCTATGAGTTTTATGATCCCACAATTAGGAATATTTTTGAGATGAGAATTGAAACATTCTTTTAGGATGTTGAGTTTGGAGGGAGATATAAGGTTAGAGACATTACTTTTAATGAGGAATTGAATTCTAACCCATTTCCTACTATCACTTTTGATGATGTTTAGGTTTTCATATCTATTATTGATTAAGAAGTGAATCTAGAACCTCAATAAGATAATGTTGAACAACTCCTTATTCAAGATGAGGTAATTGTTCTAAAAGAACAAACTCAACAACCTCAAGAATGAATTCCATTAAAAAGGTCCACTAGAGAAAGGGTTATAATGGCTTTAGTGGAATATTTTGACCTTAAGCTGCATCAGATGAATATTAAGTTAATAGTTTCTCAATGGTAACATTGATCATACATTTGTATGGTGCAATTAGAAAGTTTGTGTCTAATGATGCAAAGTTAATGATTTGTAAAGAACTTCATCTATGGGCTTAAGCAAACTTCTCATCAATAATATTTCAAATTTTACCAAATGATTATCTCATTCGGTTTAGAGATGAATTTTATTTATAATCGTATATACCATAAGTTTAGTGGGAGTAAGGTTCTATATTTGGTTTTATATGTTAATGACATATTGCTTGTCAATAATAAGTATAGCCTCAATCAATGTCCTAAGAATGATTTTGATATTACAAAAATGCATTAGATTTTTTACATTTAGCAGTGAAAAGTCTAATGTACATTCAGGTTTGTATACATTGGAATATTGTGTACCATATTGGGATGTTAGATAGATATTTTAAGCAACCTTGGTTTGGACCATTGGATAGCATCCAAGAGGGTTATAAAGTATTTTCAGAGAACAAAAGATTACATGCCCACATATCGGAGGTCTAATCAGTTAGAGATCATCAGGTATATGGACTGCGATTTTGATGAAATATGGATACAATATTTTGTCACTAAGGTGCAAATTGTGAAAACAAATTGTAGTCTTTTATTCCAATAGCAACAGGAGCACTTCAAAGTTAAAACACATAGACTTTAAGTTCCTGGTTGTTAAAGTAAAAGTTCTGATGGTTAGGTGCCTATAAAGCATATTAGGACAAACTCCATGATTGCGGATCCACTTACTAAGGAACCACACCTAAGGTTTTATAAGAGCACACTGCTCATATGGGTGTAATTTCATTTAAAGAATATTTAGTTTTAGTGGAGTTTGTATTTTTAAATGCAACATTTACAGTTATTTCAGTTTAAAGATATTAAGTTTATTTTCTGCAGAAATAAAGTTTATTTGGTTTATTCATACTCTAATTTTGGTAAGGTTTGATCTCACTAAGGAGGACCAGTTGGAAATAGACATATTTAGATCATATTGCATGTAATTTCCATGCTACACATCCATACTTGATCTATGTCATTTGGTTGTGTTAATAAACGTGATCATGGATGGATTTAGTTACGATATATGTAACAAAAGTTGCATTAGTTTTATGTTAACATAATTAATGGACGAGATTGTTCAAAATACCTTTTGAATATGATAGTAAAATTTTGAGCTCATAAGGTTATATAATGACATGTAATTATAGAATAAATAGTATATATATGTGGTTCAAGTGGGAGATTGTTGGAAAATATGGACATCACATATATAATAAGGGTAATTACATGTTATTATTTACTACCAAGATAGGTTAGCCCAAATTAAAAGTGATCTAATTTGTTTAGAATTTTATTGGGCTTTAATTATTAAATAAAGTATGGGTCAAATATGTGTAGATACTCTAGTAATTGAGTTCTAATCAAATTCTAATTAATGATGGGCTAAATAGAATTTGATTAGAACTAATATGCCAAGGTTATAAATATTAGGGTTATGGTCCACAAATTATACACAATATATTTTTTTTAATATCCTATCATTAGGGAAGAAAGAGAGCAGATATTCTCTAAATTTCTTCAGTGCTAATTTGGAAGATCAAATTCTCAAAATCTGGTAAAATTTCAATGAATTCATAGATACAGGTACGCTTTCGTATCTAGTTTTATTCTTGATGATTTGACATGATAGATCTTGGTTTATTAAATTTTATTTCAGATTTATTTTACAAATCAACAAATAATACTAAAGATTTTATCACACACATATGTTTATTAAAACTACATTTCAAAATGCAAGAATATGTTTAAAATAATATACAATAAATAATAAAATTATGGATTGACATTAATTAATAATACATACAATATGTACAAAACTAAAATAAAAAATTAAATTAATTTATGAATAAAATAAAATTTAAACATGTTAACATATTAAATTAAAAATATTAAAATACAATACCATTATTTATCGTAATATTATCATCGAAATAATTTAATCCTACATACTATCGACATGATTGATGGACACTAAAGGAAAACAATACGACGTTAAAAACGCGGCAAGACATGAAAAGTCTATTACTTTCGGAAAAATCTTTCATGACTGTTTATAATTCAAAAAAAAAAAAAAATTTACATTCTTTCGCCATTGATTTTTAGGTAGCAATATTTATCTAATTTAATAAATAGAGTATTTGATGATTTTTATATTTGTAACTCTAAAAATATCGGGTTGATCATTATACCATTAAAAATCTTTTAATTTTTTGTTCGACTCGATTTTCATATTTTTATTGTATCTCATCACAAAATTTTGAAAATTATATTTTAATTTTTACAAAATTAATTAAATATATTATAAAACATTATACATGAAAATTACAATGAAATATATAAAATATCATTTATAAAATTAAAAATATGAAATTATAATTGAAAATAGTTATAAAATTAAAATAAGGGTATTTTGTAAATATATAGTTTATGTACGTTAGATTAAAAAGTAAAATAAAATATTTTATTTATTTCTACTGTTAAAATTAATCATTGTACATCGTAAGCGAGGTGCACATGGCACACCACATGTAATTATCTAATTATTCTATCGGTAATGTCGGTTTTAATAGTAAAAATAAATAAATTTTTATTAGAAATGACTAATTTGCTCTTTAATCTAATATATAGGGACTAATTTGTTTATTTTTTAATAAATGGTACAAAATGTAATCTAACTCCTAATACATAGATCTCTATGATACTTTTACATCCTAAACTAGATTTATACAGATACAAACAAAATCTAGAATTCAAAAATTTTTATTCGTAACTAGAGGTGGATGGAGACAAAATTTTTGAAAATTCATTTTAAACCCTTAAATTTTTTAGTTGACCCCCCCCCCCCCAAAAAAAAAAAAATTGGAATTTCTCATTAAATTTTTCAAAATTTTAGTTAGATCTCTCTAAAACTTTTGTCAATTCTTATCAAGCTTTTAAAAATTTTGAAAGTTTCCTATTAAATTTTTTTTAAACATTCTCAATAAATCTATTTTTCTTTAGAAAATTTATTTAGGCCCTTCAAATCTTAACACTAAGATCTATGAGTGTCCATAACTCCTTCCCTTCCTTTAAAGTAAAGGAAATACATGCTTAAACATACTTGAACCTAACTAGAATTTACGTTCTTCTCATTATTATAATAACAATGATATTAACTAAATTAATACTCAATTGATTTTCTACTCTTAATTTTTTATTTTCTTTTTTGCCAATGTCAGCATCTGGTTATTGAAGGGTGTAGATCCATATCCATTACATTATGGGCTTTGCAGGCAGCAAAGAGCGGTCCCCAAATTTCCAGCTGCTAGCTGCTTAATGATTTCGGCAACACCACCATACTCCCTCGACCAACATTCTGGCTGATCCCTTTGAAGAACAAACCCGCCCTAAATGACTTTTCTACTTTTTTTTCTCTCTTTCAATTTACTAAACCCAACAAACTCAAGTCCCCATCAAACAATAACCAAAGTCAAATCCCCTTCATTGCCTTTTGTCCTCCAAAGAAAATAATATTGTTTTGTTTTGTTTTACTTGGAAAGCACATGAATTGCACAAATGATTGTGGAATGGACAAGCCTACATAGACTTTCTTTCTTTTCCTTTTCTAGATATAGTAAAATATTTTATATATATTCGATCAAATGTCAAAATCTTGATAGCATATAAATCATTGCCTTTCTGGATAGCATATAAATCTTCCAAGTTCCAAGCTAATTTCTGTATTGATCTGTTGCAACCTTGACTTGCATGCCTAGTTGAGAAAAGTACTTGTAGCATGATCTTTGATTCGTGCTTGGTCCTGCAAGAGAAAAGACAAAAAACAGAAAGAAGCAAATTAATTATTGTCCTTCTTTTGGAGGGCGGTTTTTGTTGACAATTTGAGATGTCGATGAGAGGTTGAGGGATGGGCATTTGCAAATTAATCAAAAGAGATGTGTCAATTCGTAGTATTTAAATTGTCACTGAAAATAAAAAATTAAAAAGATGGCAACGATATTCACCATCCAATAATGCAAGCTATGAAACAAAAAGGAAAAGAAACCATTGAGTGGACCTAAGAGAGAAAATCACCAAACTTTGATGTCATTCTCACACTGAACACCGTCCATACAATAAGAAAGATTAGAGAAATTCAAGCTCTCCATAGCCTGGTCGGTTTCATTCAGACATGATTTATCTATATATACACATATATTATTAAAGATCAATATGAAATTATTGACTCTCTCTTGTCCTTTGGACATTAAAATTGTATTTACTTAAGGATCAAAGCTCCAAAATCGGTATTCCAACACCGAAACCAAAACCGAAAGAAAATATGAAAATATAATAATTTATTATTTAACAAAATCATGCGACTAAATAATGTTGATGCACTTTTTCAAGGAGTGCCTAGACCAGTGTTGACGGGTAGGAGCAATGGCTACATAGAAAAATTGACATGTTTGGATTGGTAAATTTTGGCAATAAATATGTTTAAGCTATGATTTCTTTAATTGATTGAGATAGTTGTCAGTTCATCCTTGATATCCAAACTACACTTAAAAAGGGATCTTGGAGATTTGTTTGGATTTGATTGAAGCAATCATCATCCCTTCAACTTATGGATCAGATCGACTCATGACCACTAAAGGAAATATATCTAGTTGATTGAAAACTTATCTTATGGTATATATATTATATGTGATATTTATCTTACTTAATTTGAGGGATAATTTATTGTAACATTTTAGTATGTTTTCAAGTCTCATCCACTTAGATATGGTGACAACTTGTATAGGTATGTACTTATTGAGAGAACTTTATTTTGTTCAGTGAGTAACGTATTTTTGAGTGCATTATTCTATAATAATCAAGTGTATGACTTGGTTAGATTTCTAAATTTTCAAGGGAAAAACTTAGAGGGGAGACGTTTAGATCTTATGTGCAAAAGTGTGAAGTATAAACTAGTAAGTGTTAGAGCTACTTGGGAACAACATGGTATAGAAGAAGCTACCTGGGAACTGGAGGATACCATGAGGAAGCAGTACCCAAACTTCTTTAGTGGTAAGATTTTCGAGGGTGAAAATTCTTTAAGGGGGAGAGTTGTAATAGCCCATTTTCAGTGAAATCGGAATAGTGGTTTCGGAACCACAAATCCGAGTCAGAAAGAAAAATTATTTTAATATTATTGCATGGTCTACATTATGATAGGAAAAAACGTACGAAAATTTCGATAAGAAAATTTTACTGATTTTATGATTAATTATAGAAAGACCATATTGCATAAAATGCAAAAGTTGAATTCTAGTAGCCTATGGAATTCAAAAGTTGAGGTCATTATATGGTAATTAGACCATTAAGAAAAGTTAGCAGATATTTTTGGTAAATCATCCATGGAAAATTAGAAAAGATAAGGACTAAATTGGAAAATAGGAAAATTAATGGATGATAATTAAATTAAATAGAAATATCATATTATTATTATTATTATTATTATTATTATTATTATTATTATTATTATTATTATTATATTATCTTCTTCCCAAAAATACATGGAAACCCTAGGAAAGAGAAAGCAAAGCTTTCTTGGCTTAATTAGGTAAGTAATCTTGTCATTTTTTTGTAATTTTTATATTTTTGAGTTCGTAATAGCTTAATCTATTTATTTTGGGGATTAATTTGTAAAGATATCTAAGTATTAAAAAATTCCATGGATGTAAATGCTGAAATTTTGAAATTTATGGTAGAAAATGAAAATTTGTTAATAGATAAACAACTTTTACAAAGAGAATTTTGATGAAATTATGATTTTGGGACCAAAGTGAAACATGGTAAAACCCATGGAAAAATTTTGATTTTTGTGAAATTCATGGGCTGTTATTGTAACATGTAAAATTCGGTTAGACTTGGAATAAGGATTAAATTGCATGAATTTCATTTTTCGGGCCTAGGGATGAAACCATCATTTATGGAAAGTATAGGGGCAAAATGGTAATTTTTTGAATTGAATTAAATTGAGTATGAAATGGATTAAATTGATGTTAAATTCATTTATATAGATCCAAAAAACTCAAACACGAAGTTAGATCAAGAAAAAGAAAAAGTGTCGGATTAGTAGATTTCTGTATATGAACAAGTGACGAGGCAAGTTCGTGTAACTTAATTATGTATATTAATATGTTTGAATTGAATGTTGTATTTGTGTGAATTGTATAAATTCTTAATGCATGACATTAATCGCATGCTCGTTATTGCTCGATAAATGATAAGTCCCGTTTGAATAATGAAATGCGATGGATACAATATTTTCACGTATTGATTATAGTCTTGCATATGTTGTGGATATTATAGCTCGGATGAGCATCCTGTTGAAAGCCTTCTCGAGCATTCCTGTTATATGGTTCTTGCAAGCATCCTGATCGGTAGTGATCTTGCATGTGTTGTGCACTATTGCAGCTCTTTGTGAGCGTCCTATTACACGATTTGATCGATTGTGATCCAGCATATATTGTGGACACAAACACCCGATCAATTGTGATCCAGCATATGTTTATCAGACTTCGAAGCCCGAGATCTTCGTTTCCATCTGTAACAAGTATTGGAAGTGTTGGGAACCCCAACCCTAGATGTAGGCATTGTAATAAATTTCATTTTGGAGAATGTCATATGAGAAGCGGAGCCTATTATAGATGTGGTTCTCTTGACCATTATCTCAAAGATTGTTCAAAAAGGATTAAAAATATATTGATCATACTTCAAAGCCAAGTAACCCCGTCTCAAGAGGTAGACCACCCCGACACCCTGGCAATGTTAGTGGTAGCTGAAGTGCTATAATAGATTCAACAATCAAATCTAAAGTGCGAGCAGCAGCAAGAACATATGCTATTCGTGCAAGAGAGGATGCCTCTGCACTAGACATCATTACTGATACATTTTCTCTTCTTGATACTGATATTACTGCTTTGACTGATCCTGGTTCAACACATTCATACATATGCATGAATTTAGTGTCTATTAAAAATTTACCTATTGAGTTCACTGAATTTGTGGTTAAAGTTTCAAACCCCCTAGGCGAGTATGTTATGGTGGATAAAGTTTGTAAAAACTATTCGTTGATGGTAAAGGGTTATTGTTTCTCGGTTGATTTTATGCTACTGCATTTTGATGACTTTGATGTAATTTAGGGAATGGACTGGTTAACTTCACATGATGCGGTGGTGAATTTGTAACACCCCTTACCCGTATTCGACACCTGAACTGAGTGCGAGGCATTGCCGTACTTAACTTGCTCAATCATGCAACATCGATCCATAAAATTTCATTTCAAATTAAAACTTTTCATTCGAGACCTTAATGTCCTTATTATAGGTCTACGAGACCCTAAACTTACATCCAAAATGATTCGAGACCAAACTAGAAACTTTTGAACACTTAGAAAGTTTGGACACAAAACAGGGTCACACGTCCGTGTGGGCAGGCTGTGTAATCACACACGCCCATGTCCCTAATCTATGAGGATTTTATTTTTCATTTCAAACCTACAAGGGTTTTCACATGGCCTGACACACACCCGTGTCCATAGCCCGTGTCCCTCACACGACTCTAACACGCCCGTGTCTTCACCCGTGTGTGAAAACCTTGACATTCTATTTATGACATCATCATCTCAATAAGGTCACACGGCCAAGGCACACGCCCATGTCCCTAGACCGTGTGTCAAATTAAATTCTAAATTTCAGGTGTAGACTTCACTCGGCCCGGGAACATGCCCGTGTCTTAGGCTATGTCTCCCACACGGTTGAGACACACAGCCGTGTCTTAGCCCGTGTGTTTACTACTAGGTATTTTGACTTGCCAACCTAGCATGCATAGGGACACACGGCCTATCAACACGTCCATGGGCTGACCATGTGTCACACACGGACTAGACACACACCCCATGTGTCTACCCGTGTGGATAATTGTAAGACTACCTACCAAGATAATTGCCACTGTACAAAGCAACCACACTTATACTAATTCAATTCAACATACATCATGACCATAAGGAACTTAGGAACCCAAAATCAAGACATCCGCACAAGCATGCACATCATGAACTTCATCAACATTGAATATATTGGCCAATTTCTAATGGCCATTTAAAAAATGAATTGAATAACATTAATAGCCACACATTAGCTAACAAATATGACATAACACAAAATAACCAAGTTCCTATACATGCCATACTCAAATTAATCAAACTATGCTATACCAAAGATAAGTTGATAGTGTGATTCTGAAATCCAACGTCCCATGATTCCCGAGTTAGCTTGGAGATACTACAAGAAAAAGGGAAATGAGAGAGGTAAGCTTAAAGCTTAGTAAGTTTGCATGAAATAAATAGTAACATAAAAGCTCATAATGTCACCCATCCATTGCATTGAATAAAAACACAAGGTCTCAAGCACATTTCCATAACTTACTCATGCTTACTCTTACCAATTACATGTCATGTCATATATCACAAACATTTCTCGTGAATTACTCACATGTACCTGTATCACTTCATCACATAGCTTTAGCACTAATTTCATCTCTACTATAAGCTGAACTATTTATCCCTATGAATCACTTGGAATACCCGAGGATACACAATCATCATCATACACATAAACACGAAGCCAATGTCATATCCCAGATATGGTCTTACATGGGGTCACATCTCGATGCCGATGCCATATCCCAGATATGGTCTTTTACGAGATCTCATATCAATGTCGATGCCATATCCCAGATATGGTCTTGTACGATTTTCATATTCGATGCCAATGCCATATACCAGATATGGTCTTATACGGGATCTCAATTCGGTGCCGAGGCCATGTCCAGACATGGTCTTATATGGGATTTTACCAACCTCATGTTTTGATGATGGTATCCTCTCACCTCTTAAGGTCCAACCGGTACTTCAAAATCATGAATTTTCATCATTTTCTCATTGATCATCAATACTCATTTTCATAGAAATATTATTCATCTTCACGATTTAAAACATACTAGCATGATGTTGAATTTATTACACACAAACTTACCCCGATACCAAAATAGGCCAATTTGCCTATCTAGTCCGAAACCTTGCCTTTTCCTCGGTCAAGGTTCTCGTTCTTCTTGATCTATAATAGCAAATTAGGTCATTTAATTACTACATTAATTAATACATTTAAATAATTATACTTTGACAAAATTACCATTTTGCCTTTAGACTCACAAAATGACGATTTTACCCCTAGGCTCGTAATTCGATTCTAATCAAACTTCTTCCTTTAACAAGCCTAGATGAACATTTATTACTCTTATAGTGACTTCCAATACTCATTATTTCACACAATTACCTCCTATTTTACAACCTTTACAAAAAGGTCCTTTGAGGTGTTTTCATGGAAACACCTTTCACAAAAGTTGTTTATTTAACAACTAAGACTCATTTTATTTCATAAAATTTTAGAAATAAACACTAATGCTCTCATGGAAAAACCCTAGGTTTTCAACCATTTTGCAAAATAGTCCCCTCATTAGCTAACTCAAGCTACAAGGGTCTCAAAAGTACAAAAATTATCAAAGGATGACCATTAAAACACTTACTTGCAAGGAGAAAAGCTTGGCTGATATTTTTGAGTTCTCAACCCCTATTTTGTTGCTGATTTTTGGTGGAGAAGAAGAGGGGAAAGATGATATCTTTTCCTTTCTTTATTTTATTTTATTTCCTCAATTTAATCCACCTAATCTAACAACTTTGACCAAATTTTGACATTGTTTGTCCTCTATGGCCGACCACCTTATTTCTAAGGGTCTAATTGCACATTAAGGGCCTCCAATTAATATTCTATAGCTTTTAGACACCTTTAGCTTGTAAAATAGAATTTTCGCACTTTATGCGATTTGGTCATTTTTCACAATTAAGCATGTATTCGCTAAAATTAAAGCACCAAAATTTTCATGCACCTATATAATCATGCCATAACTCATAAAATAATATAAAAATAATTTTCTTCAACCTCGAATTAGTGGTTTCGGAACCACTATTCGACTAGCCCCTAAATTAGGCTGTTACAGAATTGTAAACAAAAATACAGTGTGTTGAAATGTCAGAATGGTTAGTTACTTCATGTTGAATCTGATAAAGTAGATGAGTTATCTAATATGATCTCAGCTATATCAGCACAGAAATTTGTCAAAAAGGGTATGATGCTTATCTTGCATATGTGTTGGATACTAAAGTATTTGAACCAAAGATTAAGTTAGTGCTACTTGTTTGTGAATTTCCTGATGTGTTTCCGGAGGATTTACTTGGTTTACCCCCTGTTAGAAATGTAGAATTTTCTATATATCTTGATCCTGGGACAACTTCTGTAACACCCCTTACCCGTAATCCCCGCCGAAATTTGGCACTAGACGTTGCCAAACAATTTACCTGATCGCCACTTAGGCTCAACGTGACTACTCTCCTCGAATCGCTTCAACTACTTCACACTCAACCTATGAGATCTCAATTGTACCTACGAGAACTCTCGGGACCGTATCAGACGTTTTACGGTCCATAAAATTTCTTTCAATCTAAACAAGGAGTACACGCCCGTGCTAGTTGACACACACTCCGTGTGTAGTCACACACGCCCATGTGCTCACACCGTGCCCAAAAACCCCAACATTCTGCCAAAACCCACACGGCTAGGGCACGCCCATGTGAAATGGGGGCACGCCCGTGTACACTTACAACATGCCGTGTCTTTCGCCCGTGGGAAGTTACTGAATAATTTAGCACGGCCTGGACACACCCGTGGCCCTAGACCGTGTGCCACACCTTGATATACTGACTTATTCAACACGGCTTGGGTACACGCTCGTGTATCCAACCGTGTGGGCATTTAGAGGCTACCTTCCAAGCCTTTTTGCCACTCTCATTTGCATACATACATACATACATACATATACATACATACATACATACATACATACATACATACATACATACATACATACATACATACATACATACATACATACAATCATCATCACATAACTCCATATTGTATCAATTTAACTCTTAAATTATAGGCACTTAATCATAAGAGAAATAAAGCCTTCATCCTATACACTAGGGAGAACTACTTCCAATACTATTACAACCACTTAAGCCATCATATATGGCTATACACAACCAAAACTCTAAGTTCTTTTTAGGCCAACACAATTTGGCTACATCAATTAGAACTTAGTCAATTCTAAAAGAATCCCTATACATGCCACGACTCATAAGGACTTGGAGCACCATACCAAGCATTTATTCGATAGTGTGAAAACATCTCCTGCGGCCTCCAACCCGAGCTAGCCAAAATAACCTATAAGAGATGGGAAAAGAAAAAGAGTAAGCAATAATGTTTAGTAAGTTCATCTGCATACAACTGATAAACACTAACATTCATTGAATAGACATGATTTCAAGTTATTATGATGAGCTTTTCTCATGAACTCACGGTTACTTACTCAATCATCCTTAAAGCGTACTCATTCTATCTCTTACCATATTCTTACCATGCCACAAGCCAAATACTCGTTTAAGTAGCATATATTCCGGCACTAATCGTCACAAGATCATATGAAACAACACATCAAGCATTTTCAATAAGCCACTCATATTACTAATTTCCCGGTGGTTACGCACTTAGCCCACTATTGGATCTCTTATAGGGTGGTATCGCACACAACCCACCAATCAATTATACTTAGGGTGATCTCGCACTTAGCTCACCAATCATTTATAAGCGATGGTATCGCACACAGCCCACCGATAATAATATAGGTGATGGTATCGCACACAACCCATCAATTAATAATTAACCAGGTGGTAACGCACATAGCCTACCAATGATTATATGGTTGATGGTATCGCACATAGCCCATCATTTAATAACCCTCAATGAGGTGTATTTGCACACAGCTCACCGTTATTATACATTCACAAATATTTATCCACATACATTTCTCTAATTCAAATGTTCATCCGTGAACATCCTCACTCACTATCATTCTTACTTAGCTTTCTACTATAATTGTTCGCATTCATACAATGTAATAATAATTATAACTTATGCAACTAAGGTGCATCCTTTACATATCACCCACTATAGGTTCATCAAATACTGAATCCACTTCAATTCAGCTCTAACGCATTCCTGCACCTCTCATGTACAATACATCCATTCTCAATTCTCAAGTACTTATTGAGTCACCAAAATCGTTAAGTAACTCCCTTAAGTCTCGTACACATAACATTACATTGACATCATACACGAGTTAACCTATCGATGCCATGTTCCCAACATGGCCCTATTCAAAATCTCTCACCGAGGCCATATTTCAATATGGTCTTACAAGGAACCTTAACTATCATCTTTTCATAATATTTGCATTTCTTACTATTCTTAGATTCCAAATCTCTTAACGACTCATCAACACTTATTTAATACATTCATTGCATAATTGTACATTCCATATGACATTGGAATATTAAATAGCCCGTATGTACTCGCAAGGTTTGCATACGAACTTACCTCGATGACGAAAAGGCCAAAAAGGATTTTTTGCCCATATTTCTCTTTTCTTCCGTCCTAGGTCTGAATCTCATTTTCTTCGATCTAGAACAATGAAATTACTCGTTTAGTCACTTAATGATCATATTACAACTTAACATCCACTCAGGCAAAAATGACCATTTTGCCCCTATACTTTGGCAAAATTATGATTTTGCCCCTAGGCTTGTAAATAAATTTTTATCACATTTTATTGCTAAACAAGCCTATCTGAACATTTAATCCTCTTACAACTATCACAAATTCCAACTATTTCATGCTTAAATGAACAAATTACAACCTTTGCATTTTAGCTAAAATTAGGTGTTTTCATCACAACACCTTTCACAAAAGTTGTTTATCATCATCCTACCATTCATTTTCTTCCATAAAACTCAACAACCATCATAAAATCTATCATGGTAAGTCCCTATACTTCCAACCATGTTGCAATTTATTCCTCCATTAGCAAGATTAAGCTTTGGGGACTCCAAAAGTACAATTTTTATCAAGAAAAGTCATCAAAATCACTTACTTGTGTGGAATAAAGCTTGCTAAAATTTTGAGCTCTCAAACACCCCACCATGGCTGATATTTTCGGTGGAGAAGGGAAGAAAAATAGAAAGATGATAGCTTTTCACCTATTCATCTTATTTTATTCATTTATTCCACCAACTTTGACCAAATTAAAAGTTCTTATCCCCTCTTATCTACATGGCCAGCCTACTCACTTGAAATAAGGCTAAATTGCACAATTTAGGCCTCCAATTAATATCCCATAGCTATTTGGCACCTTTTGCAAAAAAAATTAGAACTTTTGCACTTTATGCGATTTAGTCCTTTTTCACAAATTAGCTAGAAATTGCTAAAATTAAGGCACCAAAATTTTTATGCATCCTTATAAACATGTTATAACACATAATGTAACATGAAAATAATTTTATCTAACCTCGAATTAGTGATTTCAAGATCACTGTTTCGACTAGCCCCTAAATCGGGCTGCTACTACTTCTATATCTATAGCACCTTATCGAATGGCCCCAACAAAGTTAAAAGAGTTAAAAGCATAATTGCAAGAATTGACAGATAGGGGCTTTGCTCAACCTAGTCATTCACCTTGGGGTGCACCAGTTCTGTTTGTAAAAAAGAAAGATGGGTCGTTGAGGCTATGTATTGATAACATGCAGCTCAACAAGGTTACAATCGAGAACAAATATCCATTGCCTCGAATTGATGACATGTTTGATTAGGTGAAAGGTATCATTGTGTTCCCTAAAATAGATATCCATTCTAGATACTATCAGTTACGAGTGAAAGACTCAGATGTACCGAAGATAGCTTTCAGAACTAGGTGTGGACACTATGAGTTCCTTGTGAAGATGTTTGGTTTGACGAATGCACCTGTGGTATTTATGGATTTGATGAATAGAATTTTCAAACCGTACTTAGACAGATTTGTGGTGGTGCTTATTGATGATATTCTAGTATATTCTTGAAATGAAAATGAACATGCTGATCATTTGAGAATTGTGTTGCAAACTCTGCATGAGAAACAATTTTATGCCAAATTCAGTAAATGTGAATTTTGGCTTCGAGAAGTTGGTTTCCTTGGACATATAGTATCTGCTAAAGGCATCAAAGTAGACCCAAATAAAATTTCAGCTATTTTTAATTGGAAACCACCTAAAAATGTGTCTGAAGTCAGAAGTTTTCTAGGACTAGCTATAACAGCCCATTTTTAGTCAAATCAGAATAGTGGTTTTGGGAATACAAATTTAAGGTCAAAATATTTATTTTATTATTATTTTAATGTTTAAAATATGACAGAATAATTGTGTGAAAATTTCGTTAAGAAATTTTATCGTTTGATTGGTCAATTTGATAAAAAGGACTAAATCGCGTAAAATGTAAAAGTGAAGTTCTATTAGCTAAAATTATCTAATAGATAAGGGATCATAAATTAGATGTCCTTATGATGTAATTAGACCATTATTTGTGTGAGTGGACTTTTATGGACATTATATATGTTATTTTAATGGATAATTAACAAGGTTAAAATGGTAATTTAAAAAATAAGTTAAGTAAAATAATTAAAACAAAAAGTTATCATCTTTGTAGTTGCTTTGTCCACTGAAAATAGGAATAAGAAACTCCATTTTTATGCTTTGAAGCATTTGGCCATAGTACCTAGTGCATGTAAGTTAATTTTGACCCGATTTTTAATAATTTCTATGTTTTTGTGATCGTTGCAGCTTAGTCTAGCTACCCCGGGGACTAATTTGCAAAAATATTAAAGATTTTAGATGTTTCCATTGATGAATAAGCATGTGTTTTGAAGTTTCTTGATAGATTATGAATATTTTTTATGAATTATACAAGTTTTGCAAAGTGATTTTTAGTGAAAATGCAAATTAGGGATTAAATTGTGAAATATAGAAACTTAGTGGTTAAAATGTGAAATAAATGAAAAATATAGGCTGTTAAGGGCATATTAGTAGTTCGGCCTGCATGGGTTTATTTTGAATTTCATTAATTTGTGATTTTATGGAATAAGGTCTAAATTGTGAAAAATGTGAAATATTAGGGGCAAATGTGTAAATGTGCTCAAATGTGTGTTTTGGATTAAATTGAATAGAGAGATTATTAAATAATTTAATTTTGAATATATTTAGATCAAGAAAAGCGGAATTTGGATCTAGATCAGTGGAAAACTAAAGTTATTGACTAATCGACTTATTTCATCATTTCCACATCCGAGGTAAGTTCGTATGCAATAAACTTCATTATAAATGTATTTTTAAATGCTTTGATATTACTTAAACTATAAATACGAGACTTTGAACAAATTCATCAATGACTTGATGGTAATTCGGCATACGAAATCCCGGTTGAACCTTAGGAATAGTTTAGGATACTAGTGACATGTCATTAGAGGATATAGTAAGTTGACTTCAGGCCATATTATTAGCACTTCGGGTGCGAGTTATACTGGTTTGGCTTCGGGCCATGAATATCGGCTGATTTGGCTTCGGGCCATGATATTAGTACTTCAGATATAAGTTACATTGATTTGGCTTTGGGCCATGGTATAGATACTTATTGAGTGAGACTCTTGAGTATTCGATTT
The DNA here is from genome assembly GCA_025506655.1 of Gossypium rotundifolium. Classification (NCBI taxonomy): domain Eukaryota; kingdom Viridiplantae; phylum Streptophyta; class Magnoliopsida; order Malvales; family Malvaceae; genus Gossypium; species Gossypium rotundifolium. Next base: position 167,966,814 of record CP106724.1, on the reverse strand, counting down.
TTATTTTTCTAACGGTTCAACGAGTAAATGAATGATGTGGTTGAGAATGAGATTTGTACAAGATGGTACAGGTATGTATAGAAACTTTGTTAGCTTTGGGTTGAAGAAATGGTGAATGAAATATATAATTTTGTGAATGAGAAATTGAAAGGTTTGTTAGTTGATGTCAATTCATGTACTGATGATCAATTGTTGAATTATGTGTTTATGATTATATCGAGTTTATTTCATACGATCTTACTAAGCTATAAAGCTTACTTTTTTTTTTTTAATGTTTTATAGTGATTTCAAGCTAGCTCGAATTCGGGGTTCATCGGAGATCGCTTCACACTATCCACTTATCACTTGGTACCTATGAACTTTAGTATTTGAAGTATATAGCATGTATAGGGACTTTGGTCATGTTGGTTATGTTTTGGTTATGATTTTGGCCAGTTGAATTGGCTTGTAAATATTTATGGTTTGGTTTGTAGAGTTAGCCATATGAGTTAGCTTAAATTGGTTATTTTGGCTATGTTTATATATGTGCATATATGGTTATGTAATGCCTAATAGCTATAAGTTTTGTGAATGTCAAATGGTTTAATTGTGGATGATTTTTGGACATTGGTTTGTTTGTGAAATTAGGTTAAAAGATGCATATTTGGGAATGTATAGTAAATTGAATTGTATATGTGAATTAGGTATAAAAATTAGATGGCATATTGTGGGAATTTGTGATTTGTATTGATAGATAATGAAATGGTATGGAATATGATTGATATGAGATGGATTTAATGCCTATTATGCCTTGTTTTGGTGCTTTTGAATTATGGTGTAGGTACATGTATTTAGGGTGGCAAGTTGGCTTGGTAAATAGCCTATTTTTGTCCACACGGGTAGAGAGACGGGCGTGTGTCTCGGTGTGTGTGACATACGGTCATGTTGCACAGCTGTGTGTTCCCTTAGAGTTGAATTTAAAATCAAGTCAGTATACCCCACACGGCTTCACACACGGGTGTGTGACTTGGCCGTGTGGCTTATGTTAGTATACCCTACAGGATTGACACGGCCTAGTAGACGGCTTGGCACATGGCGTGTATGGCCATTTTCAGGGCACATAGGCTAAGCACATGAGTGTGTGTGTTGGCCGTGTAACCCAAGTCAGAGAGTTACACGAGGTAGGACACAGGCTGAGACACAGCCATGTGCTCCCATTTCGAATGTCCATACGGCCTATGACACGGGCGTGTCTGTTGGTCGTGTGAGAGCCACAACCAGGCCACACGGGCGTGTGTTCCCTTTTTGGAGAAAAAATCTCAAGGTTTCATGAAAGTCTCCTAAGTTATTGGTTTAGTCTCGAACCAGTCCTAAATCATGTTTAGGGCCTCGTAGGCCCGTCATAGAGACATTATGCTTGAGTTTGAATAATGTTTGCATGAAATGTGATATTATATGTGAATTGAATGCTTAAATGTTTTATAAGTTAGGTAATGCTCCGTAACCCTATTCCGTCATTGAATACGGGTGAGGGGTGTTACATTTATTGGTATCAAGGCGAGGTTTAGTCGATTCTAGGACTAACGTAGCATGTGTAAGAGTCTAGCTATACATGCCATATATAAATTGTGATAATGTGATGACTCTTGACATCTAAAATGTGTTTTCGTATAGTAAATGGATCCCAAACAAGATATAGTAGATTATGTTGAGAGTAATGCACCAGTTCCCACTCAAAGGACAGCGTCATCTAATTTTAGACCCGTAATGGGCAGCCAGGGAAAAGAGGCTAAAGAAGCCTTCTTCCAAATCATGAATGAATGGTTCACACAATATGTCTTGAAAAATCTGGCTGCTCAATAACCTCCACCCCATCCTAATCCCCAATCGATTCTCGTAGCTCCTCAAGGAGTTGAGCTTTTAAGATTTAATAAGCCTTCAGTTGATAAGATCTGTAAACATGAGGCTGAAGAGTTTAGATTTAATGTTAATGATGATCCTGAGAGAGCCGAGTTTTGGCTTGAAAATATGATTCGAGTATTTGATGAGCTTTCTTGCACACTGTCTGAATGTTTAAAATGTGCTATATCACTTCTGAGGGACATCGCATACTAGTGGTAGAATACATTAGTATCAGTGGTGCTGAGAGAGAGAGTCACCTGGGAGTTCATTTAGACCGAGTTCCGAAAGAAATACATAAGCTAATGGTTTTTAAATCAAAAGCACAAAGATTTTTAGAATTGAAATAGGGTTGTATGACCGTAACCGAGCACGAGAGAGAATTTGTGCGGTTGAGTAAATTTGCTCGAGAATATGTTTCTACAGAAGAGATTATGTGCAAATGGTTTGTTGACGGGTTGAACAAAGATATTAAACTTCTGGTTGGGATTTTAGATTTGAAAGATTTTGTTGTGTTAGTCGAGCGGGCTTGCAAAGTCAAGATTTTAGCCGAGAAAAGAGGTAAGCTGATTCAGAGGCTAAAGATTTGAGAAAAAGACCGATGGATAAATCTTATCATTCTTCATCAAAAAAATCCTAAGATTCGTATAGTCGATCAAATGCATTAGTGGGATACCAGAATAGAGATCATGGAAATCAACATGTGAGTTCTAAAGCTCAAGCAACTTTTGCCTCGAGCGTTGGCAGTGTGAGAAACAATAAACTCAAGTGTCAACAGTGTGGGATACAACATTTTGGAGAGTGCTGGAATAACCGTAATAAAACTTATTTCAAATGTGGCTCGCCAGATCACTTTATTCGAGATTGTCCGGAGTTATCCGATAAAGATAAATTTTGGAACACAAGACCGACCAACAGAATGCGAGGGGAAGAACACCGAGGAATGTAGGAACTGTATCTATTGGAAAAGGAGTGACAAAGGACTCAGCTGTGAGATCCGAGGCCAGGGCACCTGCTAGAGCCTACGCTATTCGCGCTTGCGAAGATGCGTCATCACCAGATGTTATCACTAGTACATTCTCTCTTTATGACACTAATGTGATTGCTTTAATTGATTCTGGATCGACACATTCGTATGTTTGTGAGAATTTAGTATCTAGTAAGAAATTGCCTGTTGAGTCTACAAAATTTGTAATTAAAGTATCGAACCCCTTAGGTAAGCATATTCTAGTTGATAAAGTTTGTAAGAACTGCCCTTTAATGACTCGGGGTTACTTTTTTTCGACTGATTTGATGCTTTTGCCATTTGATAAGTTTAATGTGATTCTGGGCATGGATTGGTTGACTCTGCATGATGCTGTTGTGAATTGTAGATGAAAAATCATTGAACTGAAACGTCAGAATGGTGAAATCCTTCATATTGAATCAGATCAGTCGAGTGAATTACCTGCTATGATTTTGTCTATGTCAGCTCAGAGATGTGTGAAAAAGGGTACGAATCTTATCTTGCTTATGATTTAGATACAAAAGTTTCTGAATTGAAGATTGAATCAGTGCCAATAGTATGTGAGTTTTCGAATGTGTTTCTAGAAGAATTACCGGGGTTACCACTGATAAGAGAGGTTGAATTTGCTATTGAGTTAGCACTGGGAACATCGCCGATATCGATAGCTCCGTATAGAATGGCTCCAATAGAATTGAAAGAGTTAAAATCTCAGTTACAAGAATTAATGGATAAAGGCTTTGCACGACCTAGTTTTTCGCCCTAGCACCAGTATTGTTTCTTAAGAAGAAAGATGGGTCAATGAGAATATGTATTGACTATCGTCAGCTCAACAAGGTTACGATAAAGAATAAGTATTCGTTGGCAAAAATAGATGACTTGTTTGATCAGTTGAAAAGTACAACAATGTTTTCAAAGATTGATTTGAGATCTGGCTATTATCAGTTGCGAGTTAAAGACTCAGATGTGCCGAAAACTGCGCTCAGAACAAGGTACAAACATTATGAATTCCTTGTTATGCCTTTTGGATAACTAATGCTCCTGCCATTTTTATGGATTTGATGAATAGGATTTTTAGACTTTATTTTGACAGATTTGTTGTTGTGTTCATTGACGACATTCTGATCTATTCACGAGATGAGTCTAAGCATGCCGAATATTTAAAAATTGTGTTACAAACCCTGAGAGATAAGCAACTGTATGCTAAATTTAGTAAATGTGAGTTTTGGCTCTGGAAAGTTGGATTTTTAGGTGGCATTCGAGTTGATCCGAGCAAGATTTCTGCAGTTATTAATTGGAAACCACCTAGAAATGTATCCGAGTTCAAAAGCTTTCTGGGATTGGCTGGTTACTATCGATGTTTTGTAAAAGGGTTCTCGATGATTGCTACACCAATGACCAGACTGCTATAGAAAGATGTAAAGTTTGAATGGTCCGAGAAATTTCAATAGAGTTTCGATCAATTGAAAGCATTGTTAACTGAAGCACTAGTGTTGGTTCAACCTGAGTCGGGTAAAGAATTTGTGATTTACAGCGATGCGTCATTGAACGATTTGGGTTGCATGTTGATGCAAGAGGGAAAAGTGATAGCTTATGCTTCCAGACAGTTGAAACTGCACGAAAAGAATTATCCGATGCACAATTTAGAATTGGCCACTATTGTATTTGCTTTAAAAATTTGGCGATACCATTTGTACGGTGAAAAATGTCACATCTTTACCGATCATAATGTAACACCCTAAAAATCCGAGTAATTAAATTGCATGAATTGGTGTTTAGATTTTTAAAGGAAAAATTTTTACTTTTATTTTAGTGTTTATTAAAGTCCTGAGAGGGTAAAGCATAATTTGGAGAAGAAATAAAATTTATTAAATTGAGATTTATTGAAGTGAAACAAAGGTGATTAAGACTTAAGCTAAATTATGTGCTAAAAGTGTCATAAAATGAGCATATGGCATGGTGGAGTTGGCGCATGGGTTCAAGTAAGAGGAAGAGGTTCGAATCCCTTGTATGGCACCTAAATGAATTTTTGCTTTTAATTTTACGCTCATGACTAGGAAGTGTCGGCAAGGGACATATAAGGAAGGTGTTGACCATGTATTTTTGGTTAGTGTATCAATGGATTAAGGTAACAACTAACTTATGGCATGGAATCAAAGGTTTAAGGAAAGATAGGGGAACATAAGGCACTTATCAAGGGAAAATTTTGGAAAGAAATCATGGCCTATTGACCATGTCTTTGGACGGCAATTTGGTATAGGAGGGAGCCTAAATTTTGAGTTAGTTTTGGTTGAGAAATTCTTTTCTCTCTTTGGTTGTTCATTGCACTTTGTGCGTAATTTTATTTCCTCTCCTTTCAACATTTTTCTGGCCGATTTTTACATTTGGTAAAGCCAAAATTTTGTGACCATTTGGTCATTCCTTTTGCTTATCTTGCTAGCCAATTCTTTGTGCCTTTTCTTCTTGTGCCGAAATCATCCATACCAAAAAGAATCATCTTTTTCCTTTCTTTTGCCATGGCCGAATATACCAGCACCTAAAGTTCATTTTTTTTCCTTCTCTTCTTTTCTCTTTGACATCAAGCAACAACATCACCATCATCCTTTCGTTCTTATATTATTTCTTTTCCAATCGAAAATTCTCTCCATCTTCACTCTCTTGGTCAATGCTATTGTGCCTATAAACCCAATTATTTTTTTCTCTTTCCTTGAACATACATAGCCGAATCCTTCATCATTTAGACACCATTCTCCATTCTTTCCTTTCAATCGTGGAAAATAGGTAAGGTTCTTTTCCATTTTCGATTTATTAAGGTACTTTGGCGAATATCATTGGTTTAATTGAGGTCTTTTGGATTGATATAGCATTCATACTAATAACGTTTCTTTCGTTATTATTTAGTGCAATAACGAGATTGGAATTCAAGTGATCGGAGAATCGTGGAAACGTTGGAAACGTTTCATTTTGGTAAGGAAATCCTACTCTTTAAAATCTCTAGTATTATTGATATTATTTTAGATCTAACTAAATTCCTTTGGATCTTGAAGACCGTCAAAATAGGGAAGAAAAGGCGGTGTTTAGTTATCGTAAGAGGGTGGATCGTAAATCCCCATTCAAGCGAAGAGCGGTTTCGGCAATTCGAGATTTTCCATAGGGTTGCGGGCCATCTTCCAAGGAAGTCCATTATTCAAGTGGTACGAACCTCCGAGCCGTTATCGTTGGTGGATTCTCGTGCTAGTGAATCGATAAACGAGGCAAAACCGAAAATCAAGTGATTCAAAATCAAGAGGTAAGATTTTGGATCCATTATCGATTAAGATTATTTTGCAAATTAGTTGTCTAACGAATCAAAATATATTTTAGGTGCCGAGGAGCGAGAAGGGTTAGTACTCACCAGATCGAGGTGTGTAATTTCACACTCATTATTTTGGTTGGATGTCAAAATTCGGTATGGAAGTAAATCGTAAAAGCGATTGGATCGGTAAAAACGTAAAAATTATATTTTGACGAAAATGCGAAAAAATGACTAAATCGTGAAAATTACGAAAACGCCTCGAGAAATTAATTGTTATTATGAAAATTGGATGTTTCGTGAAAATGGGTAGTAAATACTCTAGTTCGTGAAAATGGGCCGTAAATACTCTAGTTCGTGAAAATGGGCCGTAAATACTCTAGTTCGTGAAAAGGGCCAAAATACTCTAGTTCGTTAAAATTTAGCCAAAACACTCTAGTTTGGTAAATGGGCCAAAGCCCACTAAATTGCTAAATAGACAAATTGCTATAATTATGGGCCAAATGAAATGTTATTGTTAAACCCACCATGTTATGTATTGTTAATAAATTTTATATTTTAAAGTACATGTATAATTGCATGGGTGGGATATATGAAGAGAAGAATGGCGATTGCCACAATATCCGCTTATTGCCTCTAGTTCGTGGTTTCACACAATATCGGCTTATTGCCTCTAGTTCGGTGGTTTCGCCACAATATCGACTTATTGCCTCTAGTTCGGTGGCTCTGCCACATTATCGACTTATTGCCTCTAGTTAGGTGGCTATGCCACAATTATAAAAAGGCTTATTGCCTACGATTGGTGTGATGGCGGGGTGGGTTGACTTGATCCCCAGTGTGATGGTTGGTACGGGGTGATAGCGGATGGATATTAGGTTTGGGTTGGGAATTACATTTTCATGCATTATTAATTATTTTAAATTTATGATATATTGTTGAATTTCGAATTGGGTTCAAGCCCACTTAATATCTTGATGATCTGCCCAATAATGGTGGTAAGTGAGTTACACACTCGAGTTTTAAGTAACTCACCCCTTTAATTTCTTTCCATCTCGTAATGGAAATTGATGTGGACTTGGGCGAGGATGACTTCGTGGAGGCCATCTTTGCTAAATAAGGGTTATTTAAAACTCGAACTTTTAATTATTATTTTTACTATTTTGGGATGTTGTAATAAATGGCCTCTATAAATAACTTATGGATTTTATGTGTGTTTGGAATTTAAACTTTATTTTGGACTTTTAAATCATGGGCTATGATTTTATGATGCTTTATAAAATAAATTTGGGTTTTCAAATATATGAAATTCTTTTATAAATAATTCTTTTTATTGTTAACTCTTTAACAAATCTCCTAACAGTTTTTAATAATACAATGATTTTCAACTAACGTTTCAAATATTTATCAAAATCTAAATTCTCTTCAAATTTTAAACTCTGTAAACAATATTGTAGTTTTCAACTCATTAAAAATTTAGGAATAGTTCGAATCACGTAACAAACCAAATCTAGTCTCAACGCATAGACCGGGTTTGGGGTGTTACATTTAGTGGTATCAGAGCCCAGTTTCAAAAACTCGGCTGTGGTTTGGGTTCAAAAATAATTTCTGTATGAAAATGCTCAATGATATTTTTAGATCAGTATGGCACCACAAGCATCCGGCGACAAGTCAAGTAAGTATTATTGCTTAATGATTACTATGATAAGATCATAGGAACACTCTAGAACTTCTAGTTTTAGACGTGAAAAACTGTAGAGATTGAGACTATAGGAAATGTTGCGAAAAACAACTTTATATCTTAAATCTCATAAAATATCGCTAATAAACACCGAAACAAAATTTCTGATTCATAAAACTTGTAATCAGATAAACGAACAAGCAATCATGAGTACAAGAGGACGTGGTCGTGGACGCGGTAGACGTGGCCGTGGTAGAGGCCGAGGTGCTACGGCTGAAGCACCAAATCATATGCCAGAAGTAGACGCACCTGCGTCAATTGAAAGTTAGGCCGGATCACGCGATCACATGGAAGAAGATCATGCATTGACTCAAGCAATGCTACGAGTCTGGAAAGGGTCATTGGAACTAGAATTGGGCCAACAACTCGTGGGTCAATTTCAGAGCGACTTAAGGCGAATAATGCGAAGTTTTCGAGGAGTCTCGGTGTAGCCCGAATGTGGTGAATCATCGCTCAAGTCGTGGAACGGATCATGGATGATATGGAATGCGGTGAGAGCAAAACCGGAGGAGCTGTATCCTTATTGAGAGATGAGGCGTGTCGGTGGTGGCTTATCGCTCGAGAAGGCTTCAAGCCGCACCGATTAATTGGGAATTCTTTAAAGCCGCCCAAGGAAAATACGTCGAACGAGCTATGTAGACTTCGAAGGAAGGAATTTCAATCTTGTCCAAGGAAGTAAGACCGTGGCAGCATATGAAGTTGAGTTTTACGTCCCGAGCCGTTATGCGGACAATTGTAGCAAGCAGATCATGAAGCGTTGTATGCGTTCGAGGATGGACTTAATGATGAGTGAGGGTTCGATTGCTCGCGACAAGTTAGAAATTTTTCCACTCGGTGGAGAAGGCCAAAATAGCCGAAGAGGCTAAGAACTCGAATCACGTAACCGAGAAAGATCCGAAACAAGAGAGAGACACAATGATCTGGATCTTCCAAGAGATTTCGAAGAAACCCCGAATGATGAATCGGTTCAAGGCGAACCCGGTAGCAAATAATCAAGTCGAGATTGCACCGAGTGTGGGAAGAGACATTTTGGGAATGTTGGAGGAAAAAGGCGCGATGCTACAAATGCGGTTCAATGGAACATCAATACAAAAGTTGTCCTCGACGAATGGATACGACTCAAGAAGTCCGTAATAATGATGCACAACGGTCAGGGTAATCGCAGCCACCAGGAGGTCGTGGACCGGTCGTGGTGGTAATGGGGCTGGTCGTGGTCAAGGTGCACCGGTCGAGAAAATGGTAATAGAGGAAACGCAGATGCTAGACGGCCTAGACCGGTCTATGAGTTAGACGCCATGAGGACTAAGCAATGCACCGATGTGATAACCAGACGTTCTTCATTTTCGATGTACTGTTATTGCCTTAATAGATATTGGCTCTACTCATTCATATGTATCTAGTGCCATATCCGAAATCAATTTAAAATCTGAAATTACCGAAAATGAGATGATAGTAATCAGTCCTTTAGGACAGTCAGTAATGGTTAATAAAATATTTAAAGACGTGCCCTTAAAAATCCAAGAGGAAGTATTCTTAGCAAATTTGATGGAACTACCTTTCACGAGTTCGATCTCATTTGGGCATGGATCGGTTGGTTAACCATCGGCGCAATTGGATTGTGCTTGAAAACGAATGTCGAGAAGGACCCGGATGATAAGGAAGTCATAATGATTGGTGAACGAAAGAACTATCGGCAAATGTGGTATCTCGCATTAAAAGTCGAGAAGTTGGTGCGGAAAGGGCACGGGCATTCCTAGCCTTTATCGTGCTTTGGATGCCAAAGAATTATCCGTGAATGATGTGAGGACGGTGAAGGAATTTCCGATGTATTTCCGAAGAACTTCCGGTATACCTCGGATCGGGAAGTAGAATTTGGCATTGAGCTTTTGCTCGGGACGGCTCCGGTGTCCATTGCTCCCTATAGAATGGCAAGAAGGAGTTGGTCGAGCTCAAAGCTCAAATTCAAGAATTGCTTGGATCGGGATTCATTCGACCAAGTGTGTCTCCGTGGGAGCACCGGCTTTGTTCGTCAAGAAGAAGGATGGATCGATGCGTATGTGCATTGACTACGACAGTTGAATAAATTGACGATCAAGAATCGGATCCTCTGCCGAGAATTGACGACTGTTTGATCAATTGAAGGAGCTTGATTTTCTCCAAAATTGATTTAAGGTCGGGTTATCACCAACTTAAGGTGAAAGAAGCGGACATTTATAAGACAAAGATTTCGGATACGCTACGGACACTATGAGTTTGTAGTGATGCCGTTTGGATTAACCAATGCACCAATTGCATTTATGGACATGATGAACCGAGTCTTTCAACCATATTTAGACCGGTTTGTGGTAGTGTTCATAGATGATATATTGGTTTATTCGAGAAATGAGGAGGAACATGACCAAACATTTGCGGATAGTATTACAACTACTTGCGTGATAAGCAATTGTATGCCAAATTTGGTAAGTCGAATTTTGGCTAAAGGAGGTGACTTTCCTTGGTCATGTAGTATCGGTAGAAGGGATAAGGGTGGATCCTCGTAAAATTGAGGCCATTCGGATTGGAAACCACCAACATCGATGAGTGAAATTTGAGTTTCTTAGGATTGGTGGATACTATAGGCGTTTTGTAGAGGGTTCTCATTGATTTCGCACCCTAACTAAATCTATGCGAAAAGGAGCTCCGTATATCCGGACCGAAAAGCAGCAAGAGAGTTTTGAGAAATTGAAGAAGATTTCGACGAAGCTCAGCTTTAATTCAACCCGAGGTCGGAAAAGAATTCACTGTTTATTGCGATCGTCTCACACGGGCCTTTGGGTTGTGTGTTGATGCAAAATGGAAAGGTGGTGGCCTATGCTTCTCGTCAATTGAGACCACACAAGTAAACTACCCTACTCATGATTTGGAGTTAGGCTGCCGTTGTCTTTGCTCTAAAGATTTGGAGGCACTATCTCTATGGTGAGAAGTCCATAATCTACACGGATCACAAGAGTCTTAAATACCTCCTTACCCGTAGGAGTTGAATTTAAGACAAAGAAGATGGGTAGAATTGTTAAAAGATTATGATTTTTCCATCGAGTACCATCCCGGAAAGGCTAACGTGGTAGCCGACGCGTTAAGTCGTAAGGCGGTATCTGAATTAAGAGCTCTGCTTGCCCATTTGAGTCTGACGAGGATGGCGGTTTGTTAGCGAACTTTTGTGAAGCCGTGGGTGGAACAAATCAAGGAAAAATGACATCGATGAGAAGTTGGGACCTTTATCGCGACAAGTTGAAAATGGTGAAATTGAGGATTTTGGAATAAACACGGAGGGTGTGTTGTGCTTTCGAGGAGAGTATGCATGCCTAAGGACTTAGATCTAAGGCAATTGATTCTACGGAGGCGATAGTAGCCCTTATGCTATGCATCCGGAGGAAATAAGATGTATCGAGATCTCCGTGAAGCGATATTGGTGGCGTGGTTAAAGCGTGAGATTACCGAAGTTCGTGGGAAAATGTTTGACTTGTCGACAAGTGAAGGCGTAACATCAATTACCGTCGGATTGTTACAACCGATAAAGATTCCTCTTTGGAAATGGGAGCGGATAACTATGGATTTTGTTAGTGGGTTACCGTTAACACCTACTAAGAAAAATTCCGTTTGGGTAATCCTTGATCGGTTGTGAAGACCGCTCATTTCTTGCCGGTTAAACGGATTATTCTTTGCGAAGTTGGCGAAACTTTACGATCCGAAATTGTGAGGTTGCATGGGGTACCAGTATCTATTATATCGGATAGGGACCCTAGGTTTACATCACGATTCGGAAAGCTCGCATGAAGCCTTGGGAACAAAGTTGAATTTCGAGACGGCTTTTCATCCTCAATCGATGGTCGATCGGAGAGAGTAATTCAGATATTGGAAGACATGTTAAGAGGATGTGTAATCGACTTGAGGGTAGTTGGGAGGATTATCTACCTTTGGCGTAATTTGCGTATAACAATGCCTATCGGCCTAGCATTGAGATGGCACCTTACGAGGCATTGTATGGTCGTAAGTGTCGCTCTCCTATTTGTTGGACCGAGTTGGGCGAAAGATGATGTTAGGTCCCGAGATGATATCTGAGACCGAGGATAAGGTAAAAGTTATTCGACACGGTTGAAAGAAGCCTCGAGATAGATGTAAGTCGACGCAGATCTGAAGCGAAGGGACATCGAGTATAGTGTGGGAGATCGGGTTTTCTTGAAGGTATCTCCTTGGAAAAGATCTTGATTCGGAAGGAAGGGCAAGCTAAGTCCTAGATATATTGGACCTTATCGTGTCAAGCGTGTTGGTCCAATGGCATATCGATTGAGCTACCTCCGGAGTTAGATCAAATTCATAACGTCTTTCATGTTTCCATGTTGAGGCGTTATAGATCGGATCCTTGCACATTATACCGGTAGAAGAATTGAGTGAATTCAGATTTGTCCTTTGAAGAAGAACCGGTGGAAATCCTAGAACGAGATGTCAAGGTATTAAGGAAGAAAACCGTGCCGTTGGTCAAAGTTCTATGGCGAACCACGAGTGGAAGAAGCTACGTGGGAGCCGGAGGAGGCAATTCGGCAAGAATACCCTCACCTTTTTCAACTGTAAATTTCGAGGACGAAATTTTCTTTAAGGAGGGTAGAGTTGTAACACCCTAAAAATCCGAGTAATTAAATTGCATGAATTGGTGTTTAGATTTTAAAGGAAAAATTTTTACTTTTATTTTAGTGTTTATTAAAGTCCTAGAGAGGGTAAAGCATAATTTGGAGAAGAAATAAAATTTATTAAATTGAGATTTATTGAAGTGAAACAAAGGTGATTAAGACTTAAGCTAAATTATGTGCTAAAAGTGTCATAAAATGAGCATATGGCATGGTGGAGTTGGCGCATGGGTTCAAGTAAGAGGAAGAGGTTCGAATCCCTTGTATGGCACCTAAATGAATTTTTGCTTTTAATTTTACGCTCATGACTAGGAAGTGTCGGCAAGGGACATATAAGGAAGGTGTTGACCATGTATTTTTGGTTAGTGTATCAATGGATTAAGGTAACAACTAACTTATGGCATGGAATCAAAGGTTTAAGGAAAGATAGGGGAACATAAGGCACTTATCAAGGGAAAATTTTGAAAGAAATCATGGCCTATTGACCATGTGCTGGACGGCAATTTGGTATAGGAGGGAGCCTAAATTTTGAGTTAGTTTTGGTTGAGAAATTCTTTTCTCTCTTTGGTTGTTCATTGCACTTTGTGCGTAATTTTATTCCTCTCCTTTCAACATTTTTCCTGGCCGATTTTTGCATTTGGTAAAGCCAAAATTTTGTGACCATTTGGTCATTCCTTTTGCTTATCTTGCTAGCCAATTCTTTGTGCCTTTTCTTCTTGTGCGAAATCATCCATACCAAAAAGAATCATCTTTTCCTTTCTTTTGCCATGGCCGAATATACAGCACCTAAAGTTCATTTTTTTCCTTCTCTTCTTTTCTCTTTGACATCAAGCAACAACATCACCATCATCCTTTCGTTCTTATATTATTTCTTTTCCAATCGAAAATTCTCTCCATCTTCACTCTCTTGGCCGAATGCTATTGTGCCTATAAACCCAATTATTTTTTTTTCTTTTCCTTGAACATACATAGCCGAATCCTTCATCATTTAGACACCATTCTCCATTCTTTCCTTTCAATCGTGGAAAATAGGTAAGGGTTCTTTTCCATTTTCGATTTATTAAGGTACTTTGGCCGAATATCATTGGTTTAATTGAGGGTCTTTTGGATTGATATAGCATTCATACTAATAACGTTTTTTCGTTATTATTTAGTGCAATAACGAGATTGGAATTCAAGTGATCGGAGAATCGTGGAAACGTTGGAAACGTTTCATTTTGGTAAGGAAATCCTACTCTTTAAAATCTCTAGTATTATTGATATTATTTTAGATCTAACTAAATTCCTTTGGATCTTGAAGACCGTCAAAATAGGGAAGAAAAGGGCGGTGTTTAGTTATCGTAAGAGGGTGGATCAGTAAATCCCCATTCAAACGAAGAGCGGTTTTGGTCAGGGATTTTCCACGGGTTGCGGGCCATCTTCGAAGGAAGTCCATTATTCAAGTGGTACGAACCTCCGAGCCGTTATCGTTGGTGGATTCTCGTGACTAGTGAATCGATAAGCGAGGCAAAACCGAAAATCAAGTGATTCAAAATCAAGAGGGTAAGATTTTGGATCCATTATCGATTAAGATTATTTTTTGAATTAGTTGTCTAACGAATCAAAATATATTTTAGGTGCCGAGGAGCGAGAAGGGTTAGTACTCACAGATCGAGGTGTGTAATTTCACACTCATTATTTTTGGTTGGATGTCAAAATTCGGTATGGAAGTAAATCGTAAAAACGATTGGATCGGTAAAAACGTAAAAAATTATATTTTGACGAAAATGCGAAAAAAATGACTAAATCGTGAAAATTACGAAAACGCCCTCGAGAAATTAATTGTTATTATGAAAATTGGATGTTTCGTGAAAATGGGCCGTAAATACTCTAGTTCGTGAAAATGGGCCGTAAATACTCTAGTTCGTGAAAATGGGCCGTAAATACTCTAGTTCGTGAAAAAGGGCCAAAATACTCTAGTTCGTTAAAATTTAGCCAAAACACTCTAGTTTGGTAAATGGGCCAAAGCCCACTAAATTGCTAAATAGACAAATTGCTATAATTATGGGCCAAATGAAATGTTATTGTTAAACCCACCATGTTATGTATTGTTAATAAATTTTATATTTTAAAGTACATGTATAATTGCATGGGTGGGATATATGAAGAGAAGAATGGCAAGTTGCCACAATATCGGCTTATTGCCTCTAGTTCGGTGGCTCTGCCACAATATCGGCTTATTGCCTCTAGTTCGGTGGCTCTGCCACAATATCGGCTTATTGCCTCTAGTTCGGTGGCTCGCCACATTATCGACTTATTGCCTCTAGTTCGGTGGCTATGCCACAATTATAAAAAGGCTTATTGCCTACGATTGGTGTGATGGCGGGGTGGGTTGACTTGATCCCCACAGTGTGATGGTTGGTACAGGGGTGATAGCGGATGGATATTAGGTTTGGGTTGGGAATTACATTTTCATGCATTATTAATTATTTTAAATTTATGATATATTGTTGAATTCGAATTGGGTTCAAGCCCGACTTAATATCTTGATGATCGGCCCAATAATGGTGGTAAGTGAGTTACACATTGAGTTTTAAGTAACTCACCCCTTTAATTTCTTTCCATCTCGTAATGGAAATTGATGTGGACTTGGGCCGAGGATGACTTCGTGGAGGCCATACTGCTAAATAAGGGTTATTTAAAACTCTGAACTTTCAATTATTATTTTACTATTTTGGGATGTTGTAATAAATGGCCTCTATAAATAACTTATGGATTTTATGTGTTTGGAATTTAAACTTTATTTTGGACTTTTAAATCATGGGCTATGATTTTATGATGCTTTATAAAAATAAATTTGGGTTTTCAAATATATGAAATTCTTTTATAAATAATTCTTTTATTGTTAACTCTTTAACAAATCTCCTAACAGCTTTTAATAATACAATGATTTTCAACTAACGTTTCAAATATTTATCAAAATCTAAATTCTCTTCAAATTTTAAACTCGTAAACAATATTGTAGTTTTCAACTCATTAAAAATTTAGAATAGTTCGAATCACGTAACAAACCAAATCTAGTCTCAACGCATAGACCGGGTTTGGGGTGTTACACATAAAAGCTTAAAGTATACAATGACTCAAAAGGATTTGAATTTACGACAACGGAGATGGCTCAAGTTATTGAAAGATTACGAGTTAGTGATTGATTATCACCTGGGGAAAGCAAATGTAGTCACGGATGCTTTGAGTAGAAAATCGTTGTTTGCCTTTAGAGTAATGACTACATAGTTGACATTATCTGATAATGGTTTGATTTTAGCTGAGTTAAAAGCTAAACCAGTATTTTTAGTAAATTTGTGAAGCTCAGAAATGTGATAGTGAATTGCAAGCTAAAAGAGTGCAACGTGAGTCGAATAGTGATTCAAAGTACCAAATCGGAGCTGATGATTGTTTGATGTTCCGAGATAGAATCTGCGTACCAAAAAATCCAGAGTTGATTCAGAAAATTTTACACGAGGAACATAGTGGTTGTTTATCCATTCATCCTGGAAGTACTAAAATGTACAATGATTTGAAACAACTGTATTGGTGGTCAGGTATGAAACGAGACATTTCTAAATTTGTAGTAAGATGTTTAGTGTGTCAGTAAGTTAAAGCTGAACATCAAGTGCCTTCGGGTTTACTTCAGCCTGTGATGATACCAGAGTGGAAATGAGATAGAATTACGATGGATTTCATATCAGGATTGCCTTTTTCCTAGGAAAAAAAAGATGCTATTTGGGTTGTCGTTGATCGATTAACGAAATCAACACATTTCATCCCGGTACGTACTAACTTTTCACTTGATAAATTGGTTGAGTTGTATATTTCTGAAATCGTTAGATTGCACGAGGTGCCAATTTTGATTATTTCGGATAGAGATCCAAGGTTTACATCGCGATTTTTAAAGAAATTGAAGAAGCTCTAGGTACGAAGTTGAATTTCAATACAGCTTTTCATCCGCAAGCTGACGGTTAGTTTGAGAGAGTAATTCAGATTCTCGAAGATATGCTCAGATGTTGTGTTTTAGAGTTCGAAGGCAAGTGGGAGAAATATTTTTCTTTGGTTGAATTTGCATATAATAATAGCTTTCAATCGAGCATAAATATGGCACCGTACGAAGCTTTGTATGATCGCAAATACTGAACTCCATTGTACTGGACCGAGCTTAGCGAGAAATAGATTCACGGGGTTAATTTGGTTAGAGAAACTGAAGAAAAGTAAAGGTAATTCGTGACTATTTGAAAGCAGCTTCAGATCGTCAATAATAGTACGCAAATTTGAAATGGAAAGATATTGAATTTCATATCATTGATAAAGTGTTTTTAAAAGTATCTCCATGGAAGAAAATCCTTAGATTTGGTCGCAAACGCAAATTGAGTCCGCGATTCATCATGCCGCATGAGATCATTAAAAGAATAAGGCCAGTGGCATATCGGTTAGCTTTATCATCAGAGTTAGAAAAGATTCATAATGTATTTCATTTGTCGATGTTTCGCTGTTATTGATCAGATCCATCACATGTGATTTCTCCGTCAGAGATTGAGATTCAATCTGATCGACATACAACAAAGATCCGATCAGAATTTTGGCTCGAGAGATTAAAGAGTTAATAAATAAACGCATAGCTTTAGTGAAAGTCTTGTGGTAATGTCATGGTGTCGAGGAAGATATGTGGGAGCCCGAGGAAGTTATGAGAAAATAGTACCCTAACCTATTCACTGGTAAGATTTTCGGGGACGAAAATCCCTAAGGGGGGAGAGTTATAACAGCCCATTTTTAGTCAAATTAGAATAGTGGTTTTGGGACCATAAATTTGAGGACAAAATATTTATTTTATTATTATTTTAATGTTTAAAATATGATAGAATACTTGTTTGAAAATTTTGTTAAGAAATTTTATCGTTTGACTGGTCAATTTGATAAAAAGGACTAAATAGCGTAAAATTTAAAAGTGGAGTTCTATTAGCCAAAAGCATCTAATAGCTAAGGGATCGTAACTTAGATGTACTTATGATGTAATTAGACCATTATTTGTGTGAGTGGACTTTTATGTACATTATATATGTTGATTTAATGGTTAATTAACAAGGTTAAAATGGTAATTTATAAAATAAGTTAAGTAAAATAATTAGAACACAATGTTATCATCTTCATAGTTGCTTTGTCCACCAAAAATAGGAAGAAGAAACTCCATTGTTATAGTTTGAAGCATTTGGCCATAGTACCTAGTGTATGCAAGTTAATTTTGACCCAGTTTTTAATGATTTCTATATTTTTGTGATCGTTGCAGCTTAGTCTAGCTAGCCCAGGGACTAATTTGCAAAATTGTTAAAGATCTTAGATGTTTCCATTGATGAATAAGCATGTTTTTTGAAGTTTCTTGATAGGTTATGAATATTTGTTATGAATTATACAAGTTTTGTAAAGTGATTTTTAGTGAAAATGCAAATTAGGGATTAAATTGTGAAATGTGGAAACTTAGTGGTTAAAATGTGAAATAAATGAAAAATATGGGCTGTTAAGGGCATATTAGTAATTCAAAAAGCATGAGTTTATTTTAAATTTCGTTAATTTGTGGTTTTATGGAATAAGGACTAAATTGTGAAAAGTGTGAAATATTAGGGGTAAATATGTAAATGTGATTAAATTTGTGTTTTGGATTAAATTGAATAAAGATATTATTAAATGAGTTAATTTTGAATATATTTAGATAAAGAAAAGCAGAATTCGGATCTAGATCGACGGAAAACTAAAGTTATCGAGTAATCAATTTATTTCGTCGTTTCCACATTCGAGGTACGTTCATATGCAATAAACTTTATTATAAATGTATTTTTAAATGCTTTGATATTGCTTAAACTGTGAATACGAGACTTCAGACAAATTCGTCAATGACTCGATGGTAATTCTGCATACGAAATCCCAATTGAACCTTAGGAATAGTTTAGGATACTAGTGACATGTCATTAGGGGATACATTGAGTTGGCTTCGGGCCATGATATTATCACTTCGGGTGCGAGTTATACTGATTTGGCTTCGGGTCATGAATATCGATTGATTTGGCTTCGAGCTATGATATCAATACTTCGGATATAAGTTGCCTTGATTTGGCACCGGGCCATGGTATAGGTACTTATTGAGTAAGACTCCTGAGTATCTGATTTGTACAAGATGGTACACGTATGTACAGAAACTTTATTAGCTTTGGACTGAAGAAATGGTGAATGAAATATATAGTTTTGTGAATGAGAAATTGAAAGGTTTGTTAGTTGATGTGAATTCATGTATTGATAATCAATTGTTGAATTATGTGTTTATGATTATATCGAGTTTATTTTATACGAGCTTACTAAGCTATAAAGCTTATGTTGTTTATTATTTTTATGTTCTATAGTGATTTCAAGCTAGCTCGGATTCGGAGATCGTCGGTCTAACAGCCCGATTTAAGGGCTAGTCGAAACAATGGTTTCGGGACCACTAAACTGAGGTTGGAAAATTATTTTGATGTTATTTTATGCGTTGTAGCATAATTATAAGGCTATGTGAAAATTGGTGCATTAATTTGAGTGATATCATGCTTAATTGTGAAAAAGGATTAAATCGCATTAAGTTCAAAAGTTCTATTTTATATGGTAAAGGTACCTAATGGCTGTAAAATGCAATTTGGAGGTCTTTAAAGTGCAATTAGGCCATTTATCTAGTGATGGCTGGCCATATAGGAGCTAGGGAGACAAGATTTTAATGTTGGTCAAAATTTGATGGATATTAGGTGATAAAAATGAATAAAATAAGAGGAATAAAGATGTTATCATCTTTTCACTATTCATCCACCTTCATTCACTGAAAATTTGAAGAGAAAGTAAAGGTTTTGAAGCTCAAACTTTCAATCAACAAATTCCCTAGCAAGTAAGTGATTTTTGAAGTTTTTCTTGATGATTTTTGTGTTTTTTGAGTCCCCAAAGCTTAAGCTAGCTAATGAGGGGACCAATTTGCAATATGGTTGAACGTCTAGGGACTTTCCATGAAAGAGTTTATGTTGTTAGCTGAGTTTTTATGGAAGAAAATGAATGTCAGGAAGATGTGAAACAACTTTTGTGAAAGGTGTTAGCATGAAAACACCTAAATAGGACTTAAATGCAAAGAATGAATCTGTGTCATAAATGCATGAAATGGTTGGAATGGTGAGTAGTTGGAAGAGAAAAAAAATTTTAGCTAGGCTTGTTTATTGATAAAATGTGTTGAAAAATGATTTACGAGCCTAGGGGTAGAATCGTAATTTTGTCATAGTGAAAAAATTTTAGCTAGGCTTGTTTATTGATAAAATGTGTTGAAAAATGATTTACGAGCCTAGGGGTAGAATCAAAATTTTATCATAGTGCAAGGGCAGAGTGGTTATTTTTGCCTAAGTTTAAATTTTGATGTATTATGATCATTAAATGATCTAAATGAATGAATCTTATTGTTATAGATCAAGAAGAACGTGGAATTAACCTTGATCGAGGAAAAGGAAAGGTTACGGAGTAAACCGTAATTCAATACGTTTTGCACCGAGGTAAGTTTATGTGTAAACGATGCAGTTTATATATACATTCGTGTTGCTAATTAGTGCATGTCACAATTGAGAACATGTATGATTCAAGTGGATAGAATATGGTAGTTATTGAATAACTCTAGTGTGAATGATAGAATGGATATGTAAGTGTGGTATATCAATACTTGACGGTGGGCTAAGTGCGATGCCACCTTAATACTTAATCACGATGGGCGTGCGTCAGTCGTGTGGATTAATCAGAGGCGACCACGAGCCAGCCACACGAGCGTGTGCTTTGGCCGTGTGCTAATTAAGGGTTGATGATGTCATAGTCAGAGAGCTCCATAGGTAGAAGACACGAGAGTGTCTAAGCCGTGTGAATTAAGTTAGTGTCATCCACGGGCATCGAACACAGGCGTGTGAGATGATACACAGGCCTATTCTTAGACAAACAAGGGCATATGGCCCTTTTTGGATGAAAAGTTTCTCGGGTTCGTAAAAGTTTTGGGATTAGTTTCAAAGCCTCTCGGAGGTATGTTTAGGGCCTCATAGGCCAAGATTAAGCTTTGCGATAGGTTTAATAGCGATATTTTATAGCCTGATTCGAGATGTTAAGTGGGCTAAGTTAGGTAATTCCTCAAACCCAATTTCGGCTTCAGCTACGGGTAAGGGGCGTTACATTTAGTGGTATCAAAGCTATGGTTTAGTCAGTTCTCATACTACCGTAGCATGTGTAAGAGTCTAGCTATACATGCCATAAACGTATAAAGATAGTGTGGCGGGTTCTTATGATTCTAAACTTTATTTTTATGTAGTATATGGATCTCGATCAATCAGCTGTTGATGACAAGGCTAGTAATGCGCCGACTCCCATGCAAGGGACCGCGCGTGTGTAGAGTGGACCCGAGACTAAGGTTTAGGGAGAAGAGGCTTGAGAAGCCTTTCTCCAAATGATGAGTAATTGGTACACAGAATATGTACGAGCAAACCCCAATGTTCAACCTCCTCCACCCCCTCCTATAGCTCAACCAATTCCTATGGCTCCTCAAGGTGTAGATTTAGTGAGGATGACTAAGCCCCTGGTAGACAAGATCCGGAAGCAATGGGCTGAGGAGTTCAGAGCTAATATAGATGATGACCTTAAGCGGGCGGAGTTCTGACTTGAGAACTCAATGAGAGTGTTTGATGAACTCTCCTGTACACCTGAGGAGAGCTTAAAATATGACGTGTCCTTGCTGAGGGACTCGGCATACCATTGGTGGAAAATGTTGATATTCATGGTTCCGAAGGAGAGAGTGATGTGGGACTTCGTTTTGGAAGAGTTTCAAAAGAAATATATAAGCCAGAGGTTTGTAGACTAGAAACGAAAGGAATTCCTTGAGTTAAAGCAAGGAACAATGACTGTGGCGGAATATGAGCACGAATTCGTTAGACTCAGTAAATATTCGCAAGAATGTATGTCAACAGAAGCTATTTTTCGCAAGAGGTTTGAAGATGGGTGAATGAGGATGTCAGACTTTTAGTCGGGATTTTAGAACTAAAAGAATTTGTGGTATTGGTGGATAGGGCCAGTAAGGCCGAAGAATTGAGTAAGGAAAAGAGAAAGGCCGTGAGTGAGGCCCGGGATGCAAAGAAAAGGTCGATGAGTAAATCCTACCAAGCTCAATCGAAGAGGTCCAAGGAAGTGAACCCTCAAACGACTACATCAGTCGGGTTTCGCAAAGAGAGCAAGGCAACACATACTCGGGTTCAAGAGTTCAGGCCACCTCGATGGCAAGTGTGGGCAATCCAAAGTCCAAATCGGAGTGCCTAAGTTGTGGCAGATATCACATTGGAGAGTGTTGGGGAAACAGTTAGAATTGTTATAAGTGTGGGTCCCCTAACCATTTCATCCAAAACTACCCCGAAAGGGATAACAAGGAGAAGAAGCAGGAAATAAGATCAAGCAATGTATCTTTTAGGGGTAGGCCACAAAGGAACCTAGAAAGTGGGGCTAGTAGTATAGGTGTGTCGCGAGACACTACTGTGAGGCCAGAGGGTCGGGCACCTACAAGGACTTATGCCATTCGCGCTCGCGAAGAGGCATCATCGCCAGATGTAATAACGGGTACTTTCTCTATTCATGACACCTTTGTTATTGCTTTGATTGATCCAGGGTCTACCCATTCTTATATTTGTATGAGATTGGCATCTAGTTTGAGCATGATTGTTGAGTTTATAGAATTTGTGGTATAGTTGTCAAACCCGTTAGGTAAATATGTGTTAGTTGAAAAGGTGTGTAGGAAGTGTTAGGCAAATTTGTGGTAGGGGTCATTGTTTTCTTACAGACCTTATGTTGTTGCCGTTTGATGAATTTGATTTGATTCTTGGTATTGATTGGTTGACTACCGTAGTGTTTTAGTGAACTGTGGTAGTAAATTTATTGAATTAAAATGTGAAAATGAAGATGTTATTCGGGTTGAATTAGGTGGGTCAGATAGTTTATCGGTGATGATTTCTTCCATGGTGGCTGAGAAATATTTGAGAAAAGGGTACGAGTCTTATCTCGATTTCATGTTAAATACTCAAGAGTCTGAAGTAAAGATTGAAACAATGCCGGTTGTATGTGAGTGTTAGGATGTATTCCCGAAAGAGTTACCCGGATTACCTCTAGTTAGAGAGGTCGAGTTTGGGATTGAGTTAGTTCTGGCAACTGCACCCATTTCGGTTGCTCCGTATAGGATGGCACCCTTAGAATTGAAAGAACTGAAGGTTCAGTTGCAAGAGTTGACGGATAAGAGTTTTGTGAGACCGAGCTATTCACCGTGGGGTGCTCCCGTACTATTTGTGAAGAAGAAAGATGGGTCAATGAGATTGTGTATCGACTATTGACAACTCAACAAGGTGACCGTGAAGAATAAGTATCCCTTACCAAGGATAGATGATCTATTTGATCAACTGAAAGGAACTACAGTGTTCTCTAAAATAAACCTGAGGTCTGGGTATTATCAGTTGAGGGTTAAGGAGTAAGATGTGCTGAAAATTGCATTTCGGATGAGATATGGTCATTATGAGTTCCTTGTCATGCCATTTGGTTTAACGAATGCTCCTGCGATTTTTATGGACTTAATGAATTGTGTCTTCCGACTATATTTGGACAAGTTTGTGGTTGTTTGCATTGATGATATATTGATTTATTCTTGGGATGAGAGTGAACATGCAGAGCATCTGAGAATTGTCTTACAAGCTTTAAGAGACAAGTAGTTGTATGCTAAGTTTAGTAAGAGTAAGTTTTGACTTAGAGAGGTTGGATTCCTAGGACACCTTGTGTCGGGCGAGGGTATTAAAGTTGATCGGGAAAGATCTCGACTATTGTGGGGTGGAAACTACCAAGAAACATGTCAAAAGTTAGAAACTTTTTGGGTTTGGCAGGATACTACAGATGGTTTTTAAAGGGGTTTTCCATGATTGCTACTCTGATGATGAAAGTGTTGCACAAATATGTTAAGTTTGAATGGACTGAGAAATGTCAACAGAGTTTTGAGAGACTGAAAACATTACTGACTGAGGTGCCGATTTTGGTTCAACCTAAGTTGGGGAAAGAGTTTGTGGTCTACAGTGATGTGTCATTTAATGGTCTCGGTTGTGCGTTGATGCAAGAGGATAAGGTAGTCACTTACGTCTCGAGGCAGCGAAAACCACATGAGAAGAATTATCCGATTCATGACTTGGTGGCATTATTTATATGGTGAGAAGTATCGAATCTTCATGGATCATATGAGTTTGAAGTACTTGATGGATCAAAAGGAATTGAATTTGTGACAACGGTGGTGCTTGAGTTATTGAAGGACTATAAGCTAGTAATGTATTACCATCCGGGGAAAGCGAATGTGGTTGTGGATGCCCTGAGTAGGAAATCCCTATATGCTTTGAGAGCTATTAGCACAAGCTTAGCATGGTCTATCGATGGTGCTGTATTAGTCGAGTTGAGAACTAGGCCACTATTTGTTCAACAGATATGTGAAGCTCAAAAGAATGATAATGAGATGTAAGCTAAGAGAGCTAAGTGTGAATCGGAAGATGATTCTAATTTTGGATAAGTTCGGATGTTTGTTTGATGTTTCATGATAGGATTTGTGTACCTAAGAATGATGAATTGATCCGAAAGATATTAAATGAAGACATAGTGGTTATTTGTCAGTACATCCGGGTAGTATGAAAATGTACAATGATTTGAAGAAATTTTATTGGTGGCCGGGTATGAAAAGAGACATCTCAGAGTTTGTAACAAGGTGTCTGATATGTCAACAAGTGAAAGCTTGAGCATCAATGCCTTCGGGATTGCTTCAGCCAATGATGATTCCCGAGTGGAAGTAGGATCGGATCACCATGGATTTTGTGACGAGGTTGCCTATGACTCCTAAAAAAAAGATGATATGTGGGTTGTCGTTGAGTGACTAACGAAGTCGGCTCACTTTATACCGGTGCGTGTTAATTATTCGCTGGATAAGTTGGCTAAGTTGTATATTGAGGAGGTGGTGAGATTACATGGAGTGCCTGTATCTATTATCTCGGATAGAGATCCGAGATTTACTTCGAGGTTTTGGAAGAAGTTGCAAGAGGCCTTAGGTACAAGGTTGAATTTTAGTATTGCATTCCATCCTCAAACTGACGGTCAGTCTAAAAGGGTGATTCAAGTTCTTGAAGATATGCTCCGATGCTGTGTGTTGGAATTTGAAGGTAGTTGGGAGAGATACCTACCTTTGGTTGAGTTTGCCTACAACAACAGTTGTCAATCGAGTATACGGATGGAACCGCATAAAGCCTTGTATGGTCGTAAGTGTCAGACTCCTTTGTATTGGACCGAGCTGAGTGAGAAGCAAATTCATGGGGTCGATCTAGTTAAAGAGACCGAGGAGAAAGTGAAAGTGATTCGGGACAGTTTGAAAGCTATTTTTGACCGACAAAAGTGGTGTGCGGACTTGAAAAGAAAGGAAATCGAGTTTAATGTGGGTGACAAAGTATTTTTGAAAGTGTCCTCATGGAAGAAAATATTGAGATTTGGCTGAAAAAGGAAATTGAGTTCGCGGTTCATAGGGCCGTATGAGATTACCGAGAGGATTGGGCTAGTGGCATATCGGTTGGATTTACTGGTAGAGTTATAGAAAATTCGCAATGTGTTTCATATATCGATGTTAAGGCTCTATCGCTCCGATCCTTCGCATGTGATTCCTCCAATAGAAATTGAGGTACGGCTGGATATGACATTTGAAGAGGAGTCAATTAAAATCTTGGTTCAAGAGGTAAAATAGTTAAGGAACAATGACATAGCTTTAGTAAAAGTGTTATGGCAAAAACACGGTGTAGAAGAAGATACGTGGGAACCGGAAGAAGCCATGAGAGAGTAATATCCAAACCTCTTTACCGGTAAGATTTTCGAGGGCAAAAATCTCTAAAGGGGGAGAGTTGTAACAGCCCGATTTAAGGGCAAGTCAAAATAGTTGTTTCGAGACCACTAAATTGAGGTCAGGGAAAATTATTTTGATGTTATTTTATGTGTTGTAGCATAATTATAAGGCTATGTGAAAATTTTGGTCCATTAATTTGAGTGATAGCATGCTTAATTGTGAAAAAAGATTAAACCGCATTAAGTGCGAAAGTTCTATTTTATATGGTAAAGGTACCTAATAGCTGTAAAATGAAATTTGGAGGTCTTTAAAGTGCAATTAGGTTATCTAGTGATGGCCAGCCATATAGGAGCTAGGGAGACAAGATTTTAATGTTGGTCACAACTTGATAGATATTAGGTGATAAAAATGAATAAAATAAGATGAATAAAGATGTTATCATCTTTTTACTATTTATCCACCTTCATCCACCGAAAATTTGAAGAGAAAACAAGGGTTTTGAAGCTCAAACTTTCAGCCAACATATTCCCTAGCAAGTAAGTGATTTTTGAAGTTTTTCTTGATGATTTTTGTGTTTTTTGAGTCCCCAAAGCTTAAGCTAGCTAATGAGGGGACCAATTTGCAATATGGTTGAAAGTCTAGGGACTTTCCATGAAAAGTTTATGTTGTTAGCTGAGTTTTTATCGAAGAAAATGAATGTTAGGAAGATGAGAAACAACTTTTTTGAAAGGTGTTAGCATGAAAACACCTAAATAGACTTAAATGCAAAGAATGAATTTGTGTCATAAATGCATGAAATGGAGAGTAGTTGTAAGAGAAATAAGTTTTCAGCTAGGCTTGTTTATTGATAAAATGTGTTGAAAAATGATTTACGAGCCTAGGGGTAGAATCGTAATTTTACCATAATGCAAGGGCAAGATGGTCATTTTCTCCTAAGTGTAGATTTTGATGCATTATGATCATTAAATGATCTAAGTGAATGAATCTTATTGTTATAGATCAAGAAGAACGCGAAATTAACCTTGACCGAGGAAAAGGCAAGGTTACGGAGTAAACCGCAATTTAATACGTTTTGCACTGAGGTAAATTTATGTGTAAACGATGTAGTTTATATATACATTCATGTTGCTAATTAGTGCATGACACAATTGAGAACATGTATGATTCAAGTGGATAGAATGTGGTAGTTATTGAATAACTCTAGTGTGAATAATAGAATGGATATGTAAGTGTGGTATATCAATACTTGACAGTGGGCTAAGTGCGATACCACCTTAATACTTAATTACGATGGGCAATGTGCGATACCATCGACTATTTATCATTTGGTGGGCTATTTGCGATACCACCGTAACTAACCTCTTTGGTGGGCTATGTGCGATACCACCCTAATAAAGACTGATGGTGGGCTAAGTGCGGAACCATCAAGTAATTTGATTATGAGTAGTTAATTGAAAGATTGTGATGTATTGTATTATGTGACATTGTGGTGCTAAGTGTAGGGAGGCATGCTAATAAATATATACATTAAGCTTGTGATATGGTTTGGATGTGGAAATTGAAGAAATGAGTAAGCATGATTATGAATGTGGAATGTTTCTTGTTTAGTATGTAATGCTATTTATTGTTTAGCACATACTATAATGCTAATTGTTTACATGTAAACTTACTAAGCTTAAAGCTTACTCCCTCTTCTCTTTTCCCTTATTTTATCGAGTTTAAGAGCCGAGCCTGGATACGCAGATAACTAGAAGATCGCCCATACTATCAGCTCACCTCGGTATATCTAGACTTAGTGATTTTGTATATGGCATATATAGGGGCTAGACTAGTTAGATTATTCTGTTATTTTGGCCAAAGGTGTGTTGGCCCCTTATTAAGATAACTATATTGTATATTGTCATGGTTGATGGCTCACTTTATCATTTATGAAAATATGAAGTTATTCATGAAAGTTCATGTTGCAAATTATGAGTTGTTTATTGATATGTTGAATGGATTCATGTGGTGTGAACTAGAGGGGTGCAAAGAGGTTGGAAAATAGCCTCGTTCTTGTCCACATGGGTAGGCACATGGGCATGTGTCTAGGCCGTGTGTGACACACGGTCAGTCCATGGGTGTGTGCCCAGGCCGTGTGAAGTCTGCACTTAGGATTTGGAATTTAAATCACCACACGGTAGAAGTACACTGGTGTGCATCAACTGTGTGGATTAATCAGAGGCGACCACAGGCCAGCCACATAGGCATGTGCTTTGGCCGTGTACTAATTAAGGGTTGATGATGTCATAGTCAGAGAGCTCTAAGGGTAGAAGACACGGGAGTGTCTAGGCCGTGTGAATTAAGTCAGTGTCGTCCATGGGCATCGAACACAGGCGAGTGAGATGATACACGGGCGTGTGGCCCCTGTTTGGATGAAAAGTTTCTTGGGTTCGTAAAAGTTTCAAGATTAGTTTCGAAGCCTCTTGTAGGTATGTTTAGGGCCTCGTAGGCCAACATTAAGCTTTCTGATAGGTTTAACAGTGATATTTTATAGCCTGATTCGAGACGTTAAGTGGGATAAGTTAGGTAATGCCTCAAACCCAGTTTGGCTTCGGCTACGGGTAAGGGGTGTTACAGTCGGAGATCGCTTCACACTATCCACTTATCACTTGGTTCCTATGAACTTTGGTATTTTAAGTATATGGCATGTATAGGGACTTTGGTCATGTTGGTTATGTTTTGGTTATGATTTTGGCCATTTGAATTGGCTTGTATATTTGGCCATGTGAGTTGGCTTAAATTGGTTGTTTTGGCTATGTATATATCTGTGCATATTGTAATGCTTGATAGCTATAAGTATTGTGAATGTCAAATGGTTTAGTTGTGGATGATTTTTGGACTTTGGTTTGGTTGTGAAATTAGGTTAAAAGATGCATATTTGGGAATGTATAGTAATTTGAATTGTATATGTGAATTAGGTATAAAAATTAGATGACTTATTGTGGGAATTTGTGATTTATATTGATAGATAATGAAATGGTATGGAATATGCTTGATATGAGATGGATTTAATGCCTATTATGCCTTGTGTTGGTGCTTTTGAATTATGGTGTAGGTACATGTATTTAGGGTGGCAAGTTGGCTTGGTAAATAGCCTATGTTTGTCCACAAGGGCAGAGACACGGGCGTATGTCTTAGCCGTGTGTGACACATGGTCATGTTGCACAGTCGTGTGTCCCCCTGGTGTTGAATTTGAAATCAAGTCAGTATACCATACACGGCCTCACACAGGGGCATCTGACTTGGCCGTGTGACATAAGTCAGTATACTCTACAGGATTGACACGGCTTTGCACACAGGCGTGTATGTCCATTTTCAGGGTACACGGGCATGTGTGTTGGCCGTGTAACCCAAGTCAGAGAGTTACATGGGATAGAAAAAAGGGCTGGGACATAGCCATGTGCTCCCATTTTGAATGTCCACATGGCCTATGACATGGGCGTGTTTGTTGGCCGTGTGAGAGACACGGCCGGCCCACACGGGCGTGTGTCCCCTATTTTGAAAAAATTTTCAAGGTTTTGTGAAAGTCTCCTAAGTTGTCGGTTTAGTCTCGAACCACTCCCAAATCATGTTTATGGCCTTAGAGGCTCGTTATAGAGACATTATGCTTGAGTTTGAATAATGTTTGAATGAAATGTGATATTATATGTGAATTGAATGCTTAAATGTTTTATAAGTTAGGTAATGCTCTGTAAATCTATTTCGTCGTTGAGTACGGGTGAGGGGTGTTACACTAGTTGATTATTATCAGAGGTTTGTAAAAGGGTTCTCAATGATAGCTTCTCCGATGACTCGTCTGTTGCAAAAAGATGTGAAATTCGAGTGGTCTGATAAATGTTAGCAAAGTTTTGATAGATTGAAAACTTTTTTCACTGAAGCACCTGTGTTAGTTCAACTGAATCAGGTAAAGAATTTGTAATTTACAGTGATGCATCGTTGAATGGTTTAGGCTGTGTTTTGATGCAAGAAAACAAAGTAATTGTAACAGCTTAATTTTCGTGAAATTGGAACAATGGTTTCGGGACCACAAATCCAAGCCGAAAATAAAATTTATTTTTATTTTATTTTATGGTCTGGATTATGATAGATATGACATGTGAAAATTTTGGTACGAAAATTTTATCGATTTAGTGCCTAATTACGAGAAGGACTAAATCGCATTAAATGTGAAAGTTGAATTCTAGTAGCTATAAGGATCAAATAGCTATGGAATTCAAAACTAGAGGTCCTTATATGGTAATTATACCATTAAGGAATGTAGATTTTTCTTGGTGACTCATCCATGGAAATATAGAAAATGGGCAAGGACTAAATTAGAAATAGGAAAATACTTATTAATTAAAAAGATGATAAAAGATATCATTTTATTTTATGTCATCTTCAACCTAAAAACACATGGAAACCCTAGGTGAGAGAAAAGAAACTTTCAAGGCCTAATTGGGTAAGTCTTCTTGTCTCGTTTTTAATGATTTTTATATTTTTAGAATTGGGATAGTCTTATCTATCTATTTGGGGGATTAATTTCAAAAGTTATCAAGGTATGAAAAATGGGTCATGGATGTATATGCTGGAAATTAGAAATTTATGGTAGAAAATGAAATATTATTGATAGATAAACAACTTTTAAAAAGTGATTTTTGATGAAAACATGATTTAGGGACTAAAATGTAAACTTGTGAAGTTGAAGGAAAAATTCTAAAATTTTATGAATAGATGTGCTGTAAAATTTGTAATAGGGCTTTGGTTAGGCTTGGAATAGGGAGTAATTTGTACAAGTTTCATTTTCTAAGCCTAGGGACGAAAATATAATTTATGGAAAAGTTAGGGGCAAAATAGTAGTTTTTCCTAGGATGAAAATTTAGTCCACTTGAATGTAAAATATGATAAATTGATGTTAAATCTACTTGTATAGATACAGATAGCCCAAATTCGGTGTTAGAACGAGGAATGAGGAAAATGTTGGATTAGTAGATTTTATGTATACGAACCTTTGTCGAGGTAAGTTCGTGTAACTAAATTGTATATAATTTTATGCTTGATTTAAATGTTGTGTTTGTGAATTTTATCAATGTCATAAATACGTGAAATGATCACCTACTCGATATAGCCCGATAAATGAAAATTCCCGATAAAATGGTAAATGAATAAAATGTTACTTGTATGCTTAACATGAATGTGGAATGTGTTTTCCTCGAATTACATAAATGTTACAGAGGTATGAAATAATCAAATGCCTGATAATAATTGAAAAGTGTTTAAATCTCGGTTGAATAAATGGAAAATTGATGGATATGTTATTTCGAAACGAAAGAGGTCCTACATTTGTTGCGGATAGGATTTAGTTCGGATGAGTAATCCTTCGACCTCAATTCTGACAGGATTTAGCCCGGACGGGTAATCCTGATGTGAGTCCTCTCGAGCATATATTATGAGTTGGATTTAGCCCGAACGGGTAATCCAAATCAAGTTCCTTAGAGCATATGTCATAAAAAAGATTTAGCCTAGACTGGTAATTTGTTGTATACATGTGTGGCTTGAGAGTGTACTCTATGAGATAGTACCTTATGGGTACCATTGAATATGAATTGACGGATCCTGATATGTACACCTCGAGTGTACTACCTATGTATCTATCGATATTTCGAATAAATTCAACGGGTAAAGTTCTAATAAGAGCAAAGATGAATTTAAAACAAATTGACATGGAATAATACATATGATATGGAAATATGACATGAAAAGAATATTACATGGAATACCAAAAAATGATATTTGTATATGAAAATTACTTGATGAGAATGTTCATCCTTAATCATAGAACCGTACACCTTGAATGCACTACTACTTGTTCAACCTTAATACCCAAATAAAATGAGTAAAGTCCTGCCATGAAATAATCTGAACTCGAAAACAATTACTATGAAGCTATACTTGTATTAATAAGAGATGCCTATACATGTTAAATGAATATATGTTGTGGAAAGCATATGTACATGAGAACTTGATTGTTGTTGAGCCCATACATGTCTTGATGTTACTATGGAATATATGACTAACAAGGGAAATAAGGATGTGTGTAGGGCTTAAGATCAAAGTGGTTCAATATGCCTTACTTAGTTACCTCAAATAGGATGTATGGTAAGTTAAATACCATGTTATACGAACTTAATAAGAATTTTATGCTTACCCCATTTTATTTTCCCCTATTTTAGAGTAAACTGGAAGCTCGTTGGATTGAAAGCTCGACGGAGATCACTCACACTATCCATCGGCCCATGACTGTACAATATGGTAAATCAATTATGGTTGTAATGGCATGTATAGGATATGTTGGCCATATTGGCATGCAAATGTAAATAATGCTTGTAATCTAGCCATTGGAATGGCTAGTAATGGTTGTTTTGAAATACTTGTAATGTTTTGCTATGGTAACCATATGTATATGTCAAGTAGTTGATCAAATCATGTTTAACACATGAATTGAACCAAGGTAGGATAGTAAACATGTATGCATGCAATAATAGGCCATGTTGAATGATGAAATTTGCTTGTTTGAATGCTTAGAATGGTTGGATTGTATTTGGTATGTTTTGGTGCGGGAAATGGTAAATTTGGGTGACAAGTGAGGCTAGGAAATGGCTTTATTTTGCCCATACGGGCGTGTGTCTAGACCGTGTGTGACACATGGCCTACCTCATGGGCGTGTAGCCAGGCCGTGTGCCCCTTGCACCTTAAATTCAAGAAAATAGAATGCTCAGAATTGAGCACACGGGCAGAGACACAGATGTGTGTCTCAACCGTGTGGGTGACACGGCCTTAAACACTGGCGTGTGTCTTGGCCGTGTGAAACCTGTACCTAATTCTAATTGAATTAAATAACCACACAGGCGTGTGAGCCCTGCAACTTGGAAAATTTTAAAATTTCCCAAAAAAATTCCTGAGTTCCCGATTTAGTCCCGACTTGATTCTAATGCTCGTATTGGGCCTCGAGGGTCCATTTAATGGACATTATGAATGACCCCGGTGAGTGAATAGTAACTTGCCTGAATTAATCGATAAATGTTCTGAATGTTTTGGTAATGCTCTGAAACTCTGTTTTGACGACGGATACAAGTTTGGGGTGTTACAGTAATAGCTTATGCTTCTAGACAGCTAAAACCACATGAAAAAAATTACCCCATACATGATTTGGAGTTAGCAGCTATTGTATTTGCATTGAAAATCTGGCGGCATTACTTGTTTGGTGAAAAATGTCACATATTTACGGATCACAAGAGCTTGAAGTATCTAATGACGAAGAAAGACTTGAACTTGAGACAGCGCAGGTGGCTTGAATTATTAAAAGATTATAATTTGGTTATTGATTATCATCCAGGAAAATCTAAGGTAGTTACGGATGCTTTGAGCAGAAAATCCTTATTTGCCTTGCGAGAATGAATACCCGGTTATCTTTCTCTGCTGATGGTTCAGTCATAGCTGAGTTAAAAGCTAAACTAATATTCCTACAATATATTTGTGAAGCTCAGAAGAGTGATGATGATGTAGAATCTTAAAAATTTATAAAAAGAATGATCGAACCTGGAAACTAACTAAGACAATGATGGAGGCAAGTGCACCTATCACACAGTAGTATAGCTAGCAGCAAGACCAGATTGTCGAACCCAAAGGAACCAAAAGTACTAATATTAACTCTCTTTCTATTATTTAGCCTAATAATTAACTAATCAACTAAACTAAAGGTGCTAAGACAAAGAAGAAATTGGGGAAGGACTTGAGGGAAACCGATTGATTTATACAATACCTGAGGAAGAATTCATCTAGACTTCACTTGTTATTTAACTCTGAACCGGACGATTTATTCACTTGACTTGACCCGTAGGATTTCCTAATTTATATTAATACCTCTCTTCAAGGCTACTAACGTCTAACCCTAGATTGGTTAATTGAAATCTCTTTCTAATTAAAACCCCTAGAATTGCATTAACTCGATCTATGGACTCCCATATTAGGTTTGACCCTAATTTGGAATATTTTGTCACCCTATCTCTAGGAGCGTGAGCAACTCCGCTTAATTATACTAGATCTACTCTTAGACAGGGTATCTTCCTCCTCTGCCTAAGCACATCACACTTGAATCAATATCCCGGAAATACCAAAATAAGAATTGAGAACACATAGTTAAGAACAAATCAAGTATTTATCATACAGCTCAGACAACAATAACAAGATTCATCTTAGGTTTCATCCTCCTCAAGTATTTGAGGGTTTAGTTAATAATTATAAAAAAACATCTCAGAAGAAAAGATAAAACAAAACATAAGAAATCCCTAAAACCCTTTGAAGGAATTGAAGGAGAGTTCCTTCGTCTTGAGTATGATTCTGGCTTCTTGAGATGAATCAACTGGCTTTTTCAAGTAAATCCTTGAATTTAACTGCTCTGGCTCGGCTCTTTGGCCTAGCTAAATGCCCCCTAAAGGTTGGCCTCTAGGGTCTTTATATAGGCTTTCAGAATATGTTTCTTTGCCTTTAATAACCCTAATCCGAATAGAATTCTTCTTTCCTGCGGCAGAGACATGCCCATGGCACACTCCCATGCAAATCATGGCTAGGCCATGTTCAAACCTGTTGATGAGGCACGACCATGTTTTTTAGGGTCCAGGCCGTGGTTGACTCTTCTTTACGGGCACGACGTCGTGTGGTCTTAGGCCCAGGCCATGTGGATTTCGTACTTTGGTCCATTTTCTCTGTTTTAGCCCATTATTCGTTATTTTCATCCTTCGGTAGTCTCCCGAGTATAAAACATGAAAACAAAGGATTAGGAGCACCTATTTCCATAATAAAAGGTAAAAATCATCCAAAAGTATGCTAAATGTGGGATTAAAATATTTTACTATTACGGTTTATCTTTGAATTACAAGCTAAACAAGTACAATGTGAGTCAAATTCTGATTCAGAATTTCAAATTGGGTCTGATGACTGCTTATTTTTCAGAGGCAGAATATATGTATCGAAGAATTCAGAACTTGTACAGAGGATTTTGTATAAAGCTCACAATGGTACAATGTTTATTCATCCTAGTAGTAACAAAATGTATAATGATTTGAAAAAGATATACTAGTGGCCAGGAATGAAACGAGATATTTTTGAATTTGTATCTAAATGTTTGATATGTCAGCAAGTAAAAACTGAACATTAGGTGCCTTTGGAATTATTACAGCCTGTTACTATTTGGAGTGAAAGTGGGAAAGAGTTACTATGGATTTTGTATCCGGGTTACCCTTATTTCCGAAAAAAAAGATGCTATTTGGGTAACCGTTGACCGTCTAACAAAGTATGCACACTTTATTCCGGTATGTATGGATTTCTCCTTGGATAGATTTGCTGGATTATATGTTTCCGAGATTGTCAAACTACATGGAGTGTTAGTTTCTATTATTTTAGAGAAAGATCCCTGATTTGCATTTCGATTCTAGAGCAAATTGCAAGTACGCAATTACATTTCAGTACTGCATTTCATCCTCAAACTGATGGGCAATCTGAACGTGTAATACAAATTTTAGAGGATATGCTCCGGTGTTGTGTTTTGGAATTTAAAAGTAACTAGGAAAAATACCTACCTTTGGTTGAATTTGCATATAATAATAGTTATCAATCAAGTATTAAAATGGCACCGTATGAGGCTCTGTATGGTCGTAAATGTAGAACTCTATTATATTGGATAGAGCTCAATGAGAAAAGATACACTGAGTTGATTTAGTCTGTGAGACTAAAGAAAACGTTAAGGTAATTCAAGATAGTTTGAAAGTAGCCTCTGATCATCAAAAGTCTTATGCCAATCTTAAACGAAAAGAGATAGAATTTCAAGTTAGAGATAAGGTATTCTTGAAAGTATCACATTGGAAGAAATTTCTTCGGTTTGGCCGTAAAGAAAAATTGAGTCCACTATTTATTGGACCATATGAAATCATTAAAAGAATCGGACCTGTTGCATGCAGATTGGCATTACCACCGGAGCTTGACAGAATCCATAATGTTTTCCATGTGTCTATGGTATCGGTTAGATCCTTCACATGTTATTTCTCTGACAGAAGTAGAGATTCAGCCTAATATGACAGACAGTGAAGAACCGATTAAAATCTTGGCACGTGAAACAAAAGAGTTAAGAAATAAAAAGGTAGCTTTAGTAAAAGTTCTCTGGCAACAACATGGTATAGAAAAAGCTACCTGGGAACCGAAGGATACCATGAGGAAGCAGTACCGAAGCTTCTTTACTAGTAAGATTTTCGAGGACAATAAATCTTTAAGGGAGGAGAGTTATAACAGCCCATTTTTAGTGGAATGGGAATAGTGATTTGAGCGCAAATCCGAGTCAGAAAGAAAATTTATTTTAATATTATTGCATGGTCTACATTATGATAGGAAAAAACGTATGAAAATTTCGATAAGAAAATTTTACTGATTTTATGATAAATTATAGAAAGGACCAAATTGCATAAAATGTAAAAGTTGAATTCTAGTAGCTATAAGTATCAAATAACTATGAATTTCAAAAGCTGAGGTCCTTATATGGTAATTAAACCATTAAGAAAAGTTAGTAGATATTTTTGGTGAATCATCTATGGAAAATTAGAAAAAGATAAGGATTAAATTGGAAAGTAGGAAAATTAATGGATGATAATTAAATTAAATAGAAATATCATAGTATTATTATCATCTTTTTCCCCAAAAATACATGAAAACCCTAGGAAAGAGAAAGCAAGCTTTCTTGGCTTAATTGGGTAAGTAATTTTGTCATGTTTTTAGTAATTTTTATATTTTCGAGTTCGTAATAGCTTAATCTATCTATTTTGGGGATTAATTAGTAAAGATATCAAAGTATAAAAAAATTTTCATTGATGTAAATGCTGAAAATTTGAAATTTATGGTAGAAAACAAAAGGTTGTTAATAGATAAACAACTTTTACAAAGAGAATTTTGATGAAATTATGATTTTGGGAACAATTTGAAAAATGGTCAAACCCATGGAAAAATTATGATTTTTGTGAAATTTATGGGCTATTATTGTAACATGTAAAATTCGGTTAGGCTTGGAATAAGGATTAAATTGCATGAATTTCATTTTTTGGGCCTAGGGATAAAATTGTCATTTATGTAAAGTATAGGGGCAAAATGACAATTTTTCCTTAGATGTGAATTGAATTAAATTGAGTATGAAATGGATTAAATTGATGTTAAATTCATTTATATAGATCCGAAAAACTCAAATACGAAGTTAGATCGAGGAAAAGAAAAAGTGTCAGATTAGTAGATTTATGTATACGAATAAGTGACGAGGTAAGTTCGTGTAACTTAATTATGTTTATTAATATGTTTGAATTGAATGTTGTATTTGTGTGAATTGTATAAATGCTTAATGTATGAAATTAATCACATGCTCATGATTGCTCGATAAATGAAAAGTCTCGTTTGAATAATGAAATGCGATGGATACAGTATTTTCTCGTATTAATTATAGTCCTGCATATGTTGCGGACATTATAACTCGGATGAGCATCCTATTAAAAGCCTTCTCGAGCATTCTTGTTATATGGTTCCTACGAGCATCTTGATCGGTAGTGATCTTACATGTGTTGCGCACTACTGTAGCTCTTTGTGAGCGTCCTGTTACACGATTCGATCGATTGTGATCCAGCATATATTGTGGACACAAACGCAGCTCTTTATGAGCGTCTTGTTATAGCTCGCTTGAACTTCCTGTTAAATGGCTATCCGGAGCTCCCTGATAATAACTCTTCGGAGTTACTTGTTAAGCTCAATGAGCTTCCTAATTAAAATTCATATTAGTTTCTTGTTTAGCCCGGATAAGCTTCCTGATACATGGCTTACATGAGCATCCTGTTACATGGCTCGGGAGAGTGATTCCTGATTATGCCCTAATTGGGTACCCTTAAATACGAATTGACGGGTTTATAGTTTTGTACACTTTGAGTGTACTACTAATGTATCCATCGGTATTTCAAATAAATTCAACGATCAAAGTTTCAACATGTCTAAACTGAATTTGAGATTACTTTTTATGAAATTGTATGAGTTATGTGAAAATATGATATGAAGGATTATGTATATGAAAGTTATTACCTAATGAGCTCATCTTTGTTCTCTTGAAATTTTATGTTAATTATATGACTAACTTGTTGGATGAGTGTATATAATTAGGCAAATGGTCAAAATGATTTAGATGCTTGTTTTGTATGCTTATTA
This sequence comes from Gossypium rotundifolium, assembly GCA_025506655.1. Taxonomy (NCBI): domain Eukaryota; kingdom Viridiplantae; phylum Streptophyta; class Magnoliopsida; order Malvales; family Malvaceae; genus Gossypium; species Gossypium rotundifolium. The sequence goes on along the minus strand of CP106724.1, from coordinate 167,928,999 downwards.
TAAAAGAATAAAAATGGTAAGTTAAATTTCCGTTATGTGAACTTACTAAGCATTAAATGCTTACTGTGTTTTATTTTTCTCTATTTTATAGTGATCGAAAGCTCGAGAAGATTGGACCTTGGTCGGAGTCACATCACACTATCTCTTGGAGTTCTCGGTATATGAAACAAGTTAATTTTTAGTATAATGGCATGTATAGTCTAACTTGGCCAATGTTGGCATGTAAATAGTTGTTTGTAATCTAGCTATTGGAATGTCTAGAATGGTATATTTTGGTACATATTTATGAGGCCATAAGATGTTTGAAGTGTTTTGAAATGGTTAAATGGTAGACAATATATAAACCAAATGGTGAATGGATTTGAGCTAGTATAATTTATAAAACTTGCAAATTAAACATAAATGAAGTTAAGGTAAGTTAAACATTTAAACATATGTGTTAATAAGTTATACATAATACTTGTATTTAGCTTGGTTTATATGTACCAAATTGATATGGAAATGTGTTGAGATGTTGTTATAGGTTGATGGCAAATTTGTGTGAGAAATAAGGCAAGCAAATAGCCTTATTTTGTCCATACGGGCGTGTGTCTAGACCGTGTGTGACACACGGCCATGCGCACGGGTGTGTGGTTTGGCCGTTTGTCCCCTACATCTTAAAATTTGAGAAACAGAATTCTTAGAATTGAGCACATGGGTAGAGACACGAGCGTGTGTCTCAGCCGTGTGAGACACACGGCCCAGCACATGGGCGTGTGTCCTGGCCGTGTAACCCCTGCACCTAATTTTTGAAATTTAAATTGTCCACACGGTCTAGCTCACGGGCGTGCAGCTGGCCGTGTGACTCAAGTCAGAGAGTTACACGAGTAAGGACATGGGCTGGGACATGGTCATGTGCCTCACATCGAATGTCCACACGGCCTGGGACATGGGCATGTCGTTGGCCGTGAGAGCCACATAGGCGTATGTCCCCTGCACTAAAGAAAAAATTTTGAGATTTCACAAAAATTTCTATGATCCCGGTTTAGTCTTGACTCGATTTTAATATGTATTTTGGGCTTCGAGGACCCATATGAGGGATATTATGATTGATTTTCAAAAATGAATAGTAAATGACAAAAATTAACTGAAATTGAACTGTAAACTCTAGTAATGCTTCATAACCCTATTTCGATGACGGATACAAGTTGGGGGTGTTACAATAAATATATACTTACATACAATTTAATAAGTTGAAACTCTATGCGTATATACATTTAGGCGTATACCCTTAAACACAGATTAGTGGCGGATACCTATCCTTGTCAAATAGTATCCCCAGGCGGACTCTAATATCGAGAGAATACATCTTTTCTCTACTTTCACAGAGAACACTTGTCTTATCAGAACGGATACTTTCCTTCAAAAACACGATCTCTACCAACACTTACCATTCACAACTCAGGCATATTGTAACACCCCTTACCCGTGTTCGAAGCTGGAACTGGATATGAGGCATTACCTAACTCAACTTGCTTCAACATGACATTTTAGTCTTAAAAACTTTCTATACAAACCCAAAACATACTCATCCTAGGCCTACGAGGTCTTAAACATACTTCTAGAAAAATTTGGGAATTAATCAAAAGCTTTTGCGCACTTAGAAAAATTTTGCCTAAACAGGGGCTACACGCCCGTGTGCCCTTGAGACATGCCCGTGTCTTTCACCTATGGTCGACACTGACTTATTTCACACGGCCAAACATACGCCTGTGCCCTTAGCCCGTGTCCATCACACTGCCTCGACACACCCGTGTCTTAGACCTTGTGCCAAAACCTTGGTACTCTGTTTATGACGCCATCACCTCACTAAGGTCACACAGCTAAGGCACACGCCCATGTCCTTAGACCGTGTGTCGAATTAAATTCCACATTTAAAGTGCAGACTTCACACAACCTGGGCACACACCCATGCCCAAGGTCGTGCCTTCCACACGGCTGAGACACGCGACTGTGTCTCTGCCTGTGTGTTTACTACTAAGCATCTTGACTTTGCAAACCTAGCATGTAGGGGATGCACGGTCGATCGACACACCATGGGGCTGACCGTGTGTCCAACACAGCCTAGACACACGCCCGTGTGTCTACCCGTGTGGACATAGAAAGGCTATATTCCAAGCCAAATGCCACCCTACATAGTAGACATACTAACTCCAACTCATATAAACATCATTCATGACCCAAAGGCACATCCAAGAACTCAATTCAAAGCATTCACACAAGCATAAACTTCATAATTTCATTATCATTGAATATATATAAACTTAACAAGTGATGGCCCATTTCCGATGACCATTTACAAAATGACTTTGATTACATACATAGCCAACACTTTGACTAACAATTACGACATAACAAAATACCAAGTCCTATACATGCCATACTCAAAATAAGTCTAATTTGTTATACCAAAGTGATGTTGATAGTGTGATTTCTGAACTCCTACGTCCTACGATCCCCAAATTATCTAGGCAATACTACAAGGAAAAGGGAAATGAGAGGGATAAGCACAAAGCTTAGTAAATTTGCATGAAAATAAATAGCAACAATAAGCTCATAATGACATCAATCCATAGCATTAGATAACCATACAAAGTCATAAGCACTTTGCGATACTTACTCGTACTTGTTCTTATCTAGAGCATACCATGCCACATATCGTAAACATTCCTCGTGAATTTTCTCACAAGTACCTGTATTCACTCATTCACATGACTTTAATGCAATTCTCATTTCTATTTCCAAGCAACTCTATTTATCCCAATAAATCACTAGGGATACTCATAGATGCATATTCATTATCATTAGCATAAACACGAAGCAATTGCCACATCCCGGATGTGGTCTTACATGGTTCATCTCTGAATACCGATGCCATATCCCGAATATGGTCTTATACAGAACCTTACATCAATATTGATGCCATATCTCAAATATGGTCTTATACAATTTTTCATATTCAATGCTAAAGCCATATCCCAGATATGGTCTTATACGGGATCTCAATTCGGTGCCGAGGCCATGTCCCCAGCATGGTCTTACACGGGACCTCATCCATCTCAACTTTCTCATTCAATACCAAATACTTAATTTCAAAGAGCATCATGTATCATTATAACATCAAACATTCTCAGCATGCTAGCATAAATGTTGAATTTATCACATACAAACTTACCTCGATTTTAAAATGAGCTAGATCTTCAATCTAGTCCGAGACTTTATTCTTGCCCCGATCAAGGTTGATTCTTGGTTCCTCTTGCTCTATAATAGAAAATTAACTCATTTCAATCATCACATTAATAAAAGCATTTTAATAATCATGCTTTGGAAAAATTACTATTTTGCCCTTACACTTTAGCAAAATGACCATTTTACCCCTAGGCTCGAAAATCAATTCTAATCAAATTTCTACCTTTAATGAGTCTAGGTAAACATTTATTTCTCTTATGGTTATTATCAAAACCCAAAATTTCACACATTTTACTACCAATTTTACAACATTTACAAAAAGGTTAATTTAGGTGTTTTCATGGCAACACCTTTCACAAAAGTTGTTCATCTAACAACTAAGACTCATTTTCTTCCATAAAAATGTAGTAAATAAAATTGAAATCTCTCATGGAAAAACTCTAATCTTTTCACTATATTGCAAGATAGTCCCCCCTCATTAGAAAGCTTAAGCTCTAGGGGTTCTAAAAGTACAACTATCTTCAAGAAAAACCATTAAAATCACTTACTTGAATGAAGATGAGTTTGCTGAAATTTTGAGCTTTCAAAACCCCTATTTTTCTTGCTATTTTCGGTGGAGAAAGATGGAGAGAAAAGATGATATCTTTTCTTTCTTTATTTTATTAATACAAGTCAATTTAGTCACCAACCTTTACCAACTTTGACCAATTTGTCAATTTTTGTCTCTTATGGCCGGCCGCTCCATTTTTAGGGGTCTAATTGCACTTTAAAGACCCCAAATTAATATTCTATGGCTATTAGGCACCTTTAGCTTATAAAATAGAACTTTCAAACTTTATGCAATTTAGTCCTTTTCGCGATTAAGCTTGAAATCACTAAAATTAAAGCACCAAAATTTTCATGCGCTTATATAATCGTGCTCTAACTCATAAAATAACATGAAAATAATTTTCTTGAACCTCTGATTAGTGATCCTAAAATCACTGTTTCGACTAGCCCCTAAATTGGGTTGTTACAATTCTCCCCCTTAAGGATTTTCGTCCCTAAAATCTTACCGGTCAAAAGGTTGGGATATTGGTTTCTCATTGACTCCTCGGGCTCCCATGTAGCCTCTTCAATTCCATGTATTTGCCATAGCACTTTCACAAGAGCTATACTTTTTTTCTCAATTGTTTGACCTCTCGAGCTAAAATCTTAACCGGTTCTTTGCCATAAGTCAAGTCTGGTTGGATCTCTACCTCTGATGGCTTAAACATGTGAAGGGTCCGAACGGTATCGTCGTAACATGGATACGTGGAAAACATCATGAATCTTTACTAGCTCAGGTGGCAAGGCCAAACGGTAAGCTACCGGTCTTATACTCTCAGTAACTTCATAAGGTCCAATAAAACGCGGATTCAATTTGCCTTTTGGCCAAATCTGAGGACTTTTCTCCACGGTAATACTTTCAGAAACACTTCATCACCTACTTGGAACTCAATCTCTTTCCTTTTTAAATCTGAATAGGACTTTTGTCTATCTGAGGCCGCTTTCAAACATTCACGTATCACCTTTATTTTCTCTTCAGTTTCCCTGACTAAATTGACCCCATGTATCTGATTCTCCTTAAGTTCTATCCAATATAAAGGCGTTCGGCACTTACGCCACCAATGCCTCTTAAGGCGCCATTTTAATACTTGACTGAAAACTATTGTTGTAAGTGAATTCCACCAACGGTAAATATTTTTCCCAATTACCTTGGAATTCTAAAACACAACATCGAAGCATGTCTTCGAGTATCTGTATTACTCTTTCTGACTGCCCGTCGATTTGTGGATGGAAAGCTGTACTGAAGCTCAATTTTGTGCCTAAAGCCTCTTGCAACTTTTTCAAAACCGTGACATGAATCTCAGATTTCTATTCAAAATGATCGATAACGGTACTTCATGTAGTCTTACTATCTCTGTCACGTACAGATCTGCCAATTTATCAAATGAGTAGTCAACCTGCAATGGTATAAAATGGGCTGACTTCGTGAGTCTATCAACCACGACCCATATCGCATCTTTCTTTTTCGGCATCAACAATAAACCCGTCATGAAGTCCATGGGAATACGGTCTCACTCCACTCAGGAACCATAATGGGCTAAAGTAGACCCGAAAGTACTTGGTGTTCAGCCTTCACTTGTTGACAAATTAGGCACTTCGACACAAACTCAGAAACATCTTTCTTTATACTAGGCCACCAATACCACTTCCTCAAGTCATTGTACATCTTCGTGCTAGCAGGGTGCACAGTTAAACATCTGTTATGTGCTTCATGCAAAATATTCCAAATAAGCTCTTCGTTTCTGGGTACACAGACCTTACCTTGGAACATCAAACATCCATCAGGACTTATCCGAAAGTCTAACTCAATATTTAACTTACATAGAACTCTTTTGGCTTGTAAATTGCTGTCACCCTTCTAAGCTTCACAAATCTCATGGAGAAACAATGGTCTAGCCCTCGGCTCGGCTAGAATAAAACCATCATCTAACAAATCCATGCAAGTATTCATAGCTCTTAGCGCAAACAATGATTTTCTGCTCAAAGCATCGGCGACTACGTTTGCCTTTCCCGGATGGTAGTCAATCACTAAATCATAATCCTTGATCAACTCCAACCACTTTTGTTGCCTCAAATTTAATTCCTTTTGAGCCATAAAATATTTTAGGCTTTTATAGACGGTAAATATCCGACACCTCTCACCATATAAATGGTGTTTCCAAATCTTTAATGTAAACACAATGGCAGCCAACTCTAAGTCATGGGTCGGGTAATCCTTCTCGTGCGGCTTTAACTGTCTAGAAACATATGCTATCACCGTGCCCTCTTGCATAAGTACACAACCCAATCCATTCAGGGATGCATCACTGTAAACCACAAATTCTCTTCTCGATTCAAGTTGTACCAAAATAGGAGCCTCAGTCAACAACGCCTTTAGTTTCTCAAAACTCTGTTGACACCTCTCTGTCCATTCAAACTTTACATCTTTTTGCAATAATCTAGTTATCGAGGTAGCTATCATGGAAAACCCCTTGATAAAACGCCTATAATAGCCGACTAGGCCTAGAAAAATCCTTACTTTAGTTACACTCCTCGGTGGTTTCCAATCCACAATTGCTGAAATCTTACTTGGGTCGACTCTAATTCCATCCCCGAGACACTGTGCCCCAAAAATCCAACTTTCTTCAGCCAAAATTCACTTTTACTAAACTTGGCATACAATTATTTATCCCTTAAAATTTGCAAAACCATTCTCAAATACTCGGCATGCTCATTCTCGTCCTGAGAGTAGATCAATATATCATCGATCAAAACCACGACCAACTTATCCAAGTATAACCGAAAAATGTTATTCATCAGGTCCATGAAAACGGTAGGGGCATTTGTTAGACCAAAAGGCATGACCAAAAATTCATAGTGGCCATACCTCGTCCGAAATGCAATTTTTGGCACATCCGAGTCCTTGACTCTCAATTGATAGTACCCAGACCTTAAGTATATCTTGGAAAATACCGTGGCTCCCTTCAATTGATCAAACAGATCATCAATTCTCAGCAACAGGTACTTGTTCTTCACAGTTACCTTGTTAAGTTGCCGATAGTCTATGCATAATGTCATGGAACCGTCTTTCTTCTTTACAAATAATACAGGAGCACCCTATGGAGAGTAACTCGATCTTGTGAAACATTTATCCGTTAGTTCTTGCAACTATGCTTTCAACTCTTTTAACTCGATTGGGGCCATTTTATAAGGAGCAATAGAGATGGGAGCAATAGAGATGGGAGCGATACCCGGAGCTAGCTCAATCCCGAATTCAATCTCTCTAACCGGAGGTAACCCTGGTAATTCGAGAAAACATCTGAATCCTCGTATACTATGGGTACCAACTCGATTTTCAATTCAACCTCTTTAGTATTCATCACAAAGGCAAGGTAAGCTTTGTACCCCTTTCTTAAATACTTTCGAGTTAACAATGAAGATATCACTACTAGCAATCTGTCTTGCTCATCTGATTCAACACGAATAAGATCCCCATATTCACATTTCAACTCAATAAACTTCCTCCCAAAATTTTCTATCACATCATGAATAGTTAACCAATTCATCCCAAGAATGACATCGAACTCATCAAACGGCAATAACAAATTCAGTAGACTCTATAGGCATGCTCATTCTAGAGACTAATTTCATGCATATGTATGAGTGGGTAGATCCCGGATCAATTAAAGCTATAACATGAGTATCATAAAGAGAAAATGTACCCGTGATTACGTCAAGGGAAGACCCCTCCTCATGAGCACGAATGGCATATGTTCTTGCTGGTGCTCTACCCTCGACTCTAGCAATCTGCTCTCTGAATGTATTCTTGCTACTCATTTCATTTCCCGGGTTCCTCTGTGGTCTTCCTCTAGCAGTACTCCCCGATCTTGTATTTTGAGATTTTTCTTTCTCACCCACCTCGAGGCAATCTCTGATAAAATGGTCTAGAGACCCACATTTGAAACAAGCCTTCTCGCTTGCTCGGCACTCACCAGAATGACGTCTTCCACACTGTAGGTACTCGGTCTGCTCGGTCGAGCGTTGCCAACACTGGCAATTGATGTAGTTTGGGCTTTAGACCCCGAGAACTGTTTACCCTTACTGCGGTTTGAAAACCCAACTGAAGTAGCTGGTTGAGTAGCAAAATCCCTCAATTTTTTTAGATGAATATTGGAGTGACTTATTCAGCTATCTTTTCCTCAAGTCACGAGACTCAATCTCAACTCTTCTCTTCCCTTTAGCCAACTCTTCAGCCTTACAGGCTCTATCTACCAACACTACAAACTCTTTTAGTTTGAGAACTCCAACGTATAAACGGATATCCTCATTTAGCCCATCCTTGAATCTCTTGCACATGATAGACTCAGTAGACATGCACTCTCAAGCATACTTGCTAAGTCTTATGAACTCCCGTTCGTAATCCGTCACTATCATTCGGCCTTGTTTTAATTTCAAGAACTCCTTTCTCTTATGGTCGATGAATCTCTGCTGATATAATCTTTTCGGAATTCCTCTTGGAAGAATTCCTAGCTAAGTCTCTCCCTTGGTACCACTGACACAAGGGTGCTCCACCACCGATAAGCCGAATCTCTCAAGAGAGATACCGCACACTTTAGGCACTCCTCAGGCGTGCATGATAATTTATCGAATACCTTGATGGTATTCTCCAACCAGAATTATGCCCTCTCCGGGTCATCGTCCTTCCTAGCCCAAAGTCCTCAGCTCCTTATTTTCGGATCTTATTAACCTGAGGCCTTTCTCTTCTCACACCTCAACCACTTGAGGAGCTACAAGAGTAGGCTGATGAATAGGTGGGGGTGGAGGGGGTGGAACATTAGGGTTTGCTCAAACGTACTCAGTGTACCAATTGCTCATCATATGGAGAAAGGCTTTTCAGGCCTCTTCTTCCTGACCCAAGGTCTCGGGTCTACTTTTTACTAGCATGGTCCCTTATCCAGGAGCCGACGCATTACTCGCAACATCATTAACTGCCGTCTAATCGGGATCTATGACTATATATAAAAACACAATTTAAAACGTCAGGAGCTATCACACTATCATTACACAAGTTCTCTTACGTATGGCATGTATAGCTAGACTCATGCTTACACTACGTTAGTCCTAGAATCGACTAAATCGTAGCTCTGATACCACTAAATGTAACACCCCTTACCCGTGTTCAAAGCCAGAATCGGATACGAGGCATTACCTAACTCAACTTGCTTAAACATGACATTTCGGTCTTAAAAACTTTCCATACAAACCCAAAATATACTCATCCTAGGCCTACGAGGCCTTAAACATAATTCCGGAAAGATTCGGGAATTAATCGAAAGCTTTTACGCACTTAGAAAAATTTTGCCTAAATAAGAGCCACAGGCCCGTGTTGCTCAAGGGACATGCCCGTGTGCCCTTGAGACATGCCCGTGTCTTTCACCCATGGTCGACATTGAATTATTTCACACGGCCAGATACACGCCTGTGCTCATAGCCCGTGTCCCTCACACAGCCTCGACACACCTGTGTCTTAGCCTGTGTGCCAAAACCTTGGCATTCTGTTTATGATGTCATCACCTAACTAAGGTCACACAGCCAAGAAACACGCCGTGTCCTTAGACCGTGTGTAGAATTAAATTCCACATTTAAAGTGCAAACTTCACACGGCCTGGGCACTCGCCCATGTCCAAGGCTGTGCCTTCCACACGGCTGAGACACACGTCCATGTCTCTAACCATGTGTTTACTACTGAGTATCATGACTTTGTAAACCTAGCATGCAGAGGACGCACGGTCGATCGACACGCCTATGGGGCTGACCATGTGTCCCATATGGCCTAGACACACGCCCTTGTGTCTACCCGTGTGGACATAAAAAGGGTATATTCCAAGCCAAATGCCACCCTGCATAGTAGACATACTAACTCCAACTCATATAAACATCATCCATAATCTAAAGGCACATCCAAGAACTCAATTCAAAGCATTCACACAAGCATAAATTTCATAATTTCATTATCATTGAATATATATAAACTTAACAAGTGAAGGCCCATTTCGATGACCATTTACAAAATGACTTTGATTACATACATAGCTAACACTTTGGCAAACAATTATGACCTAACAAAATACCAAGTCCTATACATGCCATACTCAAAATAAGTCTAAATTGTTATACCAAAGTGATGTTGATAGTGTGATTTCTGAACTCCTGCGTCCTACGATCCCCGAATTATTTAGGCAATACTACAAGGAAAAGGGAAATGAGAGGGATAAGCACAAAGCTTAGTAAATTTGCATGAAAATAAATAGCAACAATAAGCTCATAATGACATCAATCCATAGCATTCGATAACCATACAAAGTTATAAGCACTTTTCCATACTTACTCGTAGTTGTTCTTATCTAGAACATACCATGCCACATATCATGAACATTCCTCGTGAATTTTCTCACGGGTACTTGTATTCACTCATTCACATGACTTTAATACAATTCTCATTTCTATTTCCAAGAAACTTTATTTATCCCAATAAATCACTAAGGATACTCATAGATGCATATTCATTATCATTAGCATAAACACGAAGGCAATGCCACATCTTGAATATGGTTTTACATGGATCATCTTTGAATACCGATAACATATCCCGAATATGGTCTTATACGGAACATTACATCAATATCGGTGCCATATCCCGAATATGGTATTATACAATTTTTCATATTCAATGCTGAAGCCATATCCCAGATATGGTCTTATACGGGATCTCAATTCGGTGCCGAGGCCATGTCCCCAGCATGGTCTTACACGGGACCTCATCCATCTCAACTTTCTCATTCAATACCAAATACTTAATTTCATAGAGCATCATGTATCATTATAACATCAAACATTCTCAGCATACTAGCATAAATGTTGAATTTATCACACACAAACTTACCTCGATTTCAAAATGAGCTAGATCTTCAATCTAGTCCGAGACTTTATTCTTGCCCCGATCAAGGTTGATTCTTGGTTCCTCTTGCTCTATAATAGCAAATTAGCTCATTTCTATCATCACATTAGTAAAAGCATTTTAATAATCATGCTTTGGTAAAATTACTATTTTGCCCTTACACTTTGGCAAAATGACCATTTTACCTCTAAGCTCGAAAATCAATTCTAATCAAATTTATACCTTTAATGAGTCTAGGTAAACATTTTTTTATTTTATGGCTATCATCAAAACCCAACATTTCACACATTTTACTACCAATTTTACAACTTTTACAAAAAGGTTCGTTTAGGTGTTTTCATGGCAACACCTTTCACAAAAGTTGTTCATCTAACAACTAAGGCACTCATTTTCTTCCATAAAAATGTAGCAAATAACATTGAAAGCTCTCATGGCAAAACTCTAATCTTTTTACCATATTGCAAGATAGTCCCTTCATTAGAAAGCTTAAGCTCTAAGGGTTCTAAAAGTACAACTATCTTCAAGAAAAACCATTAAAATCACTTACTTGAATGGAGATGAGTTTGCTGAAATTTTGAGCTTTCAAAACCCCTATTTTGCTTGCTATTTTCTGTGGAGAAAGATGGAGAGAAAAGATGATATCTTTTCTTTCTTTATTTTATTAATACAAGTCAATTTAGTCACCAACCTTTACCAACTTTGACCAATTTGTTAATTTTTGTCTCCTATGGCCGGCCACTCCATTCTTAGGGGTATAATTGCACTTTAAAGACCCCAAATTAATATTATATTACTATTAGGCACCTTTAGCTTATAAAATAGAACTTTCGCACTTTATGTGATTTAGTCCTTTTCGCGATTAAGCTTGAAATCACAAAAATTAAAGCATCAAAATTTTCATGCACTTATATAATCATGCTCTAACTCATAAATAACATGAAAATAATTTTCTCGAACCTCGGATTAGTGATCCTAAAATCACTGTTCTGACTAGCCCTTAAATTGGGCTGTTACACATAATGTTAAATTGATTCTTACACACCTATTTGACTCACTTTCACTATGGCAGATGCTTTACGCCAAGCAAAACCACTTAACAAATACGCTATGTTCGCAACACCGCCACAAAATGAAGATTTATCACTTAACATGCAATTTTATGACACATTCTTATTCATCGTTCTCTCCCATCTACAGATATACATAACATGCAAACATCCAAAATTCACATTTTCTTACCTTTTTATTGACCTTCCTTATGCTAATCTCGGATCCCATATTCACATAACGAAACAAATATCATAATCATTGTTGTTTCGGATATATGCATGTTCCCATGAGTTTAGGGCTCTTTGTCATGGTTAACAACTAACATATCCTACCAAAGGTAGCACCCATATCGCAAGGCTGGTTAACAACTAACATGCCCTACTAGAAACCCAACACTCACACCAATTTGGTTGTAACAGTCTGATTTTGGGTCTAGTCGAAGCAGTAGTTTCGAGACCACAAATCCAATAAATAAAAATTCATTTTTATTATATTTTTATTGTCTACAATTTTATGGAATGATTTTGTGAAAATTTCATTTGAAAATTTTGACGTTTGTGCACACAATTTAGTCAAAAGGACTAAATTGCAAAAAGTGCAAAATTGGAATTCTATATGTTAGAGGTGTCCAATTGCTATGAGATTTTAAATTGTAGGTCCTTAAATGGTAATTAGACCATTGGTTAAGTTGGGGGACAAAATGGACATGGTTTGGTATGTTTTCAAAGTTTTTCTTTAAGGGTATTTTGGTAATTTGGTAATTAAAATGAATCAAAAAGCCAAAATAAAGCCAAATTTGCCCATCTTTTTCTTTCTTGGCTGAAATTCACAAGGGGAAACCATGGCTAGGGTTTTTTGAGCTTCAAGCTCGATTGTAAGTCCGTTCTAGCCCCGTTTTTAATGCTCTTTACATTTTTGAACTTGTTGTAACTCGATGTAAAGCCCCGAATTTGGGCCTAGTAGAATTGGGCCCATTGAGCCTTGGGTATGGTAGCGGTTAAAATTTTTGAGAATAAGAGAAAGGCACTAATGCAAGTTAGACCTGTTAGGTGTGTGATTTTGGAGTGTTTAGAGGGTACTATGAAGTCCCAAGTTCAAGTTAGGCTATAGGAAAAATTTTGATTTTTAGCCTTAGTGGAACCCTGATCTCAAATGGTATGACTCATAAGTAAATTAGGGTAAAATAAGACACAAAAGGAGTTGTGGTCTAGTGGAAAATAACGCCACATAGGAGACATGGAAGTGACGCCATAGAGGAAGCAAGGGGTCTAAGGTTCAAGTCTTGGAGCTTGCAATTCATTTTGTTTTCTTTTTAAATGAACTTAGACTTTGACCCATAGGCTTATATTTAGTTGTGCATGTTGTAAGTCACGAAAGGAGCTTGTGTTGTGGTGGCATGTAGCGTCTGGAGCATAGGAGAGGGCAAGGGTTCGAATCCCTTTGCAAGCAAAAAGGAATGATTATTTTGCTAAGTTGGGGAGACAGGTGGTTGTGATGGAATTAAACTCTACTGAATGAGGGATCCCACATCGGGAAGCTAGCATGAGGGAAGGTAAGAAGCTGGCTTTAAATAAAGCAATCTATGAGGAGAGTAAGCATACCTTGGTTGGAGTTTGGGCATAAGAGTGTTCGGAGTGTAGATTAGCTTCAGATTCCTATCAGGTGTGTATTTCGCACTACTCTAGCTGTAGAGCGGCAAATGCCAAAATATCGGTCATACGGTGATGGTAGCCACACGAGCATGCAAGCGAAAGTGTGGGGGCTTCGACGCGATTGTTAAGGCCATCATGAGTGTTCTTGTGGGTTTAGGTTATTTGGGCCGAAGGGGCCAAGTAGGCCCAATGGGCCCGTGGGCCCATATGAATAAATTGTATGATTGTGTAGTAGATATTGGACTGTCTATGTGAATCTCATATCTGTAGTTAGATTTAGGCTAAATGGGCCACACGAGCGTGTGGGTCTATTTGGGCCGAGAATTGGCCCTAGGCCCATTCGCATCGTTAACTTTGTTTAGAATACTTTGGTTTAACTGGGCAAATCACAGTTTGATCACTCTAGTGAAGATGATGGCGCTCGGGATTGTTCAGTACTCTACGTGATAAGGATCGGTGCTAAGGGATTGGCGGCACACTCGTAATCAAGGTGTGTAATCTCACACCTCTGTTTATTATGTTAATGCGATGTTCTATGAATTGGCTAAAAGCCGAAATACTGAAAAGCTGAAATATTGGCATCTAAGATCACTCGAGCATGCGAGCGCTTGTAGAGATAAATCGAGCCACAAGTGTTGGCGATAGACTGTTGGAAGTGTCACGAACTCTCTCGTGGGACTGAGGCTGTAATGGGCCTTGTTGAGCCAATGTGGGCTAAGTGGGCCTAATGGGCTAACGAGCCCACAGGGGAAAAATCTATGGTAAGTGTCGGATAATAGATGTTGCTGCGAGGTTCACAGAATCGTAGTCAAAAATAGGCTGAATGGGCCACACGAGTGTGTGGACTTGGGCTGAAAATTAGGCTTGGGCCCAATTGCACCATTTCGATCAAAACGGGTATCCGTGTCACTCGAGGTGACAGCAGGCCGTCGGAAAGGCCATGATAGAGATAAAGTTACCAAAATACCTTCTATGGGTAAAGTTACCGAAATACCCTCTATGGGTAAAATTATCGAAATACCCCTATAGGGTAGAATTACCAAAATACCCCTATAGGGTAGAATTATCGAAATACCCCAGAAGGATAAGATTACTGAAATACCCTTATAGGGTAAGATGACTATTTTGCCCTTATAGGTAAATGACTAACTTAGACTATGAGTTGACTAATTTGACTGTGGTTGTATGACTGATATGCTTTTATTACATGTTTAAATGATTGTTACTGAGCATGGCCATTTTGCATACACGTGTAATGATTGAGCATGACATACACGACATACTGCATGGGGGTGGATTTTTCTAATTTGGAGGAAGTACTGTTATAGTGGCATCGCCATGTATTCTGATTCTAGTGGCTCAGCCACGTATTCCGTTATTAGTAGCTTGGCTGCATTATTAGAGAGTTTTGGCTGGGTGGGTTGACATGGTCCCCACATGGAGAGATTGGTTGGTACGAGTGGAGAGTTTGGTTGGACTGGATGGGTTGCATCCTCATACTGCTGCATATCTATTTATGAGTTCTGTCACCGTACTGGGCTTAGGCCCAGATTGATACAGAATAGGGCTTAGGCCCAGGTTGTTATCGATATGACTTAGGCCTAGATTGATGTCGAATAAGGCTTAGGCCCAGATTGTTATCGAATAGGGCTTAGGCCCAAATTGTTACCAAATAAGGCATAGGCCCAGAATAATATCGTATAGGCTCGGGCCCAGTTGTGACCGTAATAGGGGATTACACACTGAGTTCTCGTAACTCACCCTTTTCCTTAACTATGCATGTAATCCCCAGCCTTAGAGGATTTGGAGCTGCGAGGGACTTGGAGAAGACCACACACTGCTTATGCTTGCGGTTTTGATTATTTACTTTTAAATATTCTAATTCGGGTTGTAATAAGGCCATTGGGATTTTCTTTTTAACTTTTATTTGGTATTTCTTTTAATTACAAATTGCTAGTCTTTTAAACATGGGTTTTAAAACAATAACTACTATTTTCAAAATATTACGTTTCGCAACCGTTTAAAATAGAATTCCA
Organism: Gossypium rotundifolium; assembly: GCA_025506655.1. Taxonomy (NCBI): domain Eukaryota; kingdom Viridiplantae; phylum Streptophyta; class Magnoliopsida; order Malvales; family Malvaceae; genus Gossypium; species Gossypium rotundifolium. The sequence continues at coordinate 167,913,508 of CP106724.1, read as the reverse complement.
CAACTGTTTAAAACAGACTTCTGCAACAAACAAGGTTTTAAAAATAATAATATTTTTGCAAGGGAATGAATTTGAGCAAATCTTGTTTTGTTAATAAGCAACGAAAATCAGGATTTTTAAAAGGCAGAAAGTTTTAAATTGTAAGAAGGGTTTCTAATGAAAACATGGTTTTTGAAAAACATCTGAATGTGACACGCCAGATTCGGGCCTAACTTTTAGGCCGGGTTTGGGGTGTTACACTCGATCTTTCTATTTTTACCATCAATTTGAAGAGATGTCAAGGTCTAGAATTTTACCCATGATGGATGTTTGTGTATTTTGATGTCTAATGGTAGAAAATTCATGTTTGGTGTATGATAAACAACTTTTGCTAAGTGATTGAAAATGCCTAAAAGAACTTATTTGTAAATGTTATAAAATATGGTGTAAAAATGTGAATAAATGAAAATTATGGGCTGTTATAAGCATGTATAAGGTTCGGCTAAGCATGGGTATTGAAGAAATTGAGTACATTTCATTTTACGAGCCTAAGAACTAAATTGTAAAAATGTCAAACTTTAGGGGTAAAAATATAATTTTTCCATAATGTGATTTTGGGCTAATTTGAATTGTATAATGATTGAATAAGTTAAATATGGTATTATAGATTAAGAAAAATGAGGTTCGGACCTAGAATAGGGGAAAATGAATATTTGACAACTTAGTCATTTTCGCCATTTCTAAGTCGAGGTAAGTTTGTAGGTAAATAATGCAACTTTATAATTGTATTTATAATGTTTTGTTATTGCATGAATTGTTTGACTAACTCTATGGATGAAATTGACGAAGTTTCGACAAGCGAGTAAATCCCAGTTGAACCTTAGGAATAGTTAGGATACAAATGTCATGACATTAGGGTTACTAAGATTACGTGTAAGACCAAATCTGGGATATGGCATCAATGTGAGACTTCGTGTAAGACCATATCTGGGATATGGCATCGATGTGAGACTTTGTGTAAGACCATAGCTGGGCTATTGGCATCGATATGAGATTACATGTAAGACCATATCTGAGATATGGCATTGGTACGGTACTGTGTGTTGGAGATCCCCGAGTATCCTTTAGTATTCCAAGTGGTTCAAAGGAAAATTCAACAGGTACATTAAAGATGAGCAAGTATGTAAATATGTTATAAGATGGTACAGGTATGTACGAAAAACTCAAAGAAAATGAGCTCAGTATATGATAAACAATTGGTAAGACTGTGATTGAATAAGTTGTGCGTATGAAGCTTAGATGACATTTATGTTGATACATGATATGCAATTCATATGATAAGTTTTTGGTATATGACAATTAAGTTGATATGTGTTATGTTGATATCAAATGACATTTATGTTCATATGACATTTATGAAATTTAATGACATTTATATTGATATATGTTATATTATTTATATGATGAGCTATAGGCAAGAATGTGATTGAGTAAATTATACTCATGAAGTTTAATGACATTCATGAGGAAATATGTTATGTTATTTATATGATGAGCTATTGGTAAAATTGGGATTGAGTAAGTTGTGTTTGTGAATTTTTAATGACATTTATGTTAATATTTGTTAAGTTATTTGTATGTTAAGTGTATGAATAATGTTTTGTATTATTTGCATATAAACTTAATAAGCTATATAGCTTACCCCCTTCTGTTCCCATGTCTTTTAAGGTTATTAAGCTAGCTCGGGTTGGCGTTCACCAGAGATCCTATCACACTATCAAGCATTTTGGGTATAAGTGAATTCAAGTATTTTAAGTCTGTGGCATGTATAGGGACTAGGCCAATTTGTTATATGTGTCATGATTAATTTAGCCATATGTAATGGCTTGTAATCGTCAAAGGCTTGTTTTACTATTTGGCCATGTAAGTTGGCTTATATTGGCTAACATGGTTGTAAGCCTAAGTATATTTATATATGTGTCAATGCCTATGGTGATATGATCATGGTATGCTTAGTGAATGTGAAATGTTTGGAATTGTGATTTATAGTATGATTGTGTAATTTTTGGAAATGTGACCTATTGATGAGATGAGGAATTTGAGTATCATTTGGTAACTAGAAAGTAGTTGAATGAAGCCTAATGAATGTGAAATTTGTACGTTTGATTTAGGGCTTAATAAATGTAGTGAATATGATAGACAAAGATATAAAGTTGATATGTTTTAACCATGAATGTGGAATCTTGCATGAATTGGTGTGGAAAGGTTGATATTCTAAGCATGATAAATGATGGTATAATAATGACATGTTATTGCTTTGTTTGTGGGTGTTTGTGTAACACCCTTTACCCGAGTCCGACGCTGGAACCGAATACGAGGCATTACTGTACTTATCCTTACTTAATCATACATTTACAAGACATAAAATTTCATTCCATTTTAAAACCTTTCCTTCTTTAATCATGTTGTATACATAATGGGCCTACGAGGCCTTAATCCTAAGTCTGGAGAGTTTCAAAGTTCATCCCGATATTCTATCACTCTAAAAAACTTTTTGCCTAAATAGGGGCCACACGCCCGTGTGGTCCAAAGGACATGCCCGTGTGCCTTTGAGACATGCTCGTGTTCGACACCCGTGGTCGACACTGACTTATTTCACACGGCTGAGCACACGCCCATGCCTATAACCCGTGTCCTTCACATAGCCTAGACACGCCGTGTCTCCCACCCGTGGAGCTCTCTGTTTGTGACGTCATTAAACCCTTAATAGCACAGGCCAGGGCACACGCCCGTGTGATGGGACGTGTGACGAATCATTTTCTCATGGGTTGATGTAGGGGACACACGGCCTATTTACATGCCCATGAGGCTGACCATGTGTCACACACGGCCAAGACACACGCCCATGTGTCTTCCCATGTGGACAATTATAAGCTATTTTTCAAGCCAATTGCCACCCTGAAACATAAACACACTTATACATTCTCAAGCAACTCTATTATTCCATTCATTTCATAAACTTAAATGCATAACCTCATCATCATTAAAGGTATAAAACTTAGCAAATATTAACCAATTTCTAACGGCCATATACAAAAGAATGCACAAACTTGATAACTAACCATTTTCCTTCAATATGAAATAACTCAGATGGTCAAACTCCTATACATGCCATACTCAAAATGATAAACTTTGCTATACCAAAATAATGGTTGATATTGTTATCTGAGCTCCGACGTCCTTCGATCCCCGAACTAACTTGGCGAAACTAAAAAGGAAAGGGAAAAGAGAGGGGTAAACTTATAGCTTAGTAAGCTTGCATGAAATCTTAAATAAAAATATAAGTGCTTTAAATAAACACATTCATCATGAAATAAGTACATATAAAACTCGCATACTAAGACTTACTTACTCTTACTTACTCTTGCTCATACTTACCCATCACCTTAGAGTTACCTTCTCTTGTATTTATTCATAGCACCTGTATCACTCATTACATGGTTTAATATTTAAACTATCATGGTTAAAATTAGAATCTTGATCCTTTTAGCTTACATGAACTTTTAATCATTCTCATACAACTTGTCTCATACTTACTCATCAATTTTACTTACTCATCTCATTTATTACCTTTCTCATACTTAATTCTTTTGCTCGTTGAATTTCCCTGAATAATGGAGGGTACTCAACCTTGTCAAACATATATCTTAATACCAATGCCATATCCCAGATATGGTCTTACATAGGATCGCCTCATATTCCGAAGCCATATCCCAGATATAGTCTTATACGGGATTCCTTAGCTTAATATCAATGCCATGTCCCAGACATGGTCTTACACAAAATCTTCCTTGGGTGTCGAAGCCATGACCCATATGTAAGACCCAATTTATGCCCGGTCCCGATTAATTAAACAAAAACCAAAATTTAAAAAACAATTAATAAAAATATCCAAAATAGTCCAGTTTATTAAAGTCCATTACAACGAGCCCAAATTTTAACCCAAAATAACAAGGCCTAAATGGCCAAAATTTCTAAAAATTTCATAAAACCCTAGAGTCCTCTAGAGCATTCTATCGCCGCAACCCATCCCTGCACGCGCGCCGCAGCCATGTCACCCCCACGAGCTGCCTCATCCCTCCGTACGTCAGTTACCTGCAAACAAGGAAGAAAAAACAGCAAAGAAAAGGGCAGTAAATAAAAAATAGATTGTATTTTTTATTTTTTATTTTATTTTCGATTTCATTCGGCTATAAAGGCCGAAATAGAGATCTCCGTATTCTCCTCGATTTTTTACACAAACTTTACAAATAGAAATCAATACAGAAGAAATCAGCAAAGGTTCCTTCAATTTCATCATTTTTTCTTTTTTTCCTTCGAAACAGCATACTTATACATTTCTTTTACATATATATATATATATATATATATATATATATATATACATATACTAACATATAATAATATAAAAAAGAAGAAAAAATTACCTATTTTTTATCTCCGGTCGCCGTGTACGGTGGCGGTGAATGGAGGCAACGGCACCGGAGTCTCGCCAGAATGAGGTCGGAAATCGCTGGGGCAAGGGAGAAGGGAGAGAGTTCTCCCTTCTTTTTTTTTTTTAGAGTGCAGGAAAGAATGAAATTTTTTTAAAAAAATTACTTAAATAAACACTCTAAACGACGTCGTTTAGGGCTGGTCACTATAGCCCTAAAACAACGTCGTATTCCCCTTCAGATCCGTGCGTTGACCCGACCCGGGGAGGATCTGCACGTTTTTTTCTTAATGGTCTTATTTGAAAATTAGTCCTTCCACTTTTAATTGGTTCTGCAATTAGGTTTTCTTTTATTTCTAATTTTGCCCTTAAGTTTTATTTTGATTTTAATTCGGTCCCATGTAAAACGCCGCATTTTGGAGGGATGGGATATTTTCCCCTTTAGTCCCTCCATGTTATTCGCGCGTTCGGATAGGTCCCTTACTTTTTATTTTTTTAAAATTTGCCCCCAAATGTTTGTTTTAAATTTAATTTAGTCCTTTTTTATTATTTTGTCGTTATTTTAATATTGTTATTATTATTAATATTATTGATTATTTTTAATATTATTATTAGTATTATTATTATTAATATCATTATTGCTATTATTATTACTACTATTACTATTATTTTTATTTTTATTTTTACTATTACTATTATTATTATTTTCATTACTATTATTATTATTGTTATAATTATTATTACTCTTATTTATTTATTTTTACTATTATTATTTGTTTATTAACATATTTTCATTATAATTCATTTTTATCATTGTATTTTTTGTTATTATTATTATTTTACTATTTTCAAACTATTGTATATAGTTTTATTTATTAATTAATTTACTATTAGCTTCTATTTTTGTCATTGTTTTCTTTTATTTTATTTTATTTTATTTGTTTATTTTGCTTTTATTTTATTGTTCTTTATTTTTTACCTTTGTGATTGTTATTTATATTTTATCATCATTATGTTGTTATACAAACTAGCATTGTAACTCGTTTTACATTTTATTATAAAATCATATCGTATTTTATCCGAGGCATCAAGATTTTTGTTTAGAAATAATAAAATATTCAATGTTATAAGATTTGAAAGAAATCGTACCCTAACTTACTGGGTTTCGATTTTCCTTATCGAGTCTAAAGAACTAATTATCTTTAAATAAGGCATAAGCTAAATAAAAACTTATTCTCGGGATTTCGAAATATTGTATCCTAACTCACTGGATGTGACATTTTGTTATCTCATGATAAGGATTCCCAAAAACAAAGACAATATTTCGTATTCGGGAATTTTGAGAAATAGTGTCCTAACTTACTGGGTTTCAATTTCTCATTTAACCTAAATAACCGAATATCCTTCTTAAATTTAAATATACGAGTTTTAAATGGCAAAAGGCAAGCTTAGTTTTGAGGATCCGAAATGTCGTATCCTAACTCACTGGATATGATATTTTATTCTTTCGAAATAAGCGGGTCTCGGCATCCGGTTTAATTTATTCAAGTTTTCTTTAACAAAAAGGATCATATTTTAAAATCTTTTCAAATTTTGACATTAAGACATTAATTAATCAATTCGGTACCAATTTTTGGGCGTTACGAGGGTGCTAATCCTTCCTTGTACGTCACCGACTCCTGAACCTATTTTGTCGAATTTCGTGGACCAAAGTCATTGTTTTAATAAATCAAAATATTTTAACGATTAATTTCAAGGTGACCCGATCACACCTCAAAAAAAGATTGGTGGCGACTCCATTTTTGTTTTAAAGTCAACCCCGTTTTCCAAACAAAAAAATGGTTTCGACAGCTTGGCGACTCCACTCGGAACATAAGAGAGTCAAGCCGTAAAATTGATTGTTTTTTATCTTATTGTCGAAAATTGAAAATTTGATTTGAAAAATTACAATCCTATTATTGCATTCGTTTGTATTGCTATGATTATTGTGGTTTGAGCATTGCATCATATCGCATGAGGACTCTTTGGTCTTACCTTTTTAAGTGGGAGTGAGAAGCTATTTCTTCGTGAGGTTTTCACCTCCGTGCACGATAGTGGATCACGTTCGGGATACATCCGTACCTATGTCTTCGTGAGATTTTCATCTCCGTGCAGCCATAAGGAAATTTATTCCCCTGAATCGAACTCAGTCCGTATGAGCCTCTAATGGGGGAGGATTGAGGAATCTGCTGGTTCGGGTACCTCAACTTTAGAACCCAAACTACATGTAAAAGACCTTAAGAGCCTACCCTAGATAGTACCGCGACAAACCCTAGGGATCACCCGAATAAGTGTTCTATTGTTTCTTTCTCGCTTGCTTTTACTTTGTACTAATATGTTTCATTTTGGCTATGATTGCATTACTTGTCATTTCACGTTTGAAAGAGTGTCGATTCATGTTCAATTACTAAGCTTGTCATGGAGAACAAATTTCTTGATAAAATGGAAGACAATACAGATATACGTATATTTGTAATCCGTTTTATGTAAAAAAATTTGTCCTCTAATAAAGTTTTCTAAATGAAATTGAATCAGGATCGACACCTCCTTTTGCATTCATGCATTAGCATTGCATTGCATCATGTGCAATAAAATTTAAAAAAAACCCTAAAAAGAGTTGGAATTCTTTGAAGAGGTTAAAGGCCCGGAATAAATGTTCAGAATTGTTCACATCAATGTCATACATGAAGAAATCATTGAAAGGGGGACCTTGTCAGATATTCGCCCTTATGAACCTGGGAGTGTTTTGAATAATTGGGCTGCAGAAGAAATTCCTATAGTTTTTAGAGCTTACACAGAGTAATGTTCAAAACACACTTGTTGCTTTAAGCCTAGAAGCAATAAGAATTCCTTTGTGAAATAGGCTTATGTCCGAGCATCATTATGAAATACATACTTGAGATCATTTTGAGTAAATATCCTCTCATTCTTTTAGATTCTTTCATTGTTTCTTCATTCCTTGGACCTTTTTTCTGAATCATTCTTTCATTTTATTCATAAGCATACCATACGAATAATTATTCTTAAATTCATTCGTTCTTGGTATATTCCTTTGTACCTACAGTGGGTCCCCAAATATCAATGACATGAGTAACGCTGCTATGGAATTAGAATCTCCTTTTGAGCAAGACATGTGTTTAGAGAGATCCTAGGACTTTGAAGATGACAAAGACTATGGCTTATCTCCGGACTTATTAAGAATGGTAAAACAAGAGGAAAAACAAATTCTACCTCATTAAGAGACAGCAAAGATGGTGACATTGTTCCATGATGTGATGCACAAAGAAATTGAAGTTTATGTTGATGATATGATTGCAAAGTCCCAAAAAGAATTTGAACACATCTAAGTTTTGAAGCAGTTGTTCTTGAGACTGAGGAAATTCCAGTTAAAGCTCAATCCAGCAAAATGCACTTTTGGAGCTAGATCGGGAAAATTGTTGGGCTTCATAGTCAGCGAGAGAGGAATCGAGATTGACTCAAACAAGGTCCAAGTTATACAAGAATTGCCTTCAACGCGCATTCAAAAAGAAGTTCGAGGTTTCTTGTGAAGATTAAATTACATTGCTCGGTTCATTTCACAATTAACTGAGAAATGTGATCCCATGTTTCGTCTTCTCAAGAAACACAATCCAGGTCTATGGGATGATGAATGCCAAAAAGCTTTAGATAAGGTTAAACAGTACTTGTCAAGTCCTCCAGTATTGTCACTGCCCTGCCCAGATAGGCCATTAATCCTGTATTTGAAAGTGTTTAATAACTCTATGAGGTGTGTGCTAGGTCAACACGATGATTCAGGAAGAAGAGAAAAGGCGATATATTACCTCAGTAAGAAATTCACTAGTGTGAAATGAGATCTTTGCCAATTGAGAAATTGTGTTATGCCTTGATTTGGACAACTCGGAGATTGAGGCAATACATGTTGTACCACGTGACATGGCTAATCTCGAAGTTGGGCTCTTTAAAGTATATGATAGAGTCAACTGCTGTGAATGGAAGGATGGCTAGATGGAAAATTCTCCTCTTTCAATTCGACATAGTTTATGTGAGCCAAAAAGCTGTGACAGGAAGTGCAGTAGAAAATTTTCTGGCCAGCAAAGCTCTAGAAGATTATGAGCCCCTGAACTTTGATTTCCCCAATGAAGAATTAATGTATGTGGCAGCTACTAAAGAAGACGCTATAAAAGATCATTCTTGGAAATTAAACTTTGACGGAGCATCAAATGTTGTAGGAAATGGGATTGGGGCAGTCTTGGTAGCCCCAAATAGAGATCATTATCCATTCACGTGCAAATTGGATTTTGATTGTACAAATAACATGGCAGAATATGAAGCATGTATCATGGGACTCCATGTCGCAATAAAATACAAAATCAGAGCGCTGGAAGTATATGGAGATTCTGCACTGGTGATCTACCAACTGAAAGGTGAATGAGAGACAAGAGACCCTAAATTGGTCAATTATCGAATGATAGTTCTAGGGTTAATTGAGGAGTTTGACGACATCACTTTTAATTATCTACCGCTAGATGAAAACCAGATGGCAAATGCTTTGGCTACTTTGGCCTCCATGGTCAGAATAAGTAAACAATAAGATGTAAAACCCATTCAAATGAGTGTTTACGAGGCCCCAACTCATTGTTACAACGTGGAAGAAGAAGAAAGAGATGATCACCTCTGGTACCAAGATATATTGCGATACGTAAGAAATCGTGAATACCCTGATCAGGCAACTGAGAATGAAAAAAGGACGTTGAGAAGACTAGCTTATGACTATGTCTTAGACGGAGAGATCCTATACAAAAGAAGAAAGGATCAGGTACTATTGAGATGTGTGGACGCTGTTGAAGCTAAGAAAATTCTGGAAGAAGTCCACGAGGGTGTCTGTGGAACATATACTAATGGTTTCCCAATGGCTAGACAAATTATGAGATTCGAATACTATTGGTCTACCATGGAAGGAGATTGCATCAATTATGCTAAAACATGTCACAAATTCTAGATCTATGGAGACAAAATTCATGTACCTCCTTTGCCTTTGCATGTTATGACTTCCCTATGGCCTTTCTCTATGTGGGGTATGGACGTCATCGAGCTGATCTCTCTAAAAGCTTCAATGGGCATCGATTCATCTTTGTAGTCATCGACTATTTCACCAAATGGGTAGATGCTGCTTCATATGCCAGTGTTACTAAGACAGCAGACAGCAGATTCCTAAAAAAAGGAAATCATATGTCGATATGGGATGCCTGAGAGGATCATATCCGATAATGCGTTAAATTTGAACAACAGCATGATCGGGAAGGTCTGTAGTCAAATCAAAATCAGACACCATAATTCGTCACCGTACCATCTAAAAATGAATTGTGCGTTGGAAGCAGCCAATAAAAACATTAAGAAAATTGTGGGGAAAATGGCTAAAACCTATAAAGATTGGCACGAGAAATTACCATTTCTCTCTATGCTTATCGAACATTAGTCAGGAACTCTACCAGGGCAACTCCTTTCTCATTGGTTTATGAAATTGAGGCAGTGTTACCCACCGAAGTGGAAATTCCTTCCCTTCGAGTCTTGTCAGAGTTAAAGTTAGATGAAGCAGAATGGATCCAATCTCAATACGATCAGTTGAACTTGATTAAGGAAAAGAGGCTAAGGGCTATCTGTCATGGTCAGATGTACCAAAAGTGAATGATGCGAGCTTATGACAAAAAGGTTCGCCGAAGAGAATTTCACGAGGGAATTTAGTTTTGAAAAAGATCCTCCCCATACGAAATGATTTCAGTAGGAAATGTATGCCAAATTGGGAAGGACCTTATATGGTGAAAAAGGCTTTCTCTGGAGGAGCACTGATCTTGGCCGAAATGAATGGGAAAAACTTGCTCAATCCTTTAAATTCAGATTCAGTCAAGAGGTACTATACTTGAAGAAGAAAAAAGGTCAAAGTGAAAACCCGCAAAGGGCACTTTGAGACCTTCTCTAAAAAAAACAGAGGCCAAGGTGAAAACCCGCAAAGGGCGCCTTGAGACCAAAGGGATTTTGAGTCAAAACCGAAAAGGGAGGCTCAAGTCAAGATAAAAAATGGGGCATGCGGTGATCTTGCTATACCTAAATTAAGAGGAAGGAGAGATGTTACGTCTTAGGGCATTTACAAAGTACTCTTGATCCCCTAAACATATATTGAGCTTAAAATGGTCTTTAGAAAGTTTGTACAGAGAAGCTCAAGCTACGATATCTGGGGCACCTATTTCTTTTCCCCTTACTATTTTATATCCTAGCAATGTTCGCTTTCTTAAATTAACCTATTCTTTTCAGATTTCGCTTCTGATAAATTCCATTTTTGTCCATCATTATGATCCTTTTCAAGCATTTTGTATTGAAATAATGATTAATGGACTAATAATACTTTCACAAAAGGAGTTTTGCATATTACTCTGGAAACTTCTAAACAATACGAGAACCTGAAACAAGACTTTTATTTAGAATGTACCAAGCCTAAGGGTTGAAAATATTTGAGAAGGAAACTCTAACCAGTGACTATTTCTTCAGACTTTCTGTCAAAAATGTCAGTTGAACAAGAAGACAGGATATTACGTCAGTGATACAACCTAGAGGAACAACGAGCAATAACAACCCAAAGCATTTAAAAGGGGATTATTCTCATGAAATTATGCATTCATGCAAAACACATTTAGTTAGGAGCATTGGATTCATTCTGATCATTGCATTCTAATCATTGTACATTTAAAAAAGATCATTCTCATGACATTCTGCATTCATGCAAATGTCATCCATAATATCGTTTAGTTAGGAGCATTTGATTAATTTCGATCATTGCATCCTAATCATTGTACATTTAAAAAAGATTATTCTCATGAAATTCTGCATTCATGCAAATGTCATCCATAATATCATTTAGTTAGGAGCATTTGATTCATTCGATCATTGCGTCCTAATCATTGTACATTTAAAAAAGGATCATTCTCATGACATTCTGAATTCATGCAAATGTCATCCATAATATCATTTAGTTAGGAGCATTTGATTCATTCCGATCATTGCATCCTAATCATTATACATTTAAAAAAAATATCATTCTTATGACATTTTGCATTCATGCAAATGTCATCCATAATACATTTAGTTAGGAGCATTTGATTCATTCCGATCATTGCATCCTGATCATTATGCATAGGCATAAGTCCATAAATCGATTTTACAGATCATATTCCCCAAGTGTAACAAGATTGACGAATCCACAGGTCCAATACCTCTGAAGTTGCAATAGGACGGATCAAATCCACCATGGCGAATCTCATTTCCCTAAAGTTGCAGTGGAGCAGATTGAAGCCACTACCCTTATCTCCCTGAATTACAGTGGAGCGAATTGAAGATAACGAATCCTATTTCCCTAAAGTAGTAGTGGAACAGATTAAAGCTACGGCAGATCTTATCTTCCTGAAGTTACAGTGGAGCAGATTGAAGCCACAAACTTGTTTCCCTAAAGTTGCAGCAGAGTAGCCTGAAGATAGCAAATCTTATTTCTTGGCGTTACAGTGAAACGGATTAAAGCTACAAATTACGGCGGATCTTATCTTCCTGAAGTTGCAGTGGAGTAGATTGAAGCCACCAGCCTTATTTCCCTGAAGTTGTAGTGGAGAAGAATGAAGACAATAAAATCTTATTTCCCTAAAGATGCAGTGGAACAGATTAAAGCTACAGTAGATCTTATCTTCCTGAAGTTACAGTGAAGCAGATTGAAGCCACGGCCTCGTTTCCCTGAAGTTGTAGCGGAGCAGACTGAAGATAGCTAATCTTATTTCCCTGGCGTTACAGTGAAGCAGATTAAAGCTACAGATTACGATAGATCTTATCTTCCTGAAGTTGTAGTGGAGCAGATTAAAGCCACCAGCCTTATTTCCCTGAAGTTGCAGTGGAGAAGACTGAAGACAATAAAATCTTATTTCCCTAAAGACGCAATGGAACAGATTAAAGCTATAGCAAATCTTATCTTTTTGAAGTTGCAGTGGAGTAGATTGAAGCCACAGCCTTGTTTCCCTAAAGTTACAACGGAGCTGACTGAAGACAGCAAATCTTATTTCCCTGGCATTGCAATGAAATAGATTAAAGCTACAGATTACTACGGATCTTATCTTCTTGAAGTTGCAGTGAAGCAGATTGAAGTCACCAGCCTTATTTCCCTGAAGTTGTAGCGGAGAAGACTAAAGACAACAAATCTCTACCTGAAGTTGCAATAGAGCAGACTGAAGATAGCAAATATTATCTCCCTAAAGTTACGATGGAGCAGATTGAAGCTACAAGTCTAATATCCTTGAATTGGATCGAAGCACTAGTTCCTATGCCCTTGAAGATGCAGTGGGATGGAATGAAGCTATTCGAAGAGGAAAAGCACCGAAAGAAGTCAAGATTCGACGAAATCGGGCAAAATTGGCCCTTTTAAAGTATTTGCTTCATTCTCGTTACACGACAATGAGCAAAGAGGGGCACCTGTAAGACCTAATTTATGCCCGGGCATGATTAATTAAACAAAAACCAAAATTTAAAAAACAATTAATAAAAATATCCAAAACAGTCCAGTTATTAAAGTCCATTACAACGAGCCCAAATTTTAATCCAAAATAACAAGGCCCAAATGGCCGAAAGTTCTAATAATTTCAGAAAACCCTAGAGGCCTCTAGAGCATTCTAGCTCCGCAACCCCTCCCCGCACGCACGCCGTAGCCACGTCACCCCCACGAGCAGCCTCATCCCTCCGTACAACGGTTACCTGCAAACAAGGAAGAAAAAAGAGCACAGAGAAGGGTAGCAAATAAAAAATAGATTGTATTTTTTATTTTTTATTTTATTTTTGATTTCATTTGACTATAAAGGCCGAAATAGAGATCTCTATATTCTACTCGATTTTTTACACACACTTTACCAATAGAAATCAATATAGAAGAAATCAGCAAAGGTTCCTTCATTTTCATCATTTTTTTCCTTTTTTTCCTTCGAAACAGCATACTTATACATACAAATTCTATTTTTCTTTTACATATATATATGTATACTAACATATAATAATATAAAAAAAGGAGAAAAAATCACCTATTTTTATCTCCCGGTACTGTATCTCATGATGACTGACATCAAAGTCTCATGGAATGAGGCCAGAAATCACTAGGGCAAGGGAGAAGGGAGAGAGTTCTCCTTTTTTTTTTAGAGTGAAGGAAAGAATGAAACTTTTAAAAACATTTACTTAAACAAACACTCTAAACGACATGAAATTTTTTTAAAAAAAAAATTTACTTAAATAAACACTCTAAACGACGTCGTTTAGGGTTGGTCACTATAGCCTTAAAACGACGTCGTATTCCCCTTCAGATCCGAGCGTTGACCCAACCTAGGGAGGATCTGCGCGTTTTTTCTTAATGGTCTTATTTCAAAATTAGTCCTTCCATTTTTAATTGGTTCTGCAATTAGGTTTTCTTTTATTTTTAATTTTGCCCTTAAATTTTATTTTTATTTTAATTTGGTCCGATGTAAAACGCCACGTTCTGGAGGGATGGGATATTTTCCCTTTAGTCCCTCCATGTTATTCGCGCGTTTGGATAGGTCCCTTACTCTTTTTTTTAAAATTCGCCCCCAAATGTTTGTTTTAAGTTTAATTTAGTCCTTTTTTTTATTATTTTGCCGTTATTTTAATATTGTTATTATTATTAATATTATTGATTATTTTTAATATTATTATTAGTATTATTATTATCATTATTGCTATTATTAATATTACTATTATTTTTATTATTAATACTATTTTTATTTTTACTATTACTATTACTATTATTATTATTTTCATTACTATTATTATTATAGTTATAATTATTATTACTCTTATTAATTTATTTTTACTATTATTATTTGTATATTAACATATTTTCATTATAATTCATTTTTATCATTGTATTTATTATTATTTTACTATTTTCAAACTATTGTATATAGTATTTATTTATTTATTAATTTACTATTAGCTTCTATTTTGTTATTGTTTTATTTTATTTAATTTTATTTGTTTATTTTGCTTTTATTTTATTGTATTTTATTTTTACCTTTGTGTTGTTATTTATATTTTTATCATCATTATGTTGTTATAGAAACTAGCATTGTAATTTGTTTTACATTTTATTATAAAATCATATCATATTTTATCCGTGCATCAAGAATTTTGTTTAGAAATAATAAAATATTCTATGTTCTAAGATTTGAAAAAAAATCGTACCCTAACTTACTGGGTTTCGATTTTCCTCATCGAGTCTAAAGAGCTAATTATTTTTAATTAAAGCATAAGCTAAATAAAAACTTATTCTCGGGAATTCGAAAATGTTGTGTCCTAACTCACTGGATGTAACATTTTGTTATCTCGAGATAAGGATTTCCAAAAACAAAGGCAATATTTCGTATTCGAGAATTTTGAGAAATAGTGCCCTAACTTACTAGGTTTCTGTTTCTCATTTAACCTAAATAACTGAATATCCTTCTTAAATTTAAATATACAAGTTTTATATGGCAAAAGACAAGCTTCGTTTTGAGGATCCGAAATGTTGTATCCTAACTCACTTGGTATGATATTTTATTCTTTCGAAATAAGTAGGTCTCGGCATCTGGTTTAATTTATACAAGTTTTCTTTAACAAAAAGGATCGTATTTTAAAATCTTTTCAAATTTTTGACATTAAGACATTAATCAATCAATTCGGTACCAGTTTTGGGCGTTACGAGGGTGCTAATCCTTTCTTGCACGTAATCGACTCCCGAACTTATTTTGTCGAATTTCGTGGACCAAAGTTATCATTTTAATAAATCAAAATATTTTTAACTATTAATCTCAAGGTGATCCGATCACACCTCAAAAAAAGATTGGTGGCAACTCCATTTTCGTTTTAAAGTCGACCATGTTTTCCAAACAAAAAAATGGTTTCGACACTAGACATGGTCTTACACGAGACCTACCTCATATGGTGTCGATTCCATGTCCCAGACATGGTCTTACACGAGACCTTCCTCATATGGTGTCAATGTCATGTGCCAGACATGGTCTTACATGAGACCTTCCTTTTTCGATGCTGATGCCATGTCCTAGACATGGTCTTATACAGGATCTATGTTTAGTGCCGATGCCATGTCCTAGACATGGTCTTACACGAGACCTTCCTCATATGGTGTCAATGCCATGTCCCAGACGTGGTCTTACATGAGACCTTCCTTATTCGATGCTGATGCCATGTCCCAGACATGGTCTTACACAGGATCTACGTTCAGTGCCAATGCCATGCCCCAGACATGGTCTTACATGGGACCTACATTCCTTAATGCCAATGCCATGTCTCAGACATGGTTTGACATGGGCTTTCCTTGGCTAATGTTATGACATAGGAATCCTCGCTATTCCAAGACTTCGATCGGGACTTTTACTTGCTTACTTATTCTCCTTCACTTTATCATCATAATGTTAACGGTCATTTCATGTAAAGAATATACATTTCACAAAAATAATAATTAATTTTAAATATAACAACAATTGTAACCTTAATTTCATACAAACTTACCTCGGTATTCAAAATGTGTAGAATTGTGCAATTTAGTCCTCGACTTTGTTTTTGCCTCGATTTCGATCCGAGCTTTACGTTTCTTGATCTATAATGACAATTTAACTTGTTTAGTACTCACATTGACTAAATTAACTTATAATTCATACTTTTCTAAATTACAATTTTGCCCTAAACATTCTCATAATTACACTTTTACCCCTAGGCTCGAAAAATGATTTTCATTCAACTTCCCTATATTTCAAGCCTAGCCGATTCATATTCATAACTATAGCAGCCTTCAATTTCTACTATTTGACCCATTTATGACCATTTTTATTACTTTTGCAATTTGGTCCTTACATGCATTTTTCATGAAATTGACTTAGAAAAAGGTGTTTATCCTACATCAAACTTTCATAATCTTTCATAAAACATCAAAATACATGCATGTCATACATGGGTAAATTTTTAAACAAAAACCCAAGCTGAAAATATAGCTAGAAATAGCTAAACTGAGCTACGAGGGTTTCAAAAATATGAAGAACATTAAAAACGGGGCTAGGATGCACTTACTATTGAGCTTGGAAGTTGGACAAACCCTAGCTATGGAGAACTTGAAAATTTTGTCCCTTAGGAAGAAGATGGAAAAGATTTTGACTTGTTTTTCCCTTTTTAATTTATTAATTAACCAAATGACCAAAATGCCCTTAATGCTCTTTCTTGAGATTTTTCCTTTCTCTGTCCATTTTTGTCCATCTCAACAAATAATGGTCTAATTTCTAAATAATGACCTCTAATAATTTTTATAATTCTATTTCATACTTAAATCTTCTAGAATCTCATATTTTTTAATCTTCACAATTTAGTCCTAATGGATCATTTGTTCACTAATTAATAAAATTCCTTCATAAATTTTCACACAATTATGCAAATACCTCATAAGCCTTATAAAATCATTTAAACACATATTTCTACTTCGGATTTGTAGTCTCACACGACGATTCGACTAGGCCCTAAGTCGGGCTGTTACAGTTTGGTTGCATTTATATGCTTAAATTTGTGCCATGTGATGTTGTGTAGATGTGTTCAAGTAAGGGTGGCAAAATGGCTTGGTAAATAGCCTTGTTTTTTTTTCCACACGGGCATGTGTCTAGGCCGTGTGTGACACACGGTTTGCCCCACGGGCATGTGCTCCGCCCATGTGTCCCCTGCACCTTAATTGTTGCAAAATAGAATGTCCAGAATTGAGCACATGGGCATAGACATGGGCGTGTGTCTCAGCCGTGTGTGCTACACGACCTAGCACACGGGCGTGTGGCACAAGTTAGAAAGCACCCTAATTTGAACACGATCTGAAGCACGGGTGTGTCCCTTGGACCACAAGGACGTGTGAGCCCTGTAGTTAGCAAAAATTTTCTAAGTTCTGTAAAAACTTCTAAAGTTCTCGGTTTAGTCCCGGACCACCTCTAAAGCATGTTTTGGGCCTTGTAGGCTCGTATAAGGGACTTTATGATTGAATATGAAAAGTTTTGATTTGGATGGAAATTTATGACTCAAAAATGTATGTTTGCTTGTGTTTATGTCCGGTAATACCTTGTACCCTGTTCCGGCGTTGAATGCGGGTAAGGGGTGTTACATCTGGTTAGCAACTAACATACCCGACCAGTGGCCCATCTTATCTGGATATTAAGTTTACGCACCAAGGAAATCAATAAAAAGGTAAGAAAATGCGAATTTTGGATGTGTTGCATGTTATGTATATCTACAAATGGGAGAGAAACGTTGAATAGTGTTGGAAAAAACGAGTTTGGAAAACGCAGCGGAAAATAAATTTAAGGAAAACAAAGTTATAAAAAAAATTTCAAAACAAGATATTGGTTGTGATATCTAAAGTAATAAACACTTAATTAAAATTATACCTTCTTTATTCATCTAGGATGAGCGCTTCGACAGCGTAGTCTTCTCTGCTATCTTGAAGCTCACGTCTGTCGAGTGTGGGCTCGCTTCAAATCAGAAAATTTTTCACAAAAATTACCGGTGGGTTAATTTTACAATTTCTATAAACTTTTGGGTCAAGTTATAAATAAGAAAAATATCTCTAGAAATTTTCTGAAATAATCTTTTCAGAGAATTTTCTCTCTATAACTTTCTCTTGAATTCAAGTGTGTGTTAATAATGACCCAATGCTCTCTTTATATAGGGAGAGTTTAGAGAGTTCAACTATAATTAAACTTAATCAATTTAATATTAAATCTTATTAAAATAATATAATGTTTATCTTGTAGATAAACATTAAACTTAATTTAATATTAAGATAATCACTTTAATACTAAATTAATATAATACTATTAAGATAAGTATTTAATTTAATTTAATATTAAACTATTAAAATAGTATTATTTTTGAAATTGTTGGTCTGAAATCAAATTCTCTAGTAGAGTCCCAGTAGGAATGTAACTCTTCCACTACTCAACCAACGAAGACCAACCACTGCCGACTACCATTGTCGTAGTTGCTAGCACCACTGTGTCAGATGATGTAGGTGCGACATCTTTATGGCACCCCAAGTCGGTTCGATTATTGTCAGTTCAGTCCAAGTCAGTGACGACCCATCTTGTCAAAATTATTTTTTCAATTCTCCGACTTTTGATTTTTAATCAAAAATAATATTCAATTGATGTAAATACGAATATTTTAAATATCGAATTCAATTATTACAATTATTACATTAAAATTTTAATCAATTAAAACCATAAACCCTAACCCCAAAAACCTAAAACTCTAATAATAAACCTCTAAAATCTTACAACCTTAATTAATAAACCCTAAAGCCATAATTAGTAAACCCTAAAAACCCTAATAAATACATGAGAAAAAATGCGTCAGCGCGTTTTTGCTTAGTGCGTTGAGTTGGAAGCACTTTATTGGTCAGAGTAGAAAAACGTTTCCAATGTTTTTTTTTTCCTTGAAAAGCTGGAAGCGTTTTAGCAAAAATGGCTCATTTCTGTTATTTTTTAAAAAATTGATCTATTTTCATAATTTTGAAAGAAAAAAGTTTTATTTAATAAATTAGTGGAAAGATATAATTGAAAAATTATTATAAATAATCACTTCCTTAACTTTCGGGGAGTTTAACCAAACAAAGTAATTATTGAATCTAATTGTTTGAGAGGTATGAAGCGTTAAAGGGAAATCTAAAATGCTCAATGGATGCTATATCTGATGTGGATATTTTTAATTAGATCACTTTTTTTTGGATTTATTATTTTTAGCCATGTTGTTAAATTTGGGAACAAAGTAGCAGACCGGGTAGCTAAAAAATCTGCTTTAGAGACTTAACCCACTATCTTGAGAATTTGTCTTATTTGGTGATCTTTAAACATCTCTTGCATTTTGCTGAGATGAATGAATTTCTATTGACAAGAAAAGAAAAACCAAAACAGAAGTAGTGAGAAATCCTTCACCTTCCTTTACTTTATTATCCAAACAACATTGCGTTTCTTTAACCTTCTCTTTCTTTCCTTTCCTTCCTTTTCCTTCACAATTATTTACCCAACACAGCCTAAATATATATATACAACCCTTTGCACGTTTGTTTTGACCTTATCCCCAACAAAGCTACTTGGCCTTGAGGCACTCATATGCCCTATTTAGATTTTTAAGACCAAAATTAATTTAAGGATAAATATCAAATTTATATATGAATTTTGGTTTAATGTTCAATTTAATACTTAATTGATTTGGTGTAATTATGCAAATGAAACTTGAAATGTGGTGAAATTTTGATTATGATTCAATTGTACATATTTAAAGAAATAAATACATATATTTATTTTTATATTGGATTAATATAATTATTTGTATATGCAATATATCAACGTAAATGGTGCTAATTGGATAATATTATTAGTGAGTTGTAAAATTGAATCAAATCAAAATTTTATGTATAAAATTATATGAAAGCAAAATTTACATATTGAAAAAATTTGATATTTATACCATTAATTTATTATAAAAGTACAAAGGTTCGAATATTTTTGGATTAAAAATTTTCAATGGTAATTTTTATATTTTTAATTAAATTATATTTGAAATTATGTTTTTTTTTTCAAACTGATTTATAAATATTTGATTCATTTTATCACGTCTGAGCTAGAGGTGAGCATGGGTCGGGACACCCGACCCGGCCTGAAGGCCCGTCCGAAATGTGAGAGGGTTTGGGTTAAAATATAGACCCGAAAAATAGGTTTGGAAAAAAATAAGACCCGTTTAAAAAATGGTCGGGCCTCGGGTTAGGCATTTTTTGCTCGAGCCCGGCCCGGCCAGGCCCGAATTCACTAAAGGACAAAAAAATCTAATTTTTTAATATTATTTTCTCGTTACTTTCTCCCTATTTTGTTATCATTTTACTATTATGTTGCTAATATTTTGTTGTTACTGTTTGGATATTATATAAAACTTATTTTATTGTTAATTTTGTTATTATTTTAAAAAAAAATTGTTACTTTTGTTATTATTTTAGAGACATTTGCTTGTTAAGTTGCATCTATCTTAGTGTTATTTAAGTATACATATTTTTTACAATTTATTTTTAATTTTTTGAGAAATATTTATTTTGATATTTTTAGTATTTTTTATGTATTATATATATTTTAAAATTATATAAAAATTAATATGGGTGGACCAGATTAGGCCCTGATTTTAGCATTTTTATCTAGATCGGGTTTAGGCAAAATTTTAGACTCAACTTTCGGGTCAAGTTACACCCAAGCCTAACAAACAAGCCTAAATTTTTAATTAAACCCAACCCGGCCTTACCCATGCTCACTGAGCAATTGCCACTATATTTAACTTGATAGTCTTATGTTGACTGAACTGAATGTTAAAAAGACAAGTACTGTTTTACCATTTCATTCTTATAAAGGTTATGCGTAAACTATAAAATAATGGTTGAACTTTTAGCGTATTTAAAATTTTCTATTTTAATCGTTAATATTTTAATTATTCATTTGTGAAATTATTAACAAAAGTTTTTTATTAGTATAATAATAAATTTAATCCTTCTCCAATGAATATAAATTCTATCAAATTAGTTCCAAATCTAAAATTAATAAATTTAACAATTAACTTTATAAATTCATCAATTTAGTCTTAATTGTTAAAATTAAAAACTTCAAAATTTTAAAATATTTAAATATTTATTTTCAATAAAACATATATAATTTTATAAAAATACATAAATATTATAAATAAATAACACATGAAATTTATTTAATAAAATTTTTTCTAAAAGCCCACAAATAAGACTCAAACTAAATTCAAACTTTTCCTTTTTTAGTTTTATTTTATAAATAATAATTTATTTATTATCGTCTAGCCTTATTTCTTAGTCCCCGTTAAATTTGCTTAGCACTAGGTAACGCCTTCACCAACAATCATTAGCACGAATAATTCTTACTTTGAATTTCTCAATTTCCACATCCTCCGTCGTTGTGCCATCCAACTAAGAATTGGTTGTGGAGTTGACAGCATAACCTTCCACCTATTGGTTCTCCGAGACTTCATCCTTACTTGCATATCCCCAATTGTATCCGCCCTCAATCTGTAGTTTTTTACTCAACCTGAACATGGTAGTTGTTAATGTTGAAAAAAGAAAGATGTTGAATTTGCTTAAGTCTTCTTTATGTGTTTTTTTTTTCCTTAAATTGTTTTATTTGTAATATTGTTTTTATTTATTATATTTATTATTTAATAAATAAATTTCATGTTAGAAAATTGAAAATGGGTATTCATTTATTTATAAATATTTTATAATTTTGTATATATTTTATAAAATTAAACATGCAAAATATATATATTATTTCCAAATTTTTTAGGATTTTAATTTTTTTGTTTTTAAGAATCAAGATTAAATTAATAGAATGTGTAAAGTTAAGGGTTAAATTTGTTGAATTTTTAAATTAAGATTAAATTGATAGAATCTGCAAAATTAGAGTGTTAAATTTATTATAATGCCAATAAAAAGACTTTCATTAAATTTGAAAAGATTTGTGAGTAAAATATAGAATAGTTAAGTAATTATTTTTATAATTTACCCAAAAGATACATGGGATAACAATAAATATTTTAAGATATGAGATATATTTTGTATACCTAAACTGATGTTCAAGAAGAAGTACAAGGAAGGAATTTTGTTGGTCAAAAGATTTTAACGGACTAAAAGAAGTGAACAGACAAATCCCTCAAATTTAATAATTATTTAAAAGTTTAATCTTTTAAATCTACTTGGTTTGCTTCCACCTTTAGCAGGTATGCTTTCATGTTATAATTACTAATTCTGACTTGCTTTGTTGATCATGAAAAATATTAGTTTACACAACTCGGTTGGTGCAATGTAATCATTGATAATATGAATGAAATTGGGGATCTTAAAATTATTGTTTCTCCTGCCTACTTCAAATATCACGAACCATTACACTAAAACAGATTTTTAGCGGCCTTTTTCGTGGCGTTTTAATAAAAAACACCGTAAATATTATACATTAGTGGCGTTTGAAAGAAAAAGCCGCAAAAAGTTGAACAATAGCGGCGTTTTTGTCCCAAACGCCGCTACAAAGGAGCATTAGCGTTTTTACCAAACGTCGCTATAATCTGAGCATTAGCAGTGCATTTGTAGAAACGCCGCTATAGATCTAAGCATTAGCGGCGTTTGAAAGAAAACGCTACTAGAAATCTAAGCAATAGCGGCGCTTTCGTAAAAACGCCGTTATAGATCCGAGCATTAGCGGCGTTTCCTTAAAAACGCCGCTATATATCTGAGCATTAGCGGCGCTTTTCCTAAAACGCGACAAAAATCTATTAAGAGATTTCAAAAACGCGTCGTTTCACTATAGGAAAACAAAGTTTTCGCAGGAGATTTCGTAAAAATGCCGCAAAAAACTATTTTATTTCAAAATAAAACGGCGCCGTTTTGGTATCAATATAAAAATTGAAAAAAAAAACTCAGCATTAGTGGCGTTTTGTACAAAAACACCACTAAAGGTATAGCTAACTATTTTATTTCAAAATAAAACGGCGCCGTTTTAGTATCAATATAAAAATAAATTAGTGGCATTTTGTACACAAACGCCGCTAAAGGTATAGAAATAGCGGTGTTTTCAAGCAAATAGTTATTTTATTCCAGAATATAACGGCGCCGTTTTGGTATCAATATAAAAATTTAAAAAAACTCAGTGTTAGTGGCGTTTTTTACATAAACGCCGCTAAAGGTATAGAATTAGCGGTGTTTAACGCCGCAAAAAACCATTTTATTTTAGAACAACACGGGGCCCTTTTTGTCTCAATACAAAAATTGAAAAAAAAAACTCAAGCAGTTGCGGGTTTATAATCTTATATTTATAATCGTAAAAGAGATAGTATTAATTTTAAAATATTAAATTAATTCTCATTATAGTTTAGGGTTTATGGTTTAATTTAGGGTATATAGTTTAGGGTTTAAGTTTTATGGTTTAGAGTTTGGGGTTTGTGGTTTAAGGTTTATGATTTATGATTTAAGGTTTAAGGTTTAGGATTTATGGTTAAGGGTTAGGTTAGGGTTTAGGCCGGGTTTATAGTTTAATTTTTAGTATTTTAGATTTATGGGGTTTAGGGTTTAGTGCTTAAACTATCTCGCATAATAAAGTTAGAGTCTTAGTGTTTAGAGTTTTAAGTGTTAGGGATTTTGATAAAAGAGACAAAAATCAAATTATTTTAAGGTTTAGGTAAGCAATAAGATTATTTCTTTAATTACTTATGCACCTTGTAATATATATATGAGTTGCGGTTTAGGGTTTAAGGTGTATAATTTTGGGTTTAAGGTTTAAGGTGTATAATTTAGGGTTTTAGGATTTAGGTATGAAAAATTAAATTACAAAACTGTACAAATTAAATATATTGTTAGAAACAAAACAAAATTAATTTAAAGGAATTTAATAAATAATTAAACAAAAAAAATTTATTACTATTGAAGGTATTAGCGGCATTTTGCTAAAAGCATATTAATAAATAAAAACAACGTCATTTACTTGGAGGCATTAGCGGCGCTATCCATAAAAATGCCGCAATAGATTAGTATTAAAAACACCACAAAAAACTATTAATTTTAATTGAAACGGCGCCGTTTTCTTTAGAGTGTTAGTGGCGCTTTCTATGAAACGCCACAAATAACAGAAGCATTTAATTGAAACGACGTCGTTTTTGTAAGGGATTTTATTAGCGCTTTTTGAAAACGCCACAAAAGGCCAATTTTCTTTAACAAAACAGCGCCGTTTTTCTTTCTCACTTTATACCTTACCCGAGCCATCCCCCCTCCCCCCCAAAACAAAACCCCTTAATCCCTAATTTCTCCCCAAAATCCCCTAGCCCTCTCCTGCTGAAAACCCGACCAGACCGCCGCTGTTGGTGTCCTCTCTGCTCATCGTCGTCGCCCTTCTCTACGCAACCCGACCAGTAAATATAGATTTCTGGTAGAATTTGTTTTAATTTTCTGCAAATTGGGTTCATCTTTTTTTATAAGCGACAGCACCGGTGGGAATGGAATGTGGTAAAGGCAATGGCATGCAATGTGTTTGGTGTTTATTAGTTTTGTTCCTTTTCATGGTCGGAGCTGTTGAGTTGAGGATTAGATTTTAGGGCAATTCTGTGTTCTTACATTTGTTTTATTCACATGCTTTGTACTGCTTTCTATATATATATATATATATATATATAAAAAACTTCTCGTATTCGATAGTCACATTGATCTTGACTAGATTCTGAATTGGGGGTAAGTTGGATCCCCAAATCGAACAGCATCTCTGATTGAATAATTACAACTTGATGTTGTTTAAATCAGGTCTGGAATTGATTGGATTATTGATTTAAAAAGGGTTAAACTGGGTAAATCGGGTTAAAAAATTGTTTGAATAAGTTTTCTCTAATTTTTAATAATTGTGTTTCTTTATTTTTATAATTTATTTAATTAAATTGGTTGAACCTAATTGAATTTATAAAATT
Organism: Gossypium rotundifolium; assembly: GCA_025506655.1. NCBI lineage: Eukaryota > Viridiplantae > Streptophyta > Magnoliopsida > Malvales > Malvaceae > Gossypium > Gossypium rotundifolium. The sequence continues at coordinate 167,888,385 of CP106724.1, read as the reverse complement.
ACTTATTTAATATTATTAATAAATTTCTTCTCCTTATAAATTTATCTTTATTTGTTTTTTAGTGTTTGGTTAATTTGTGATATCAAATTCAATCAAAAATTTAAATTAGTATAAATAAATAAATGAATAAATAAATTTATCTTTTATCTCTTTTTACCTAATTGTATTCAATTAACTAATCTCTTTTTACCTAATCGTATTCAATTAACTAATCCATTTTCACTAGATTCAATATTATTAAATATTGAATTTTTAATCTTAATTTGGTAAGTCCTAAATTCATATTAGAAAGTTGTTTGGTAAACTAGTAAATATAAGTCTTGAATATAATTATATTGTTTGATAAAAGTAAATATTAATTTTTAAAATATTTATTTATTAGTTTAATCTTATAAATATAATATTTTATATTATTTTGGATAGCTTTGGATAAAAATAAATATATTAATTTGAATAGCTCTTATTTTTATAAAAAAAAAGACAACTTATTTCAATTTTTTAGTAAAATAAAATCAAGTTAATATTTTCTAAACTCTTTAATTTAGAATGAATCAAATCTCCTCAAATAGAATTTAAACCTACGACCAATCAGTTAATAGTCAACCGCTCTATTGCTGAGCTTCTGAGGAGTAATGGGAGATTAGATCTTATAGAGTTTAATTCTTGCTCTTAACCCATAATCAATATGAATTCGAAGTTTCCTTCGTAACTTTCGAAACTTCTTCGTAGTGAATCGGTTCCATGCTTGTTTTTAATTTCTCTTATTTAATTTATACTTTTACTTTTTTATATTTATTGTGAATTTAACCTACACTTTGAAAATGTTACTTATTCAATTTTTTTTGGTAAAAGGCATGTGGAATGTAGATGTAACACCCCTTACCCGTAATTCCTACCAGAACCGGGCCGAGGCGTTACTATATTAAAACCACATGGTCGCCACTTAGGCTCATCGTCACTACTCTCTTAAGTCACCTTAACAACCTCATTCTCTACTTATGAGGCCTCACTCCAACTCATGAGGGCTCTCGAGGCCTTATCGAAAACTTCTACGATTTTAAAATTTCTCCACCTAAACAAGGACTACACGTCCGTGTAAGGTGAGACACGCCCGTGCCATGCCCTCAACCCGTGCATGAAAACCCAAGCATACTGCCAATGCCCCATGGCTAGGGCACACGCTCGTGCTCAACACCCGTGGTGAACACTAACTACCTTACACGGCCTAGAGTCTAGACACATGCCCGTGTGGCTAGCCCGTGGCCTATACTACTTGAAACTGTCAAAGAGACACGACCAAGACACACGCCCGTGGTCTAGCCGTGTGTCACACATGGCCTAGACACATGCCCGTTTGTCTATCCATATGAACAAGAACAAAGCTATGTGCTAAGCTCTTCTCACCCCTCAAGTTCATACAACATATACTCATTCAACTCATCCATAAAAAACTCATATTAAAACATAATCTCACATGGTTATCTACATCTTTTCATATAATAAGATAGCCAATAACCATGGCATTATACAAAATAGATTATCCATCTAAAGGCCAACACATCTTAGCCATTACAACAAAATTCACTAACTTGTCTAGCCCCTATACATGCCATGTACAAAACATTGAGTCTAATGTATCGGAGTGTATTGATAGTGTGGACGATCTTCTGTTTGATCCACGTATTTCGAATCAACCCTTTTTCTCTATAAGACAAGGGAAAAGAAAGGGAGTAAGCTTTGAGCTTAGTAAGTTTACACATAACAATTTAAGCATTTTAGTATAAGCTAAACAACAATTAACATTGTACTATCAAATAAATTCACATCACAACTATGCTTATTCTTTCTATCCCTTACCACATTTCCAACACATCATGAGTCGCATACTCATAATTATTGACATGCACCCCTGCATTCAATATCACATTTACTCGTAATACATCACATCGTTATTTCTCAATAATACATCCACACAGCTAATTTACTCAATAATACATCCACACAACTAAACCACACCGCTAAATTCTCGATGGTTTCACACTTAGCCCACCACAATCAAATTATAGGGTAGTATCGCACTTAGCCTACCAACAAAGTAATCATTGTGGTTCCACACTTAGCCACTAGATAAAATACTTAACGTTAGCATCACACATAACCCAGCTCATTGTCGTTAAGTATTTGGGTGGTATCGCACTTAGCCCACCATCAAGTATTATCACTACACATTTACTTGTCTATTTTACAATTCATTCATCCATTCACAATATCTACTACATCCATTCCACTTGAACCACATCGGTTCTCAATCATTCTCAGTCATGCTATACACTAACTAGCATCAACAAATTGTAAGTATGAATGCATTATTTACGTATAAACTTACCTCGGCACTCAAAAGTATAGAGATGTGCAATTTAGTCCACCACCTTACTCTTGCCTCGATTTCAATCCGAGTTTCGTCTTTCTTGATCTATAATGAATAAATCAACTTATTCAATACACACATTAACTAAATTGGCCCTTATCTCATACTTTAGCAAAATTACCATTTTTCCCCAAAACTTTCTCATATTTAACTTTTGGCCCAAGGCTCATAAAGTGATTTTCATTCAACTTTCTAGCCTTTCATGCATAGCCGAACCATTTACTCAACTAAAGAAATCATCAATTCTCACTAAATCACACATGTATGACCAATCTCAAGACTTTCACAAACTAGTCCCTACATGCATTTTTTATGGAATTCACTTAGCAAAAGATGTTTCTACTACATCAAACTTTCATATTCTTCCATAAAACATCAAAATACATGCATTTCATACATGGGTATATTTTTGAACATCCATCTTAGCTCAAAATATAGCTAAAAATAGCTTACTCATGCTAGTAGGACTTCAAAAATACAAAGAATATCAAAAACGGAGCTAGAATACACTTACTAGCTAGCTTGAAAAGTTGAAGAGCCCTAACAATGGCTTCTTTCAATTTTTGCCAGCTTGGAGAAGAAGATGGATGAAATTCTATCATCTTTTCCCATTTTAATCATTTAATTGACAAATAACCAAAATGCCCTTTTTTGTCAACTTTCAAATTTTAACCCATTCATGCCCAATTTTGTCCAAAAATTAGAATTTAGGAAAATTACTATTTAAGGACCTCTAATTGATAATTCAAAACTATTTCACACAAATAGCTTCTAGAATCTCATATTTTGCAACTTTTGCAATTTAGTCCTTTTGGAAAATTCAACCGCAATTTAATAAAATTGTTTCATGAATCTTTCACACTAACATGCAAACATGGCATAAACCATAAAAACTCATACATATACCTCAGATTTGTGGTCTCAAACCACTATTCTGATTAGACCCTAAATCGGGATGTTACAGTAGATATGAGAGAAAATATCTTTTTTAAAAGGAAAAGAAAGGTGTAGTGTTAGTTGCTAGTTCATAGTAAATGCAAAAAACTAGAAACTAATTGTGGTTCTCATGTTTACTTAAAACTTTAATTTTGATTTAATCATGCATATTTAAAAAAGTAAATAATTTTCTGCCATGATCTCTTTCAACTGAGCTGTATTTAAAGTCTTACAACTATTATGAATTGGACAGAACAATAGTTAAAGTTGAGACTTACATCAAAAGATCTTATTGCTAACAAGTAAAATATCCTGTTGATTATTGGCATTTTATGTGTTCTCTAAATATTATTTAATATTTTGGTTTGGGTGTTAATTACCTTAACTTCATTGCTTGCAGGTGTAATTTTATCCTTGACAATGTTATAGACAAAGTTTTGTTATTGACTCGTAGAAGGGAAAAATACTTAGTATTGGTTGTAGTTCGCTTTGTTTGCATCATTCTTACTCGTCATGTAAGTTAATTCACTCGTAATTTTTCTATTTATACCGTTTTATTTTTCATTTAATTTATTATTTTTGATTTTATGGAGTTTCTTTTTTATTCTTCTTGTAGCTTCTCAAAAGTTTTGGACGTCCTTTGCACACCACAACAGTAGTTGCTGGAATCGACTCTACCATCTAATTTATAATTTCTAAGAGGTATGTATATTTATTTTTCTAAATTTAAATTGCACATAATATCTCCATCGGCAGACCTCTACTGCTTGTCCAGTTTTTTGCCATTCACTTTTTTGTTATCTGCCATAAAGTAAGTTCTTTTTCTAAAAACTCAGCGAATTAATGTTGTCTGATTTGATTTTTTTTAAACTTTAAATTTGTTGGAATGAATGGTAAATTCGAAGGTTGAAATTAGAGTATAAATGCTTGTTTAATTGGAGCATAAATGCTTTCCAAAACAGGGTAGGTTACTTAGGTTTTGTCGTACATAATTGCTTGTGCAAATTTGTTAAATTCAATATCCTAATGTGCCGCCATTGATGTTGTATCAGTGATGGCAGAGGCAGCAGTGATGGCAGCAGAATAGAGCAGAAAGTACGATGAGCTCCAGCTACAGCTTCAACATATGATGCAGATGTTTCAGCAGTCGCAAAAGGCGTCATCTTAGACATTTATTTTCTCGTTGTAAGATTATCTTTAACATTGTTACATTTAACATTATTATAAGAATATTTTCAGTTATACTTCATTTATTAATTTACATCATATATCTTTTATTGAATTTGAAGTATCATTTAGATTTAATGCTTTTGGTGGGATTTTTATGCTACATTTGCTGTTTTTGGTTGGAATTATATGCTACATTTGCTGTTTTGGGTTGGATTTAATGCAGGAAGGGTAGGATATTAGAGAAATTGTCTATTGCAAATCTGTACAAATTAGCGGCGTTTGTGAGAACAAGCCGCTAAAAGTCATGACTTTTAACGGCGTTTGTGGGAAAAGTGCCACTAAAACTCATGACCTTTAGCAGCATTTGTGGGAAAAGCGCCGCTAAAAGTCATGACCTTTAGCGGCGTTTTTTTCTCATAAACACCGCTAAAGTTTGCGGCGTTGTCTTTAGCGGCATTTTTTGCGGCGCTTTTAAAAGCGCCGCAAATACTATTAGTGACGCTTATAAACGCCACTAAAAGTCTATTTTACTGTAGTGAACCCTGTTAAGCTTACAGAGGTTAATTGAAATAAAAATAAAGAGTGATGTTTCTTTATAGGGTGGCCACATAAAGCTAACTCAATTTCAGTGGTATTGTTTTAGCCTTTCATTTTGGTACTCATTATTACGGGCTGGCTTTCACTTGGTTACAATTTGCCAGTCGAGAAGTTAAATATTGGGTGATTGACTGCTCCCGCATACATCCCATGTTGTATGTTGGTTCTGGAAAAAGACACAGCCATCTAGGGGTGAGCAAAACTCGATTCGACTAAAAAAATAGAAAAAAATTTGAATTTCGAGTTAAACGAATCGAATTATTCGAGTTAATCGAGTTATTCGAGTCAACTCAAATTTTTTTTCGAATTTCGAGTTCGAATCATGTTGAGTTTTCGAATTCGAATAACTCGAATAATTCGAATAATTCGAATAATTCGAATAATTCGAATATTAAAATATAATATTTTATATTTTTACCCCAAACTCCCAAACCTTTTTATTTTTCCCCCAAAACTTTTATTCTCCCCCCATCCCAACCCTCCAATCTACCCAAAATCAATTTCCCACCAAAATTTTACTCTCCCATTTACTTTTTCTCAAAATTTTACTCCTAAAACCCTCAAAACTTTTTATTTCCCCAAATTTTTACTCCTCCCACTTTTTCCCTAAAACTTTTACTCCTTCCCATCCCACCTCCCATCTACCCCAAGCCCATCCCCCCAATTTTTTTTATATTTTCCTTCTAAAATTTTACTCTCCTATTTACTTTCCCTCAAACTTTTATTCCCAAAACTTTTATTTTCCCCTAAACTTTTACTTCTCACCTTTTACTCTCAAATAAAAATCAAAATTTCCAAAAAGTCACTAAACATAAATAGTAATAATTTTATTTATATCTACTATTTATATTATTAAATTAAATTTCACATTTTATATTATTTATATTATTGAATTGTTTAGTCATATTGAATATTTATATTAAAATTGAATTATTAATTATGCCATAAAATATTTGTATTAAAATTTTATATTGGTATCAATTTCACATTTTATCTTTAAAATAACTTTTATTAAAAATCACATTTTACATTTAATATATATTTTAATTCCAAAATACATAGTGACAAGAATCAAGATAATTGAAACAACGAAGCAAGCAAAGAAAGCTAACCCGTATATAAAAGATTAATAAATAAATTATGAGGTGATGAAAGTTAATAAAAATTTGATTAAGGTGGACAAATTTTATTACGATGGGTTATAGTGGTTACAAGGACCCAAAATTATTTTTTAAAATTTAACTCGAACAAATATATTCGATTCGATTCGATTCGAATTTCATCTCACTCGACTCGATTCGAGAAAATTTCAAATCAAATTAGGATGATAAAATATGATTCGCCAACTCGATTAACTCCAAATTTTTTATTCGATTCGATCGAACGCTCACTCCTACAGCCATCCTCCCACTATTCTTCATGCTTTACGCTTTAACATCTTTGTCTCCACTATTTTTCTCTCATTTAGGAACAATTTTTTAAACAGCATCAAAATCTTTAGATGCTGAGAATGCGTTATTTTTATATTAGATAAATATAATTATTTATGTATATAATATATAAACTTAAAATGATGTTATATCAATAATTATATTAACAATTTGTAAGATTTGAAACAAATCAAAATTTATATATAAAATTATATAAAATTAAAGTTTATGTATATAATTGCATATGAAATTTTTTTTTCTGTGAAATTTTTCTTTCGACTTCAAAAGTTACTCTCTTTTTTTCAATCAAATTAATTTTTTGTTTTTATATTTCAAAAATCTCTTCTATATTATTTATTGTGGTGTTGTTTTGCCATTAATTTTATAAATATCTGGACGATCAATCGTTGTTAGACATATATCAAAACTATGCAGTCTTACTGGTATGAACATATCCAAATCTAAGATGATCACACAGTTTTATTACAAGGAAACAAACTGCAGTCAGGCAATTACAGAAGTTCCACAAAAACCATACAAATCGAAAGAACACCAAGCAAGACAAAAATTGAGAGGCTCAGAACCAAGCTAAGCACTCATTTTCCTTGGATCGACCAAGTTTTGCAAGGCTATCAGCAAAGAAATTGCATGTATGGATGAAATCAACTCTTGTGATCATGTTGCAGAAAGAATCCATATCATGAAAGACATTCCATTGAAGGATTAATGACCCAAGATATAGCATTTGAAGAATCTAATTCAACAAAAAGTTAGACACTACCCAACCAACGAGAAGAAGAAAAAAGTTGCAGTGCTACAGAGATCGACCGCCTATTGTTTAGACTCCACTGGAGAAGAAGTCAAAATAGATCCATAGAAAAGACCACGAACCAGTCCTTCATAGTCTCTAAGAACTCCGCCTACACCAGCCTTTTTCGCACCAAATTTCCAAACTCCATCAAGACTGAATTTCATGGATGGAGGAACCTGCCAAACAAACGACATCGAGACAAAATAAAAAAGAGGGGTCAAACCACCACTTATTCTCCTGGAAGAGCTTTCACCCAATGCATTCCTCTCAATCTAAAAATAAAAGAAATCTCTATTCAAGGTCGTCTCATTACGATCGAGCTAACCATAAAGATCACAAAGTGGCTGCCCCACCAGTCTCCAACATTTCAGACCAAACTTCGACATACATCAAATATCCCAAGTAAGCAAGAAATCCTCAATATAGAAAGGCGTGACAAAACAAAACCCCCACCATCTCAGAATCACTCCCCAAGTTTCCCATGCTAGTTAACAATTAAAGAGCATGTTAGCTGCATCCTCCTACTCCAACCCGCTCCAGCAGCAAAGAAGTGAATTCGCTTCGCTGATAAGACTCCTTTTCCAAGGAAACATTCTGTTGTGATGCTATCATGAATCACCAACCAAAGGAAAAGCCTTGGAACTTTTGGTGGTACGTTCAAGCGCCAAACAATCTTAAGAACTCGCGAATCGGAGATCATTAGAATATTCTAGTAAAGCATCCAAGACACCTTTTTAACTGAAAATTTTCCTTTAGTATTCATAGTCCATATCAACTTATCCTCAATACCAATTTTCAACCTGATACTAGCCACTTTCCCCACAAGCTTATGTTCCCAAATAAATAGAGCCCTTCGAAAGTGAAGAGATAAATGACCCTCAACAGAAAGAATATCAGCCACCGATGAGTCTTGCTGAGATCGTAAAGAGAACAAACTTGGAAACAAAGATGGCAAGGAAAATTCACCCGCCCATTGCTCAAGCCAAAAATGCGCGCATTTGTCAGTACCACAAACCTATTTACAAGCATTTAATAAGCATGGAAAGGTTAGAAAGTTAGTTAAAAGAACTACAAAAATAGTCAATTTTATTTGACTCAGATTATATTTTAGTTAATTATGTTTAAAATATTATGTTTTAGTTACTTACATTATCATTTTGTTACAAAGTGGTCACTCTATCGTTAAATTCCGTTACTTCCCTAACAGTAGTCTTACATGGCAGTTCAAATAGGTTTTAAATGACAACTTGAATGTCTAATTGTTGGGATGAAAATAGGTTTTTAATTAAATAAATTTAATTTGAATTACCACATAGGACATCTAAGTTGGCATTTAAAACCCATTTAAATTGCCAGGTAGGACCGCCGTTAGGAAGGTAATGAAGCTTAACGTTAAAGTGACCACTTTGTAATAAAACGATAACGTAAGTGACTAAAACGTAACATTTCAAACATAAATGACTAAAATGTAATATAAGGCAAATAAAAATGACTATTTTGTAATTACCCAAAATAAAAATATAATTTTTTATAGATGCGTTTAGCATAAAAGATAGAAAAATAGAAAGAAAATGGTCATACATTATTTTGGAAATTAAAATTAAAAGAAAATAAAATTAATTAATTAAAAAACGCATAACATGCATGTCTTGTGGGTCTATTTGACTTTGGAATCATTGAATGAGAGCTATGAAATAATTTCTAGCCAAAATTGATTTTTATTTTAAAATTAAGTAAAATTAGCTTTAAAATTAAAATCAAACTTGGAGTTAAAAAATTGATTTTACAAGTTTTGGATTTGAATTGAAAACTAACAATTAAATGGAGATTGAATTTAAATTTATTTTGAAATAGTTTATAAGTTTAATTAAAATTTAGGAAATTTGGCATGATGAGGGTGAAAATTGGGATATCCAGTCCAGATATGGTTTTGGAGAATTTTTTTTTAAATAAAATCATTTTATTCTAATTGTTTTATTTTAAATGATTTTGAGAAATAAAACTACTTTGGATTTGGTTTTTAAATAAATATTTATTAAAACCCATTTTATTTGAATTGGGTCAAGCCCAAATCTATTTACTTAAGGTTTAAATTAAGTCAACTCCAAATCCAAATCCGGTCAAACTCAGAAGTACAAGTCCAATCAGCCTAGGAGGCCAAAAGGCCCACATCTTTATGAAATTTCAGGTTAAGGTTTTGAAACCCTAAGGAAGCCGCCGCGCATGTGTGATAAGGGAAGAGTCAAAGTGCATTAAGTGGTATTTACTACCACATTTGTCATTCATTTATATTTTTTCATTTTCATTTTCATTTTCATTTTTATTTTTATTTTTATTTTTAAATATCAATTAAAAATATTTTTAAAATACAAAAAATATTGAAAAACACAAAAAAATGGAAATATTGAAAATCCAATAAATTTAGAAAAATCGAAAGAAAAAAATCAAGAAAAAGTGAATATTTGAATAAATTTTTATTTCTTGATTAACTCGGTGAAATAAAAAATAAATTACATGTAGAGTCAAATAGATAGAATTAAATGAAAATGATGAAATAAAATAAATGGGTGGCATTGATAAATGAATGCGTTTTCTTGATAAATAAATACAAGAAGGATGTGAGAATTAATTTAAAGTTTTTTCAAGTAACTAATTAATTAATTAATTAATTAATTGAAATTTGAAAATGTAATTAAATTAAGGGTAAATTATAAAAATAATCACTTTAGTTTGCCTTAAATTACATTTTAATAACTTATTTTTGAAATTTTACGTTTCAATCACTTACACTATTATTTTGTTACGAAGATAGGTTTAGAAGTTTAAATTCAAAGAAATTGACAAAAGATAGTGAGGAAATTAAGGTTGTTGGAGCTGACAATGGGAACCCCAAGAGCCTACCGGATTGTTTGGTATTGGAAATGTATGCACATTTTGCCAATAGGACGAGTCCTAGTGCATGGAGGAGGCAGAGGAAAAAGAAGGAAAGACAAGGGAGGAAGAAATGGGAGCCTCAACATTTTCTTAAACTTACTGACTGCTTGCTTGCTCCTGATTAAGCCCTTTCAGGGGCTTTGAAAGCTCCTCGTTTTCGAAATTGTGAATCTTGTTGGAAATATAATTGGCAAGGAAATGGAAATATTTATGAATAAGGGTGAGCAAAATTTGATTTGATTCGAAAAAAATTTAATTTTCGAGTTAATCGAATTAAGTTATTCAAATTATTTGAGTTTCGAGTTCGAATTGAGTTGAATTTTACAATTCAAATAATTCGAATAATAGATTGATGTAAATATCTTTTAATCCTATTAAGTTTAAGAATGAGCAAATTGATCTCTACAAAAAAATTAAAATAATTTTAAAAATTCAAAATATTTATAAAAATTTTAAAATTTATATTTTAAAAATTATAAAAAATCAAAAAATCTAAATAACATATAAAGAAAGTTAAAAATTAAAATTTTCTAAAATAATAATTTTGGGAACTAAATAAGAATTAATGATTCAAGTTTATTATACTTAAAAGTTTTTTTTTTTTTTGCTTTGAAAAAATTTTCAAATTTATGTGCTCTAACATGGAATTAGTTATACAATAATAAGATTTTAATTTGACATGTTTATTTTTATAATTTAACTTGAACAATTTCATTTGATTCAATAAAATTTTAAATCGAGTTAAGATGACAAAATAGAACTAGTGAACTCGAAATTTTTTTACTTGATTCGACTCGATTCAATCGAACGCTCGCTCTTATTTATGAAGCTGCCTTGGGAATTTAGATTATTTCAAGTTTTAAGTTAAAGCTGCCATGTTAGAAAGTAGCATGTAGACAGCAGTAAAAGCATGTGTGTTGTTTGATCAACATCATTTTGTTGATATGATGCAATCTATAGTTTATTCAACAAATAGTTTTCCACGGTGTGTTCAACAACTCGTGTAACAATTAAATGAATTTTGGTTAGTGATAAATTAATGTACAGATTCATTTCTAACTTGGGATCACGCTTGCTGTGGCTCTTAGATTAATATTATATCCTTTTTGTTGAATAATAACCACAACTTTGTTGCAGTGTGAGGCTTGCAATCAAATCAATCCCTGGTGCATTTTGAGACCCCAAAAGTCATCGTTCATTCTCTTTTCTTTCCTTGTTAGTGCTTGAGATCACTTACTAACGAGACCATGAATGTTTATATAAGCATGAGTAGGTGGAATAATTAGGCAAGGGGCTTGCAATTTATGTACCCTTACTCTTTCTCTTGCGTTTTCCCTTCACTGCATACAAACATCTGCTAGATCTATAGGTTAATAGTATAAAATGCAGGTAAAAGCTGGCTTGATTTCCATTATTGTGTCGCAAAGAAGTTATGGTGTTTCAGTATTTCAGGGCACTTGAAAGAAGTAAAAGTTGGAGCAAATATGAGTTGTGAAATTATTTAAGAAATATGACATTTGTAGCAAAGACTGGTCTAAGGTAGGAATTACTTACAGATACGAAATGCCATAGCACTTTCCATACAATAGCATGGTATACCAAGTACTAAAACCCCATTAAAAATTAAAGGTATTATTTTAGAATTAAAAGCTCAAGCATTCAATGGGTGTTTGGTCTAGTGGTATGATTTTTGCTTTGGGTGCGAGAGGTCCCGAGTTGGATTCTCGGAACGCCCCTTTTTCTTTCATAGAAATATTATTTTCCTGCCTACACTTTTTGGACGGTCTGTTGCAACACTGAAGCAACTTTCAACATGGAATTTGCCTTTGTCGTATATGGAAGTAAAAGCAGCTTCCTTAGCAACCCTTTCGACCAACACTTGTTTCGCTCAAGCAAACAAACATGGCATTTTAGGAAAACCAATGAATTTATTTCGTTTAAAACCGATTGTTTATTCTATAAATTTTTAGTTTTTCCAGTTTGGGATAGAGTTGCCCTTTGTAACAGTGAGGTTTCACACACATGGGGTCTTGAAATTTTGGGTTGCCAATATAAAGTGAATTTGGATGGGGTTGGGGCAAGTGGTAATTGGTAATTGGTAATTGGTCCACCTGGATCAAGGTATTTTTCATGTTATAATAAGAAACTCATTAAAAATTTGAATCTTAGTTACACTAATGGTCCTCTCAGCTTCTTGTTTTGATGCTATTACCGTAGGAAACGAAGTTGTTTATTTCATACAGTTGACTGATGCAGTGAGTATGTATATATTTGGTGGTATAGATGCCAGTGAACATTGTAGTTGGGCAAGTTGATTGGGATTAATACAGATATCCTACTTATCTCTATGTACGCTCTTATATATTCATGCAGCATGCAAGGATCTACGTAGAAATGTACTGTAAAACATCTTGGATCAATTATGCTGTCAATTCTCATTAGCTATTCACAGCTCCAAGTTGTAAATCACCGTAGCTATTCATAAATCAGCTCCTGGACATGAGATAATTAATTTTGCCAATGTTGATAAGGAGTCAATTTATCGATGGTTTATAAGTTTGTGTTAGTTAACAAATGGAATTTACAGCTGCAGCAGTGCATTTTGGTGAAGACAACAGTGTCATTGCTTAAGGTAAGCTAGTTGCTACTTCCAAGGTTCATATGTGCTGTTTTATGCATCGCCTTTTATTTTTTTTCTTCCTGTGATCTTCGCTTGTTCAGAAGTATCAATATGGTAGATTAAGAGGATATGCTCAAATAGTATTTTTTTTTTTAAAGTATTGGTGTCTTCTTATTTTATTTAGTAGTTTCTTCTCTGATATCTCAATAATGAAAACCAAATGTAAAATATATGATACATTGAGGTAAATGCTCTTTAATTTGAATTAAAATCTTATATTAAATTATAAATTTTATAGGTCAAATGCAGTATGTGATGAGACATGAACTTTGGTAAGTGCTAAAATGCTTTTGAATATTCTATGAAATTGACCCTCTAGAAATAGAAAATGTTCCTCCCAAATCTGATTTATTTGAAATTTTCTTTTAACAAATAGATGTAGGATAAAGGTAAGATAATTTCTTTTTCTTTGAGTATAAAGCAACTGCTCTGTTCCGTGAAATTATATTCTATTCTTGTATATATATAATTATGTGTTATAAAAGAATACATATGTTTTATTTTAAATATTTATTTGTATTTAAAAGAATTGAAAATTTTAAAGATAAGTAGCAAAATTAAAGGCTTAAGAGTGTAAAAACTCTTAAACTTTTAAAAAAAGCAATTAAGCCCTATTCTTTTTTTTTTTTTGCACTCAATTGAGTACTTCAATTTTAAATATATCAAAAGGCCCTTACAATTTTTCAAAAAAGTAATTAAGCACCTATTTTTTATTTTACTTTTTACTCAATTGGATACTTGAACTGTCAAAATGTATTAAAAAAACCCTATAACCGTTAAGTTAACTGCCTCTAATTTTTTCAATTAAAGTCACCCCATGTCACAACCATGGCATGACATGTGGCAAAAAATTATAAAAAATAAAAATCAATAAAAATTATAAAATTTTTAAATTTTAATAAAAATAAAAAGTTTTAATATTTATCAAAATTATAAAACCATAAAATATAAAATTTTATAAAAATCATAAAAAATTATAAAATGCATCAAAAAGATTCTTTAATCATTAACTTTAACCGTTGATTGTTAAAGTTAATGATCCCAATCTTTTTCAGTTAAAGTCATCACGTGTCGCAACACAGTGTGACATGTGACGAAAAATGATAAAAAAATAAAATTAATAAAAGTTATAAAAATTATAAAATGCTTTTTTTAATACGATAATTTTTATAGTTTTCTTACGACTTGATAAAATTTTATAATTTTTTTTCTATATTTCTATATATTTTATATTTTTTTACAATTTTTATAATTTTTTACGATTTTTATAATTTTTTTAATACTTTTTATAATTTTTATCATCTTTTGCCACATGTCACATTATGGTTGACACGTGGTGGCTCTAACTAAAAAAAAATTAGGGGCGGTTAACTTTAACGATTAATGGTCAAAAGGCCTTTTTGATTTTGATAGTTCAAATACCCAATTGAATGCAAAAAAATAACAGGAGTTTAATTGCTTTTTTTTTTAAAAAGTTTGAGAGCCTTTTTGATGAATTTTGAAAGTTCAAGTCCCCAATTAAGTGAAAAAAAAAGGGACTTAATTGCTTCTTCTTTTTTTTTTAAATTTTAAGAGTTTTTTACGCTCGTAAGCCAAAATTAAATTGAAATGGAGCGGATGAAGTGAGGTATATAGATGCATCCAATATTTATGGAACTGATGGTAGTTTTCAAGATTATACAACCATAATAAAATGGGGAAGGTGGTGGAGCAAAACTTACCAACTGTGAAGCGGTGGTGGATTTAGCAACATCTGCCACACCTGCGCTTTACTGCCATCTCTAATTATAACATACAAAATATATGAATATAATGGTTAATGTTTACTACAAGTCCCTATATCATATCATAAAGTTCATTTTTAATCCATCTAATATTAAAAAGAACAAATCACTCCCTGTATGTTTGAAAGTTGATATTTAATCGTTTCACATTAACTTTGTTGCTATTGGAATGACACGGTTTAACAGTGGCTAACATGACATTAAATAAAAAATTAAATTAAATTATAAAGATAAACAATAACGGTACGTTTGGTTCACTGTAATAGAATAGGGCTGTAATTGAATAGAGCTGTAATGGAACAGAGCTGTCATCAGTAATTTAACTGTTTGGTTGAATGGAATGGAATAGAACTGTAATAGTATTCTTGTGTTTGGTTGAATGGAATGATGTTGTACTAGCATAAGGAAAAAAAACTAAAATGACCAGAATACCCTTAGCAGAATTTTTTTTAGGTAGATGATTATTGTTATTGTTATTAAATTTTAATAAGATTATTATTAAAAATAATTTAATAAAATAATAAATAATATAACAATATTTTAACATAATTATTATTAAATATAATTTAATAAAATAATAAATACGTTAATATAATTATTATTATATGAATTAAAATCATAATATATAATACTATAAAAATAATATATAATCTACTTTATTATTTTAAAGCGCAATACATATTTAATGTGCTAAAATATCATTAGTGAAACAAATAATTTAATTATTCTATAGTAAAAACAAAATATTAGAAGTAATAAATAACTTGAGAAGTATATTTCACATCCAAACATAATATTCAAATATTAACAAAAAGTTACATGATTCATTAATTTATATGTCATAATCCATATGTTATAAAATTTTACAACATTCAATTTATTAAACTGAATTTGGTTTATAAGCTCATTGTTTGATTGTTATATAATTGTTATTGCTTGTGCTTATTTTGTTTATTTATAATATAAGTATTAATATTTTTGTTTGATTATTTTATATCTAAAGTAAAAAAAATGTTTCATTTTTCAAAAACATGCCTCAAAAAATTCATTTAATTTAAACGAATATATTTTGAATACAACTTTTAAGTCTTTTTAACGAATATATATTAATAGCTTGATCATGATCAGAAATTTACTTGTTCAATAATAATCCTCCTCCAATTTGAAACCGTTAACTATTGGGGTTACGTACCATATATTTGTCCAATTTGATTGGGTTCAAGTTGTCATTTAACCTGTAACACCCCAAACCCGGCCCAAACGTTACGACCGAATTTGGTATGTTACAGAGAAAATATTTTGGAAACCCTTGTTTAGCCAATTTAATTTAAGGTGAAAGATGTTGTCTTATTTAAAAACAGTTGAGGTGTATAAAGAAAGCAATACTTAGTTCATTTAAAAATATATTAAGTCAAGTTGTTACCAATTTTGTCGTTGTACCCGATGGTACGAAAGAAAACATTTTCGTTTGATTTTAAGAAAATTTGTGTAATATTTTTTAAGTCATTAAACAGTTTAAATAATTCATCCAAACATGTAAAATAATAAAATAATCTTAGGAGGCCTTATTACAACTTAAATAAATAAAACCGAAATAAAATAAAAATAATTCAAGTTCATCTAGTCCAAAATTTCACTGCATGGCCACCTCGAGTCCATCCGGCTCCACATCCGCGATCTACGAGTCACCTGAAAAATATTAAAGGAAAAGGTGAGTCACCAAGACTCAGTGTGTAACCCTTTTCCCGGTTTAATGCATAATCATACACACAAATCACAAAGTAGTTTAACATGCACCCAACCTAACCATCCAAACACCTTTTCTACCCCGTGTGGTACCAAACCACTGGTGACTTATAGTCATGATATACAACAATGTTGTGGTGCCAAACCACTGGTGGGGCCAACCCACGTGTGATACAAAATCACTGGCGTCGATCCCATGACATAATCCGTGGGGCCAACCCACTGTGGTGCTAAGCCACTGGGACGAGACGCTATGAGGTGCCAAACCTCTGGAGGTGCCAAACCTCTGGTGACCGTAGTCACAAAATGTGGTACCAAACCACTGGTGTCCGTCGACACGAATATTACTTCCCCCTCCACTCATTTAACCCATATCAACCAAAATTTATATTTTAATAGAAATCTTGCCAACATGCTCATTTAGCAATACATATAGAGTTTACCATTAGCCATAACCACATATACCAAATATGTCATAATATATCATGCTTCCCAAAAGCATCATAAAGAGAGTCATAACGACAAGGACTTACCTGAATCCTTGCTTATACCATTATGGTATTAAATCCGAATCTACACAATCCGATTAAGCATACACATAATTTTTAGCACATTAAATAGTCATAAAATGTGTATGTACACACCGATTCTAACGATAACTCTAAATCCCCAAAGAGGCAATCGCCACCCTAGCTTTTCTGTCCTATATTCGCCAAATTCAAAGGTTAGTGCTATTGACCATTCGGTCAAACGCACATATATTTGAAGGATTAATATTTGAACCGAAACCTTACCCAAACGCCTTCGAGTTCAACTATAGCACACGATTTGCGACTCCGCTTCACTTCCCTATAATCGGCAATCATTAGTATCATAAAAATTGCCTTTCAAAAACCAAATAAATGGTTTACTACATCCTTACCATCACTTACCAAAATTGCTAACGAATGGAGGCTTCACGTGACTATTTCCAAAATCCCGGAGTACCTTCCTTTATGACCGATTGAGACACACAAAAAAGGGACCACCCTTGCTTTGATATTTGGCCAAGACTTCTCAAAGTAGGAGAAGGAATTCGGCTATTGTTGGTTAAAATAATAAACAAGGTTCGCTTATGTGAAAAGAGGAAAAACAAGAAGTAGGAAAAGATCTGGAATTTTAGCAATAACAAGAGAGGAAATTGGCAACAACTATGGAGAAAGAGAAGAGAAATTTCAGGACTTTTGGCACCCTTTCTTGTACAAAAATAGCCCCCAAAGAGTCCCAATCTTGCCCAATTCCTCCCCTCTATCTGATAATTTCAGCTACTAATTATCAAGGATTTAATCAAAATTTATCTACCTCTTATCTCCTAGCTACACTCAACAATTTGAGTGAAAATAAAATGGCAAAAGCCACTCTCTTCCAACCGATTAAGTGCGGGAGAAATAAAAAATAAACTTTATCCTTATCATTTAAGGAGTCCAATTTCTTGCCATTACCTTCTCCATTCACGCCAGCCTTGGGAAAAATAAAAAAAAAACCCCAAATTGCTGCTATGTTGGCTCGAACCAGAGCCCCCAAGACAACAACAACAACCCCATAAGCGCCCAAACCAACTCTTCCACTTAGACTTTCATGTCAAATACCCTTTCATTAACTTATAAAACCTTCTTCTTGGCCTTTTTCTTCTTTAACATAAAAAGCCCAAAATAATTGTTCCTTGCGTTCCTCGAACCCGAGACTCTCTCTCTCAAGTGGCGCCCAAGCCACTCCTACCACCTGGACTTTCATGCTCTGAACCTTCCCCAATTAATTTTAAGGCCTTCCTTCCTCAGCCCATCACCACAAAAGCATAAAAATGCTTCCTCATCACTCGAACTTGGGACCCTCCCCCTTTTTCTTCAACACGCATGAAACCACTTAGCCAACCATCTCCTTGTGTCAAGTTCCTTTTAAAAATTTTCTTAACCCCTAACTCACCTAGCTTCCTCCTTTAACACTTAAAATAAATTTTAGCCCTAAGATGAGCCTAGCTCGAGTTTATTCTTGGACCCTCAAACATGCCAAATAAAGTCATATTATTAATTTCTTCAAGTACACATGGGAAACTAATTAAATTACAAATAACCCCTACTTCAGGGTGTTACATAACCATCAAAAATTAATTTTATTTAATAATATGTTCACAATTCAGAATTAACTTACACAGACATGGAAGGGTTTTCTAAAGGATTCGTTCACCCCAATTTCTAGACTTAGCCAATCCTTCAACTTCAGATTCAGCAACTGAGTAAACATGATAAACCACGATTTCGTACAAAATATTAGGAAACTCCAATACAACCATGACAAAACAAAAAAATAAGAATAAAAATGATTTGCAAACGATTAGTTTGCTCAACTTTCCAGTTTTATGATTGGACCACAAATTTTAGGTTCCACCAATTGATGCATGTGGTTAGACATAAGAGATTGGGCAAGAAAAATATCATGCCAAATACACTAAGTTAAGCAATGAACCTAAACCTCACATGGAATAAACAAAGAAAATTTTAAAATCACATAATCTGATTCACAGCAGATACCATCAAACATGTGTTTTGGAACAATGAAGTTTCAGCATCAGCTGCAGAATTTATATAATAAAAAGGACTGGTACCTCGGATTTTATTATGGCAAGTGCCAAGCAAAGATTATACTTTTCTAGAATGTAACTCACAAGATGTAGAAAATACTTCAAACAACAATACTCGAATAAAGAAGACTATAATTTGAAACAAGATGAAGGGCATCATAACCGAAACAAGCACATGATTAACTTCATCCACAAAAATATCCAGTAATTAAGTGTCAAGCAACAATAGCCTAAGCAGCTACATGAAAATAGAAACTACAAATATTTAAAAGCATCCAACGTAATAAATGAAATTTTTCATGTAATGTTCCCATAAAACTTTAACTAAAATAGATGGATTCATCAAAACAACCTCATAGCCAACTTAAGCCAAAGCTACTGCAACCTTCTTCCTCGGTGCTACTTTAGTACCTAGAATTATGATCCAACACAAATATTTAACAAAATGAAAGGGGGAAAAGCCCTTAAACTAGAACAAAATATGTTTATATAATGAAATTAGCAATTTCGTACCTTCTCTGAAACCAGTCTTGAATTTAAAAGGAACATGACGAAGATACCTCATCCTACCAGTTCCAGTGGTCTTTCTTCGGATTGCCTTAACACTCCAGTTATATGATTCCACGATAAACAAGTACCCCTTAGATTTACAATCCATTAACATACACACTCTTAAAACTCTCAAAAATATTCATGGCACCCGGATTAATACAATCTGCGAGTATAAGCATGTTTCTTGTAACTTTGAAACTAACAAATATCAAAATCATAACAAGAAACTACAGATATTACCATACAAGTTATATTTTAGAAATGCACATTCAAAGTTCAAACTCCTACAAATATAAAAGTTCATATCTTTTTTTTTCTTCAAAAAGAAAAAAAACAGCAGATGACATTCAAGTTGTGCCAAGAAAACAGAGTTAAAAATTCTAGTATTGTTACAACCGCCTCTAAATTTAAGAACTTTAACTTATATGACGAGATTTTACTAAACAAAGATAAAAGGGATAAGAGGAATGATAGTCAATTAGAATAAATACATTGAAGTGCAAAACAAACTAGAAAACTACAATCACAGATACAGTCTTATCAAAGAGATTAATTTGATTAAAATGAGCACGTAAAGAAACAAACCCAGTAAAAAAATCAGCACCTGCACATCTTTCCCGCAACATAAGTGTTATGGTATTTATGGGCACATAAATTACCAAATGCTTCATTCCTGTTTTAAAAACAAAATCCACATAAATCACCTTAGTTCGAAGAAATCAAGAAACCAATAAGCATTTAACATAGATTCTTGTTGACGAGTCAGTGCAAAGCATTTTAATGAATAATAGACATTAACAAACAAAATCTTTCATCCCTTAGTTAATATCATATTGAGAAATATAACTACCAAAACATAAAGTGGCTGATGAGAGAACAAGAAATCTGCTAATAGTGGGCAATTTTCCCCATCAAATCTATAAGAAAATGAACTTGGGGGAAAAACTTGTTACGGTCATCCTAAAAATCAGTAATACCTTACCCAAATAAAGTTACTTTATACCTTTACACCAAAGGAGGTGCCTGCAGGAGAACCAAAATTTGTATTTTGAGGAGTAGTGGGTGTCAAATCGTATGTGCGGTTGAAGATGATAAGGATCCTGATGAAGTTTTTATCCACTCTTCACAACGGAGCTTGAGGATGAATCTATGGAAATGGGAAATCGATGGAATTCAACCGGAGCTTGAGGAGAGAGAATCGATGGAATTCGCCGGTAGGTAAGAATTTGGTGGCTTTAATTTGAAATTGGATCTAGGTTCGGGCTTGGATAAGGTTGTTGAGGATGGTTTAGAGGTGAAAAAGAGGGAGAAGGTTGGAAGGAAATAGGAATTAGAAGTGAAAAAAAAGAAGAAAATGAAAATGCTCAGATGTGAGAAAGAAGAGAAGGGTAAAGTCGAAAAACTTTCACGTTGAATTGGTATTCCGTAGAGAGGGTGCTGAATGGTAAATGGCAGTTTTGCCTTGAATAAGTCTGTATGGAATAAGGTTGTAATACCCCATTATAGCCAACCAAACAATGGCATAGAGATGGGCCTACTGAATTCAGTTGTAATGGCTTAGCATTATAGCCAACCAAACATGCAGTAATTTTGAAAAATGAGTAGAGGTAAGAAATTGATTTTGCTTTTACCTCGAATTTATTTTAGATTATATTTATTATTTTTAGTTTGATCGTAAGTTACTTAAATAGCCAAATCTCATACGTTTTTGTTTTGAATTGCCGGATCCATTGCCCACGATCCAAAATGGTGGAATAAGCGTTTCCGTGAAGATTAGAGACGCTGAAATTTGAAAACACACAATGAAAGAACAGTGTTTTTGCTAATTCCATTTCCCTAAAAACTTACAGACTTTGTTCCTATTTTAACCCAACCTCAATTATTTTAAATCTTTTTTCAATTATCTTAATTTTATGGTTTATTATATAAAAAAGTTCCTGTAAAATAATTTAATATTCAATTAAGTCCTGAATCGAAAACAAACTTAATTGAGCCCTTAATCGAATATAAGCAATCAATTAAGCTCTCAAAAAATCAATTTCCTTGGAGGCCCCTGACGTCCATCAACTTCACCACATGAAGAAATCTGGTAATTTCTCTTAAAATTGTTAAAAAATCATAAAAATTTATAAATTTATAAAATAATTTAGATTTTTGAAAAATTTTAAAAATAGATTTTTTAAAATTTATAAAATTATAAAAAATTGCAAAATAATTAAAATTTATTTAAAATTATTAGAAATGAAAAAATATATAATTTTAAATATATATAAAATTTGCACCTTATTTTTTATAATTTTTTAGAAATTATAAAAATTGCAAAAATTTTGTATAAATATTTTGAAAAATAAATTATATTTTTTATGGATTTGTCTTTAAGATTGATCAACTTATCAATATCACCAATATAAGCAGGGGCGTAGCTAGGGGAATCACAGGGGTCCCGACCCTCCCCTAAAATGAAAAATTTTTTATTTAGGCCTTTTAAAATTTTAAATTAATAAAGGTAAAATTGCACTTTGGCCCCTCTTAAAATGATAAAAAAAATTGATTTAATCCTTTAAAAATTATAAAGATATAGGCTATTAAAATGATGAAATTTCATTTTTACTATCGAAAAAATTATAATTTAATTTCGGCCCCCACAATAATTTTCTAGCTTCGCCCCTAAATATAAGCATCAACACCATGTGAGAACATGGTGTCGTCACTAGGGAACCTAAGTCTCTCCCCTTCGACTTTAACTGAATCCTAGTTCTTTTTCTCAATGCCCAACTCTTTACGTGGCAAGCGACTCATGCAAACTATTTTTTTTCATAATTTTTGAAAGCTCGATGAAGCAAACCGAAAAATGCCAAGAGGGCGTGAAATGGCCATTAAAAATTTTGGTGAAAGCAAAGGCAAAAATGAAACAAAGAACACAAAAAAATTTAGAGTGGTTCGGCCCCAAATGCCTATTCTACTACCTTAGCTTTCCGCTACTAAGGATTTTTCTCAAATTCACTAATTTGTTCAACCTTTGAGGATAAGGTTTAACCTTACAACTCCATAAGATTTCTACAACAAGTTTCAAAACCTCTCAAAGAGATAAAAATGAGCAAATAAAGAAACAATTCTTACATGATAAAATTGTTTGCAAATTGAAGCACAAATACAATGAGATACACTTGAGCAAAAGAAAAGAGATGAGGCTCACAAGTGTATGTAAGAAGAATATGAAAATTTAGGGTACGTTTGGTTCACTGTAATGGAATAGGGCTGCAATTGAATAAAGTTGTAATAGAATAAAGCTGTAATCAGTAATTCAACTGTTTGGTTGAATGGAATGGAATAGAACTATAATGGTATTCTTGTGTTTGGTTGAATGGAATGATGTTATAATAGTATAAGGAAAAAACTAAAATGACCAGAATACCCTTAGCAGAATTTTTTTTAGGTAGATGATTATTGTTATTGTTATTAAATTTTAATAAGATTATTATTAAAAATAATTTAATAAAATAATAAATAATTTAACCATATTTTAACATAATTATTATTAAATATAATTTAATAAAAATATAATTTAATAACATTCTTAATATAATTATTATATGATTTAAAAATCATAATATATAATACTATAAAATAATATATAATCTACTTTATTATTTTTAAAGCGCAATACATATTTAATGTGCTAAAATATCATTAGTGAAACAAATAATTTAATTATTCTACAATAAAAACAAAATATTAGAAGTAATAAATAACTTGAGAATTATATTTCACATCCAAGCATACTATTCATATATTAACAAAAAGTTACATGATTTCATTAGTTTATATGTCATAATCAATATGTTTTAAAATTTTACAACATCAAAAGTTATAACATTGTAATGACATTCTATCATGTCATTATACCATCCAAATATTACAAACACCAAAAGTTACCAAAATATCATCAATACAACCATGATTTTTAATGGTCAGCAAGAAATCTTCTGACCCATTCCAATCACACAGCAGAAGGTAAACTAAAGAAAATGAGCATTTGCGTTGGATGATCTGGAATTTTGCTCAATTCGCAATAGCGCTCATCCTCACTTAAACCTTCTACTTCACATAATGTTGGATATAATTTCAGAGCACTTTCTTGAATGGTCATTTTTTACTTTTGTTGAATTAGCACTTCGGAGGCAATACTCTTACATTTATTTGCTAGTAGGTGCAGCAATCATTTATGCTATTTGATTCCATGAAAATGAGCAGCCTTCCAAATAAGTCTAGGGGCCAAAAAATCCGCTAAGAGCAAATTTTTACATGAAAGAAACCAGTGAACTAAGTTTGATATGTGTTGAAGCTAAACCACCCCCAAACATTAAATTGAGAATAATAAACGCAATGTCTGGATGATTTGGAGCTTTATCTATTGAATGATGGAATACTTATGACCTCGACATTATAAGCGCTATGTTCGTTTGTTAAGCTTTGCATGCAAGGTTTGTCAAAAACAATTAAAAGAAAAAGAAAGAAATTAAATTGTGAGTCATATGATGGAAATCCAAGAATGCAGCACTGAAACACAAAGCGATGAAATTAGAACAATAAAACACTCCTTCAAAAAAAAAAATTTATTGTATCCTTCATTATGTGTTGAAGCTAAATGACAATTATACTTTCATAAACAGAGTCATATTTGAAAGTAGACATCCATTTCAAAACTGCCTAACAAACAATAGGACCTCCATTTTTCACTCTTTAGCTATTTAAACAAGAAAAATGTAACAAAAAGGGAACAAAATAATTTGTATCTCAATTTGGATATATAGGCTCTTATTCATTGATTTTCAGAAATATGAACATAATCCAGTATATTAAACCAAAACACTAGATGAAATCCATAATAAGAAATTGTTTCAAAACACTAGATGTGATCCGACAAGTCAAGCCCTGAAGCTACTCAAAGTCTACACGTTGCATGAGATCCATAATACTTTTATCTAGGGAAATTCCATTAGATCCATTCTAAACCTACGATTGAAATTAAATGTGCAACAGTCTGGTTTAGACCCTAGTCGAATAGTAGTTTCGGGACCACAAATTTGAGTCAAATAAATATTTTAATATTATTTTCTGTGCTTGCAATATGTGATTGAGCATGTGTAAAAGTTTCGTGAATTAATTTTATTGTTAGTGAGCTTAATTTGAGAAAAGGATTAAATCGCAGAAAAGGTAAAAGTGACATTCTATATGTTAATGTGCGTAATTAAGTTGGCTTTTGAATGTCGTGGCCTTATGAGGTATATAAACCATTAGTATGGTTAATGGACATTTATAACCAATCATTATAAATGTTTTATATGTTTAATTATAAGGTTAATTTAGTAATTGAGTTAGTGATATGATTATTAAATAAAACAAAAGGATGAAAGCCATTATACTCATCTTTTTGAATCAAAAATAGGAAAAAGAAACAAGGGTTAAAGCTTTTAACATTCGGCTATGTTCAAGCAGAATTAAGGTATGTTTCGGTTTCGATTTTTGATAATTTCTACGTTTTTGTAATCGTTGCTTCGAGTACTACAAAACCCATGCCTTAATTATGGAATTTGATGAAGATTATGAGATGTGCCATTGATGAGTGTTTAAGCTTTGTGGTGTTAGTTGATGAAATATGAAATATATGTGTTAGATTAACATGTTTTGTCTTTAGATTTTTGGTGAATTTGAATAATTTAAACTAAATTGTGAAAATAATATTTTGAGGGACTAAAATGTGAAATAAATGAAACGTATAGACTTTTATGATTATGATGAAAATTCAACTAAGCATGGATATAAGGAAATTTTGTGTATTTTGTGATTTTGTGAAATAGGGACTTAAATGTCAAAATGTGAAAATATGAGGGATAATTTGTAAATTTCCCTAAATGTGTGCCTTTGGATTGAATTGAATGATTTGGTGAATAAAAGGGTTAAATTTGAATAGGTATAGATCAAGAACTAAAGAAAACGGATTTAGATCGAGGAAAGTCGAAAGTGATCGAATAGTCGAATTCGTTCGTCTATATCCGTACGAGATAAGTCTATATACAAATAACTGTATTTAAGTTGAATTATTCATATTTATAATATTGAATTGTGATGAATGGTTTTGGATGATATACGTGTGAAATTAGAGAAAGTATCGACAATGTGTCAAAGTCCGAAAAGTCTCGTACGAACCTTAGGAATAGATAGGACTCATATGTCATGACATAGGGTTTTCGATATGAGATATCATGTAAGACCACGTCTGGGACATTGGCATTGATTTGAGAGACATTGGCATCATATCTGATTCGTGTAAGACAATGTCTGGGACAGTGGCATCGATATTGAATTACATGAAAGACCACGTTTGGGACGTTGGCATTGTTCGAGTATTCCGAGTTATCCAAGTATCATATTTAATTTCGAATGGTTCAACGGGAAATTCTGAGAACTGATAGACTATGTGAAATATGTAATCGATTCAGTTACATTTGAAATGCATACTACTATTGAGTATGAAAGGTATGTATATGTGATTGTGTATAAGTGAGATATGTGCATAAATTCAATGAGATAAATTGTGATATATGTATGTTTGTGATATGAGCAAAAGAGATACTTTGATGTATGAATTGTTGGTAAGCAATGGCTAAACAAATGAGCCAAAGAATAATTGTGAATTTGCAATTGAGAAATATTAATGATCTTGTATTTGATATGATTTTTAATGTTATATGTTAAGTTTATTTGTATATGGCGTACTAAGCTTTTGAAAGCTTACTTTGTATGTGTTTGCATTGTTTTATAGACCATTAAAGCTACGGAAGGCTTGGGGATCGTCGAGGATCGTCACCATACTATCTAACTCTATTTTGGTACCTTTTGAATGTGTACATATAAAAGTATGGCATGTATAGTCTAGTTAAAATGGTTAATGTTTTGAAATGTATATATATAAGCTATGTGATATGGCTTGTAAATGGATGTCCATGTGGTAACATTTGATCTATGTTTTGTGATGCATAGTTGGTATATGATAGATGAAAAGATGTCATAATGAATTGGTAAGTTTGTGGTTGGATTTTGCTTAGAAATGTTTGTGATTGGATTGAGCTAAATGGTACATATGTTGATGTGTTTGATATACTCTTGAATGGTTAAAAAAAAATATGGTTGTTTTGGTTGTAATTGATGCTTGGGATGATGATTATTTGTGCTTATAAGTATAACCCAAAGTGTGGGTGGCAATTTGGCCTTGCAAATGGCCTATATTTTCCCAGACGGTTGAGCACACGGGCGTGTGGCTCGACCGTGTCCTTCATGGTTGCATTTTAAAACAAGTCAGTTTTAACCACGGGCTGGACACACAGGCGTGTGACTGGCCATGTGGTGTAAGTTAGTGTCGACTACGGGTGAGGCACACGGGCGTGTCTTAGGCCGTTTAAACAAGTCAGTATATATTCCCTATTTTGCCATGGCTTAGACACACGGGTGTGTCTGAGGCCGTATGAGGCACACGACCTGCCCACACGGGCATGTGACCTCTGTAGCTTTGAAAAATGTTTAAGTTTTAGAAAATTTCGTACGTGTTCGGTTTATTCTCGACCCCTTACTATACATGTTTAAGGTTTCGTAGACCTATTTAAGGGTCACTTTGATTTGAATCGTTAAAATATAATGTGACATGTTCGTAAAAGATACGACTTATCTAGTAACACCTTTAACCCTAGACCGGCAATGGTTACGGGTTAGGGGTGTTACAAAATGAGTTAAAAATTAACATTAAATCACCATCGATCATGCCAGATAAGATTTCCTTTGAAAAATTTGAGTCTACCTTTGAAAAATACAAATCTTCTCTCTTTCGATAATGGGTTGTACAGCTTCAATGTTACTTACCAACACAGTTTCCCACGTGATTTCAAATTTGAGACTACGTTTGTTAAAAAAATCCAAGATGATGGTGAAGGAAGCAGTATCAAAAATAGGCAGAAAAAATTTATGGGTAACAAAAAATAGCAGACAAGAAAATGAAAGGAATAGCTGTAACAGATCGGTTTTGGGCTAGTCGAAACAGTGGTTTCGGAACCACTAATTCGAGGTCGGAGAAATTATTTTTAATATTATTTTATGGGTTATAGCATGATTATATGAGCGCATGAAAATTTTGGTGCATTAATTGTAGTGATTACTTGTTTACATTCGAAAATGGACTAAATCTCATGAAAGGCGAAATTTGTGTTTTACTAATTTGAAGTGTTAAATAGCTATTGAATATCAAATTGAAGGTCTTTAATGTGAAATTAGGCCTTATTTAGGGTGATGGCCGGCCATAGGGACAAAGAAATGACATAGTCAAAGTTAGGTGAAACATTTGTTGACTTAATTGATTATTAAGAATAAAATAAAGAAAAGCTATCATCTTTCCATTCTTCTTCTTCTTCCACCGAAAATATCAACAATAATAGGGTTGGAGACTTGAAATTTTCAGCAACTTACACTCCTTGCAAGTAAGTGATTTTGGTGATCATTCTTGATGATTGTACTTTTGGGACCCGTGTAGTATAATCTAGCTAATAAGGGGACTATTTTGCAAAGTGGTTGAGAGTCTAGGGTTTTTCCATGTGAGTACTTATGTGTTTGCTGAAATTTTATGGAAGAAAATGAATCTTAGTGGTTTAATGAACAACTTTTGTGAAAGGATTTTTGCATGAAAACTCCTAACAGGACTATTTTGTAAAAGTTATAAAATGGATAGTAAATATGTGAAATAATTGGAATTTTGAGTTTCTATAAGAGAGAATATGAATCGGCTAGGCTTGGGTGTGTGAAAAATGAACACATTTCATTTTACGAGCCTAGGGGCAAAATCATAATTTTTGTGAAAGTCTAAAGGCAAAACAGTAATTTTGCCAAATAGGAATTTTTGGAGTGATTTGATTAAGGTGGTTATTTAATAAGCTAAATATGTTATTATAGATCAAGAAAAATGTGGAGTCAACCTTGACCGAGGAAAAGGCAAGGTTTCGGACCAAATCTCAAATTGACATATTTTGTATCGAGGTAAGTTTATATGTAAATGATACATCCTTTTTACTTATGTTTTTACATATTAATGTATCATGTGAAATGTGAATGAACATTATTGATATCTATTAAAATGATAGATAGTGAGAAAATTCTCGGATGAACCTTCGGAATAAGAAAGTGATACGATAAAAATCGTGAATAAGAGATTGTTGGTAGGTTGTGTGCGATACCACCGTATTTATTATTATTGGTGGGCTGTGTGCGATACCACCGTATTTATTATTATTGGTGGGTGTGTGCGATACCACCGTGGATATGTAATTATTGGTGGGCTGTGTGGGGGCTGTGTGCGAAACCACCGTGTATCTGGTATTATTCCGAAGTGTTCATCGAGAAACTTTGACTAAGTGAAATTACGTGTGGCTATGTGGTGAAAAGTGCAGGGTATAAGTGCATGTAAATGTGAGCAATGTTTATGATACGTGTTTGGGATGTGGTGAGATTTGAAATGAGTAAGTATAATTACTAGGATCTGAATTGTTCTTGATTAGTATGTAATGTTCTTGATTGATAAGTAAGTGGTATGATGTTCATTGTTTACATATAAACTTACTAAGCTTAAAGCTTACTCCCTTCTCTTTTCCTTTGTTTCATAGTGTCAAAGAGCAAGATTGGGATACGGAGTTCGATGGAGGATCACCCACACTATCCACACATTTTGGTATATTGAGTTCTACCTTGAATTATGGCATGTATAGGGACTTAGTCTTTTATCTAGTGTCATTTTGATTTGGCCAAATGTGTTGGCTTGTTTTGTAGATGAATTCTTTTTGTATAAGGCCATAGTTAATGGCTATTTCTTATTATTGATATATGAAAATGATGATGTCTTTCATGAATGTGCAAATTGTATGGTTGAGTAATGGGTACATAATATTTTTATGTATGAATGAATAGGTTTCTTGATGTGGCTTATGTTGGTGTAAGTAGGGGTGGCAGAAAGGGCTTGGTAAATAGCCTTGTTTTTGTCCGAACGGGTAGACACACAGTCGTGTGACTAGGCCGTGTGTGAGACACAGTCTGTTCCATGGGCGTGTGGTTTGGCCGTGTGTCCCCCTGCATCTTAAGTTGGCAAAATAGAATGCCCAATAGTAACCACACGGGCTGAGGCACGGCCGTGTGTCTTGACCGTGTGGAAGACACGGCCATAGGACATGGGCATGTGCCTAGGCCATGTGAAGTCTGCACTTAAATTTAGGAATTTAATTCGTCACACGGTCTAATGACACAGGTGTGTGTGAAAACCTTTGTAGGTTCGAATTGAGAAATAATTTCCTCACAGGTGTGGCCCTATATGCTTAGGTCATGTGAGTTATAGGGTCCTTCAGCATGGTCATGTTATCAAGCCACACGGGCGTGTTGCCCTTTCCACTCGGGCGTGTGCACCTGTTTTTAGTGACATTTTCTAAAGTTTTCCAAAGAACTCGATTTGATCTCGAAACATTTCTAAGGTGTGTTTTGGGCTTTGTAGGACCATATTATAGATGATTAGAGGAAGTTTGAAAAGTTTTAAATTTGAACGGATTTTTATGACCCGGTAATGCATGCTAATATGTGATTGATTTAGGTAACGCCTCGTACCCTATTCTGGCGTTAAAAACGAGTAAGGGTTGTTACAACAGCAGAAGGAAAAATGTTTACCTGACCTTGGATGAAAGGGAGAAATGCCGGAGTCGAAGGAAGCAAGAAATGGCTACCGATTGAGTGTTTTTGATGTGAGAATTTGGTAAGGGTAAGATAGGGTTCTTCAAGCAACGAATGGGTAAACGGTGAAGAGGGAAGGGAATAGAAATCCCCAAATATCTCTGCTTAAGCTCGGAATGGAACACACCCGTAATAGGGTATTCCGTTGAACCAAACATCTATTTGTGTCAGCCTGCAGAATAAGCTTGTAATAAGCATGTAATGGCATAGCCATTACCTTCAACCAAACATGTTGTTAAGCTTTAAGATTATTTGATTGATGATTTTTGCTTGAAAGTACTTTCTTGGTTGTTGTAGGACTTTAAAAGATGATACTTATACCCCCTAATAGATTTTCAGCCGTTGAGGATGTTGGAGAAGTTAATATGGTCGTTGGGAATGTAAAACCAAAGCATTTATTTCACCTACAACTTCAAGTATCGATACCTCCAAAAAGGGTATCGATATTTTTTGTCATAAATGCTAATTCAGTGACCGTTGGAATGAAATAATCGATACTTCAAAAATGTTTTATAGACACTTCCTGAAATAGGTATCGATACCGGATCGATACTTTGTAGGGTTTATGAGAAACAGAATACAATTTTGGTATTATTTTTAATAAAGGTATCGATTATTTTTAAAAAGTATCGATACCAAAAACATGGTATCGATAAATTTTAGGGTTTTGACATGATGCATTTTTTGTCTCGATTTTTCTAATGGTATCAATACTTTTTAGCCAGGAGCAATTCTGACTTGTTTGAAAATTATTTTGATGTTTGAAAATCATTTTGATGTGTTAAAATGATTTTAACTTAATTGAGATCATTTTGACTTGGTTAAAAATATTTTCACTTGATTTTAAAATTGTTTCAAAATTTTCTAAGAGTTTATTGTAAGTATTCAAAGTTTTATTTCTTAGAATTTAAATTTAAAATTATTTTGTCAAATTTAGTTTATATTCAAAAACACTTTTAATTTGTTATATCAAAATCTTTTATCAAATAAAGCTTAGTTTAACAATTTTATATATTTTTAAAAATTAAAAATATTAAAAATAATAGAAATTTATTTTAAAATAATAAATTATATTTTAAAATTTCAAAATTATAAAAAAATAATTTTAAAAATTATAAAATGGAAAACTTAAAAATATTAAAATTTATTAAAATAGTATAAAATTGCAAAACAAATATAAAAATTACAAAAGCATAAAAATTAAAACAATAAGAAATAGAGATTTTACAAGAACTTTTCATATAATAAACCTAATGTTACTTAAAGATTTTACCTTTTACTAGCTTAGAGGTTTAGTAATAGTAAAGTTGGAAATAAAATATAAAACAATAAGAAATGTAGAGGGCCCAAATTGCCCGGGCCCAAGTCAGCATCAACAGACCAAAAAAAAAACACAAACAAAATAAAACAAAACAAAACCCAAATTTTACAACCCAAACCCGAATGACCCACTAAGCCCAAAATAAACCTAGCCCAATTAGTCCAATACCCCTAACAGAAAAAAAAAAAAAGAAAAAAAACCTAACCCTAACCCTAAGCTCTTTGGCGCCAGCACCACCTAACCCCCATCTGCTCTACCCACCACCGAACCCGCTTTTCGACACTGACCACTTGCCTGCCGCCTCCTCCCCGCTCCACCACGCCTACCACCGCAAACACGCAAAAAGGACAATAAAAACAAAGGCACTAATGTATTTTTTCTTCCAGATCTGGCTATAAAAAGCCGATTAAAATCTTTGTATGAGGACCCTTTTTTAACATCAATACAAAAAAGAGAGAGAGATTCAAACGCATCAAAAAAAATACACAAAGGAACACGAAAGTAGATCTACAAATATCAAAAAAAAGAGACTGAAAAGGTGATTTTATTTTTTTTATTTATTTTTCTTCGTTTTGCTACTATAAATCCTTTTAACTTATGAGAATATATCAAAAATATATATATAAAACGGTAAAAATATATAAAAAAATCTTACATATGCGATTTCCACCATCAGGTACAATGGCGGCGTGCAGACCGACGACGTCTGAAGCACGGATTAGGCGAGCTCACCCCATCTGCAGAGAGAAAAAGAAAAAAAAAAGAGAATCTGATTTTTTTTTTTAAGAAAGGAGAAAATGAATTTTTTTTGCAAAAAGTGGCTTATATAGCCAAATCAAAACGACGCCGTTTTGGTCGGCGCCCATAAACCCCAAAACGACGTCGTTTTGACCTGGATCCGATCCGACCGACCCGACCCGCCTTAGGATCCGCGTGTTTTTTTAAGGAAGGGCTAATTGCAGTTTTAGCCCTTCCGCTTTTTTTATTGTTCTACAATCAGATTTTTATCGCTTTAAAATCTCGCCCAATGATTTATTTCGACTTTCATTTTGGTCCCTATCAAAACACTGCGTTTAGGAGAAGGGAATAATTACCATTTTGGTCCTCCCTCCTTTCACGCGTGTTTCAAATAGCCCCTTTTTCTTTTATTTTATTGTGAATTGACCCCCAAACTCTCATTCTAAATGCAATTTAATCCTATTTTAGTTACTTTTGCAATTTTTTTTTTAGTCCTTTTGTTATTATATTAGTATTGTTATTACCATTATTATATTTTTATACATATTTTGTTATTAATATATTTCACTAACTTTATTATTATTATATTATTATCATTTGTTATCTTGATTATATATTTATTATTATTGGTTTGCTATTATTATTATTTATTATCGCGATTGTATGTGTTATTATTTTATTTTATTTTATTTTATTTTATTTTATTTTATTTTTTATTTCTGTTATTGTGATTAAGATTATTATTTTATACATTATTATTGTTGGTCGTCTTCATTATTATTATTATTATCCGTTTTATCATTATCTTATCGTTATTATTACCATTGTTATTTTTTGTATGTATTTTATTTATTTATTTTATATATATATTATTCCTTTTATTAGTACCCATCATTTTTTTTGTGTTATTATTATTATTTTATTTTCATTGCAAGTATCATCATTGTTATCTTGTCATTGTTATTTCTCATTTTATTTATTTATTTATTTATTCATTTTTCTTACTACTTTGTTATTATCATAATAGTAATATTATTATTATTATTATCATTATTATTATTATTATTATTATTATTTGTTATTTTGATTATATTTTCACTATTATTTGTATCTATTACTATTATTTATATTTTTACTATTATTTGTTTATCGTTATTTTTATATTATTACCATTGTTATTACTGTTATTTTCATTGACATCACTATATTATTTTTACCTATTATTATTTTTCCTTCTATGTCATTATTGTCGATATCCTTATCGCTTGTCAAACTAATCTTCCTCGATGTCTCAGTTTTCATAACGACTAACATCCCGTATTAGTAATTCAAGAAAATCGAGCCCTAACTTACTGGGTTCTGAATTTTCTCGTTTAAACTAAACAACGGGATACCTCTTTTAAAATCGCGATACGAGCTTTGAATAAGATACATGTTCTCGAAAACTCGAAATGTCGCGCCCTAACTTACTGGACTCGACATCTAGATACTTCGAGATAAGCTTCTTTTTCCTAAAAATAGAGGCAATTTTCCATATTTGAAACCTTGAGAAATCGAGCCCTAACTTACTGGATTCCGGTTTCTCATTTGATGAATAACGGAAGATCCTCTTCAAAAATGAAAATCAAGTTTTAAAAGACGAGCTTAGTTTCGAGAATCTAAAGTATTGCGCCCTAACTTACTGGACATGATGCTTTATCTCTTCAAAAATAAGAGAGCCTTAACGTCCCTTCCAATACCTTCAAAATTTTGAAAATAAAAAGCATTGTATTTTCGAACCCTTTCAAAGTTTTCAACAAATAGGACATCAATCAATCAGTTTGGTACCGATTTGAGGCGTGGCGAGGTGCTAATCCTTCCTCGCACGTAATCGACTTCAACCCGCTTTCTCAAAGTTCGTGGACCAAAAGCATTGTTTTAGTAAATTAAATGTTTTTAAAACAAAGGTGATCCGATCACACCAAATAAAGATCGGTGGCGACTTCCTTCCTTTTCTTTTCATTTTCAAAAAAATCGAGTCGACCGCGTCGTTTACTGTTTCACCAAAAAATGGTTACGACAGCTTGGCGACTCCACTGGGGACTCGAGGGTCAAGCCATAGATTGATTGATTTTTGTCCTTTTAATTAAAATGGTTTTGAAAAATCATGCTTCTTTTAATGCACCTTCAATATTGGCCTCGTAAATACTTTGGCATTACATTGCATGACCGTTGTGGTCACACCTTTAAGTGGGAGCGAGAAGCTATGCCTTCGTGAGGTTTTCACCTCCGCATGGGCTAGTGGACTGCTTTCAGAATACATCTGTACCTATGTCTTCGTGAAGTTTTCACTTCCGCATGGCCATAGGGAAATGTATTCCCCTAAACCGAACTCGGTCCGTATGAGCCTATAATGGGTGAGGATCGAGGAATCTGCTGGTTCGGGTACCTCGAACTTTAGAACTAAGCCGCATATAGTAAACCCTAGGAGCCCACCTTAGGTAGAGCTATGGCAAACTTTAGTGGCCATGGTACTGACTTGTTGTGTTTCTTTCTTTTTGTGCATATCATTTCATATTTTAAAGAGACATCGATTCACGGTCCGTTTCGAGTTAGGAAGCTGGTTATGTAAAGCGAATTAGTGATAAAGTGGAAGACAATGCGTCGTCCGTCATATGGTCGAGCAATGCCAAATAGAAAAGGAGATAGCTTAGTCGAAGGGTATGTGTCGAGCTACGGAACTTCACCAATATCGATTGTCACGCAGAGCGAGCTCCGGAGTTGAAAGAAATTTGGACTCGATGGGATGATGAAGCGAAGCAATTGTTCTATGGTACTTACTACGACCGCCTTACCGCTTGAGGTCAAAATAGACAAGCACCTGCTACGAGCAATGACCCAATTCTGGAATGCCGCTTATAGTTGTTTTTTCTTCGGGAAGGTGGATCTAGTTCCCACGGTAGAAGAGTATACGACCTTGCTACATTGCCCAAGAATTCAAGTTGACAAAGCTTATTCCAAGGTGGTTAATGGCCCCACCTTCGCGAAAAATTTGATGAATATCACCGGAATGAGCGAACAGTGGGTCTCAGCTAGAATGCAAAAGAAGGGCGGAGGCGAATGTATACCCTGGATATGTTTGAGAGACCTGATCCTGGCGTATCCCGATGCAAAGAAAAGGATTGACATCTTGGCCTTGTGTATTTACGGCCTGGTAATCTTTTTGAAAGCTTTAAGGCACATTGATGAAGCAGTTATTGATCTCTTCAGCCGATTAGACAAAGGGGTCACACCCGTTCCTGCCATCTTAGCCGAAACGTTCAGATCCTTGACTACATGTCAGAGAATGGGGGAAGGCAGGTTTATTGGATGTGCGCAGCTGTTATTGGCTTGGTTCCATAGTCACTTCTGAAAAGTGGAGAAAGTGTCCTGTCGGTTTATGTCAGAGAATTACTCTCCGCTAGAAGAGATAGCATCTACGCCTAGAAGAGAGGATGTGTCCGAAGAAAATTGGATCGCGCTCTTTTAAAACCTTCAAGAAGATGACATCGGGTGGAATGCTCCGTGGTTGATTACCGACAAAGTCCTTTATCGTTGTGGAAGCTTTGACTGGGTTCCCCTATTGGGAATTTGGGGTGCCACTGCCTATGCCCCTTTGTTGGTCCTAAGACAGTATAGCTCGAGACAGTTTGTACCAACCACATACGGGCTAGCTCAATGCGAGTTCTCATATGAAGGGGGAAGCTATAAGAAAAGGGTTAAAGAGATTTTTAGTGCCTGGAATCAGATTCACAGAATGAGAAGATTATTCGCAGGCCCGAGGACGACCCCGGAATACATTGAATGGAGGGCTAGGAGAGTCAATGATAACATTCCTGAGCCAAATCCAGAAGGCGCCCGATCAAGAGAAGAATGCATGTGAGTAGTCCCGTCAGAACTAGAGATTGTGAAGTAAGATTTTGAACGGATGAGTTCGGAACTCGGGAAAAGGATAGAAAAGTTGGAAGAAGAAAAGATGCTCCTCCAGTTAGAGGTGGACGGTCAAAAATCATAGGCTGAGAAACTCAGAAAGGAAAAATGGAAGGTAGAGGAAGACCAAGATAACTTAAAGATGGAGTACAAGAGGATGCGCTTAACGATAAAAAATACGGGATTAGGGAAAACTTCGGAGCAGTGGCGACAAGAGGTCCGAGAGGAAAAAGCCAAAGTTAGCAGTTGGGAGAGAAAGTTTCATGAAATGCGAACGCAAAAGGAAGACTTAGAAGGCGGATGAGAAGACCAAAAGAGAAAAGGGATTAAAAGCTAGAATAGTGAGCTTGGGCGATCTCTACACCACTATCAAGTCGAGACTGGAAAGCCAACCGAAGTCAAGCCTGAGCGAATAGAGGAAATGAAAGGTAAGGTTGAAAAGCTAGAATCGGCATTACATAGTAGCGAGCTCCAGATTGAGCTTCTAGAAACGAGAGAAAGGCGTTGGGAGGAGGAGCTTCGCCATTCTTGTGAGCAAGTTAGAAGTCGGAACTACCTTATGGGTGAAGCAATAATCCAGATTCGAGAGGTAGCTGATCACCTACAGACTTTGGCTACGGAGGCTGACATATTGAGTATGAGATATGGGCTACCACCGGGTCATGATGAAGAGCTAATCTCCCTACTTGGAAAAATCAAAACCTTAGGTCTTAGGGCGAGAACGTATTTGTAATCTACTTTATGTAAAGGGTTTTGCCTTCTAATAAAGTTTTCTAAAATGAAGTTGATCAGAATCGATGTCTTCTTCCTGCATTCATGCATTTGCATTACATCATATCACATGCATTAAAGTTTATAAAAAGAAGCCTAATTGGTTAAGATTAATAGAGAAACAAGAGAGAGGAAAGAGGAAATCTGGGAACTAAACATTACTACGGGACTCGTGCTAAGACAAAGAAAATGGATCAAAGATTTGAACAATTTCAGAAGGAAATGCAAGAACAGATGCAGGAGCAAATGATGAAACTCCAGCAAGAAATGAAGGACCAAATGTTGGAGGCTCAGAGAAACATGATAGCACAGATTGCCCAGATCTTTGAATGGAGTAATGAGACAAAGGAAAGGTCCAATGCCTCCGGTCGATGAGGATAGCGAAGGTGCTCCCCTGGGTTTTACCCCGCCACATGCAAGAGCAAGGCCTGAGGAGTATGTCCTAAGGCCACTAGTTGCGACTAGGCTCCAACAAGGGCAGGAGGATGCTAGACCACCCTCGAACTCCCACGTTGGCTCAGGATCCAATCCAGGAGATAACCCGGCCAATCCTGTTGTACCTGATTTAGATATGACAGAGAAAATGGGGGTGAGAGAAGAATCTTCAAAGCAGTTAGAGGATCGTTGTAGGTGGTTGGAGGAAAAGTTCAAGGCTTTGGAAAATACTGATCACCATCATGGAATTGACGCAAGAGACTTGAGCCTGGTTCCAGATTTGGTGCTACCCCATAAGTTCAAAATGCCTGAATTCGAGAAGTACAGTGGGACTAGTTGCCCGGAAGCCCACATCACCATGTTCTGCAGGTGAATGGCTGGGTACGTGAACAATGATCAACTCTTAATCCACTGTTTCCAAGAAAGCTTAGTGGGCGCAGCTGCTAGATGGTATAACCAGCTTAGTCGGGCCAACATTAGTTCTTGGAGAAGTCTGGCTCAAGCATTTCTAAAGCATTACAGCTATGTTACGGACATGGCGCCGGATAGAATTACTTTGCAAAGCATGGAAAAAAGACAGAATGAAAGTTTCAGACAATACGCGCAAAGATGGAGAGAGATCGCTATGCAGGTCCAACCACCCCTCCTAGAAAAAGAGACTGCCATGCTTTTTATTAACACCCTGAAGGCCCCTTTCATAACTCATATGATAGGGAGTACGACTAAAAGCTTTGCCGACATAGTAATGGCGGGAGAGATGATCGAACATGCCATAAGGGGCGGCAAGATAGAAGTGGGAGAAAGTACCAGAAAGACAATCCCAAAGAAAAGAGAGAACGATGTAAATAACCTAAGTAAAGGTTATCCGAAGCCTATTACTGTAAATCAGCCCAAGGCCGTAATCATTGATCATCAGGGCTCCTCTAGGCAGGAATCCAATACAAAGTAGAACACGGAGAAAATCCAATTCACGCCAATCCCAGTCACGTACAAGGAAATGTACCAGAACTTATTTGATGCACATGTTGTTTCTCCACATTACCTAAA
Source organism: Gossypium rotundifolium (assembly GCA_025506655.1). Taxonomy (NCBI): domain Eukaryota; kingdom Viridiplantae; phylum Streptophyta; class Magnoliopsida; order Malvales; family Malvaceae; genus Gossypium; species Gossypium rotundifolium. The sequence continues at coordinate 167,849,628 of CP106724.1, read as the reverse complement.
ACCCCTGCAACCCCCATACCCTAAGTGGTTGACGCGAACGCGTAGTGCGAGTATCACACAGGGATTGTAGGGCATTCAATAGAGAACTGTCTTGCTTTCAAAAAACTGGTAGAAAGACTCATCCAGATGGGCATTATAAAAGTAGACGATACCCCCAGCACGGGGCACCCGTTGCCTAATCATGATGTCAATATGATGGGTGAGGACATGGGAAGGAGAGTTAAAAGGGATGTTGACGAAGTAAAGACTCCGATGAAACAAGTTTGGAAAGAAATGATGAAGAGAGGATTAGCTGTATCAAGGCCGGTAGGAAAGCATGAAAGAACAAGAAGAGGTTGCGAGTTTCATAACATGGAAGGGCACAAGGACTGCATTGAGTTCAGAGTTCTGGTACAAAGGCTGATGGACAATAAAGAGCTGGAATTTTTTGAAATTAATGAAGGCCAAAAAGAAAGAAACATTTGCGTGTTGGAAGATGAATCAGTAATAAAAGCCTCGAAAGCTAGCTATCCTTTGGTCGTCATCTCGCGGCCAAAGAACGATGGAACCGGGATAAAGATAACTCCGAAGATCGCGATCCGTAAATCGGCGGTCCTTTCGTATGAAGACAACAAAGATGTTCCCGAACTCGATCGCAACTGACGATTCTCGAGATAGGGACTCGTCCCACACTACTAAAGGAAACCAGAGCCTCCAAGATTGTAATCAAGACCTGCGGCCTTTTCATATGAAGATAACAAAAAGGTTCCCTGGAACTACAACTGTAATGTGACGATTCCTGGGAAAGGAGACTTGTCCAGCGTTGCAAAGGGAAACCAGGACGTAGGCTCCTATACGCGTAGCGGGAAGTGTTACGACATAGAAAACCCACGAATCGAGCTTGCAAAAGAGAAAACCTTGGTGGGCGAATAAAAAAGAGGAAGTGCGACCAAACAGGAAGCTCCTATAAATGAGCCAGTGAAGGAAGACGAGGCTAGGGAATTCTTGAAGTTTTTAAAGCATAGTGAATACTGATGTCGTGGGCGGTGCATAAGCAGTAAACAGATATCTCGTGTTTGACTTGTTATTAAGCTCAGAAGCGCACCGCAATGCACTGATGAAAGTATTGAATGAAACTTATGTTGCTAATGATATCACCGTTAACAAGCTGGATCGTCTAATTAGCAATATAAGTGCTGATAAGTTCATTTTTCTTTAATGACGACGAGATTCCGCCAGGAGGTATGGGTTCCATCAAGGCCCTCCACATTACTACACGGTGCAAAGGATACACACTACCAGGGGTACTAGTCAATAACGGATCGGCGCTCAATGTCCTGCCATTATCAACGTTGAATCGGTTACCCATTGATAGCTCTCACATGAAGGCTTGCTACAATGTAGTAAGGGCATTCGATGGAACTGAAAAGAAAGTCATGGGGAGGATCGAAGTACCTCTTTTAATCGGCCCAAGTACATATGAAGTGGATTTCATAGTAATGGATATTAGGCCGTCGTATAACTGTTTGTTGGGGAGACCTTGGATACACTCAGTGGGAGCAGTCCCCTCATCCTTGCACCAAAAATTGAAATTAGTCACAGAAGGCCGTTTGGTAACAATTAATTCTGAAGAAGACATCATAGCAACTGTAACCAGCGGTGCACCATATTTAGAAGCAAATGAAGAAGCGACTGAATGTTCCTTTCGCTCTTTGGAATTAAATCAGCATAACGTTTGTCATCGAGGAAACAAGATCCCAAATGCCTCAATTATCCAAAACTACAAAAATGGGTTTGCAATTAATGGTCAAAACGGGTAGTACCTAGAAAGGGATGGGAAGGTATCTCAAGGAGGAATCAAGTCCCAAGATTGAAAGAAAAAGAGACCTCTTTGGCTTAGGATTCAAGCGAATGCCAAGCAAAAGAGAGAGAGTTAGAAAAGAAGCAAGAAAGAAGGAAAGCGCGTTTGGGCGGAAATGAGATTAAATGGGAACCGATGATAATTCCTCATATTCGTGAGACCTTTATATCAGGAGGGGTTATCCATCCGGGACGAGAAATGTAAAATGGAGAAATCGTGCATGTCAACGCTATATTTGAGGGGGAAATGGAGGAAGAAAATCGGAATGGCATCCGCCCCTATGAGTCGGGCAGCGTTCTAAACAACTGGACTGTGGAGGAGATTCCTGTAGCCTTTAGAACTCATTCAGAGTAATACTCAGAACACACTTATTGCTTTAAGTCTAGAAGCAATAAGAGTCCCTTTTGTGAAACATGATTTTGTATAAGACATCGTTATTTTCAATAAAATATATCTCCGCTATCTTTTGAGCAAATTTTCTTTTATGTTCATTTCATTCATTCATTATTCTTTCTTTAGATATTCTTCTAAACATTTCTATTCTTCATTTATCATGCCAATAGACATGCTTAGATTCTATGATTCTATGAGCCTTTATTCATCTCCATAACAGTCCCCAAATATCAATGATTTGAGTAACGCTACCGATAACTCAGAATGTCCTTTTGAGCAAGATGTGGGTGCGGAAGATTTTCAGGATTTTGGAGATGACCAAGGTCGTGACTTAGCTCTGGCTGTTAAGGATGGTAGAACAAGAGGAGAAACAAATCATGCCTTACAAAGAATCAGTGGAAATAGTGAACCTAGGAGATGGACAAGAAAAGAAAGAAGTGAAGATTGGAGCCAGTATCACTGCAGAGACAAAGTAAGACCTCATTGAGTTACTCCAAGAATTCAAGGATGTCTTCGCGTGGTCATATCAAGACATGTCGGGTTAAGCACTGATATCGTGGTACACCGTTTGCCCATAAAAGAAGAATACAAGCCAATCCAACTGAAACTTCGGAGGATGAGGCCAGACGTTTTACTAAAAATAAAAGAAGAGGTCAAGAAGCAATTTGACGCGGGTTTCTTGCAAGTGGTTAAGTACTCGGAATGGATAGCCAATATCGTCCACATCCCTAAGAAAGATGGGAAAATACGAATGTGTGTAGACCGCAGGATCTAAACAAGGCTAGCCCAAAGGACAATTTTCGTTACCTCATATCGACACCTTAGTGGATAATCTGACAGTTATTCATTGTTCTCATTCATGGATGGCTTCTCCGGATACAACCAGATAAAGATGCTTCCTGAAGACATGGATAAAACCACATTCATAACCATGTGGGGAACCTTTTGCTATAAGGTAATGCCATTTGGGTTGAAGAATGCGGGAGCAATATATCAGAGAGCCATGGTAACCCTATTCCATGATATGATGCACAAGAAAATTGAGGTTTATGTCAACGATATGATCGCCAAGTCTCGAACCGAAAAGGAACATATCCAAGTCTTAAGGAAATTATTTTTGAGGTTGAGGAAAGTCCAACTGAAGCTTAACTCGGCAAAGTGTACCTTTGGAGCCAGGTCAGGGAAGCTGCTAGGATTTATAGTCAGTGAAAAGGGGATTGAGGTTGACCCAGACAAGATCAAGGCTATACAAGAATTGCCTCCGCCTCGCACGCAAAAAGAAGTTCGAGGTTTCTTAAGAAGATTAAATTACATTGCTCGGTTCATTTCACAACTGACTGAGAAATGTGATCCCATATTTCGTCTTCTTAAAAAATACAATCCTTGTGTGTGGGACGAGGAATGTCAGAAGACCTTCGACAAAGTAAAGCAGTACCTATCTAATCCTCCTGTATTGACACCGCCTAATCCAGAGAAGCCTTTAATCCTCTATTTGACGGTACTTGATAATTCAATGGGATGTGTGCTCGGCCAGCACGATGAGTCAGAAAAGAAAGAAAAGGCAATATACTACCTTAGTAAAAAGTTCACTGAGTGTGAAACAAGGTACTCACCAATTGAGAAATTATGTTGTGCCTTGGTCTGGACAACTCGGAGATTGAGGCAGTACATGTTGTATCATACGACCTGGCTCATCTCGAAGCTAGACCCACTGAAATACCTAATGGAGTCAACTACTTTGAATGGACGGATGGCCAGATGGCAAATTTTACTTTCTGAGTTTGACATAGTTTATATGAACCAAATGGCGATAAAAGGGAGTGCAATAGCGATTTTCGGCGATGAGCTCTGGCGACACGAGCCCTTGGACTTCGATTTCCCTAATGAAGACTTAATGTATGTAGCAACCACTGAAGAGAGTACCCCGAAAAGTCGTCCTTGGAAACTGAACTTCAACAGGGCATCGAATGCTATGGGCAATGGAATTGGGGCAGTTCTGGTGTCCCCAAACGGAGATCATTACCCATTTACTTGTAGGCTGGATTTTGATTGTACAAACAACATGGCAGAGTATGAAGCTTGCATCATAGGTATCTGTGCCGCTATAGAACGTAAAATTAAGGTGCTAGAAGTATACGGGGACTCTGCACTGGTGATTTATCAACTTAAAGGAGAATGGGAGACGAGAGATCCCAAATTGGTCGAATACAAAAGATTGGTCCAAGAACTGATCAAAGAGTTCGATAACATCACTTTCAGTTATCTACCAAGGGACGAAAATCAGATGGCTGATGCTTTAGCCACATTGGCTTCTATGGTACGAGCAAACAACAAGGAGGATATGAGGCCTATACAAATGAGCATTTATGAGGTCCCAGCCCATTGCTACAACGTGGAAGAAGAGGAGCAAAATGATCACCCGTGGTATCACGATATACTACAATACGTGAAAGATCATAAATACCCCGATCAAGCAACCGAAAATGACAAAAGGACGTTGAGAAGACTAGCTTGTGACTATGTCTTAGACGGAGAGATCCTATACAAAAGGAGAAAGGATCAAGTGCTATTGAGATGTGTGGATGGCACCGAGGCTAAGCAGATCCTAGAAGAAATCCATGAGGGTGTCTGTGGAACACATGCCAAAGGGTTCGCAATGGCCAGACAAATCATGAGATTTGGGTATTATTGGTCTACCCTGGAAAGAGATTGCATTGACTATGCGAAGAAATGTCATAAGTGCCAAATTTATGGGGACAAGATTCATGTACCGCCCTCACCTTTACATGTTATGACCTCTCCATGGCCTTTTTCTATGTGGGGCATGGACGTCATTGGACCAATCTCACCAAAAGCTTCCAATGGACATCGGTTCATCTTCGTGGTAATTGATTACTTCACTAAATGGGTGGAGGCCACTTCATATGCTAATGTGACAAAATCAGCGATCGACAAGTTCTAAAAAGGAAATCATATGTCGATATGGAATGCCCGAGAGGATTATATCGATAATCGTTAAACTTGAACAACAAAGATGATCGCAGAAGTCTATAGGCAATTCAAGATCGACATCACAATTCGTCACCATATCGCCCAAAGATGAACAAAGTCAAGAGAAGCACTAATAAGAACATCAAGAGGATAATAGGAAGATGGTGAGACTTACAAAGATTGGCACGAAGCTACCATTTGCCCTTTTCGCCTATCGAACATCAGTCAGAACCTCCACCGGGGCAACTCTTTTCTCATTAGTTTACGGAATGGAGGCGGTTCTACCCATCGAAGTTAAAATTTCGTCCCTTCGAGTATTGTCTGAATTGAAATTGGATAAAACAGAATGGGTCCAAGCTCGATATGATCAGTTGAATCTGATCGAAGAAAAGAGACTGAAGGCTATCCGTCATGGTCAGATGTACCAAAAGCGAATAATGCGAGCATATAACAAAAAGGTGTGTCCAAGAGAATTCCACAAGGGAAACTTAGTTTTGAAAAAGATCCTCCCCATACAAAAGGATTTCAGAGGGAAATGGATGCCAAATTGGGAAGGACCTTATGTGGTGAAAAAGGCTTTCTCTGGAGGGGCATTAATTTTGGCCGAGATGGATGGGAAAAATCTACCCAATCCCATAAATCCAGATTCAGTTAAGAAGTATTATGCTTGAAGAAGGGAAAGGTTAAAGTGAAAACCCGTAAAGGGCGCTTTAAGACCTGAAAAAAAAATGGAGAGGCCAAAGCGAAAACCCGTAAAGGGCGCTTTGAGACCAAAGGGGCTTTGAGTCGAAAACCCGATAAGGGCGGCTCAAATTTGCACGAAAGAGGAGGTATGTGACAATTTTTGGTCTCCCAGAATTAGCAAAAGGAGGAATGTTACACCTCAGAACATCTATAAAGCGTTGCAGATATCCTAACGTCTATTCAGCTCAAAATTATCTTCGGAAGGATTCGGTGGTGAAGCTCAGTCGCAATATCTGGGCACCTACTTTTCTTTTTACTCATTTTTGTACTCAATAATGTTTGCTTTTGTTGATTTAATCCAATTCCATTCTTCATAAATTCCATTGTTATTTTAAATCTTTAAGTTGTTTGCAATTGAAATAACGACCCATGGACCCATAATGCTTCCATAAAAGGAGTTCCACCTATTACTCGAAGCCTCTAAGCAGTAGGAACCTAAAACAAGGCATTGTTTAGGAACCACCACACTTAGGGGTTGAAAATGTTCGAGGAAGAGGAGTCCAAAATTATGACCATTTCTTGATTCGCGATCATAGATATCGACAAGATGTTGCGTGTGTGCGTGACCTTGACCTTGACGAACGAGCAATTATAGCCCTAAGCTTTTAAAAAGAGATCATTCTCATGACATCCTGCATTCATGCAAATGTCCTCCATAATATCATTTAGTTAGGAGCATTCGATTTATTACAATTATTGCATCTTAATGAAAAATCATCATTCTCATGACATTCTACATTCATGTAAGTGTCACCCATATCACACGTAGTCATGAGCATTTGAGTCATTTCGACCATAGCATTCGCATCCTTTGGCGTAAACACAAACATATAAAATCGAGTCTACAGGATATGTCCCTAGAGGACGGTGTAGCAATACTATTGAGGATTACCCTATTGCCACTGACCAGCAGTGGAATAGATGTAAGATCGTCTTATTACCACTGACCAGCAGTGGGATAAGTTGAAGATTATCCTATTACCATCAGCCAGCGGTGGAATGGGTGGCCCTATTGCCATCGACCAGCGGTGGAATAGGTTGAAGATTGTCCTATTGCCACTGACCAGCAATGGAATAGGTTGAAGATTGTCCTATTACCACTGACCAGCAGTGGAATAGGTTGAAGACCGTTCTATTGCCACTGACCAGCAGTGGAATAGGTCAAAAATTGTAGATCTTGTCGCCTCAACCAATGAGTGGGGCAAGATCGGCGAATCTTGGCTCCCTAACCATAGGGAACATGATTTAGGCCAATCCTATTGCCATTGACCAGCATTGAATGGGTCAAAATTGTAAATCTTGTCGCCTTAACGGTGAGTGGGGCAAGATCAAGGCGAATCTTGGCTCCCCAACCAAGTAGGGAACATGATTTAGGCCATCGTTCTATTGCCACCGACCAGCGATGGAATGGGTCAAAAGAAAATTGTAGATTTATCGCTCGACGATGAGTGGGGCAAGATCGGCGAATCTTGGCTCCCTAACCGATATGGAACATGATTTGAGCCACCGTCCTATGTCCCTAACCAAAGAAGTGGAATAGGTCAAAATTGTAATTTCATCCCTAACCAAGAGGGAGCATGGTTAAGCTTTAGTCCTATTGCCTTAACTAGCAAATGGAATAGGTGAAGACCAAAGACCTCATCTTTACGGAGAGGCATGAACAATGCAAAATAAAACAAGTCACATCCCATTGAAGTCGCAAAGAAGAGCAAATTGAAGCCACATAGCGGTGGAGTGGATCAAGTAACAAGATGCGATGATCGGAATGAGGCTACATGAAGAAGAGAAGCACCAAAGAAGTCGGGACTCGGCAAGTCCGGGCAAATTTGGTCCCTCTTTATGTCTTTGCTCTATTCCCGTTGCACGACAATGAGCAAAGAGGGGCAGCTGTAGAGGGCCCAAATTGCCCGGGCCCAAGTCAGCATCAACAGACCAAAAAAAAAACACAAACAAAATAAAACAAAACAAAACCCAAATTTTACAACCCAAACCCGAATGACCCACTAGACCCAAAATAAACCTAGCCCAATTAGCCCAATACCCTTAACAGAAAAAAAGAAAAAAAACCTAACCTTAACCCTAGCTATTGGCGGCGCCGCAGCCACCTAACCCCCCACCTGCTCTACCCACCGCCGAACCTGCCTTCTGACACCAACCACTTGCCCGTCGCCTCCTCCACCTACTCCACCACGCTCCTACCACCTGCAAACACGCAAAAAAGGACAATAAAAACAAAGGCACTAATGTATTTTTTTCTTCCAGATCTGGCTATAAAAAACCGATTAAAATCTTTGTATGAGGACCCTTTTTTAACATCAATACAAAAAAGAGAGAGAGATTCAAACGCATCAAAAAAAAATATACAAAGGCACACGAAAGTAGATCTGCAAATATCAAAAAAAAGAGACTGAAAAGGTGATTTTATTTTTTTTATTTATTTTTCTTCGTTTTGTTACTATAAATCCTTTTAACTTATGAGAATATATCGAAAATATATATAACTGGTAAAAAAAAATCTTACATTGCGATTTTACATCACTTTGTGTCTGTTTGCACGTGTGCACACACACCATGACGTCCGACGGCAACGGATTCAAACCGAGCTCACCCCATCTGCAGAGAGAAAAGAAAAAAAAAGAGAATCAATTTTTTTAAGAAAGGAGAAAATGAATTTTTTTTTTTTTTTTTGCAAAAAGTGGCTTATATAGCCAAATCAAAACGACGCCGTTTTGGTCGGCGCCCATAAGCCCCAAAATGACGTCGTTTTGACTTTGACCCAATCCGACCGACCCGACCCGCCTTAGGATCCGCGTGTTTTTTTTAGGAAGGGCTAATTGCAGTTTTAGCCCTTCCGCTTTTTTTATTGTTCTACAATCAGATTTTTATCGCTTTAAAATCTCGCCCAATGATTTATTTCGACTTTCATTTTGGTCCCTATCAAAACACTGCGTTTAGGAGAAGGGAATAATTGCCATTTTGGTCCTCCCTCCTTTCACGCGCGTTTCAAATAGCCCCTTTTTCTTTTATTTTATTGTGAATTGACCCCCAAACTCTCATTCTAAATGCAATTTAATCCTATTTTAGTTACTTTTGCATTTTTTTCTTAGTCCTTTTGTTATTATATTAGTATTGTTATTACCATTATTATATTTTTATACATATTTTGTTATTAATATATTTCACTAACTTTATTATTATTATTATATTATTATCATTTGTTATCTTGATTATATATTTATTATTATTGGTTTGCTATTATTATTATTTATTATCGTGATTGTATGTGTTATTATTTTATTTTATTTTATTTTATTTTTTATTCCTATTATTGTGATTAAGATTATTATTTTATACATTATTATTGTTGGTCGTCTTCATTATTATTATTATTATCCGTTTTATCATTATCTTATCGTTATTATTACCATTTGTTATTTTTTGTATGTATTTTTATTTATTTATTTTATATGTATTATTCCTTTTATTAGTACCCATCATTTTTTTGTGTTATCATTATTATTTTATTTTCATTGCAAGTATCATCATTGTTATCTTGTCATTGTTATTTCTCATTTTATTTATTTATTTATTTATTCATTTTTCTTACTACTTTGTTATTATCATAATATTATTATTATTATTATTATTATTATTATTATTGTTATTATTTGTTATTTTGATTATATTTTCACTATTATTTGTATCTATTACTATTATTTATATTTTACTATTATTTGTTTATCGTTATTTTTATATTATTACCATTGTTATTACCGTTATTTTCATTGACATCACTATATTATTTTTTACCTACTATTATTTTTCCTTCTTGTCATTATTGTCAATATCCTTATCGCTTGTCAAACTAATCTTCCTCGATGTCTCAGTTTTCATAACGACCAACATCCCGTATTTGTAATTCAAGAAAATCGAGCCCTAACTTACTGGGTTCCGGATTTTCTCGTTTAAACTAAACAACGGAATACCCCTTTTAAAATCGCGATACGAGCTTTGAATAAGATACATGTTCTCGGAAACTCGAAATGTCACGCCCTAACTTACTGGACTCGACATCTAGATACTTTGAGATAAGCTTCTTTTTCCTAAAAATAGAGGCAATTTTCCATATTTGAAACCTTGAGAAATCGAGCCCTAACTTATTGGATTCGGTTTCTCATTTGATTTAATAACGGAAGATCCTCTTCAAAATGAAAATCAAGTTTTAAAAGACGAGCTTAGTTTGAGAGTCTAAAGTATTGCGCCTAACTTCTTGGACATGATGCTTTATCTCTTCAAAATAAGAGAGTCTTAACGTCCTTCCAATATCTTCAAAATTTTGAAAATAAAAAGCATTGTATTTTGAACCCTTTCAAAGTTTTCAACAAATAGGACATCAATCAATCGGTTTGGTACCGATTTGGGCGTGTCGAGGGTGCTAATCCTTCCTCGCACGTAATCGACTTCAACCCGCTTTTCTCAAAGTTCGTGGACCAAAAGCATTGTTTTAGTAAATTAAATGTTTTATTAAAACAAATGTGATCCGATCACATCAAATAAAGATCGGTGGTGACTCCTTCCTTTTCTTTTCATTTTCAAAAAATCGAGTCGACGCGTGCGTTCTTTATTTCACCAAAAATGGTTACGACAAGAAATATTTATTTATTCTATTCTAATAAAGTGTATAGATCTTTATAAATTGTACATATTTATATTATTAATTAAATTGAAATATATTATAAATTATAAATTATAAAAGGAATTGTATTCTATTAAAATAAATCGTATTTTGCTCCTATTAAACGATTCGAAGAAGACTACTATTGAATTATGTTCCAAAGAATTAGCAATTTGTGTTCCTATTTTCGTTCCTCATACTGGACCGAGTCTCGTTTTAGGTAACATAGGTTTGGTCTACATCAATCACTGTTAAGCCACACAATTTTATTTGTTTTCAAAATTAATAATTTTTTTAATTTGATTTAATATTCGATTTAATGCCACAATAATTATTGTTAAGCCACACCATTCCATTAACAAAAAATTAACGTGCATAAACTAAAATGTCATCTTTTCAAATGTATCGAAATTAAAATATTTGTCTTTCACCCTTACAAGTTCAAATCTTCTTCCATGCTTATTTCATTGTTTTTCACCCTTACAAGTTCAAATCCTCTTCCATGCTTATTTCATTGTTTTTTTATGCATGTTATTTCTAGGCTTTTTTTAATTAATATTTTAATTAATAAATATGTTTTTCAATTTTTAATTAACAAACATGTTTTTATGTTTTTATTTTATTTTTACTTCATGTTTTTAATTAATAATTTCTTTATTTATATAGACAACATAATATGTAATTATAAATAAAACTATGTTATATATTTATATATATAAAGGTGAGAGAAACTTGATTCGATTTGATAAAATAGAAAAAAAAATCAAATTTCGAGTTAACCGAATTGAGTTATTCGATATTTTTCAAGTCAACTTGAATTTTCGAGTTCGAGTCAAGTTGAATTTTACAATTTGAATAACTCGAATAATTCAAATAATAACTTGGTGTGAGTACCCTTTTGGTCCATGTCAATTTTGAAAATGAGCAAATTGATCTCTCTCTCAACAAAAATTACAAAAAAAAATCAAAATAATTTTTAAAATTCAAAATATTTATAAAAATTCTAATATAAAATTTTAAAATTCTAAAGAATATATAAAGAAAGTAAAAATTTAAAAATTTTCTAAAATAATAATTTTGGGGGTTGAATAAGTTAATTAATGATTTAAGTTTATCAAACTAAAGTATCTTTTTTTCTTATTTTGCTTTGAATAAATTTTCAAATATATATGATTTCAAATTTATGTGCTCTAATATGAAATTAGTTATATTGTAACAATATTTTAATTTGACATGTTTAAATTTTTATTTAACTCAAATAATTTCACTTAATTTAACTCGACTTGAATTTCATTTCACCCAACGTAATTAAAAAAAATTAAATTGAGTTTGGATAATAAAATAGGATTAAATCAACTCTATTAACTCAAAATTTTTCAGTTAATTGATTGAAAGCTCACCCCTATATATGTATATCATTTTGTAAAATATATTTTATATTTTAAAACATTAACTACTTTATATATATATATATATATATTATATGCCAAATATTTATTTTTTTCAGCATACATTGCGTGTATAGTAAATTCTAATATATATATATATATTTATATATAATCAATTAATTATTTCAAATATCATTACTTTTAGTAAATATACATTTTTTTATGTGTGGAATATTTTTTTTCCATTCATATCACGGGTATACGTGAAAAAATTGTAACGCCCCAAAGTTTAAATTTTTGTTTTTGTGAATGTATGACACAAATCTATATCTACTTCAGTAGTTAAGTGTTCTAGGAGTGTGTGAGAGGTCCCAAGTTCAAGCCATGACTTGGGTAAATTTTGGTATTTCTATGAATAAAGCTCAATCTTTGGTCAATAGGCTTTTATTTAATTATTGATAAGTAAATAACAGAATGGGCTTGCTGGTTTGGTGGTTAAGTGGAGTGTTGGAGTGTTGTAGGTCTTATGTTTGATTCTCTGTGATGGTGTGGAGATAGTATTTTTGCTCTAATTTCGGCTAAGAGTTGTGTTGGGGCAAAATTTTGAGTTAGTTGTGTTTTAGTGGGTTAATAGGGAGTGATTTTAGGAAATAATTGGGGAGAGGTTATCAGCAAATAATTTGATTATCTTTTTGATGCAAAAAAAAAAAAAAGTAGAATTTCAGTTTTCTTTCCAATTCCCAAACTTTTTCTAACGTTTTCTTCTTCTTCTTCTTCTTTTTCCCTCCTCTGCCGATTCTTTCCCCTAGTTGCTGCCGAAATTTCCATTATTTCTTCCCCTTTCATCTCTTTCTTTTTTCTTCCAATTGATTCGGTTGTTCATCGTTGGTTGCACATGTTCGGTAAGTAACAATTTTGTCTATTGTTAATCGTTCTTAGTTAATCTCTAAAAGGGGGATTCTTTCTTGGGCGTTTAGGAGTTAATCAAGGGGCTGGTGGTTTTGAATTGACGCTATGATTGTGCAAAGTCGTGGATACTCAAGCGAGGTAAGGGTTTTGCTAGGTTTTTGGTCGAGTTCCTTCCGAAATTGGTTGATTAAAAAACGAATTAAGTGATTAATCTGGAGATATGTTGGTCGATTTTTAGGTTCTGGAGGCTTAGGAGTGCTTACGCATCAGAAACGATACCAAGTGTGTACCCAAAACGCAGAAAATGAGATTCGGCGAAAAGCAAAAATTGCTTGCTGTCGAGAAATAAAAGAAATAAGAGAAAATGATGCGAAAAATTGTAGAGAAAGGAAATAAGGGTGTTATAAACTTGGAAATCAACATTTTGCACTACTTGGAGTGTAGGGTTGGACAGAAATGGTGTGTAGAGGCTGGTTGGGTAGGATTTTGCTACTGCATAAGTGTTACTGCTACTGATACTGTGATGGGCTAAGGCCCTACTGCATTTTTGACACTGTACTGAGATGGGCTAAGGCTCAAACTATCATTGATACTGAAAAGGGCTTAAGCCCAAGACTGTTCAACTGTGCATAGTGAATACTGATTGTTTGTTTGTTTCTGCGGGATTACACACTAAGTTTACGTAAACTTATCCTTTTTGTTTAATGTGCACAGGTAATCCCCAGACTTTGACGAATCGGTGCGACGGAGGACTCAACGGTGACCACAGTAATTTTTGGACTTCATGGTTTTTAATTTACGAGTTATGATTTGTTTATTATTGATTATTTGGGTTGTAATTTAAGGACCCTCTGGGACTTTGGTTTTAAATTTGGATTTTATTTATTTATTTTACTTTATAAATTTATACCTGCTAGTCGTAGGAAATTTGATTTTCAAAAAAAAAAGAAGTTAAAGTGTTTTCTAAACGCATGATCACCTAGATTGATTTATTAAAGCTTCCGCAACGAGGGATGTTTCAAAACAAATGTTTTAAATGAATAAAGACGGCTTCCTAAGTTCTAACAAAGGTTTACTAAATATAATAACATGGAATGTTTTCAGCGTAACAGCGAGATTTCAAAAACACTATCGTGTGACATTGCTAGATACGGCCATAATGTCTTGGCCGGGTTTGGGGTGTTACAAAAATAATGATATTTGAAATAATTATTTGAAATTATAATATTAGAATTTACGAAACCCAAAATATACATAAAAAATAAATCTTTGACATATAAAAATTATATATAAAGAAAAATAAATAAATAAATTAGTTGATTTTTAAAATAAAATATATTTAACATAATGATTTATATCAAAAAGTATATTATATAATTACATATTTATTATTTTGTATGTATAAATAAAAAATTGTTAATTAAAAACATGAATTAAAAATAAAATAAAAACCTTAGAACATGTTTTTTATTTAAAATTTGAAAATAACATGTTTATTAATTAAAAATAAAAAAGTTTGAAACAACATGCATTAATAAAACAAATAAACATAAGAGAGAAATCAAACTAAACCATATGAGTAGAAGAAGCAACCATTTAACCATTCAAAGAAAAGCGCGTTTAGTATAAAGCATTTTTAAAAACGTTTTGTACTGAACGCATTTTTTCGTGCGAGTATAATAACAATCTATTTTTTAAATAATGTAAAAAAACTTAATTTGATAATTTTATAGAAAAAAGGTGGCATTTACCGTTAATTTTGCCCTTTTCTTATTCAATACTCACTTTTATTATAATTTCAGCCTTTAAATAGAAAAAAGAAATATTTTTAAACACGTTCAAAATCATATATAAATTCTTTCAATTATTACAATAACAATCCCACTAACTAAACTAAAACCTCAATAATAGTATATTTAATAATAATAAATTTTAATTTTGATAGTTTCCTCAGCACAAAGGAGACGATATAAACAAGAACGCAATATGCTATACAGAATAGGGAAAATGAATTACTCCAAAGGTGTGTGCTAGTTTCCATTTCCATGAAATGTTTTCTAGGAAACTCCTTTTGACTATTCTTCCATCGCATCTTTGCTTTTGACAATGAAAATATAATTAATTAATTAATTAATTTTAGAACTTCTTTCTTTCTTCAAAATTTCTCTTGAATTTGCTTTGACTATCCTTACTATCATTCTCTTCATTAAATTTCCTTTTCATACCTTCTTTTAAATTTCCTTAATTAAATCCTCCATCATTATCATCATTATAAAGATATAGATAAATTTTGGTCTTAGTCAATTACAATTTTATCATTAAACTATTTAAAATTTTATTTAAGTCAATAAATTATTAAAATCAATATTATATGACTTTCGCTATTTATACTATTTGTACTAATTAGAGGTGTACATGGGCGAGCCACCAGTCCCACTCAAGGCCCCCTTCGAAATGTGGGAGGGTTTGGGCAAAAATATAGGCCCTAAAATGGGCTTGGTAAAAAATGAGGCCCGTTTAAAAATGAGCAGGCCTCGGGCATGATTTTTTGGCCGGCCCGGCCTTCGTCGACCGAAATATTTTAGTATTATTTTTATTTTTTATTAATAAAATTTTAACTTTAGTATTTTTTGGATTGTTGGTGATACTATTTTTCTGCTGTTTTATGCTATTTTTGCCTTTGTTTTGGTCTTTGTTAGTTGTTGTTAGTTCTGTTAATTCTTTGTTAATCATCGTTAGTTCTTTGTTTGTTGTTGTTTGATGCTATTTGATGCTGTTTTGTGGCTGTTTTGGGCTGTTTTGGGCTGTTTTGATCTTTGTTTTATGATATTTTATTGTTTTGTTGTTGTATTTAATATTATTTCGATATTATAGAACTTTTATTTTATTATTAATTTGGTTATTATTTTAGTTCAAATAAGTTGTTTCAATTTTAGTATAATTACTTCTTCTGTTCTATTGTCATTTTTAATATTATTTCGATATGATTTTGAGATCTTATAATATATTGATTGAATATCAAGACTTAAAAAATTATTTACTACTTTTTATAAATTAATCATTAATATTTAAGTTGAAGGCTCAGTATCTCAAGTTTCCAAGTGACTAACATGTGTTTTAAGTTACTTACAAAAGTTGAAATGTCACTTGATTTTTGTTACCAAATTAGGAGCGTGTGTTTATTTTATTCCATATTTAATTTTTTAAAATTAAAATTTTGAGAACATGAAAAATTATTAATAAATTAAGCTAAACAAATTAAGCATCTATTTTCGTAAAGTAAAAGATTAAATGGTAGAATAGTATCATTATGAGATTCAAAGTAGAAAATAAGCATCTATTTTTTAAATGTATTTGATTCATTATTTTTTATTTTTTATTTAATAAAATAAAAAATAATACGGGCCGGGCTAGGCCAGGCTCGGGTTTACCCATTTCATATCGGGCCGGGCTTGGATAATTTTTTAGGCCCATATTTCGGGCCGGGTCGGGCCCGGGCTTACAAAACAGGCCTAGATTTTTAATTGGGCCCGGCCCGAGCCCAGCCCGGCCCGGCCCATGTACACCTCTAGTACTAATCAAAAGTTCTCTTTTCTCTTATCTTCTACAGTTCAATTATTTTTCATGAAACAGCTTTGGATCTAAGGTATGCTTTACTCGTCGATGAGTATTAATTCATCATACTCATAATCGAATCATTACTTGGAACTTGCTAATAGAATTAAAAAAAAAACTTTAACAGCCCAATGAAATAAAAAATTGAACAATTCAATAACTTAAATGAAAATTTTCAAATAATTCAATGATAAAATTGTAACGAAAATAAATTTTTTCCCTAATGTAATATACTCAATGATAATTCAATGTAGTAGAGGAAGGTAGTTTTAGATAGAATTTGAGATAACCTTGGTAAAATTTAAATGAAATCTTTTCAAGTTTTTACTTAATGATAATGTTAATAATAATAATTCCACTATCATTGCATCATGGGTCAATAAAAAATATTAATCCAAGATGGACCATTTCAATCCCTCTCCTCCAAGCAATAGTAAGTTGAAACTCTCAACTTTATCCTTATTTTATATCTCTATCACAAGTCAAACTAGACCAAAATCCATGAGGAAGCTTCTATTGCTTGCAACAATTCTCAAAATCATTAAATCACATTTTCTTGTCTCAACACCTCTTCATTTAACTCCTCTGCCTCTCCTTTTCTCAGTTTCAATCTTAAATCACACTTTCAAATGTTTCGCCCTGTCATCTGTGCCACTTTCAATCCTCACCAAGATGATGATGGTCCAAGAAAATCCAGAAACAACAAAGCTCGAAAAAAGGATGACCAGAACCCTTATTCGGATCGCGGCCTCGACAAGTTTTCTGCACTTTTATCTGAGCTTGAGCAGAAGAAACAAAAGATTTACTCACAAACGGGCTCACAAGATACAAAGTTGGTTCGTTTTAAGTACAAGAAATCGACGGGTTTCGTCCCCATCGTGGTAAAGCTCAAGGACAACAAGAAAGAAGAAGTGAAAAAGAAAGGTATTGATAATACCACCACCAAAGAGATGAATCTTGATGCACAAGTCATAGATAAACACCCAATTCATGAAGGGAAAGAAGTAATGAACAAGGTACCACCAGGACTGCAACCTGTTACTGATCAGAAGAAGAAAAAACAAAGCTTTTCATGGAATATTGAGTTTCATAAATGGAGACGGCCTTGTTACTATTTACCAATATTTCTGGTCTTGATTTTGTTGCTTTTGGTGTTGTTTGAAAGATCGGTTTCGGTACTAATTACTTGTATTGGATGGTATATGGTACCTTTAATACAAGGAAAGAGTTACAATAAGAAGAAGGGTTATGTTAGAAAATTGAGTGACAACAAAACGCGAGCTGTAGGAGACAAGTCATCCCAGATCTGATCATTGATGTTTTTTTTTTTTCTGTAAAGTGTTTTTCTTTGATTCTTTTGTTGCTGTGTTTTGGGGTTGGATTGAAAATTTCACCCACTCTTTTAGACAGTGTAAATTCTTGTATAGGAGGATGGATTCTTCAAGTTACTTTTTATGACATTTTCGATCCTTGGTCATGGAACTTGATTATTGGCATTCCAGATGTTGGTTTCTTTTCATAATTTTAAAGTTAAATATTCAGGGGGTCTAATGCGTACGATATAAGCATAGTTAATTTTTTTATGTATACTACAATATTTAGGTAATAGTATGATGTAGATTACTGTATCATGAGTTTAGGTTAGCAAAACTCGATTTAATTTGAAAAATTGGAAAAAATTGAATTTTAAGTTAATCTAATCGAGTTATTTAGAATTATTCGAATCAACTTGAATAATTTGAATAACAGATTGGTATAAATACCCTTTGGTCCTTGTCAAATTTGAAAATGAGCAATTTTATCTCTTTAACAAAATTACAAAATAATTTTTAAAATTAAAAATATTTATAAAAATTCTAAAATTTATATTTTTAAAATTTTCAAAAATGATTCTAAAAATATATAAAGAAAGTTAAAATTTTTAAAAAATTAGAATAATAATTTTGAGGACCTAAATAAGTTAATTAATGATTTAAGTTTATCACACTAAAGTATTTTTATTATTATTTTGCCTTGCAAAAGTTTTCAAATATATATGATTTCAAATTTATGTACTCTAACATGAACTTAGTTATATTGTAACAAGATTTTAATTTGACATGTTTAATTTTTTTAATTTAACTCGAACAATTTCACTCAATTCGATTCGACTCAACTCAAATTTCATTTCATTCAACCCGATTTGAAAAAAAATTTCAAATTGAGTTGGGTTAACAAAATAGGACTCGTCAACTTAAAATTTTTCACTCGATCCGACTTGATTGGATCTAACACTCGCCGCTATCAATAGTTGAATTACGTTATATCTCTCTACTCAAAATAGGCAAATTATTATTATTATTATATATATATACATTAGATTAAAGAGTAAATTGATTATTTTGTTAAAAATTTCATCAATTTTAACAGTTAAGTGATGATATGACTTATGGAGCAAGTAAGGAACGGTATGTCGTTAACAAAAAATTGTCCATTTATCTAGGTTCATCTCAACGTGCTTATTCAAAAAATTATAAATATATAGAGAAAATATATAGAGAAAATTATTAAGAATTATAAGAAATTGTTTAAAATTATTAAAAATCATTTTAAAATTAATATTAATTTAAAAATATTTTTAAATGTATTTTAATTATTGACATGGTTTTTAAATAATTATAAAAATTTAATTTTTAGGATTTTTAAATTAACAATAGAAATTGATGAAATTTTTAATAGAATGACCAATAATAGCGGGGCCAGGGGAGTTGGCAAAAGCCCTCCCCCTAAAATAGAACAATTTTCATTTAGACTTTTTATAATTTATGAAATTTTAAATTAGTAATAGTAAGATTGCACTTTAGCCCTAAAAAATAATAAAATTTTGATATAATCCTTTAAAAATTATAAAGACACTATTAAAATAGAGAAATTGCATTTTACTATAGTAAAAATATACAATTTAATTTCGCACCCTCCAAAAAAACTTTCTAGTTCATCACCGATGACCGCTTTACTCTTTAATCTAACATATAGAAACTAATTTGTTCATTTTTTAAATAAAAAAGTAAAATGCAATCCAAATCCTACTACAAAGACCCCATGATTCTTTCACCCAATATTTAATAAAATAAAATAATTTATAAATTTATGAACTATTTGAGATTAAAATAATTCTATCTTTGTTTCATAAAAAGTAAAAATATTATCTTTTCAAAGATTAAATCTTGTATACTCAAACAGTTAATTGATAATATTTTAAACGAAATTATTATATATATAAAATAATTATACATGCAAATATAATATTTTAGTTTATGTTTATATTCATAATTTATTAAGAAATTAAAATAACTTTTTATGAATAATATTGTGTATGATTTGCTTAATTATAAATTGTATCATTTCAAAATAAATAATAAAAATATACAAGTTTCATAAAACCATTAAATTAATATTTGTTATACCACATATCTATATATATATATATATATATATATATACATACATATAACACTAAAATAATGTTTTAGAGAAAGAAAAAAGAAATAATTTTAGGTGGTAGGCTTCAATATTTGACGAGTGGTATCATATTTATATGGCACATGAATATTTAGCCATTTAACCAATGAAGGTTTATTTCTAATTTTATTTACGAAAATGGGCTAAATTTTTTATTATTTATCGAAAATGGCTAATTTTAGGAAAACGCTTCCACGTCAATATGATTTCAGGAGAAATTTTAGCAAAACGCATTTTTGGAGAGCGTTTTTTCCATATCAGCACAAATCGCGCTCTTGTGAACGCGTTTTAGTCCATGTTTTTTTCCAAAAAAGAACTTATTTTCAAATTAAGTTTTCAAAAAAGGTCATTTTTTTAAATATTATAAAATAGACCAATTTTTTAAAAAAATTATGAGAATAAACCTTTATAAAGGCTCAAAGTAACAACACAAATTTTTTTTAAGGCATCACCAATTAATATGAAAATAAAATTTACAAAGCAAATATTTATATAGACCCAAAGTCTCATTTCCTTTATTTTCTTAAGCAATGTGGGATATGAGATATGTGTATATATAGACTCATGAATAGTTTTGCAGCTTGTTCCTAAACAATGTGAAATTCCTTCCTCTTTAACTAACAACATGAGATTAAAGGCTACACTATATTTGATTTTTTTACTTAGAAATTAATTTTTTTACAAAAGTTAACATTTGTTACATTATAAATAAAACTTTTAAACTGTATAAGTGAAAAATTATAAAATATAAAATGAGTATGGTAAAATATTAAAAATAAATATTTAAAAATTACTAATAGTTGAGTGATCATTTTGTAAGTTTTATAATTCGATAGCTAAAAATATAGTTAAATGACTACTAATGTAATTTAATCTAGATATAAAATGTGAAAATAATTATTATATTTTATGTATATTATATATTTCTATAAAAAAATTATTTAACATAATTATATACCATGCTTTAATAGATTATCTATCTAGTTAAAGTATATCTGAAATAAATTTATCAACATTCATTAGGTGATGAAAATCAAATTAAAATTAGAATTAAAAATTAATGAGTATAGTAAAATATTAAAATAAATAAATATTTAAAAGATATATCAGTTTTTAAAATTACAAAAAATATTATTTGAGTACCAAATACTCACCATTTATTTATTAATCAAACATTCATAATATAAAAAAATTGAAAGTATAACTTCTAAATTTAAATAATGGAAAATTATTTTAAAATTAGAATTGCATTATATTAATTTCAAACATTTAAAATTGAATAGAAGATTATTGCATGTACAAGTTTCATATGTACAATTTGTTCTCTCTTTTTTAATAGTTATTTTGTATATGTTAACAATTTTAAAATGCAACAAGATTAAAGATCTCAAAAGATAATTTTATAATATGAGAAAATGTTAACAAAATATTAAAAATAGAAATTGTTTTGTAAAAAATATCAAATATAGTGTAGCATTTAATCTAATGGTGTTAGCTAAAAGAGGAAAGAATCACACATTGTTTAGGAATAAGCTACAAACCTATTCATGAGTCTATATATACACATATCTAATATCCCACATTGCTTAAGAAAACAACGAAATGAGATTTTGAGTCTATATAAAGATTTACTTTGTAATTTTATTTCCATATTAATTGGTGATACCTTAAAAAAATGGTGTTGCCACTTTGAGCCTTTATAAAGGTTTATTCTCGTAAATTTTAAAAAAATTGTCTATTTTTATAATATTTAAAATGACCTTTTTTGAAAATTTAATTCGATAATAGGTTTTTTTTTGGAAAAAACACGGGCTAAAACGCGTCTCTGAGGGAGCGTTTTTGCCACATCAGTAAAGCGCTTCCTCAAGGAAGTGCTTTGTGCTGACGTGGACAAAACGTTACCCCAAGGACACGTTTTGCTAACACATCATCTGAAAAAGCGCTGACATAGACGCGATTTCGCGAAATTCGACCCTTTTCGATAAATAATCAGGAAATTGACTTATTTTCGTAAATAATGTTAAAAATAGGCATTTTTGGATAAAATGACCTGAATATTTAATGTGCATTAAATGCAATGTTTTAATGTAAAATGGAAAAAATATTTTATGTCAAAATATTTGAATATTACATGTATTATTTTTACTTTTTGTCTAAAAGTAATATATATATTACTTTTTCTTTTTAATTATAATATTTGAAAGGTTATAAATTTTGTAATAAATAAATAAAATATATTTTAATAGATACACAATATCAAACCCTTGTACGGAATAATAAATTAGTTATTACCATAGCAATGATCCTAATTATAAAGGATAGATGTTAAAATTATACATAAACTTTAATCTAACGTGAAATGTTATATATAAATTTTAGTTTTATGGAATTTTATATATAAAATTTTAATTTGATTTAATTTTCACAAATTACTAACAATATTATCGAATTAATATCATTTTACATTGATATACTACATACAAAAATAATATATAAATCCAATATGATAATAAATGTATGTATTCATTTCTTTAAATGTGTATAATCAAATCAAAGTTTATATATCAAATTATATACACAAATATTATCAAATTAGTACTATTTACGTTGATATATTACAAAATAAATAATATATAAATCCAAGATGATAATAAATATATGTATTTATTTCTTTAAATACGATAATTAAATCAAAATTTATGTATAAATTTAATATTTATGATGCTACAAAATGTATTTATTTTTAAATGAAGAGTATTTAGTGATGTGCTCAGTCTCCTTTAGGGTTAGGTTTGAATAAAAAAATAATGGAATGATGTAATTAGATTTGAACCATAATATTAGAACCCTGTTTTAAGTCTTCTTACAAATTAATTATTAATCACAAAAATAGCAGTAGCATCTGCGTTGATATCATCATTTTTGACTTTTCAAGGACATTTATCGTAACAACGGTAAGAGTTCTAATACTTAATACACAAGTTACCTTAAAAAATACTTCTTGTTTGATTTTCTTGAAACTCATATGGTAATTCATTTATTACTTAATTATCACATGAATTTCAAATAACAACATATTTGGTACCTTTAATAAATAATAAGGTTATTCGATTTTTTTTACCTGATACCTTTTACCTTCAACAATTTTTTTTTTTTTTTTGCTTTAAAAGTTTTATGATGATTGGTGTTTTGAGGATGATGCCCTTAAATGAGAAGCGATTTGGTTTTTTTAAATCTCTCTATTCTCTGGATGACCAAAGCTATGTAGTGTTTCCCTTGCGTGGGGCTTTCCCAAGAATTGATATGGAGGGACCGGAGGCTATGAGGCTTTTCTACATATATAATATAAAAAAAAATTTAAAAAATTTCAAAATGGTATACTAATTTAATTATTTATGAAAATGATATATCAAGGGTGGTAGAAGGTGGTGCATAGACGGCGCCTCATTTATTTTCAGACACTCATCAGTTTTAGTTAAATAATAATAATAATAATTTTTAATGGTGTAGCCTTATTGATAGGCAACACCAAAGTATTTTCCCATATGGTTTCAATACATGGGTTAAATACAGGTTTGGGACGGGTTTAAGTGGTGGTGCCCATGGGAAAGGCGACACCAAATGATTGGTGCCGATGTTATAGGTGGCATCTATGGTGTCAATCTTGCAAGGACACCAGTTCTACCACCAACCATTATTTAAGCAGTTTGGGAAAAAAAATTAGAATTCAAATAATAGCAAAAAAAAAAAAAATCTATAAAAGAAGAGTAAACAAACAAAGAAGAATTCACAAGGTTAATAGATATGAAATTCATTTTTTTACATTACAGTAATTATTTTGCTTAAAACTGTATTGAGAATTTTTATTTCTTTTTTAATAGATCTAGTATTGATGATAGATAATCAAATTTTCGTATGTGTTTATTTTGATGGAGTAATTTTGACAACAACAATTGGATGTATATTTGAATGTCTCCAACAAATAGCAATGAGCACTACAGCAAAATAAGGCTTTAACGGCGTTTTAGTGGCGTTTGGACAAAAAAATGCCGAAAAGATTATACCCGCTAAAAACTGAGCAATAGCGCCGCTAAGAACTTATCAATAGTAGCGTTTTTAGGTAAAACGCCGCAAAAAACTGAGAAATAGCGGCGTCTGTGTACAAACGCCGCTAAAAATTGAAAAACTGAGCAATTGCGGCGTTTTTTATACAAACGCCGCTAAAAATTGAAAAACTGAGCAATTGCGGCATTTGTATAAAAACGCCGCTAATAAACTGATCAATAGTGGCATTTTTATTCAAACGCTGCTAATAAACTGAGCAATAGTGGCGTGTTTATTCAAACGCCGCTAAAAGTTGAGCAGCCATTTTTGTGTAGGGACTCGTTTCGATTTGATCCGATTTATTTTTCATATTTTTTTTTATTCTTGTTTTGAATTATATTTTATTTTGATACATTTATAAGCAAAGAGAAAGTTTCATTTTAGTTACTTAATTATGAAAAGTTATAAATTTCTAACTAAACTATTTATAAGCAAAGACCAGAATTTTTAGCGGCGTTTTCAATAGAAGCGCCGCTAAAGACCAGGACTTTTAACGGCGTTTTCTATAGAAGCGCCGTTAAAAGTTCGGTCTTTAGCAGCGTTTTTTTCAAATAAACGCCGTAAAATTTAGTGGCGTTATCTATAGTGGCGTTTTTTGCAAGCGCCGCTAAAGAAAAAAATACCGCAAAAAGTATGTTTTCCTGTAGTAGAGATTTAATAGAAATGTCTCGGTTGATGATATGAAGGGAAGGGTTAGTGCAAAAATTGTTTGTCGTTGTGGGAGAAGGATCTCGAAACTTTTCTACAAGTTTTCAATTTTGACAGATACCATCAAATTCACCGAGATGAAACTTGTAAACGATGAAGATGTGGAGACAATGGTTGCTCTTTGTTGTGGGAATCAGAGCTACCAAAATGCGCTGATTCAATTATTTCCTGAGTTAGTTGATGTGGAGCCAGCTGAAGATCCCACTCCATTACGTGAAGAACATAGAATTCAAGATCTGTGTATGGTGGTTTCGATATCGTACGTTGATAGTCTATCGATTGTATGCGGGTTCGCATCGATCTTAATGTTGCATTTGAGACTAATGTGGATGGTGATGATGGATATGATAGTAGTGATCCTTCTGATCACGAGGTCGATAGAAATAGTGATCCTGATGTGGACAAGGTCTCGGATGATATTAATGATAAATCATTTCCATTCATTTCGGGTTTCAGAAATGTTCAAAATTTATTCCTAGTACATAAAACATGTCACTGCACAATTAAACCGAAAATGCATAGGACTTTTCCGGATGTTACGATTCTACCCTTAAAATAATTTCGTCCTCGAAATTACTTACTAACGAACAATCAGACGGTCTAACTCACCCCACTACGCTATTCTTGAGCACTCGATTTTAAAGAACTATCATATTTTCTAGGCACATTCTCTAGGTTCACATCCAAGGTTTCATCACTTCACTAGCAATACAAGAATAAGCTAACCCTATAACAAGCAAAGCAATTAAGGGCATTCCGAAATAAGGAACGCATCCGTTGTCATATCGGCACAATGACGTAACTGCATAAACCAACCTTGGTTGCCTCGTCTGCACCTTCAAAGATCTCCGCTTGGTGCTCCATGTCCTCGGCGAACCATTTCTCTATGGTTCGGTCCACGACTTTCTTGAGGTTGTCGCCCATCTCTGATTAACGTTCCGAGTTCTTGTCGACTTTCATCTAGGTTCTTAGGACAATGCTTGATCACATGATCCTTGGAGCCACACCTAAACATCATCCTCCCTCTTCTCCAAAGACTCTCCTAAGTGCTTCTCCACACACATCACAAGGTCGATCGCCCTTCCGAACCAACTTGCGACCTCGCGGTCCATCAACTCTAGGCCTCTTATTCCGAATGATCCAGACGATTCAAAACCTCTTTTCGGCCTATTCCGATCGTTGTTCCGCTCCCTTAGTCAGTCCTCCGGCGGACTGGCAGCTCTTTCGATTAACGCAAAATCCTCAAACATGCGGGCGCTTATCAACCTCGATCATTTATCTCAAACGGACACAACGCTCATGCTGGGCCACTACTCCTCAAGATACCCCTCAACCTCATTCACCTCATATTCTCAGAACGGATTTGTTCCCTGAACCAAACCTAGAAATGCTCTCCTTTGCTCAATACGGTTCCAACATATTTCTTCCGAAATGCTTCCTTAACATACTCCTGTGTCGGATCCTCACCTGGCACCATCCCGAATAGTTAACCACCATTGATATGCCTCATCAATGCGGTGTCACCATTCCTTTCAACTTCTCCTCGGTCGATTAAGCTCATCCATGATGCGCTCAGTTGCTTCCAACCAATACTCCGCTTTACTAGGTGCCTCTCAGATACTCCACGAAACATTTCACTCCATTAGCTCGAAGCCGTTCGAGCACGTACTTTTGATTTTCAGTATTCCTCACCTTGATACCAACTCCGAACTCGCAGCCTGACTGCGACATGACAAGATCGTCCCCGTCTGAGCGACTTTCCACACCAACATTTGGGAGTGATGGAGGTGGTACCTCATTATCGCACCTTTGACCCGATTTAATGGGTTCGACCTAGTCATTCTTTCTCTACCGTCCACGATTTCGGCCATGTCCTCTGAGCTCATTTCGATCGTCGTAACTGATTAAAAGTTTTATGAATTAGTCCTTGTTTCACTTATTACCCGCGAAGAAGTTTTATGAATAGAGTTTTTAAAAGTGGTTCTTTCGTATTCATACATACACACAGCCTTTTCATTCACACATTCATCCATCAAACAATTATGAACTTCTGTTCATTCAGAGAAACGTTGTAGTTTTCATTGTTGTTGTTTTTCCACTACCCAGGGGTATTTTCGTAATTTGTCCTATAGGGGTATTTTTGTAATTTGTCAACTAAGGTTCCTTGGTGATTTTTTCAATAAGGGTATTCTGGAAATTTTGCATTCCCGGGGGTTTTTAGGAAATTTTAAAATTCGAGGGTATTTTGGTAATTAACTCGGGTGAATTTGTAAATCTTAATAAATCAAGGATATTTTGGAATTTACAAAACTTAAGGGTTGTTTTTGAGAATTTGTTTTCCAAATCAGTGTTATTGCAAAAATTTTGAAAATCAGGGGTCGTTCTGGTAATTTTGTAATTCAGGGGTATTTCGGTAATTTGCAGGGTAGGGGTAATTTCGTAATTTTTTTCTAAAATCAGGGTATTTTGTCATTTTACAGATTAGGGTTTTTGAACATTTTATAAAGTAATGAAATTTTGATAGGAATTGTGGGTATTTTGAAAATTTCATAAACCAAGGGTATTTTTGTAATGTTACCGCTAAGGGTATTTTAGTAAATTTGTAAATCGAAATATTTCAGGAAAATTTATAAAATAATCTTTTCAAACCAAGAGGGTAATTTAGAAATTTTAAAACTAGGGTTTCCATAAAAATCGGCTAGTCCCTTTCGGGTTTTAGTTGGGGTTTAGCAAGTGATTAAGTCCTCTTGGTTAGGGTGAACCGTAGCTACGCACTGTCAGGATTCGAGGTAGAGGAGGTGAGTCACTAGGATTGCTTAAATACCAAGCTCCCACCAAACCAATCCTGAACATCATTACTATTGGTTGCCACAACTTAACTATGACTTAATCATGGGTTTGTTTAGTTAGGCATTTTAAGTCTTATGTATTTGTTTGGGGTACATGATCCTAGGAAGGCACAAATGATGATAGAAATGTTAATATATCTTCACTCAGGAATCCGATTTGACGCATTGTAATATGCAATGATCTTAGGGCACACATGTCACTAATAGGCCCCGATGCGACTTATGTAGTCGAGTTCCCAGAGTACTCTGATATATTACATGCTCATAGGTTGGCCATAGATTCCAAACCTGAGGAGTTGTTTGTGGGCCAAAAATTCGAAACCAAGGAAGAGTGCATTTTTCCATTAAGCGGTATAGCATGAATGTGTTGGTGGACTACAAAGTTGTTGTGTCTAAACCAACATCGTATATTGGGAAGTGTTGGAGGTCAACAAAAGGCTGCAATTGACGGGTACCAGCCCCATTTATCCAGAAGTCATAGATATGGGAGATACAAAAATTTGTTGGACCTCACACATGTATTTCAACACCTATGACAGAAGATCACCGAAAACTTGATTCTGAAACTATTTGTACATGCATCATGCCAATGGTGAAGGACATGCTGACCATTAAAGTTTCGATACTGATTTCTGAAATAAAAGCACGATTCTAGTATCGAATATCGTACCGAAAAACATAGATAACTAAATAGATGGCTTTTTAAT
Organism: Gossypium rotundifolium; assembly: GCA_025506655.1. Taxonomy (NCBI): domain Eukaryota; kingdom Viridiplantae; phylum Streptophyta; class Magnoliopsida; order Malvales; family Malvaceae; genus Gossypium; species Gossypium rotundifolium. Next base: position 167,821,204 of record CP106724.1, on the reverse strand, counting down.
ATGAGTCCACTGAAGACCCCAGGTCCAGATGACTTCCATGCGTTGTTCTACCAGAATTAGTAAGAGACTGTTGGCCAGGATATGTGCTCTTAGGTTCAGGGAATTTTTGTGCCTGGCTTTATTAATTGTTCTATTAATAAAACCTTGTTAGTTTAGATCCCCAAAGTCAAAAGCCCAGAATCCTTATCCGAATTTTGTCCCATTAACCTTTGTAATTTATTGTTCAAGTTAGTTACTAAGATTATTGCTAACCGATTTAAGCATGTGTTTCCTAGTCTCATTGCTCAAAACCAAGTCAATTTTGTTGTAGCGAGGCAAATTACTGATAATATTATTATTTCTCAAGAGGTAGTTTATTCTATAAGGAATAAGAAAGGAACAGAAGGGTGGATGGCAATTAAGGTGGATCTAGAAAAGGCTTGAGACAGACTAAAATGGGATTTCATCGAAGACACTTTAGCTGATGCAGGTATTCCTTGCTCCTTGTCTAGGATCATGGAATGCATTTCTACTGTTTCTATGCAGATTGTTTAGAACAAAAGCCTTACGGAGGGATTTATGCTGAGGAGAGGAATCTGACAAGGATGCTATTGGCAATCATCCATAATTTAGAAAGTCAAAGATATGGGTATCAAAATGTTGGCACTAGAAATCTGATATTTAAGGCATCAAAAGTGGGATTGAGATTTGGCATGAGATAATTACAAATTTTTTGTCCCTAATTGTATAGTGACTTTACAAGTTGATCCCTGAACCTCAACTATAAATAGGCCTAACCATTTCTCATTTTCATCAACCCACATTTGCTATTCTCTACTTAAGGCATTGTTCCCTCTCTTTGTAAAACTTCACTTGTATTTTAGAGTGAAATATATTTGGTAGTGCCCGAGGACGTAGGTAAAATTTGTTGAACCTCGTTAAAATTCTAGTGTTCTTTATTGTATTATTTTGTATATTTTGTGAGTGTGATTGTAGTGATTTATTATGCTATTAAATTATGATAGAGGGATATTCTAGCTAGGAAAGACTTGGCACTTAAGCGATCTTTGTGATCCACCTCTCTTTCCTAGGAATTGAACTTAGTGTGATTTTTTAGTACAACAATTTTACTCTTTTACACGCTTCCATACAACAATTGGTATCAAAGCTAGATTCGTACTTGAGGAATACGATCGTTTATGATACTATTTATGTATACGGTATTGTTTGTCCATGGTACTATTCACTTTGACGGTACTGTTCACGTATGCAGTAGTTGGGATTGAGGAGAAAAATGGCAAATGCATCGTCATCAGTAAAGACTACTGTGACCAATGCAAAATTTGAAGTAGATAAATTTGATGGTACCAATAATTTTGGTATGTGGCAATGTGAGATCCTAGATGTCCTATGTCAGCAAGAGCTAGATATAACCCTTAAAGAAAAACCTGACAAGATGGATGACAAGGAGTGAGCCGAGATTAATAGACAAGCGTGTGGTACAATCCGCCTATTTTTGGCTAAAGAGCAGAAGTACCCTATTATGAGGGAAACATCATCGAAGAAGTTGTGGGATACACTGGAAGAAAAGCTTCTAACAAAAATTCTTGAAAATAGGCTTTATATGAAAAAAACTTTATCGATTATGTCGATGGATGACCATGTGAACTCATTCAATAAAATTTTAGCAGACTTGCTAAATTTGGATGAAAAATTTGAAGATAAAGACAAGGCATTATTGTTGTTGAATTCTCTTCCTGATGAATATGATCATCTTACCACTATATTACTTTATGGGAAGGATACGATCACATTTGATGCAGTCTGTAGTGCGTTGTATAGATCTAAGACTCGGAGGAAAGATAAAAGAAATCACAGAGATACAATTGCGAAGTCTTAACAGTAAGAGGTCGTTTGTACAACAACAAATCTAGTAGAAGGAGTAAGTCAAAAGGGAGACCTGCCAAAGATGAATGTGCTTTTTGTCGTGAGAAAGGGAATTAGAAAAAGAATTGTCCTAAGTTACAAAATGGCAAGGCTATTTCTGATTCATGTGTAGTGGTGCATGATGAGGAGTTAGACTTTAGCTTGGTTGGCATGGCAATGGCATGTCATACAGATGAGTGGATTTGGGATTTGGAATGTATTACGATATGTGTCCTAATAAAGACTAGTTTTCTAGTCTTAAAAACTAGAAGGTGGAGTTGTTTTTATAGGAAATGACAGCGCTTGTAAGACAATGGGAGTAGGTACAATACAATTGAAGAATCATGATAGCTCAATCCAAGTCTTGACAGATGTTCGCTACATACCTAGCTTGAAGAAAAATTTCATCTCATTAGGGGTCCTAGAATCTAAAGGGCTCACAATCACTTTGAGAGATGGATTACTAATGGTAGTAGCTGGGATATTGACGGTGATGAAAGGTACAAGAAGGAATAACCTGTACTATTTAAATGGAAGTACAGTTATTGGATCAACATCAACAGCTTCTGCGAAAGAAGCAGATTTAGAGGCTACCAGGTTATGGCATATGCGATTGGGACATGCTGGTGAAAAAGCTTTGTAGAATTTGGTGAAGTAAAGCTTGTTGAAAGGTACAAATTCTTACAAATTGGAATTCTGTGAACATTGTGTTCTGGGCAAGCAGACGAGGGTAAAATTTGGTTTAGCAATTCACAATACGAAAGGAATTTTAAACTACGTTCACAGTGATGTGTGGGGACCTACCAAAGTGGCTTCTTTGGGAGTATGCACTATTTTGTTACTTTTGTTGATAATTATTCAAGAAAAGTATGGGTGCATCTAATGAAAAAAAAAGTGAAGTTTTGGATTCATTTTTGAAATGGAAGAAGATGGTAGAGACTCAGACTGGTCGAAAGGTTAAACGACTTCGATCAGACAATGGTACTGAGTACAAGAATGATCAATTTCTACAAGTATGTCAATATGAGGGCATTGTGCGACACTTCACTGTTCGGGATACAACACAGCGAAATGGGGTGGCAGAACTTATGAATCGAACTATACTGTAGAAAGTTCGATTTATGTTGTCCAATGCGTGCCATCTAATTAACCGACTGTCATCAGCTGTAATAAATGGAAAAACTCCTATGAAGATGTAGACTGGTAAACCTGCTACTGATTATGATTCTTTACATGTTTTTGGTTCCACTTCATATTATCATGTAAAAGAATCTAAGTTAGACCTAAGAGCAAAGAAAGCATTATTCGTAGGTATAACTGGTGGAGTAAAAGGATACCGTCTCTGGTGTTCTGATACAAGGAAGATTATTTTCAGTAAAGATGTGACTTTTGATAAATCAACCATGATGAAGAACAAGGATTCACAAAAGGAAGACAAAACCAATAGTACTTTACAGCAGGTGGAGCTTGAAAAAGTTAATGATGATCCAACTAATATTGAAGGAATAAATGATGATGAAGTTTCGACCCAAGAACTTCAACAGCAACAAGATTCAATTGCATATAGGAGGCCAAGAAGAGAGATTCGTATGCCTGCTCGCTTTGATGATACGGTGGCCTATGTACTTCCAATTACAAATGATGATGTTCCTTCTACTTACACAGAAGTAATAAGTAACCCTGATGGTGTAAAGTGGAAGCAAGCTATGAATGAAGAATTGCAGTCTCTTCATAAAAATAGGACTTAGGAGTTGGTGACACTGCCTAAAGGAAAGAAGGCAATTGGATGCAAATGGGTATATGCAAAAAAGGAAGGATTTTCTAGTAAAAATGAAATTCGATACAAAGGCTAGATTGGTAGCAAAGGGTTATGCTCAGAAAGAAGGAATAAACTACAATGAAGTATTTTCTCTAGTTGTGAAGTATTCATCTATTCAGATTTTGCTAGCCTTGGTTGCGCAATATGATCTTAAACTAATTCAGCTCGATGTGAAGGCCGCGTTTTTACACGGTGATTTGGAAGAGGAAATCTATATGACTCAGCCAGATGGATTCAAAGTTGCTGACAAAGAAAATTGCGTTTGCAAACTGACAAAGTCGCTTTATGGATTTAAACAATCTCCGAGGCAGTGGTTCAAGAGATTTGATCAGTTCATGAAAGGGCAAAGGTACACAAGAAGTAAAATTGATCATTGCATGTATTTTCAGAAGCTACAAGAATGAATTTTCATATACTTGCTCTTATATGTTGATGATATGTTGATAGCATCTAAGAGTAAAGTTGAAATTGAGAGATTGAAGACTCAACTCAATCTTGAGTTTGAGATGAAAGATCTAGGTGAAGCTAAGAAGATTCTTGGCATGGAAATATGTAGAGATAGAGCTCGTGGCAGAGTTAGCTTATCTTAGAAGCAATATTTGAAGAAGGTACTACAGCAGTTTGGCATGAACGAGCAGACAAAACCTGTAAGTACCCCGTTGGCTTCTCATTTCAAGCTTTCTGCACAACTATCTCCTTCGAAAAATACGAAACAAGAATACATGTTACAATTTCTGTATTCTAATACAGTACGTAGCTTGATGTATGCAATAGTGTGTATAAGACCCGACATTTCACATACAGTTAGTATAGTGAGCAGGTATATGCACAATCCTGGAAAAGGACATTAGCAAGCTGTGAAATGGATTCTACGGTATATTCAGAAGACCATGGATGTTGGAATACTGTTCAAGCAGGATACTACACTTGGTAAATGTGTTATTGGGTACGTTGATTCTGACTATGTCGGTGATTTGGACAAACGAAGCTCAACCACCGGTTATGTGTTTACACTTGTTGGAGGACCAATAAGTTGGAAGTCTACACTGCAGTCTACAGTTGCGTTGTCAACCACAGAAGCCAAATACATGGCTGTAACAGAGGCTATAAAGGAAAATTTTTGGTTACAAGGTATGGTTAAAATCTTGGGATTGGTTTAGGAGCATATTAACGTGTATTGTGATAGTCAAAATGCTATTCATTTAGCAAAGAATCAAGTCTATCATGCACGTACAAAGCATATCGACGTACTATTCCATTTTGTGCGGGAAATTATTGATGAGGTGAAAATTCATCTTTAGAAGATTAAGACTGCAATAATCCCGTAGATATGATGACCAAGGTGGTAACAACAACCAAGTTCGAACATTGTTTGAACTTGATCAATATCCTGCCAGTTTAACAGTTGAAGAAGGCACTATCAAGTATTATTGACAAAGGCAGAAAGAATTGTATGAAGATAAGATTATCCTAATCAAATCTTCAAGGTGGAGATTATTGGCAATCATCCATACTTTGGAAAGTAAAAGATATGGGTATCAAAATGTTGGCACTAGAAATCTGATATTTAAGGCACCAAAAGTGGGATTGAGATTTGGCGTGAGATAATTACAAATTTTGGTCCCTAATTGTATAGTGACTTTGCAAGTTGATCCCTGAACCTCAACTATATAAATAGGTCTAACCATTTCTCATTTTCATCAACTCACATTTGCTATTCTCTACTTAAGGCATTGTTCTCTCTCTTTGTAAATCTTCACTTGTATTTTGGAGTGAAATATATTTGATAGTGCCTGAGGACATAGGAAAAATTTGCTGAACCTCGTTAAAATTCTAGTGTTCTTTATTGTATTATTTTGTATATTTTGTGAGTGTGATTGTAGTGATTTATTGTGCTATTAAATTATGATAGAGGGATATTCTGGTTAGGAAAGACCTGGTACTTAAGCGATCTTTGTGATCCACCTCTCTTTTCCTGGGAATTGAACTTAGTGCGATTTTTCAATACAATAATTTTACTCTTTTACACGTTTCCGCACAAAAAGTGCCCTTTTTCTCTTATTTGTTTGTTCTTTGCATGAAGAGATTGGGCCAGCTTATTCATAAAGAAGTTAAAGGATAAATTTTGGAGGCCTATTTCAATTATAAAAATGGCCCGCCTTTGTCGCATATATTCTTTGCTGATGACCTTTTCTTATTTGCGGAAGCATATGCGAATCAGGCTCGGATGGTGAGAAAAGTTCTTGATGTGTTCGGGGATTCTTTGAGGCACAAATTTAATGCTAGTAAGATAAATGTTTTCTTCTCTAGTAATATTTAGACTCTTGTTGAAATTTGCAGAACTCTTGGTTTTGCCGAGAAGAATGAATTGGGATCTTACTTGGGCATGCCATTACTGCATCAAAGGGTTACAACCGGCACTTTTAAGTTTATAGTTAATAAAATCAGGAGAAAGTTAGACAACTGGAATGCAAAAATGTTGTCTATGACAAGGAGAGTCGCTATGGCAAGGTCGGTCCTCATGACGACTCCCAACTACTTTATGCAAACTGTTAGAATCCCTATTAGTATTTGTGTTGAGATTGAAAGAATTGCAAGGGGTTTTATTTGGGGAAAAGATCCAAGAAGGCATGGGATGTCTTTAGTTAAATGGTCAGATTGTTGTCAACCTCACAATAATGGAGGCTTCGAACTTCGGAATCTTAAGGAGAAAAAAGAATCATTTTTGCTTAAGTTGGGTTTTAATCTGCTCACTAATAAGCAAGCACTGTGGGTTAAGATCCTTAGAGCCAAATATAAGGTTACAAAGGTTTGTCTTGATGATATATCGAGAAGATCATGTTCCTTTGTTCGGAGATCCTTATCTAAAGTCTGGCCAATCCTTCGCTAGAGCCTTACTTGGTCAGTGGGAGATGGTCTTATAAAGGCTTGAACCGATAATTGGGTTTTAGAGATAGGTCCTTTAATTAATTTCTATCACAAAATTGAGAACATAGATTTTAAAACAACGTTAAAAGAGATCTCTTTAATTGATTGTAGCTGGGATTGGAATTTCCTAAGCCTATTTATAGATAATTGCATCTTGTCTTATATTGCGGCTATTCCACTGCCAAATCCTTTAGTTGGTAATGATGAGTTGATATTTACATTGTCTGACCATGGTAAGCTTACTGCTAAATTTTCTTATAGTTTTCTCACTCAGAATTCTCTCAATTCAAAAGAGAGCAAATGGAAGCTCACTTGGTCTTTTATTTAACCTTAAAGAGTGAGACATTTTCTATGGTTGGTTCTTAAGGAGCGACTGATGACCAATGTCAAACGATGCAAGAAAGGGCTTGCAGGTGATCCTTTATGTGCAAGTTGTAGTAATGTTGAAGAATCTATTACTCATGTTTTATAGGATTGTGACATTGCACGAGAAGTGTGGAAGCAAGTAGTCCCTCAAGATTTTAGGGGCAATTTTTTCCTACTCCTTTGGTGGAATGAATTTCAATGAACTTGAAAAAATGATTTGGGCTTGGTGTTTACAGAAGCTAACTGGCAGTACTTTTATGGAATTATTTGTTGAAATCTTTGGAAGCAGAGGAATCTATGGGTTTTTCAAGGGGAAAGTTTTAATAACATTCATATTCTTCATACGGCGTAGCGTTGGGCAAGCTCTATCAAACATAACTCTTTAACCTCCGTGAGTGGTTCTAAGACACAAAGATGAGATCAAGGTTGGAACCCCTCTAGGGGACTTCATAAAGTTAAACACAGATGGAGCAAGGGATCTTGGTTCGGGGGATGGTTCGACAATTGCCGTGGCTAGAGATAATCAAGGTTCATGGCGTGGAGGTGTTAAGAGGAATATTAGTAAATGTAGTGTTGTGCAGGCTGAACTTTGGGCAATCTATGATGGATTACATATGGCATGGGAGAATAATTGGGTGAATATTAAGGTCAAAACTGATTGTGTACAAGCTGTGGAAGCCATTTTAGATAGGTCGTGTGGGCAATTGTATAAGGATCTCAGTTCAAGAACTCCTAAGCTTTGTAGAAGGCAGTGGAGGGTGATCATTAAGAAGATTCCAAGAGAAGTCAATGTAGCTGCATATATGTTGACAGGGAGGATAAAAGCATACCCTTAAAACCCAATAGTTTTTCAAGAACCCTCGAAAGGGATTCTTGATCAATTGAGGATAGATAGTTGTTTAATGCATGATGATTCTAAAATAATGCTGCAATTATTTTGGATGTTCTCTATAAGAAAAACCTTTAAAATATCACTCATTCTTTACTCAACTTCAATTATTTTTATTCCAATTTTATCTTTAACCAACAACCGCAGAGTATAAGTAGAATTGTTCATTGATTGAGTGGCCTTATTATAAGATATATATATTTATATATTTATATAAAAATATTTATTATTTATTATTTTAAACAATTTTTTATTATTTTTATATTTTAATATTAGATTATAAAATATAAAATATAAATATTAAAATTGCAATATTTTATTTAACTTATAAAAGAAAAAGAAAAAAACCAAAGATATTAAGGATGGGACAATCACAATACATTAAGTTATAGCAAATACATCGTAAGTTGAATAGTATATATCACTAATCAAAGACCTTGATATAGTTGATTGTTAAATAACACATTGTTGGGAGACAGGAAGGTGATTGTTTTAATTTGAATAAGAATTTGGATATTACCATAAAAACAAATGAAATCTACAAATTAGGAATTGCTGTACATTTTAATAGAACATCAAAGTTGAATTATAAGAATGACTAGATACGGCAAAATTGACTTTTATAGATAGATAAATGGAGGGATTAAATAAAATAAAAAAGGTTATTTCTAGATAAATGCCTACAAAGTGCCTAGTTAATCAAATCCCACCATCATTTATACGCTTCAACAGGAGCTGACATCTTCAACTCATAGGCTGCTTGAAAAAAGTCTGCTGCTTGTTGTAATGACCCTTCTAATTTGGCAATCAACCCAAGGTTCATCCAAGCATCGTGATTTGTCGGATCTAACCGAAGCGCATTCATTAGAAAGCTTCTTGCAATCGGAAGCGACGATTGACTGCCGAGTTGTAGAAGCACTGCTGCGGTTGAAACAATACTTGGCACGAAATCCGGTTCTATTGACAATGCAATCGAGAAGGATACCAGTGCCTCCTTATGAAGTGATTGAGCTTCAAACAACAAGCCTGTAAAAGAACCTTGGAAATTAGAAGGGAAGTGCAAGCATTGTTGGCTTTTATAACTTAATAACAAGCAATGTTGTGATTGATGGGATTTGTAGTACCACTTGTATGCCAACTTTTGGGTGAATAAAGTTCAATTGACTTGGCCTTGTTTACACAAATTTCTGCATCAAGCCATGAACAAAATTTCGTATAAATAGTAGCTAGATCCTGCCAGGCAGCCAATTCAAGAACTCTTTCCGTGACACCCTGCAAAAGACGAAAAGATATGAACTGAAATGCATATGGAAACGCATGAAAGCAGATTCATGCTACTGTTGAAGGCCAAAGAACTCGTACCTCAGAATCAGACCTCTTTGCACTCTTGAAGTTATTTGACCAAGTTTCTCTTTGTGTTTTAATCAGAGATAGCAAGATTCGGTAAGTTTCAATTGCTTGCTTGGGTCTTTCCTGAGCAATCTGAAGTACAGCTCTTAATCTGAGAAGTTCTAACTGATCTAAACTACCAGCTTCATCCAAAGCAACTTCAAGTATGGTTTCGGCGTCTTTGAACCGCCGGTCTGCAGAAAGTATTAGTGCCAATAGCCTCCAGCCCCTACCTGAATCTTCAGTCACCATGTTAGAGTACACCATTGCATTTTCAAAGGCCACATCCAAATTCCTCTGAGCTGCATTTTCCAAACTGAGGTTAAAGATCAATTCAGGATCTTCCTTCATGTTGAAAACAGCAGAGTTAAGTGAGGCCAAAGATTCTTTCTGAAAGACAGATCTTTCAGCATCTGATATGGAAATTCTAGCAGCATTCCCGTAGCAAACGCCAAGGAACTTATGAGCTTGACTCTTGAAATGTTCATTCACTTGATCATCTGCTCCTGAATCGATCACATTACGAGCAAAAGTAATTCCATAACGAGCATGCTTTGGATCTTGAGAAGATAACTTTGCACCAAATAGTAAAGCTGGGATATGAGGTTTGTGTTTTGCTTCTGATTGGCCAGAAACCTTCTTCAATAAGTTCAATGCTACCTCATTTTGACCAGCAGCAGCATAACAAAGAGCAAGAAGATACCACCTATTCGCTCTTTCATATATACCGGGAAGGGCCTGCTCCACATAACTTCCCAACAATTCAAACTGCCCAGTGACGGTAAGAGCAAAAGTCAGATGATCCATAATATCTGAATCCCACTTTATTTCTCCATAAGCCACTTTCTGCATAAGTACTAGGAGGAGAAGAATTGCTTCCTCCATGTTACCATTAGGGGTGGCTGAACCCCATACCTGTAAGTGAGGGGGGAGGCTTGTTTCGACACCACCATAAAGTAAATTGGCAGCTAAGTCTTTCTGTAAACTAGCTACCCTCAGGGGATCCAAATTCCACGGCTTGACTAACACCCGACGATATGTAATAATGGCTTCATCAAGAAAGCCCGCCTTTTTCCATAGTCTAGGGAGCAACTCCAATGCCATGTGAAACATCTCCTGTAACTTGCAGTCTTCAGCAATTCCCTCATGCATTCCATTAGGGAATGCTGCCTCAACTACATCCAAAATTATATTGCACTCCTTCGCTGCGTCTGATAAATGAGAAAGCATCAGAACCATTCAAACCTTACACTCTTAACAACAGAATTTATAGCAATCTAAGCAAACAACAAGTTCGATGACATTCAATGCTTAAAAGTTTCATCATTACAAACGATACTAAAAGGTTCCCTCATCTGGATCAATACATATCATCCCCAAGAAACCATAGATTTATTATAAGACCAGTTACCTCTAAAATGTCCAAGTTCATCCAATGATTTTGCTTTCAACAAAATTGCTTCCAGAAGTAGGCTGACGGAATGCAGTGACATCACACTAGGAGGGATAATGTCACCTTTGGACCGCAGTTTTCGTTGTCGGGTCCTCTCAACAATAGCCCTAGTCATCCTTGGTTTCAAACCTTTGATGTCAATGCCCTTAAAACCTGAAGCGCCGCATCGAAGTTTCCTCTTTGATACTCTAACCTCCCCAACAATGCCCTTGCTTCCTGCAAACTCATTTAAAAAAAAAAAAAAAACTAATTAACTTGTAAATGATCAATAAATGAATATAGATTGGTTTAGCAAACAACCCACCTCATAGTTTAAGGAAAGAGCTTCTTTGAGAGTTGATTCAGCTTCATCCACTTGAACATCGTCAAGTTTCGATTCCCAGTCTCCGGTACGAGATGAGAGTCCACTGGCCGAGAAATCTCTGGTCGCCAGTGATTCCGGCGACTGCGGTGCGTCTTCGAACTTGAATTGTTCACCTGAGCAAGCACACAACATCTTCTCCAAAGAAATAACAGCCTAGAATTTGAATGCCTAAACCTGGAAAATATGAATTTGAAACATCACAAATTTATTGTTTGCAAGTTAATAAAACAGAAACGGAAATCTACAAACAAGTAACGATTACACCAACAATCCCTCATAAATATGAACGAGCTCAAAAGGATAAAAAATTATAGAGAGAAAATCTTGTGCGGGGGGGACAAAGAGTAAGTTACAGAAAACACCAATAACAAGAAGACAAAGCCATATTTAAAGAGAGAGCAAGAACAAAGTTCACATTAAATGAAAATGGCGAGAAAAACAAAGAGAACAGAGCTTTGGACTTACCAAAAAAAAAAACCCAGAAAAAAACAGTGATCCTGGCAGAAATCGTTTACACCATGAAAGCTACTTCTCAGAAAATAAAACAGAATCCTCTTTCACCGTTTTGGGGTTTGCTTCATTTCATCACATTTTCTCTTAAAAAAAATGGTGAGTTGGTGACAACTAAAACCAAATACTTCAAAAGAAAAAATGGCTTTAGAGATCTAATTAAGATATGGGTATTTATGTTTTACTTAATTCAAATAATAATTTTTCTTTCTTTAATGCATGTGTGAAGTGGGAGTGGGGGGCTGGGTGCTTACCAGATATGTACACACATTCTCCGAGTGGCAGTTTTTGGCCATTTTCGGTTCTTATAAAGCTCTGGTTGGTTAATTCAAGAACCAACCGGTTGTGGGAATTTGATATCAATGCTTTTTCATAAAATTGAATCCCTATATTTGTTGCCAACATTTAGGAATAATCAAACATAAATTCTTGGTCAAAAGAATAATTGATTGAATCGATCCAGCTGAGAGTTTTTAGAAATTTAAAAAAAAAAAAAGGGTTGTTAGTTTTGATCTTCAATTTTCCTTCACTATATATCCAATTTATTATAGCAATGAAAAAGTTTGAGAGAAAATTTTTCCTACTAAATTCAAAAGATAAAGTATTGAGTCCCTATCCTCAGATTTGGATTAAAATTTTAGTAACAAAAACAAAGAATTGGATTAAAACTATTCCACAAAAAGAAATATTAAAACAATTATGGTAATTTAATATAGATATTTGCTTAGAGAGATAACGAAGTTTTGAGAGATAAAAACTACCCAAATTCATATTCATCACTTCCCAGTGTTCATGGGTCAGGTGGCCCGGTTGGGCTCGAAGGTCCGACCGAAATTTGAGAGGTTTGGATAAAATGTAACGTCAAAAAATTGGTTTGGACAAAAAATAAGGTCCGTTTAAAAAATAGGTCGGGCATCGGGTAAGATATTTTTGGCCCGAGCCCGGCCCAAATTACTAAATAACAAAAAAAATCTACTATTTTTTTTAATGTTATTTTCTTCTTGTTTTCTCCCTATTTTGTTACAATATTACTATTATATTGCTACTATTTTATTGTTATTGATTGAATATTGTATAAAACTTATTTTATTGTTAATTTTGTTATTATTTTAAAGGTATTTGTTAATTTTATTATTATTTTAGAGGTATTTACTTGTTAAATTACATCTATCTTAGTGTTATTTAAGTCTACATATTTTGTTAAAATTTATTTTCAATTTGTTGGGAAATATTTATTTTGATTTTTTTAGTATTTTTGATGTATTATATATATTTAAAATTATATAAAATAATATAAAATTTTAATAGGTAGGTCGAGCCTGTGTTTTAGCATTTTTATATGGGTCGGGCTTGGGAAAAATTTAGGCCTATTTTTAGGCCCGGCCTAACCGAGCCCGATGAATGGACCTAAATTTTTAGTTGAGCCCGAATAGAACTCGGCCCGGCCCGACCCATGAACACCTCTACTTCCCATCCATACACGTACTAATACAAGGAATATTGTAAAAGAATTTATTTTAATTTTCTTGGGAAGATATATTCAAATTTTAATATTTTAACATTTCCTTCTCAAATTAGACCTATCATAAATTGAGCCGATGTAAAGTTTGAGGTTCTAAGGCTTAGGTCTCATTCGAAAAATGAGTTTAAAATTTTATCTAAATTCGATCTAAAATAAAAATGTTAGCCTGAGCTCGACTTGACTCGCTTATATTATTTTCTTTTACAAATATACTAAAAATATTAGAATAAATATTTTCAACAAATTGAGAATATATTAAGAAAAATCTTTATACTCAAATAATATTAAGATAATTGCAACTTAACAATTAAATATCTTTAAAATAATAGTAAAATTAACAATAAAATAAGAGTTATACAATATCTAGATAATAATAACAAAATAGTAGTAATATAATAATGAAATAATAGCAAAACAGCAACAAAACAACTTATTCATACTGGCTTGAGTAAAAAAAATCCTACTTGAGACCGTCCCGTTTAAAAAACGTGTCTTTTTTTTTATTCAAGCATATGTTTTTATCCAAGTTCTCTCACTTTTGAATGGCTTTTAGATCTAAACGGGTAATTCGACCAATAATTAGGTCTAGTTGTTTTAAAATATTTAAAAAATAATAAAATACAGAAGGTTAAAAATGGAAAAGAAAAATGAAGGGTGTATAGCATGATGAAATGAGGAAAAAAGGAAAAGTGTCTGAGAAAAGAAAGAAAAGGAAAAGAAAGTGCATATTTTAAAATAGGAAAAGGCAACTTTAAAAATTCAAAATAAATGCAAATAAAAGTTTGCATTTCACATTTTAAAAGGAAATTCCCATCACACATTTTCACTTTAATTTCATATTTATTGCAACATTAATTGAGTGTTTGGTTATGGATGAAGAAGAAATAGCTTTTTCATATATAATTATTAATTATATCCATGCAATACATAAATGTCTATTAATTTAATCTTTGCGCTTTATATTTTATAAAATATTATTTGTGTTCTGATTATTTCAAAATGGTATAAATGTTGATTTACTGAAATTTAATTTCATATTGATATAAATCAATTATACTGCAAAAGATTTACAAATCAAAACGAAATATTTAAGATTTAATAAAATATTGAGCAGTTAAAATATATGATATTAATTTGATGATTTTAATGTGAAATATGTATTAAATTTGACTTATTATTATTAATGGTAAAAACCGGAATCACTTTAAATATAAATAATAATAAAAAGAGATTTTGGAACTTAAAAGCTATATCAAAATCAAAATTTTCATATATACTCTCCTAACTTTTTTATTTTTCCAACTTGGTGCTTTAGATCTTTCTAAAGTGGTTTTTGATTACATTGCTTTGGTCAAATCTCCTATTTTCTTTGATATGACTATGAGAATTTCATGTCTTCAAAGTCGAATTAGAGATTAAGTGTCTTCTTTGTTTCATGTACCTTTGAAGCACTAATTGTTTAATGTCAAATTTAAAATATCTAATCTATGAAATCAAATTATTATATATATATATTTGTTTTGAGTTAGTGATTACTAAGTTTAAGTATGCATTAAAATCGAGCAATTAATCCATTTTTTTTACTTCATTTAGTGTCAAGAATTAAATATTTTATGTATCTTTTGAGTTAGTCATGTATTGAAATTGAGGGAGTAATGATATTATAAATGACCAAATAAATTATGTGAGTTACACTGACCTTATTAATGATAATTTTTTATTCATTTATGCTCCCCAGTAGACTTGACAAGTTATAAAATAGAAAAGGAAACGTGAGATTATGGGCAACATCATTAAAGGGAAGCTTTTGTTGACTTGTTCAAAGACATTTTTGTGAAGGTGAGAATGTGCACAGTGCCCAACAAGAATCCAACCACACCCGAAACATCCATACATTATGCTACATAATTATCGGATTTATATGCTCACTTCAGCTTTTTCATTCTTTAGTGCCACCACAATTTCACCCTCCAATGTCTCCTCCAACTCAATGATCTCCCCTTCTCTTCTCCATACTTCTAACTAATTAAACTCTATTTAACTCCCCAATCAAACTCTATTATTCAACCGTTTATGCTTTTCTTTGTCTACCTTACCTTTAGGAGGATTAATTGTCTTCAAAGGCAAATTATAAGTACCTCCGTAGCCTCGTTTGATATTGAATAACACCATTTATATCTAGTAAAGAATTAAATCTCACATTTTAAAAAAAATAAATTTAAAATCCTTGTTTATAATTATTATGAGGTGTGTCTTATATTTATCGAACATTTTGTAGACACTTAACAAAAACAAAGGCGAAATAGGCACGGCATCACGACGAGAAACATCAGTACGACGCGACAAGTTTTTCAATTGACGGAGAGGACGACTTCGTGACAAGTATGCATGGGACATTACAGCAACGCAACATATTCCTCAAGTAATACAGTCGCGTTTTGACAGCCAAGCATGACTTCTTCTCCCAGTCAAACTCTGATTACTTCAGGGATATTTTAGTTGTTTTAGTCCTTTAAACTTAACCTATTTAACAAGACCTTGTCTGTTTAGATAAGGCAATTAAAAATGTAGTACTATAGAGATTTTCTTTTGGGGGCAACAAAATGTAGTCGCAAATGAATTTTGGTGAAAGTTTTCGTAGTAACTATATATGGAGATAAATTTGTATCCCTTTTAAGAGAACTCTATAAGAGTTGGGGCTTTGTTTTTGGGGTTTGAGTTCGTACGTTTACTACATTTAAGTTTATTTTATTCATATTATATTCTCGTTTGTTTATTCATTTAGTGAAAATTCGAAACTTCCTTTTCCCGTGACTTTTGTTCTCTTCGGAGAAGTTTTCCAAGTAAAATTTATGTTTGATCTTCTCTACCTTTTCTATTTTGTTGTTTATACGAATCGATCCCCAATAATTTCATTTTTACAGTAAAAGTATGATAGTTGCCCTTATATTAAGAGACAAATTACATTTTGTTCTCTCTACTCAAAAAATAGGTAAATTAGTCTATGTATGTTAATTCAAAGAGCATATTGGTTATTTTTATTAAAAATTTTATCCATTTGTATTGTTGATAATGGGTGTAGCTAACAGAATAATCAGACAAGTGATATGTTGCATTCTACATGTACATTATGCCGACGTATAAAGACCAATTTTTAACAGTAGAAATGTATGAAATTTTTAATAAAAGGATTAATTTGCCTTTTGATTTGACATATATGAACTAATTTACTTATTTTTTTAGTAAAAAGACAAAATACAATTTAACTTACTGTATAAGAGCTTTTTACCCACCTCTTGCTCAACTTCTATCCTTCTCTTGCTTGTCCTTTCCCATCATTTTAAGATTATTAAGTATTTTTGTGTTGTAATATATTGTCCCATTTTACAAGGGAAAATTATCTACTTTATCTCGAATTAATCCAAAAGAACATAAATTGAAGATAATATGAGCACTTATATCTCCTATTAGACTCTTTCCTACACAAATAATTGAGAATTTAATGCTAGCTCTTTTATAAACTTGTCCCTAAGAACCTGTTTCTCGTCAATTTCGTAAGACTAGGTGATCCTAATTATTGCTGTCATCTTTGAAATTTGATATAAAGTAGTTGCATGTGATTATCGTAATTATTGCATGTGATTATCAATTAAACAGATAGAGTTTAGCAGTTGAAAACAAGTTTCAAAACCAGGAAAAGGGACTTACACCACATTTTAAACCTATTTAAAATTTCATCTATCTCGAAATATTACATTATATTAATTTTTACAAAATTAATTAAAAATAAAACTCTCTAATTTAAATATATAAAAATAGTTACAATTGTTATAAATTCTTTTACGAGTTTAAGAAAATTAATTGCGGTTGAATTTTAACTTGTCAACACAGAAGAATGTAAATTCGAGCATGTTTATCCTCTTATTAAGGTTCAAGAAAAGTTATAAATAATTAGATCTAATTAAAACTATTTCGAGTTATTTTAAGATATTTTGTGAAAAAGGCAAAGTAATAAAAAGGAATAATTTGAATTTTAAGCAAAACCCATGAACTGGAAGTGCATCTTTTACTGCATGTGAAAGTTAAAGGCTAAAAAAGGCAAATGGTCTAAAGGCCAATGATTCTATAGCCATACCATCTCTTCACTCATTCATATATTCTCCCATTTATAATGGTTGCTACTACAAAGTTAATTTCCACTGAAATATTATATCAACTTAAGGTGCGCTTAGCTCCATTTCCAATATTGAATCATTACCAGTCAATATAATTAAAACCATGACCTATTCTTATTTTCCTCCATATCTTCATAATTTATGTAAAGGATCTGATTAAATGTAGTAGTAGTAGTAGTAGTCATTTGATGAATAATGCTCTAAATTTCAGTTTCATTGATACAACAAATACCTTTGTATGGAAGGTATTGTCGATGGTGAATAATGTTATTTTTCCGTCTCCTTCTCGTTGATATTCTGTCAAAACTTTTGCTTGACTTGAGCAGTTGCCGGTCGCCATATCCACTACTTTAAGGCTTTGGGAAGATGAAACATAAGGAAGCTATAATAGTTACAAATTAGGGGAATGGACATGGGATGCAGAAAGAAAGGGCCAAAGGGAGCATTACTATTTTAATGTAGAAAAGAGAAAAAGACATCACGTGGTAAGCAGGACCCTTTTTTTGTTTCTCAGTGTCATCGGATTCTGTAATAAAATTGTTGAGAATCAGAGGAAAGGGAAAGCATGCAGTGGCTGGTGTGGTAGTGTCTTGCTTTGCTTCCTTTATTGTCGTTTATATATAGGCATGTGCTCGTATATGTATTATGTTGATTCTTTTTGATGAAAGGCGAAAGCCAGAAGTTAAAACTATGGGTCCATAGACCCACCCAATAAGCCCATCAAACAATGAATGTTGGCTACTTCTTTCAACTCATTCAAACGAGACACATATGCTCCAAGTCTAATGTATACTTGCTGACGAATAAACTTATAAATGCACATGTAAGCTAAACCAGTTAACATCTGATAACACAATAACAAGAACAAACATTAATATTTCATGTACCTCGAACGATACTTGCACCTTATGATATATCAGTCTATCACAACTCAGTTTTCAAGGGTTTTTGGCACATTATGCTTCCCTGAAAGTCTAGTAAGGTATATTGCAGAAGCTTCGATCTCTCGTCGCCTGTCATGTGAGAAAACCCGAAACCGTTAACCCATGTGTCTACTGCAGCAGGCACAGCGGGTAAAATTAGCTTCTGCACCCCCAGTTTGGCTAGATTCTTTTCAAGTTCATCCACCAATGCTCTACACATGCCGCGGCGGCGGTGGCTGAACCTGGTAGCAACAAGGGACATTTCGGCCACAATGTCACCATGTACCCTTACGGTAGCCACGGAAACCAGATCATCATTTTCCTCCAGAACCGCAATATAGAATCCTTTGAAATTCAATCGTTTCAGCTTCGACCCTTGGCTGAAAATCACAGCTTCGACCAGATCTCTCCCTGTGTAAGAATCTTTACTAGGCTCAAAGCATTCATGCATCACATCAAGTGCAATATTCAACTTACCGTGATTCTCTGCACAAGAATCCAGGCCATCGGGGCAATCAGTATAGCCGTCGCCATTAGAGCTTGCCTTCGACTTCAACAATGTCCAGGTCAGATTGTTCCCCACTGGAATCGGTTTTCCAGTAAGATTTCGCAGGCCGGAAAAGATGTTTTCACAGCTATGGCTGCAAAACCAGTTGTTTTTCCCAGCCAGTTCATTTGATTCCTTCAACTTGAGGCATCCAATGTGAAATTTACACTCACATTGTTGACAAGCAATAAAATTATCATCATCACTCAAAGTTCCAATACAACAAATGCCACAACAGCAGGAGGGGCAAAACCAGTCACCATCTGGAACTTCCTTGAGGCCCACGCAATTGACATGGAAAGCGGAAGGGCAACGATCACAGCAAATTAACTCTCCCCCATCGCAACAAGCAGAGCAAACATCATCACTCCCATGTGGATTCGAATCGTCCTTCTTCGCAGATGTGGGGATCGTCATAATTGAATCATTAACTTGCCTTTGACAATCAGAAAGAGACCTGCCACTGCCATCGTCCAAGATTATATTAGCAGCCGGCCTATGGTTGGTACTACCCGCGTGAGCCTCAAAGGCGGTGAGAGCAAATACCCTGAAACAACAGTCACATTGAATCCCAGTACGAGTTATCCTTCCTCTCATCAATGGATTCCCTGCCTTATTCCGGTAATACACTTTCCCCAAAATCGAAACCGCATTGTTGTCTATCAACCAAGAGAGAACAGTTCTTGGGTTACGATGAGATGAATTCGGAACAAGATGCTCTCGTATTCTAATACTCGCTCGTTTGATCACCCGAGGCTTGGCTTGATTTTCTTGTTTTCTCACCTTCTTCCCTCTTTTGGGTGGCTGCAGGGATTTAAATGGAAGAGATTTAGGGAAAGCTGGATTTTCTTGAGTTAAACTCTTTCTTTTCAAGGGTTTCTTGGGCTCCAAGTCAGCAGCCACGGCCACGGCCATTCCTCCTCCTCCTCCCTGAGCCCTGGATGTTTCATCGATGTAACCTTTGCAGGCAGCTTTGAGTGTATAGTAAACCTTGCCTTGCGGTGACTGATATCGTAACTCTTGTCTTCCGTTCTTCTGAGCATACCAAAAAACCCAACCCATGGAAGAAAGATGGTTTTTGGCTTGCAGAGTAGCTTCACTTCTCGTAGTACCAGGTTCTGCTGTACCCCCATACCTGTACCAATTGAACACCGCATCTGCCATGCTTGACTTTTTAGGATAAACAAATTAGATAAAATATAATATTAGTTTAAATAAGTCGACTTCTACTTCGATTAGAAGTCTTGAAGGATAAACAAAGCAAAACTGAGAAATTTATACTCTTGGGTTTATTATTTATAGTAAAATTTTGATGATGTCGAAATTAGTTTTTTAATGGCGAAGTGGGCAACGATTAAGCTTAAGATAATTAGGGAAATTTGCTGTTATTGGGTTGGGTCGCAGCTCAGGAAGTCCAGTTGAATTTAGATTCATATAAAAACTCGTATTTAACCAAATTACTACTTTAAATCAAAATCAAAAGTTTTGTTTTTACTTTTTCCATGAGAAATTATTTTCAAACTTTAAAAACAGATAATCAACAGTTAAATGTTTGGGTAAATATCCAGAATATATCAAAAAAATAAAAAAATTACGGTATTGAGCTGGTTTCTAGAAAATTTACGGAAAATGGCCGTTTTCCCTCAAAACGCTTCCACGTCAGAGCGTTTTAAAGGTAAATGCCAGCAAAGAGCCCCTGGGGACGCGCTTTGTGTCCACGTCAGCAAAGCGCTCCTACGCGCTTTGCTGGCAAAATTTATTTTAATTTAAAAATAAATTATAAAAAATAAAAAATAATTTTTTATTTATTTAAAATATTAAAACTAAATTATAATAAAATAAAAAACAAAAAACATCTTCTTATTTTATTACATATATTAAAATTAAATTACAAAAAATTAAAAATAAAGAAAACTTCTTATTTATTTAATATATTAAAACTAAATTATAATAAAATAAAAATAAAGAAAACTTCTTATTTATTTAATATATTAAAATTAATTATAATAAAATAAAAAATAACTTCTTATTTTATTACATATATTAAATTTAAATTACCAAAAATAAAAAATAAAGAAAACTTCTTATAGTTTTAATATATTAAAACTAATTTACAAAAATTAAAAATAAAGAAAACTTCTTATTTATTTAATATATTAAAACTAAATTATAATAAAATAAAAATAAAAATAACTTCTTATTTTATTACATATATTAAAATTAAATTACAATAAAAATTTAACAATTTCTAATTTATTAAAGATATTGAAATTAAATTACAATAAAAAATTAAACAACTATTAGTTTATTAAATATATTAAAACTAAATTACAAAAATAAAAATAAAAATAACTTTTTATTTTATTAAAAATTCAAATTAAATTATATAAAAAAATAAACAACTTCTATTTTAGTGAAGATATTAAAATTAAATTAAAACACAAATAAAAATAACTTTTTATTAAAAATAAAAAAATTATTACAATTTAAAAATAAAAAACCGATCCGAATCAATGTTGATGCTTGGTGAATCAAGTCACACAAGGGGCGATTGGTGATTCTGTATTGGATTCCTCCTTCTTCTAGCTTCCAGGGGTCGTGGAACCTTCAAGGGATTCAGTTCTCCCAAGACCTTGAGTGCAGTTGTGGGTGTTGCGAGGATGACCCACCTTGATAAAATAACGACTCGGAGGTGTTTGCATAAACCACGGTAGGGGTGTCTGAATCCCGTATGGCGAAGGAGGCTGGTAGAAAGAAGTGCTCCCCGACGGCGCCTCCTTTAATCCCTCACGCGACGACGGCCTCAAGATCGGCTGGCCAGTCGGAGTAGTCGGGAACGAACTCGAACCCAGCCATGCATTCCAACTTGGGGTGAGACTGGGAAAATGAAACATATACGGGTTAGGATACATATAAGGAGTAGGGTATGCACCTGGCATAAAGGGTGAAGGTTGTGATGTCGTTGTCGTAAAATTTGAATCTGATGGGCCGGTGGATTGTGTGGCGCTATTGTTGGGCCGTGGATCGTGTTTCAGTCTTTATTCTTGGCGGTGTTATTACCCATTCTCCTTGGGTTTAAGGGGCCCCGACGTTTGCTTTGTTGACAAAGTTGTCGTCGCCTCTCTTCTTCCGACAACAGATACGGCTTACCATGGATCCTAAACCATGGCATGTATTCCGGCACACATGCTAACTCAGGGACAATGATTGGTTCCCGAATAGGTAAGTAGTCATACCGGTTCTCCCACGTCTCGATATGTTCTGACCAAAATCTTGGCCAATCCATGTGCAACTGCCGTAAGTCCACTTTGTGCTCATCATCGAGCACCTCAGGTGGCACGGGAATCGGTTGCCGGAATCCAAATTGTCGCAGAACTCGATCTGACTGGTGCATCTCCACGGTCGCATAGGTGATCACTAGGACCTTTGTGTGCCAACAGTTTGGATTTTGGAAGAACTCCTCTGGAATTACTGCCCGAATTGTCGGATCCTCATACGGTGTCCATTGAAACTAAATTAACATTACAAAAATATTAGCTATATACATAATACTAAATACGAAATACTAAATTATAAATACGAAATTTGAAACTTACTTGTGATTTCGATCGTTGGTCCAATAGAAGCTGTATATCTTCAAGCGAGGTAGGTATTCCAGCATGACTCGCCGAATGGTTCCACCTAATTAAATAAAATTTTAGCATAGAATTATACTATAAATCTATGTAATAATTGTAAAATATAACATTAAATTTACCTCGTTATCAGTGGGAATGAATATGGTTGGTCGAGTCGAGGACGTAAAAATGGAAATCGAAACCATGTCCATGACTGCAGTAGTGATAGGCAACTTTCAATTTTCGCTTTACTTGGCCGCGTCGCCCCGCACATCTCCCGATACAACCTCGATAGACAATGAGACCCCAAATCAATTCAATTTGCTCTAAAATCAACAAGTTTTTGACCATCTCAAGTGTACGAGGTTTCTAGAAAGGTTCGGCTCTGGGAATGTGTCTCGCAACCAGGCCATCTCGATCCGACCTCCATGAATTTTATCCGGAATGACACCCAGAAGCTCGTAGCATACGACCATCCAATCACCAGAAGTTGCGGACCGGTGACTACTGGGCGAATCACCAAGCAATCCTAATCAGAATCGCACATCTTCCGAGTGATGGTACACTCTCGCATGGAAGATGGAAAGTGTGCGTCTCGGGCCTCCATCTCTCTATCAACGCACTGATCAAAGGCGGCTCCAACTTGAACCCCAGGCCTATCATAGCCACGTGCCAAAAACCCGCTTCCCGCACGTAATTCTCGATCAACGGCTATGGGGGACCATGCATGTTGCGAATATAACATTCCAATACCTGATCTACAGACTTTTTAAAAAATTATAAAATAAAAATTAATTAAAATTGCATAATTGTAAAAAATATTAAATAATATTGAAAAATTAAAATTAAAATTTACCATTTTCATTTGCTCGACGGAGATGTGCTTGTTGTTTAGATGAAGTAATTCCTCGGCCATTGTAATAAGATCAAAAATTTTAAAATTTTCCAAAAAAATATATTAAAAAAATTAAAAAGGGCTTTTTTGTAAATAGTAAAGGACTATTTTGAAATTTGAGAGTAAATTTCAAGGACTTTGAGAGAAAATTGAGAGAAAATTGATAGAAAATTGAGAGAAGGATTAAAGTGTGAAAAAAATAAAAGGGTTGGGGGTTTTTATAAAAAAATTTTGACCGTTGGCCAGCAAAGCGTGTCCCCAAGGGCCCGCTTTGCTGGCATTTTTCCTCAAAACACGCTGACGTGAACTCATTTTGAGGTAGAACGACCCTTTTCCATAAATTTTTTAGAAACGGCCTAATTACGTAATTTTTTTTATTTTTTTAGTATAGTCTGGATACTTACCCTCAATCTTTAGCCACCCTTTTCACTTTTTTTTTTTTTTTTTTAAATTTAAGAATCTACAAATCTTTAAAAACAATTCTACAAACTTCTCCCAGAGTCCGGGAACTCTAAACCCCCAAACTCGTCTCCTAAAAAGTAAAATTACTTTAATCACGTGTCTAACTCTAATTCCACGTGCTCTATCCCTACACTCGCCTCGTGTCCCAACCTGCCAATTCCTGAATTCCCGTTCGCTTTTCTTTTTACATATAAACTAGGGTTTGTGTAAATTTCCAAATGGCTTTATATTCTAAAAAGGTTTTTCTTTATCACTTTAATGGCTGCATCCTCCTCCCATTCACTTCTGATATCGTCTTCCTTGTTCTGTTTGGATTCTTTTTGGGTTTTTCGTTTTGTCTATCGTTGTTTCATTTCAAACCTATCTCATTCTCAGATTCTTAGTCAACCTTGTAGTTTCTAACATATAAAAACCGACGGCCGAGAAGTAGTCACCAACATGGGAAAACGTAAGAATTTTTTTCCTCTATTCTTTTTTTGCGTAATTTTTGCTAATTAATTTGATTAATTTTTTGCCTTTTTAACTTTCCAAATTGCTATGGGTGTTAGATGATTGATTGTTTGGCGAAGTCCCGTTTGAACAATTTTCTATTATTTGTTTTGGGGTGTGTTTGGCGTCGGTTTTATATTTGTTTTGTTGTAGGTTTTTTTTTAAGGCTGAATAAAAATAATTATATGAATTTGGAAGGTAAAACTCAGCGCAAAAATGCGGCACTGTTAGATAGTGACGATGATAATAGTAGTGTAAGTTCATCGTCGACCATGCGTTCCGATCGAATGTCGGTTTCCGGAACTGAAGAAGTAGAGCTTAATTAGGATAGTTTACTTGATGAAACTGTGGATAATTTATACGAAAAGAGGTTAGATTTAGTTGGATGAAAATGTGATGCATTCAAATGATTTTCTTGTTACTGTGGTTAAGGAAGAACAGTTTGGTTAGTTGAAATTAGTTACTTTGTTAAGTTCTCGAGATTTCTCAAAATTTTTTAGAATAATTATGCTTTTGACTTGGATGTGGCTCAATTGGGCCTTTTTCTCCATTTGTTGAAGGGGTTCAACGCGAGAGAAGGTTTTGGCCTCGATTATGGAGGCTTTCAACAGCAACTTGCAGCATGAGTTCGTGGAGAAGAAGTAAGTTGCTCTCAAGTGTTCTTTAATCTTGGGTTTGATTTATTTTATTTCAAGAATTGCCCAAGGGATTTAAGATCATGGTTCTTGGCACGCTAAGAATTAGGAATTGCACACATTCGGTGGGATTCATTAGTTAATCAGACTTGAGATTACATACTATTAGATTGTCATTTTCTATTGCCAAGTATATTTGCAGGTGTGGGTGGAAGTGTTTCTTATGATTCAAATTCATGGTACTTGGATCCGTATGCTTCTAGCAGTCATTTTATTATCTTTAGCTGTTGTTCAGGTTTGCTACATTACTGCACCGGTGCCTGAATTGCATCAAAAAGGGTCCAGCAAAGAGATATCTTTAGCTTCCCATACCATTGGTTAGTTTTGAAATTTTCTGCAAATTCTAATGCATGCATGGATGGAAGAAATCAAGCTGATAATTTGTTTTGGTAGGTTTGCTGGCTTTGACTATTGGTCCCGGACACAAAGCACGGGAAATATTGGAGGAATCAATCACTCCTGTTTCTCAGGCTTTTATGTCTGGTTACTAATCTTCTAAGATAGCTTTGGTATGCTAGAAGTTAAATTGGATTTTGTCCCCCTAATATTTTGTTGGTATTTGGATTCTCAACCATTTGTTGTTTCAATTATCTGGTTTCTCATTGTAGTTACTGGAGTGTTTGGCTATCATCACTTTTGTTGGGGGAATTGAACCAGAGGAAACAGAAAAGTCAATGCAAATTATGTGGCAGTTGGTTCACCCTAAACTAGGCTCTAATGTAAGTATGTATGCCTGAGTTTCAGTAATTGAAAATCATCCGATAGTGTATTGAGGTTCATTGAATCAGTTATTGCTTGTATCTTGCTAATGGAAAAGCTCGATGATATGTTTTTGCATGGTAATTTGCTTTATTTGAGAATTAATTTATTCTGTTTAACTTGTAGGTTATTACTGTCAAACCTTCTGCTGTTGTAATAACAGCGGTTGTATCTGCCTGGTCTTTTCTTTTGACAACTATGGATAGATGGAGTCTCAGTCCCAAACTTTGGCTAGAGTGAGTGAACTCTATGTATTATACATTTTTTTTTTAGTACTTTAGTATTAAAATCCCTCCATATGTATCTCAGCAAACCTTGTGAGATTTTGATGCTCCCACGATATAATGAGCTAAGAGACCCGTCAATCTTGAGAAATTATGCAGATCCATCACGGTATTTGTCTAGTTTGCTAGATAAGGATGACCGATCTGTTCTCATTGCTGCTGGGGAAGCACTGGAAGTAATTTTTGAGATGGGAAGCTTAGAGAAATTTGCCACTGAAGCTGAAGGTTCAAATAATGGCTCAATTTCTGAAGGGAATAAATCTAAAGAAGGATTGTTACATATACAAGGATTGAGGGCAAAAATTCTGAATCAAGTCAGAGACCTCTCTGTGGAAGCTGGCGGTAAAGGTTCTGCAAAGAAAGATCTTAATTACCAAAGGAGTTTGTTTAAGGATGTTTTGGAGTTCCTTGAGGTACTCGTATCATTGTTTTTCATTTTCATGACTCACAATTGTAGGACAGCTCATGTTAATGTTGATTATCTTGGTGATGTTGGGATGGTTATTGTCCCGAGACATCAATGAAGATCGGCGGGGAGTTACTTCAGACATCAACATGGTCTCAGTTGATTCAGGTTTCTCTTCCCTCTAGTTTAGTTTCCTACACTAGTTACGTGCCTTGAATTCTTACACATAGTGTATAAAATTGCAATGCGACAGTTGAACTTTTTGAGGCGCTTTCTTGGTGGAGGTTTCACTAAACACATGCAGGTTCGTTGACACCTGTGGATGCAAATTGTTGATATTTATTTGCTGGTTGATTAAGATCAACATATATAATTTTTTACTTTTCACTTGTGCAGGAAAACGAGTTCCTTCAAGATGTTTTTGGTTTCACGCCAAAAAGGAATCTTGTAGGCGGTGAACATTTATCAGACAATTTGAAGGTTGGTTTCTAATTTGATTAACTCAAGCGCTTATCTTTCAGTTTCTAATTGATTTAGGTCAAATTTTTAAGCTGTTAAATGTAATTTTTTATTCTAGGTTGCATGTGTGTCTGGACTTGCCCAAAATATGAAATTAATATTGATTCTTTTGGTGCAGAGAATGTACAAACCAGCAAATTCAGTCATCAACAAAGCAAGAACCCAGCACTTGAACAAGCAGCGGATGCTATCCGAGGTAAGTGTCATCTGTCGATACACTGTTTCACAACCTAAGCTAGCCAACCATTAGGGGTTGCCTGGTTACTCTTTGTTTTTCTGACTCTGTTCAGGGTAAAAACATTGGGCACTTTGCTGTCAATGTTGGTGATGAAGATTAATAAGCTTCTACGGGACAGAAACCGGGCATTGTGGTGCTGGATTAGCGTGTCATTTGTTATTAAGTTTTGGTTAATATTGGCGATGGCTCTACATACAGATAAAATTGTAATTGTGGCGTTGAGTGCACTCATCTAAGGCACCAATAATGAGTTTGCTCTGTCCATGGGTTTGAGATGCTGCATGTAATGAATAGCAAGAAGCGGCCATTTCAGATTAGTGTCCATCTTTCCGGTAATGAAACCAATGATGATTCTCTCAAGCTATATTATGATATTACTTATATTCAAATATGAGCATTCATTTTTGTATGAAAGAATATGTTCGTGTAGGATAAATATATGGTGTCCAAACATTTTATTGTTGAGAACGAGAGGTTATATCGAAATCGAGTAGGATGCTTCTACATATTTGTAGCTGACATTAGAGATGTTTATGGTGCTGGCGTATGTACTGCATCTATGTTCGGTATCAAAGTAACTTAGAACGTCCAATTTTATTTTATTACGAATGAAGCAGAGGATGGCTATAATATAGTTTTCAATTTTGATTTTCAGACACGGTCAATTTTTATTTAAATTCATCTACAACTAGTTTAAATTAGTATATATCTGTTTAAATATATTATTTTATTTAAAATTTTGTAAGTATATGTTTTATTAAAATTTCAAATAGGAATAATCGGTGTTTTGGTATATATGATATTATTTATCATATAAATAAAAATTTAAAATATATCATAAAATGAATAAGAGAGTTGGATTTTATCTCTAAATAGTATGGGAATATCAATTTATTAGAAAACAAATCTACAACATTAATATTGTATTAACGTAATATAAGCACTAATTTAATTAGGAAATTTAAGATGTTTGTCTACGATATGAGGATATTTTTATGTTTGAACTTTTAAAACTCAATAAAAGTAAATTTATGTATATGGTAAGTTTTGAATTTATATCAACTACTGGGTTGATAAAATTTTCTTTATTTTAATATATTTTATATATTTTTATTTTAATATGTATAATTTATTATCTTCATCAGTTATAAATCTACTCTCTTATATTTACTATTAGTAATATTCTTGACTGAGTTTGTCACGAGTCAATCGACATTAACTCGATAAGAAAAGTTACTGAAATGACTTAAAATAAGTTATATTATTTGCCTTTTATTTTAAAAAAATTAATAAAAATATGTAAAATTTGAACTAATGTCAATTGTATTAGTAAAATTTTTAATTTAGCGATCAATCAAAGCTTCATTTTTTAATTTTTTATACGTTATTAATTTCATGTGCAGAATTTATACCTTTATTAGTTGCATATTTATACTATTATTTAAGTTCCAAATTGAGTTGGTGTCACGAGTTAACTGGATACCAACTTGATTTGAAAAATAAAAAAATATTATTTTGTAATTAAAATAAGTTATATCATTCGAGGCTATTTTAGTATGTATTCTAAATATATGGTTTCAACACACATATGTGTGTGATAGAGTTTCCAGTATTAATAATGTTGTTGATTGAGATTGTGTCGTAAGATGGCAACACCTCGGTAGAAAATTGTGTTCATTTAATAATCTTAATTTGATGTATTCAAGTGTTTGAATTTCGTTTGCTTACATTTTAATCTATTTTTTATTTTAATATCGTACATATTTCATGACTTATTTTTAATTAGTTTCATGTCACACCCGATTTCTTTTAAACCCAAAAATTAGGAACATTTAGGGGTTAAACTGAAAGAGACCGTAAGTCGATAGTCTCTACTGAAAAATCTGGAAAAATAAACTAGAAACGGAATTGGACATGGTTGAAATTTAATTTTGGTTCTGCTGGATCATAATCAGCTGGTTCCTTAGTGGGAGACAAAATGATTATTGATGGATGGTCTCTATAAGGTTGATAACCAAGCAGGGAGGGCTATAAATAATTGGGAAACTACTTTTCAAGAAGAGAAATTTTCTTATTCATGTTTCATTTTCTTTTCTTTATTCAAATTCTTGGTTGCTCTGAAGGCGAGATAATTACAGGAAGCTCTGCGTGGAGCAGCATAAATCGAGATGATTGAGTCGAAAAAGTAGAGAATCCATAAGGCTGGTAAGGTTCTGAGTCTTTTGGTGTACGCAGATTTAAAAAACAAAGTTAAGGGTTTTTAGAACCATTCTAAGGTTCAGCATGTTTCTGGAAAATTGAGTTATAAGTTAAGAATATTAAGTCTAATTCATGATTTTGGTTGTCATGCTTAGCTGCCAGAAGAATAGAAGCTCTGGCATTTGGAAAAGCTAAGTTGATAAGGCAAAAAATATCATGTGAGTTTTTGCACTCCATTCCTCAAACGCTAAGTACGTTTTAGACTGTATATGTATATGGGTATCCGTTACTTTAGTCCAGTATGCATGAATTAACTATGACTCAATGGAATACCATCTATGAAATGTATGCAACACATGTCTAGAATGGTAGAATGTGAAAGGGAATTATCGACAGGTTAGACAAAGTTAAGAATGAGAAAAAGGGTGATTTCGTTAGATACCGTCATGCGTTGATGTTGAGTGCACCCGTGATGTCCGAAGCTTCGAACCTTACGGAGGGGACACTGTGGTGTTCGAGTATCAATGTTAGGAATGGGAAAATGGAGGGGATTGTTGGGAGCAAACCATGATGTGCGAAGCTTTGAACCTTGCGGAGGGGGCACTTCGGTGTTCGAGCATTAGGGTAAAATGTGGAAAGAAATGATGCCGACTGGTCCTTTAAGGCAACATTGTGACGATAGTTTTTAGGTTCTATAGAGCATTACCGCGATGACAGTCAGCAGGCTCTATGGGGTGACACCGCGACTACGGTAAAGTCCTTCGGGGTGACACCTCTAAGATGTTTAAGGTGTAAGACCATAGTTCGGTTATGGCGACTAATGTAGTCCGTCGAGACAATAAACATGGGGTAGTTTGCTGGAATAGTAAACATGGGGATTACTAGGTGTAAGACCATAACTTGACTAAGGCAACTAATGAAGTCCGCTTGGACATTAAACATGAAATCGGACGAGTGAAACCATAGCTTGGTTATGGTAGCTTGTGGAGTCCGGTAGGACATTAAACACTAGGTAACCCACTAGGATTATATAAACGGGTAGTCAATCGAGATGAAAATCGTAGAAAGTCATGTAATTTAGGAAAATAATGTTAGAAAGATAATGAAAGTATGAGACACAATAATTAGTCAGCGGGTTAAAGGAATCTACAAATGGATGGGAAACATAATAAAAATGGGAAAAACTGCTAGAACAATAATTGTAAAAGCCAATAGAGCATATGGGTGGTAACCTAGCAAGAAGTAGTCACGGGAAATGACGCACCAGTAGTGTCTAGTGTACAATCGAATGAAATATGGTTTAACCGAGGATTGTAGATAAGAATCTGCCATTAAGAACTGCCAGAGGATGCCCCAAAAAACCCTATAAGCTAGAGATTGAATATAAAGTACGCCGGTTAGTCTACAAGGAAAAGAGGGGTTAGTTAGAACCCATTGACAAAGAAGGATATATTGGGTGACAGATATGTCCATCAAAGACTATTCCTCTTCAAAGGGAGAACCCTTGAAAAAGTATCAGCCAAATGGCTAGTTCCCTAGAGAACTAACATAAGGGAGAAATCATGAACACAAATGGTCACACCAACGATAGCCTGCTTGGTACTAATGGCAAAATAGTCCACATCAAATGGAAGTGTCATACTTACAAGCATGGCATCTCAAATAAGGTGGATTACAAGGAAATAATCCTGCTGCTACTTGTACCAAGTGGTACTTAATCTGCCAAAGTGGAGGGGACCTCAATAGCTATCTCAACAGATGGGATGTCAGCAAGTCCATCGAAACTATGGTGAGATAAGGAGTCTGTCATGGACTAAACAAATTTGTAATGATCGCTAAGGGGGAACATACTCAAGAACCTTTAAGAGGGTAGGCGTAAGGGATTACCTAATTAGTACATGGTGGAAAGAAGAACCCACATTGGGGGTGAAGAATTTAAGTAAAGGAAATGACAGAGTGCATAGAGATGGCGAGACATCTGAAGAACTGTTAAGACTGATCGAAGGTTGATAAGATTGTCTAGAAGAAATATCGTTCAATGATCTATTCGCCAATGTATAGGATTGAGAACAAGTTAGAGTCTGCTACGTTAGGTTATGTAACACCCCAAACCTAGCCTAGATGTTATGGCCGAATCTGGAGACGTTACATGGAATGAAATTTTTCAAAACTAATTTATTATGATAAAATCGAGTTTATTTTATTACTCTTATTGATTCTAGAAATCGCTTACTCATCTTGTCGATTGTTTTAAAACATAATTCGTTGCGAAAGCTTTAAAAATCATTTATTTTATGAAAAACTGAGTTAATTAAGTAAATCCATCCATTTTTGAGAAACCCCTTTGTTTTAGAGAAAATCGCTTAAGAGGTCAAGGGTTTAGGAAATACTTTAGCTTTTGAAAATCGAGTCTTCCTACATCTAGCAATTATGAATCTATAAAAACAATAAATAAAAATCACATTTAAGCAAAAGTCCCAAAAAATCCGCGAGTTACATCAAAATAAACCAATAATCGTAAAACGGGATAAAAACCATGAAAGTCCAAAACCGTGGTTACTGCCAAGTCTTCCGTCGCACCGATCCATCTAGGTCTGGGGATTACCTGTGCACAT
This sequence comes from Gossypium rotundifolium, assembly GCA_025506655.1. Lineage (NCBI taxonomy): Eukaryota > Viridiplantae > Streptophyta > Magnoliopsida > Malvales > Malvaceae > Gossypium > Gossypium rotundifolium. The sequence goes on along the minus strand of CP106724.1, from coordinate 167,789,236 downwards.
TACACAAAAGGGTGAGTTTACGTAAACTCAGTGTGTAATCTCTCAGAAATAAACAATAGTAAGCACAATGCACAGCCAAAACAGTCTTGGGCCTAAGCCCTTTCCAGTATTAGTAACAGTGTGGGCCTTAGTCCATCGCAGTATAGTATTAAGTATGCAGTAGAGTATTAGCCCATCACAGTATCAATATCAGTCATAAATATTTAGTAGCAAAGTCCTACCCAACCAGCCTCTACACACCATCTCCGTCCAACCCTACACTCCATGTGGGGATTAAATCAACCCACCCATCCCTACACTCCAGATAGTACTGAATGCGGCACATAAACAGTAATTTGCAGCTGAGCTGCCAGATATTAATCTTAAGAGCCTTTCAGTACACTTCCTCTAAATAATATCATCCCACCCAATCGTAATGCAACATATAATGGAATTTCATGCTATCACAGGTCTATCAGATACACATACAGTTCAGTACACATGCTTATATATAACATGCTCAGTACATAATTCACACAATCAATTCCACACATATGAGGGTCTAGGTAATGCTTATTGACCCTACGGAAAGTTCATAGTTAACTTGGGTGACCCGTGCAATCTTAACAAACATTTCATTAAAAATGGGCTCACACGCCTATGTGGCCCACACGGCCCAAATTTGCCTTGGCCGTGTGGATCACATGGCTTGGCCCGGAATCTTACACGCCCGTATGGTGTACATGTGTGGCCCACACGGCCCAATTCAATCCAGCCCATGTGTCGCACACGGCCTGCCTGGCCATCACACAGCCGTGTCATGCGTGCATAGCCTGGCCTCGTCGAACACACGCCTTTGTTAAGGCACACGGCCTACCACACGGGCGACCACACGTCCGTGTGGCTTCGACAGTGAGGTTTTTAGCTTTCACTGAAACCTTGTTTTCTGTACAATCGAGTACATACCTGGTTTGTTTTCAATGCTATCATAACCACAAGCATTCCAAAACCTAAAAATCGGTATTCCAATCCCAATTTTAGTGACACTAATGAAACTTGATAAAAAATCGAACGAGATGATCAACTTTCAACTAACAAAAACCTTACCTTTGACCGAGAACAGCGTTTCTACACCACTTCAATACTGATCGAAAAACTCCAACCCTTAACCTTCTCCAAAACAAAACGAAATCCATCAATCTATATCCCAAAATAAAAAAAACTACACTTACTACTCTTACCAAAACTTACCAAACCCGCGTGAGGACAATCAATGTTGCAAATACAAAAGAAAAGAATGGATTCAGAAGAACGAAGCAAAAAGGAGAGGGGAAGAGACTGCAGAATTTTTGCAAAAAGATAATCAAAAGAAACTTCTGATAACTTCCTATCCCAACTCCCCTTATTTCTCCAACAACCTACCCATTACTTAGAATTCTTGTTTGACTGAAACTCTCTCGGTCAAACAAGCAAAAATAAACTCCCATGCTCACGTAGAGATTCGAACTCCAGACCTCCCACACTCCAAAAGATACCTTAACAACCAGACCAGCAAGCCCATTCTGATATGGTTTTATAAATACTTAAATATAAGCCCATTGCTCAAGTATAAGGCTTAGTTCAGAAAAATACCAAAATTTGCCAAAGCTAGAGTTTGAACTTGGAACCTCCCATAAACACCCAAATCACTTAACCAATAAATCAAATACACACTTGTGTTACATTTTTATAATAAAAAGAATAAGAATTTTGGAGCGTTATAGGTTAAGAGGAATTTTCCCGTATAAGCAGTGAGTTTTTTACATTTAGTTTCTTTTCTTTTAATATCCTTGTGAGACGGGGCTTAAGTATAAGTACTTTAGTTAGGAGACTTACTAAGTTATTTTGGGACTTACAGAGGTTTGACTTATGGTTGAAGGATTTGTGGAAAAAGGAACTCGATGAGGGACCAAGCCAGACTGTGTTGGGTCAAGGAGCTCCGTTAATAAAGGATCATGCACATAAGAAGGGCATGCCTTTAGAAACTTTGCCATGGGAGCGACTATATTGTATCTATGTAGTTACTTTAGAGTCTGGAGTTGGGAAAGTGAACTTTTATTTAAAATTTTGTCTCTATTGTAAGTTTTTATAAATAGGTAATACAGTCTGATTTTAAAATAATGAGTTCTAATCTTGTCCACGAACCCGGTTCTGTAACAGCCTGATTTAGGGCCTAGTACGGATAGTGATGCGAGGCCACGAACCCGAGGTGAATTTATGAGTTTTTCAAGTTTATGTCATGTTTGCACGTTAGTATGAAAGTTTTGTAAAGCAATTTTATTAAGTTGAGGTCAATTGGTCCAAAAAGGACTAAATTGCAAAAGTTGCAATATCTGAGTTTCTAGAAGCTTTTTGCATGAAATAGCTTTAGAATAATAATTATGAGCCTTTAAATAGCAATTTTCCCAAAAATAAAATTTTGGACAAAATTGACCTTGAGATGGTGTTAAATAGAATTTTTATGAGGAAAGACATTTTGGTCATTTGCCTATTAAGTGTTTTAAGTGGGAAAAAGATGAGAAAAATTCACTCATCTTCTTCCTTGTCTTCTTAGAAAATTTGAAGACACCATAGCTAGGGTTCTTCATTTTTTCAAGCTCATAGTAAGTTCATCTTAGCCCGTTTTTAATATTCTTCGTATTTTTTAAGTTCTCGTATTATGAATTAGCTAATTTTAGCTATGAAATGAGCTAAGATGCATGTTCAAAAATTTACCCTTGAATGATATGCTTGTTAAATGATGTTTTATGGAAGTTTAAGAGAGTTTGATGTTAGATAAACATCTTTTCCTTAATGAGTTTCATGAAAAAATGGTAGTAGAGACCATTTTGTAATAGTTATAAAATTGGTCATACCTACTAGAAATAGTGAGAATTGATGATTGTTATAGAAGAGAAAATGATTTAACTAAGCATGAAGTTTAAGAAAGTTGCATGAAAATTAGTTTACAAGAATTGGGGCAAAAGTGCAAATATTAGATAGTATAGGGCAAAATAGTAATTTTGCCAGAATATGAGTTATGTTAATTTAGTCAATATGATTATTAAATGATCTATTTATGATTATAGATCAAGAAAAATGAACCCCGGATCGAAACCGAGGCAAGAAAAAAGTTGTGGACTAAATTGCATATCTACATACATTTTATATATTGAGGTAAGTTTATATGATTTCTATGTTTTATGATTTTTATCATTAATTTGCTTAGTATAATGTACAATAATTGTATGAAATGATCATGTTATGTTCAAGTAAGAAACCACGATAATATCTACAAGCAAGTCCCGATTGAAGATGAATTTCCCTGGGATACTCGATCTGCCACACAAGATATCATGTAAGTCCAAGGCAAGCTTGGCATTGATCAAGATATCATGTAAGGCCAAGTTGGAATTGAGCAAGATATCATGTAAGTCCAAGGCAAGCTTGGCATTGATCAAGTTAGCAAGCAAGTTATCATGTAAGTCCAAAGCAAGCTTGGCATTGATCAAGTTAGCAAACAAGTTATCATGTAAGTCCAAGGCAAGCTTGGAATTGATCAAGTTAGCAAGAAAGTTATCATGTAAGTCCAAGACAAGCTTGGAATTGATCAAGTTTGCAAGCAAGTTATTATGTAAGTCCAAGGCAAGCTTGTCATTGAGTATGTTATCAAGAGCAAGACTTCATATAAGTCCATGTCAAGACATGGCCTTGAAACTAAGATGAGATATTCCATGTAAGACCATACCGAAGATATGAATTTGGTATCAAGTTATGTGGGTCGAGATTTAGTATCCTCGGTTATTCGCAGAAATTTATCGGGCAAACGAGTAAGTCAAAAAAGAAGATATCAAGAAAGCTAAGAAAGTAAAGTTAGTATCAAGATGAAATTGAGTATTATTCATGTTATGAATGAGGAAGTAAAGATTATGATTATTATTATTAAAGTATTCTGATCAATGTGATCAAGTGATACAGGTACCATGTTTACCTTACAAGTATGAGAATGTTAAGTATCATAAGACATGTAAGAATCAAGTATGAGTAAGTAAGTTTTATAGCTGAAATTATGATTGTAAGCTAGATGGTTTATGTTAAGCAAGTATATTGACATGTATTGTACATACAAACTTACTAAGCTATATGCTTACGTTATGACTCTTTCTTACTATGCATTCCCGCCAAGCTAACTAGTGGATCATTAAAGTTGGAGCTCGCAGCACACTATCAACTCTTATTTTGGTATAGCCATGTTACTTTACTAAGTATGGGATGTATAGGAAGCATTCATTTTGTGTATATGCTTTAGGAAAGGCCATTGTATAGGCCATCAAGTTCATTATTCTTTTGTATTTGACTAAGTATGTATGTTTATTGAGATCAATGAAGCATGTAGTATTATTCATGAAAGATGGGTTGTTATTGCATTGTTGATTTGAGTTTATGTATGATCTTCATTTCAGGGTGGCAAATGGCTTGGTAAATAGCCTTTAAATGCCAGCATGGTTGGACACACGGGCGTGTGTCAAGGCCGTGTTAACCCTACACCTTAGTATTATTAATCAGAATAGGCCACGGGCAAATCTCACGGCCGTGTGTGTATGCCGTGTAAGACACATGGTTTGGACATGGGCATGTGCCCAGACCGTGTTAATTTAGTCAGTATATCAAGGATTAGCACACGGTCTAAGCCCACGGGCGTGTCATGGCCGTGTGAAATTAGTTAGTAACCTCCTACAGTTGGTAGACATGGGCGTGTCTAAGCTGTGTGGAAATAGTCAATAGCTCTCCACGGTTTGAGGGCATAGGCGTGCTTAAGGGTACACGGACGTGTGAACCCTGCTTCAAAAATGAGTTATTTGATTTTAAATTTCGAAAGTTTTCTGACATGAGTTAAAAGCCTCGTAGGTCCTTGTTATATGTGTTGACTAAGAAAGTGAAATTTTTAAGTTGGAATGAAATTTTACAGCCCGTAAGTACATGTTTCAGTGAGTTCAAGCATAGTGATGTCTCGTATCCAAAACCAGTATCGGTCTTGGGTGTGGAGTGTCACATTTAGTGGTATCAGAGGTACGATTTAGTTGGTTCTAGGACTAACGTAGCACGAGCATGAGTCTAGCTATACATGCCATACGTAAGAATGTTTTTATAATGATAGTGTGATGACTCCTGATAACTTAAATTATGTTTATACATTTAGTAAATGGATCCCAAAGAGCTGAGGCGGATGATGTAGAAAGTAACGCACCAGCTCTCGCAGAAGGGACGGTACCGTATGAGGATAAGAATAGACCCACTATGGTGAGTCAAGAAGGAGGAGAAGAGGCTAGAGAAGCCTTCCTCCATATGATGGATGCCTGATACACGGAGTTCATTCGAGCGAACCCGAATACACAACCCCCTCCACCCCCTCCTGTTCCACAACCTACTCCAGTAGCCCCTCAAGTAGTAGAGGTGGTAAGAGGAGATAAACCTCCAATTGATAGGATCAAGAAGCATGGGGCAGAAGAATTTTGAGCTAGAAAAGATGATGATCCCGAAAGAGCTGAGTTCTGGTTAGAAAATACCATCAGGGTATTTAACGAGCTATCTTGCACCCCTGATGAATGCATGAAGTGTGTAGTCTCTCTCTTAAGAGATTCTGCTTACCAATGGTGGAACACCCTTGTGTCGGTGGTACCAAGGGAAAAGATTTCATGGGAATTCTTCCAAGAAGAGTTTAAGAAAAAATATATCAGCCAGAGATTTGTAGACCAGAAGAGGAAAGAATTTTTAGAGCTGAAGCAAGGCAAGATGTCAGTAACCGATTATGAGCGAGAGTTTGTACGACTCAACAAGTACGCTCGCGAATGTGTGTCCACTGAGGCCATTATGAGTAAAAGGTTTGAAGATGGTTTAAACGAGGACATTAAGCTGGTTGTTGTTGTCCTCGAATTAAAAGAATTCGTTGTGCTAGTGGAAAGGGCTTGCAAAGCCGAAGAACTAGTAAAAGAGAAGAAGAAATTTAAAATGTAGTCTCGTGATTCTAGAAAGAGACAGTGGAACAAGTCATTCCAATTGTCATCCAAGAAGTCAAGAGATTCTCTGCTCGAACAGCTACTTCCACTGGATTTTCAAGAAAAGACAAGAGTAAGCAGTATTTGGGAAATAAAGCACAGACGACTTAAGTTGCAAGTGTTGGGAATTTTAGACCTGACAGACCAGAATGTCCACAATGTGGTAGACGCCTTTGGGAGAATGCCGAGCACATGAAATTGTATGTTTTAGATGTGGTTTCCAAGACCATTTCATAAAAGATTGTCCAGAGATGACTAAAGAAGAGAGAACTCAGAACCCGAGATCCAGGAGTATGGTCAGAGGGGGACTGCAGAGGAACCCGGGAAGAGGGGCAAGTGGAAGAGGTAACCCCAGAGAGCAGGCTGTGAGACTCGAGGGTAGAGTGCCTACAAGGACTTATGCCATTCGCTTTTCATGAAGAGGCATCTTCCCCGATGTTATTACGGTACCTTTTCTCTTTACAATACCAAAGTTATTGCTTTAATAGATCCCGGATCCACACACTCTTACATTTGCATGAAATTATTACTCGGTTTGGGTGTGCCTATAGATACCACTGAATTTGTGATTAAGGTGTCTAATCCTTTAGGCAAGAGTATGTTAGTTGATAAAGTTTGTAAAGATTGTCTATTAATGATTAGAGGTCATTGCTTTAAAGCAAATCTTATGTTGTTACCATTTGATGAATTCGACCTCATTCTTGGTATGGACTGGTTGACTACTCATAATGTAATTGTAAATTGTGGGAAGAAATATATTGAGATGAGATGTGAGAATAGGGATACTCTTCATGTAGAATCAGATGAGCAAGGTAGATCGTCGGTAATAATTTCTCATATGATGGCGCGGAGCTATATAAGAAACGGGTATGAGACATTTTTGGCCTTTGTATTAAATGATAAAGAGACAGAGTTAAAGATTGAATCAGTGCCGATAGTATGTGAGTATGTCAATGTTTTTCCTAAGGAATTACCAGGATTACCACCAGTTAGAGAAGTTGAGTTCAGCATTGAGCTAACTCCCCGTACTGTACCAATATCCATTACTCCTTATAGAATGGCTCCAATAGAGTTGAAAGAGTTGAAATTCTGATTGCAAGAGTTGTGACAAAGGCTTTGCAAGATCAAGTTGTTCACCATGGGGCGCTCGATTTTGTTTGTGAAAAAGAAAGATGGCACCATGAGATTGTGCATTGATTACCGTCAGCTTAATAAAGTGACAGTAAAGAACAAGTACCCATTACCTAGAATCGACGGTTTGTTTGATCAATTGAAAGGAGCGACTGTGTTCTCCAAAATAGACTTGAGATCACGGTACTACCAGCTGAGAGTGAAAGATTCAGATGTATCCAAGACTGCCTTTCAAACGAGGTATGGGCATTATGAATTTTTAGTAATGCCCTTTGGGCTGACCAATGCTCCTGCGGTATTCATGGACTTAATGAACCGCATTTTCAGACCATACCTTGACAAGTTTGTAGTCATTTTATTGACGACATACTGATTTATTCCCGGGACGAGAATGAACATGCTGATCATCTACGGATAGTTTTACATACTCTTTGAGAAAATCAGTTGTATGCCAAATTCGGTAAAAGTGAGTTTTGGCTCAAGGAAGTGGGATTCCTGGGACATATTGTCTCGAAAGATGGAGTCCGAGTAGATCCAAGTAAGATCTCAACTATAATAGACTGGAAACCACCGAAGAACATCACGGAGATTAGAAGTTTTTGGGCCTAGCCTACTACTACAGATGATTTGTCAAGGGTTTTCTATGATTGCAACCCGATGACTAAATTATTCTGAGAAGAATGTGAAGTTTGAGTGGTCGGAAAAATGCCAACAAAGTTTTGAGAAGTTGAAAGCAATGCTGATAGAAGCTCCAGTTTTAGTACAACCCGAGGCAGGGAAAGGATTCATAATTTATAATGATGCATCCTTAAATGGATTAGGCTGTGTACTCATGCAAGAAGACAAGGTAATTACTTATGCCTTCAAACAGTTGAAGCCTCATGAGAAAAATTATCCGACGCATGATCTTGAATTGGCTTGCATAGTCTTCGCTTTGAAGATTTGGAGACGTCATTTATATGGTGAACGATGTCGAATTTTTACCGATCACAAAAGTTTGAAATACTTGATGACGCAGAAAGAGTTGAACTTAAGACAACGAAGATGGTTAGAGTTGATAAAGAACTATGAGTTGGTCATTGATTACCATCCTGGAAAGGCGAATGTGGTCCCCGATGCTTTAAGCAGAAAATCCCTATTTATCTTGAGAGCATTGAATTCAAAAATATCTTTATCCGATGATGGTTCTATTTTAGCTGAGTTGAGAGCTAGACCAATGTTCCTTCAAGAGATTTTGGAGGCTCAGAAAGAAGATAGTGAATTGCAAGTTAAGAGAGCTCAGTGCGAGTCAGGTGCTGAATCGACTTTCGAATTAATTCTGATGGATATTTAATGTTTAGAGATAGAGTTTGTGTTCCAAGAAAAGAGGAGCTTATTCAGAAAATTTTACACGAGGAACATAACAGATGTTTATCTGTACATCCAGGTGGCACCAAGTTGTATAATGATTTAAAGCAACAGTATTGGTGGCCGAAAATGAAGAAAGACATTTTGGAATTTGTTTCCAAGTGCATGATTTGTCAGTAAGTAAAAGCTGAGCACCAAGTACCTTCGGGTTTGCTTCAACCCATCTTGGTCCCTGAATGGAAATGGGACCGTATCACAATGGATTTTGTAACGGGTTTACCGTTGTCTCTGAGCAAGAAAGATACTGTTTGGGTAGTGGTTGATAGACTCATGAAGTCAGCCCACTTTATACCTGTACGAGTATATTACTCACTAGACAAGTTGGCAAACTTGTATGTTTCAGAAATAGTAAGACTTCACGGAGTTCCCTTATCGATCATATTGGATAGAGATCCGAGATTTACATCTAGATTCTAGAAGAAGCTGCAAGAAGCTTTGGGTACAAAATTGAGTTTTAGTACAGCTTTTCACCCTCAGACTGATGGTCAGTCAGAAAGGTTAATTCAAGTACTCAAGGACATGCTCAGATGTTGTGTTTTGGATTTCCAAGGCAGTTGGGAAAAGTTTCTCACATTGGTAGAATTCGCCTATAATAATAGCTTTCAGTCGAGCTTAAAGATGGCGCCTTATGAGGCCCTATATGGGCGTAAGTGCAGAACTCCTTTGTTTTGGACTGAACTTAAAGAGAACCAAATTCACGGGGTTGATTTTGTTAAAGAAGCTGAAGAGAAAGTGAAAGTGATCCGAGAATGTTTAAAGGCCGCATCAGACAGACAGAAATCCTATTTGGATTTAAAGAGAAAAGAGATAGAGTATCAAGTTGGAGATAAATTTTTCTTGAAAGTGTCACCATGGAGAAAAGTCGTCAGATTTGGCCAAGAAGGCAAATTAAGTCCACGTTTCATTGGACCCTACGAGATTACTGAGAGAGTTGGACCGGTAGCTTACCGTTTGGCTTTGCCCTCTGAATTAGAAAAGATACATGATGTGTTTCATGTGTCAATGTTACGATGCTACAGATCAGACCCTTCACATGTAATTACCCCTTCAGAAATAGAGATTCGCCCCGACATGACTTATGGTGAAGAACTAGTCAAGATTTTGGCTCGAAAAGTCAAGCAACTGAGGAATAAGAGTATTGCCTTAGTAAAAGTATTGTGGCAAAGACATGGAATCGAAGAATCTACATGGGAACCAGAAGAGAGTATAAGAAACCAATATCCAAACCTTTTTGCTGGTAAGATTTTGAGGACGAAAATCCCTAAGAGGGGGAGAATTGTAACAGCCGGATTTAGGGCCTAGTAGGGATAGTGGTGCGAGGCCATGAACCCGAGGTGAATTTATGAGTTTTTCAAGTTTATGCCATGTTTGCACGTTAGTATGAAAGTTTTGTAAATCAATTTTATTAAGTTGAGGTCAATTGGTCCAAAAAGGACTAAATTGCAAAAGTTGCAATATATGAGTTTCTAGAAGCTTTTTGCATGAAATAGCTTTATAATAATTATGAGCCCTTAAATAGTAATTTGGCCAAAAATAAAATTTTGGACAAAATTGACCTTGAGATGTTAAATAGAATTTTTATGAGGAAGGGCATTTTGGTCATTTGCCTATTAAGTGTTTTAAGTGGGAAAAAGATGAGAAAAATTCACTCATCTTCTTCCTTGTGTTTGTCGAAAATTTGAAGACACCATAGCTAGGGTTCTTCATTTTTTCAAGCTCATAGTAAGTTCATCTTAGCCAGCTTTTAATATTCTTCATATTTTTAAAGTTCTCGTATTATGAATTAGCTAATTTTAGCTATGAAATGAGCTAAGATGCATGTTCAAAATTTACCCTTGAATGATATGCTTGCTAAATGATGTTTTATGGAAGTTTAAGAGAGTTTGATGTTAGATAAACATCTTTTCCTTAATGAGTTTCATGAAAAAATGGTAGTAGGGACCATTTTGTAATAGTTATAAAATTGGTCATACCTACTAGAAATAGTGAGAATTGATGATTGTTATAGAAGAGAAAATGATTCAGCTAAGCATGAAGTTTAAAAAAGTTGCATGAAAATCAGTTTACGAGAATTGGGGCAAAAGTGCAAATATTAGATAGTATAATGGCAAAATAGTAATTTTGCCAGAATATGAGTTATGTGTTAATTTAGTCAATATGATTATTAAATGATCTATTTATGATTATAGATCAAGAAAAATGAAGCCCGGATTGAAACCGATGCAAGAACAAAGTTGTGGACTAAATTGCATATCTACATACATTTTGTATATTGAGGTAAGTTTATATTATTTCTAAGTTTTATGATTTTTATCATTAATTTGCTTAGTATAATGTAAAATAATTGTATGAAATGATCATGTTATGTTCAAGCAAGAAATCATGATAATATGTACAAGCAAGTCCCGATTGAAGATGAATTTCCCTGGGATACTCGATCTACCACACAAGATATCATGTAAGTCCAAGGCAAGCTTGGCATTGATCAAGATATCATGTAAGTCCAAGGCAAGCTTGGCATTAAGCAAGATGTAATGTAAGTCCAAGGCAAGCTCGGCATTGAGCAAGATATCATGTAAGTCCAAGACAAGCTTGGCATTGATCAAGTTAGCAAGCAAGTTATCATGTAAGTCCAAGGCAAGCTTGGCATTGAGCAAGATATCATGTAAGTCCAAGGCAAGCTTGGCATTGATCAAGCTAGCAAGCAAGTTATCATGTAAGTCCAAGACAAGCTTGGCATTGATCAAGTTAGCAAGCAAGTTATTATGTAAGTCCAAGGCAAGGTTGGCATTGAGTATGTTATCAAGAGCAAGACTTCATATAAGTCCATGTCAAGACATGACCTTGAAAATGTGATGAGATATTCCATGTAAGACCATACCGAAGATATGGCTTTGGTATCAAGTTATGTGGGTCAAGATTTAGTATCCTCGGTTATTCGCAGAAATTCATTGGGCAAACGAGTAAGTCAAAAAAGAAGATATCAAGAAAGCTAAGAAAGCAAAGTTAGTATCAAGATGAAATTGAGTATTATTCATGTTATGAATGAGGAAGTAAAGATTATGATTATTATTATTAAAGTATACTGATCAATGCGATCAAGTGATACAGGTACCATGTTTATCTTACAAGTATGAGAATGTTAAGTATCATAAGACATGTAAGAATCAAGTATGAGTAAGTAAGTTTTATAGCTGAAATTATGATACCATTGTAAGCTAGATGGTTTATGTTATGCAAGTATATTGACATGTGTTGTACATACAAACTTACTAAGTTATATGCTTACTTTATGACTCTTTCTTACTATGCAGTCCCGCCAAGCTAACTAGTGGATCATTAAAGTCGGAGTTCGCAGCACACTATCAACTCTTATTTTGGTATAGCCATGTTACTTTACTAAGGGTGGCATGTATAGGAAGCATTCATTTTGTGTATATGCTTTAGGAAAGGCCATTGTATAGGCCATCAAGTTCATTATTCTTTTGTATTTGACTAAGTATGTATGTTTATTGAGATCAATGAAGCATGTAGTATTATTCATGAAAGATGGGTTGTTATTGCATTGTTGATTTGAGTTTATGTATGATCTTCATTTCAGTGTGGCAAATGGCTTGGTAAATAGCCTTTAAGTGCCGGCACGGTTGGACACACGGGAGTGTGTCAAGGCCGTGTTAGCCCTGCACCTTAGTATTATTAATCAGAATAGGCCACAGGCAAATCCCACGACCGTGTGTGTATGCCGTGTAAGACACACAGTTTGGACATGGGCGTGTGCCCAGACCGTGTTAATTTGGTCAGTATATCAAGGATTAGCACACGGTCTAAGCCCACGGGCGTGTCATGGCCGTGTGAAATTAGTCAGTAACCTCCCACGGTTGGTAGACATGGGCGTGTCTAAGCCGTGTGGAAATAGTCAGTAGCTCTCCACGGTTTGAGGGCATAGGCGTGCTTAAGGGTACACGGGCGTGTTCCAAGTCACACGGATGTGTGAACCCTGCTTCAAAAATGAGTTATTTGATTTTAAATTCCGAAAGTTTTCTGACATGAGTTAAAGGCCTCGTAGGCCCTTGTTATATGTGTTGACTAAGAAAGTGAAGTTTTTAAGTTGGAACGAAATTTTATAGCCCGTAAGTACATGTTTCAGTGAGTTCAAGCATAGTAATGTCTCGTATTCAGACCCAGTATCGGTCTTGGGTACGGGGTGTTACAGGTTCAGTTGTGACACTCTATACCCGAATTCAGCGAATGAGTTGGGTAAGGGTGTTACATTTCAAATAATACACTTCATTATTTATGTAGGCTTAATTCACGATTTAGCCCCTAATGTATGCCCGTTATTACTTTGGTATCTATTTTTTTTGTCCGAATTGGTACCTAAAGTACACTCACTTCCCTATTTAAAGTATGCCTCCATTATATTTTTATTCCATTTTTTACAGGCGTTAAAAGTTTTTTTTTAAGACAATCACAAAGCGCCACATGGTGTTTTTATGTAAAAAACATATATTTTATTTTATTAAATATATATACACATTAAAAATGGGAATAAATATATAAAAATTTAGAAAAATATATAATCTAAAAAATATAAATTATAAAAAACTAATAAAATAAATTTTATAAAAAATACGGTAATTGCAAAAAAAAAGTTTAAATTAATAATATTATTACAAAAATGTAAAAAAATTATAAAACTTTATTTTAAAAATATATTTTATAAAAATTAAAATATATAATAATAAAATTCTAAAAGGTATACATTTCAAGTTTTTTTTTATAAATTTAAATTCCTTTTTAATTTTTATAAAATTTTCAATTTTTATATAATATTTTGTTTTTTAAATTTTATAATTATATATTTGATAATTTTATAAAATATTTTATGTTTAATTTTAAAATATATATATTATATATGATTTTTTTACATTTTTAATCAATATATATAACTAGTTTTCTCATCAGCGATGCATGAGGGTTTAATTGTATCTATCAATTAAAATATATTAAAATTATTTTAAAATTTTGTGTAAAATTATTTTGTGATTAAAATTATAAAAATAAATAAATCAATTTATAATTTTTATACATTTCGTAACTTAATATTTTATTTGATAAAAATATTATCATTTATACAATTTCCTAGATTAAACATAAATGAAAATGTGTGTATGGAATCTATTAATTTTTATTTATGAAATCTACTTGTACTAAATTTTTAAATTTATTTTATTTTGTTTAACTCAATCTCGTAAATGTTAATATAAAATCCATATAATGAAATCTATTATAATGAAATCCATATAATAAATTAATAAAAATTCATTTAGCATGAATTATAATAAAAGCAACTTTTCATTTATTAGTCAAAAACACTTTTTGAATAAATTAAATTTAAAAAGAAATTCAAAATTAAGATTAATACTAAAATCTATTAAAACAGAAAATTTATTTTATTTAACACAATCACATACAATTAAGAAAGCTATCTTCATTAAAAGAAAATGTAGAATACATATTTTATTCCTTTTAAATCTGCACAATAACCATGAATGCGTGTTTGTATTATTATTTAAAAATTTTAAAATATTTTAATTCTAATCACAATAAAGCTTCAAAAATTCATGCATCACTCTAATTGATTGTGCGTATTTATTAAAATATGTTATATTTATTTGTTAAATATTTTATACAAAATTTTAACATTTCATAAATAAAATGAATTTGAAAAGTGAAAAAGAACTCTAATAAGAAGTTTATTATTATTTTTTAAAAAAAAGTAACTTATTTTGTAAACATTTGATAAATAGACACATTCATAAATGAGGCTGAAGCCTAGCCAAATTTAAAAAAAAATCCCAAGCCCAGGCTTGGGCTCGACCTGACCTAACCCATCCAAATAACACGTCATTGTTTAAAATGGGATGAATCTTAATATTATACATAAAATTTGGTTTAATGTATTTATACATGAACTTTGATTTAGTACAATTTTATACATGAAAATTTGATTTGATCTATTTTTCACAAGTTACTAACATAATTATTAATATAACATCATTTTATGTTTATATATTACATACAAAAATAATTTCACTTATCCAATATAAAATAATTAGATGTATTTATTTGTTTAAATGTGTATGATTGCACCAAAATTAAAATTTTCATGTATATATTTGAACCACAATCAAAGTTTTATGTGTATAATTGCACCAAATTAAAGTTAATGTATTAAAATGCACATTAAATCAAAGTTTGACTGCGTTATCATGTGCACATAAAACAAACGATTTTATAAAAAAAATTTATAAGCTCGACTTTACTGCAAGGGTATAGGTCAGTTGTAATATTTATAGTATGCACGGTAAATAGTATGCACGATAGAGTCTAAATAGCTATTGATATAATTTTATAGTATGACAAATCATGAAAAGAAAAATATTACAAGAAAGTTGAAGATGCTAATCTAATGACTAAATTGCAAAGAATATAAAACTAAGAATTTAACCAAATGAATGACTGTAACACTCCAAACCCGGCCTAGAAGTCTAGACCGAATTCGGAACTCTACATTGATCACCGAAGTGATTGTGAGAAAATTTTACAAATCAAGTCGTTTAAAAATTTAATTTCGAAAACGTTTATCCCAAATCAATTCAAAAACGTTTAATCATTTAAATTCCCCAGTAAGCTCAACAGTATAACACTTACGAAGGAAAACTTAAAACAAAAGTTGTACCATAGTATTATGAAACTTTACAGTTCAACTTAAACGAATAACAATTAAACCTGAAAATAAAAGCTTAGAACTCATTTCCACCAAGACTGTCCGAGTCCTCCGTGTGCACTGAGTCCAGCATCCAAAATCCAAAATTGTACCTGAAAAGGGGAAACAGAAGAGGGGGTGAGCTACTCGAGCTCAGTGTGAGATCAAAATCAGTTAAACTACAGAAACAGAAATAGGAAACTAGAAGCAGTTCAAAAGAAGAACACACTTACTGACAAATAACAGTTAAGCGAGTTTGCCCAACATCAATCACACACCATATGTACCTTACAGTCATATGGAACAAACAGACACACCTAACCTCACGTGCTATTCAAATACAATAGCAATAGTTCACAAGTCAGTCACACTATCACAATAACAGTTCAGTCAAACATTTATAGGGAAAGTTTATAGAAATCGCATAGGCACACATGCCTTTCAGTCGATCAGTAACACATTCAGTCATAGTATCACATTCAGTCACATAGATTCATTCAAATGCATATGAGTGGAAATGATTTATAAAATAACCCACCCATCCAGCTAACACACCATCTCCGTCCAACCCTACACTTACTGTGGGGATTTAATCAACCCACCCATCCCTGCACTTCGAGTAGGACCTCCAAAAGGCCATCCAACCTTATACTACATAGGATGTCATTTCGGGTTGCCCGGCAACGATGATCATCAGCATTGTCGTCGACCCTCAGGGAATTGGGACCGCCCTCAACGCTCTGGGAATTGGGGCTAACAGTGTGCAGATAAATTGCCAGTCTCATATATTACGCAGCAAAGCTAGCGTATAAGCTATCTTGTAATACGGTAGAACTGCAGATCTGAGCACGCAAGATGAAGCGCCGGATCGAGATAGTGGTACGTAGCGTAGCTAACGTACATACGGTACAGTGCAATGTAGTAATCCACTATACCGATGAGTTATAGGAAAACTACCAGATCAGTCAATGATATGCAGCGATGCTGACGTATGTGCTATACAGTGTAGTGCGAAATCCGTAGTACAGTCAAATCGTCCATGACCCTCAGGGTATTGGGACTGCCCTCGACCCTCTGGGTATTAGGGACTTCAGTATGCAGTTAAACTGCTAAATCGTAAATCTTCTTTCTATTCAAAATCCCAACCCAAAATACATTATATGCAGATGTATGTATGCAAATATATGTATACAGATGTATGAATGCAGATGCACCAATTCAGAATACAATTTGAGCGATCATTGAGCGGTCACTTCGATCGATCAATCAGTTCTAGAAACGTTCACACTTATGCACTCAGATTCAGTACCTAGCATAACACACATTCACTTACAAGCAGTACATAATTCGAAGTTAGAATAGAATCGTATTCACCCTCAGTAAGCTTAGTCGAGGGGTTGGAACACATAGACTCACAATGGCATTCAATTTGCCCTAAAAATAGAATTTGGCGAGTTAGGGCCACACGCCCGTGTGCTCCGACCGTATGGAGCAATCCAGGCTGTGTGGGGATCCAAATGCCCATTTGAGGGGTGGCACACGGCCGTGTGACAGAGACACATGCTCGTGTCGTGCAGGGACACAGCTGTGTGAACAGGTCGTGTAACTTACTGTCAAATATCCCTAATATTAGGTAGAGGGTAGACACTACTGTGTGTCCCATAACACACACTCGTTTGGAATCCTTAGGCCTCAAATTTGTCACACGACCGTGTGTCTCGAAGCACACACCCATGTGGGAACCCTAATTTTCCCAAATTTGTCACACGGCCATGCGACTTTAAATCCTTAATTCCCCAAACTTACACGCCCGTGTGCTCAGAGGACACGGTCGTGTGGATTCCCAAAAAAATCCCCAAATTGATCAAAAGCCCTAATTCACAAATCCACATTGTAACACCTCTTACCCGGGTTCTCCGTCGTAACCGGGCGTGAGGCATTACTGAACTTGACTTATTGATCATTCCACTTTAGGCTATAAAATTTTCTCCAATTTTAAACTTTTCATTCACCATCATGCCATCCTTATCATGGGTCAACGAGACCCTTTACACCCACTCGGTATATTGCGGGACCAAAACAGAACTTTACGAACACTTAGAAAATTTTCACCTAAACCGGGGCCACACGCCCGTGTTGGTCTAGGTGCCTAAGACATGCCCGTGTCTTCCACCCGTGGTCGACATTGACTAATTTAGCACAGCTTGGACACGACCGTGGCCTTGGCCTGTGTGCCAAACCTTGGCATTCCGACTCTTTCACATGGCCTATTCACACGCTCGTGTTTGATGCCCGTAGTCGTCTCTGATTAATCCACACGGTTGGTCACACGCCCGTGTGCTTTCGCCGTGTGGCAATTCAAATTTTAAATCCTAAGTGCAGACTTTACATGACCTAGGCACACGCCCATGGACTGACTGTGTGTCACACACGGCCTAGACACATGACCGTGTGTCTACCCATATGGACAAGAACGAGGCTATTTGCCAAGCTCTTTACACCCTTCTAGTTCACACCACATGAACCCATTCAACATATGAATAAAAAACTGATAATTTGCAACATGAACTTTCATGAATAACTTTATATTTTCATAAATGACATGGTGAGCCATCAACCTTGGCAATATACAAAATAGTTGTCTTAATAAGGGGCCAACACACTTTTGGCCAAAATAACAAAATAATCTAACTAATCTAGCCCCTATACATGCTATATACAAAATCACTAAGTCTAGATATACCGAGGTGAGTTGATAGTGTGGGCGATCTTCTGCTTATTGGCGTAACCTGGATCGGCTCTTAAACTCTATAAATCAAGGGAAAAAGAAAGGGGGAGTAAGCTTTAAGCTTAGTAAGTTTACATATAAACTTACCTCGGTGCAAAATGTATTGAATTCCGATTTACTCCGTAACCTTGCCTTTTCCTTGGTCAAGGCTAATTCCGCGTTCTTCTTGATCTATAATAATAAGATTCATTCATTTAAATCATTTAATGATCATAATGCATCAAAATCTACACTTAGGCAAAATGACCATCTTGCGCTTGCACTATGACAAAATTACGATTCTACCCCTAGGCTCGTAAATCATTTTTCAACACATTTTATCAATAAAAAAGCCTAGCTGAACATTTATTTCTCTTACAACTACTCACCATTCCAACCATTTCATGCATTTATGACACAAATTCATTCTTTGCATTTAAGTCCTATTTAGGTGTTTTCATGCTAACACTCTTCACAAAAGTTGTTTCTCATCTTCCTAACATTCACTTTCTTCCAAAAAAACTAAGCTATAAACATAAAAATTCTCATGGTAAGTCCATATACTTTTAACCAAATCATAAATTAGTCCCCTTATTAGCTAGCTTAAGCTTTGGGGACTCCAAAAAAACAAAAATTATCAATTAAAACCACCTAAATCACTTACTTGAATGAGAATTGAGTGGCCGAAAGTTTGAATCTCAAAGACCTCTATTTTCTCTTCAATTTTCAGTGGAAAGAGATGAGTGAATAGTGAAAGATGATAGGTTTTCTTTTTACCATATTTTATTAATCTTTTCTCACCTAATTTCACCCAATTTGACTACAATTAATGATCGTGTCCCCTTTTACTATCTATGGCCGACCAATACATCCTATAGGGCCTAATTGCACTTTAAGGACCTCCAATTTAGTAATCTATGGCTATTGGACACCTTTACCTTGAAAAATAAAACTTTCACACTTTATGCGATTTAGTCCTTTTTCACAATTAAGCATGCTATATCTCAAACTAAAGAACCAAAATTTTCACATAGCCATATATTAATCCCATAATGCATAAAATAAAATTAAAATGGTTTTCCTCAACCTCGGTTTAGTGGTCCCAAAACCACTATTCTGACTAGCCCCTAAATCGGGCTATTACACACACCTGCTGCAGTGCCTTGACACTGCCTGCATGACCGCCGTCGAGAGGCTACGAAACCACTCAAATTCAGCCCCAAAAACACCGTTTTGGATACCGTAACAGTCCCTAACCTTTACCCTATCAACCTATATTAAAAAAATGATTTCTCTTCAGTTATATCATCTAAAAACTAAAAAATGAAGGGGTAATGCATAACTACGAAAACCTGAAGGAAAGGGATTCTGAAAACAAGATAGCAATTGATTTAAAAATAGAAAGTAGTAACCAGATTAGAATCCCACACTTGATTTGATATGAAGAGAACGGCGAAGGAGCATCAATCTCGAAACCGCAGTTAAAAACGTTTGAGCAATAAGAAAGAAAACAAAAAAAAAATAAAAACCGCACTATGACACTGTTTGATCTTATCTCTTACTTCCTCTCATTGTAATCCCTTTCGGGGCAGTTTCAGATGAAATGGTTGGGGACCCACACTTATAACAATTTCGATTATTTCCCCAACACTCCCTAGTGTGATGTCTGCCATAACTTGGGCACTACAGTTTGGACTTTGGTTTGCCTACACTTGCCATTGAGGTGGCTTGAACTCTTGAACCCGAGTACGTATTGCCTCGCTCTCCTTGCTAATACCCGACTGATATAGTCTTTCGAGGGTTTACTTCCTTGGACCTCTTCAATTGAGCTTGGTAGGAGTTACTCATCGGCCTTTTCCTTGCATCCCAGGCCTCACTCACGGCCTTCCTCTTTTCCTTACTCAATTCTTCGGCCTTATTGGCCCTATCCACCAATACTACAAATTCTTTTAGTTCTAAAATCCCAACTAAAAGTCTGACATCCTCCTTTAGCCCATCTTCGAACCTTTTGCATAAAATGGCTTCTATAGACATGCACTTTTGTGCATACTTATTGATCCTAACAAATTTGCACTCATATTCCGCCACAGTCATTTTTCCTTGCTTTAACTCAAGAAACTCCTTTTGTTTCTGGTCTACAAACCTCTGACTTATATACTTTTTTCAGAAATCTTCCAAAAAGAAGTCCCATGTCACTCTCTCCCTCGGAACCACTAATGTCAACATTTTCCACCAATGGTATGCCAAGTCCCTCAGCAAGGATACGACACATTTTAAGCTCTCTTTAAGGGTACAGGAGAGTTTGTCAAATACTCTCATCGAGTTCTCAAGCCAGAACTCTGCCCTCTCAGGGTCATCACCTATATTAGCTCGAAAGTCCTCAGCCCCTTGCTTCCGAATTTTGTCCACCAGGGGTTTAGCGGTCCTTACTAATTTTATACCTTGGGGAGCTACAGGAACTAACTGAGGTATAGGAGGGAGTGGAGGAGGTTGAGCATTAGGGTTTGCCAGCACATATTCTGTGTACCAATTACTCATCATTTGGAGAAAGGCTTCCCGAGCCTCTTCTCTCTGAACCCCAATTTTGGGTCCACTCTGCACAGGCGCGGTCCCTTACGCGGGAGCCAGCATATTACTAGCTACGTTATCAGCAGTTGATTTATCGAGATCCATATACTGCATAAAAATAAAGTTTAGAATCATCAGAAGCCACTACACTATCATTATATGCTTATGGCATGTATAGCTAGACTCTTACAAACGCTACGGTAGTATGAGAACCGACTAAACCATAGCTCTGATACCATTAAATGTAACACCCCTTACCCAGGTTCTCTGCCAAAACCGGGCGTGAGGCATTATCGGACTTGACTTATTGATCATTCCACTTTAGGCTATAAAACTTTCTCAAATTTAAAACTTTTCGTTCACCATCACACCATCCTTATCATGGGTCAATGAGACCCTTTACACCCGCTCAGGATATTACTGGACCAAAACGAAACTTTATGAACACTTAAAAAATTTTCACCTAAACCGGGGCCAGACGCTCGTGTTGGTCTAGGGACACGCCCGTGTGCCCCTAAGACATGCCCATGTCTTCCACCTGTGGTCGACACTTACTAATTTCGCACGGCTTGGACACAGCCGTGGCCATGGCCCGTGTGCCAAACCTTGGCATTCTGACTCCTTCACATGGCCTATATACACGCCCGTGTTTGATACCCATAATCGTCTCTGATTAATCTACACGGTTGGTCGCACGCCTGTGTGGTTTTACCATGTGGCGATTTAAATTCTAAATCCTAAGTGCAGACTTTACACGGCCTGGGCACACGCCCATGGGCTGACCCATGTCACGTCTGACCTAGACACACACCGTGTGTTTACCCATGTGGACAAGAACGAGGCTATTTGCCAAGCTCTTTGCACCCTCTAGTTCACACCACATGAATCCTTTCAACATATGAATAAACAACTCATAATTTGCAACATGAACTTTCATGAATTACTTCACATTTTCATAAATGACAAGGTGAGCCATCAACCATGGCAATATACAAAATAGTTGTCTTAATAAGGGGCCAACACACTTTTGGCCAAAATAACAAAATAATCTAACTAATCTAGCCCGTATACATGCCATATACAAAATCACTAAGTCTAGATATACCGAGGTGAGCTGATAGTGTGGGCGATCTTCTGCTTATTGGCGTATCTCGGCTCAGCTCTTAAACTCTATAAATCAAGGGAAAAAGAAAGGGGGAGTAAGCTTTAAGCTTAGTAAGTTTACATATAAACTTACCTCGGTGCAAAACGTATTGAATTGCGATTTACTCTGAAACCTTTCCATTTCCTCGGTCAAGGTTAATTCCGCGTTCTTCTTGATCTATAACAATAAGATTCATTCATTTAGATCATTTAATGATCATAATGCATCAAAATCTACACTTAGGCAAAATGACCATTTTGCCCTTGCACTATAGCAAAATTATGATTCTACCCCTAGGCTCGTAAATTATTTTTCAACACATTTTATCAATAAAAAAAGCCTAGCTGAAAATTTATTTCTCTTACAACTACTCAACATTCCAACCATTTCATGCATTTATGACACAAATTCATTCTTTGCATTTAAGTCCTATTTAGGTGTTTTCATGCTAACACCTTTCACAAAAGTTGTTTCTCATCTTCCTAACATTCACTTTCTTCCATAAAAACTCAGCTAAAAACATAAACATTCTCATGGTAAATCCCTAATCTTTTGACCATATCACAAATTAGTCCTCTTATTAGCTAGCTTAAGCTTTGGGGA
This sequence comes from Gossypium rotundifolium, assembly GCA_025506655.1. Taxonomy (NCBI): domain Eukaryota; kingdom Viridiplantae; phylum Streptophyta; class Magnoliopsida; order Malvales; family Malvaceae; genus Gossypium; species Gossypium rotundifolium. The sequence continues at coordinate 167,766,794 of CP106724.1, read as the reverse complement.
CTTCAAAAACACAAAAATCATCAATTAAAACCACCTAAATCACTTACTTGAATGAGAATTGAGTGGCTGAAACTTTGAACATCAAAGACCTCTATTTTCTCTTCAATTTTCAGTGGAAAGAGATGAGTGAATAGTGAAAGATGATAGTTTTTCTTTTTACCATATTTTATTCATCTTTTCTCACCTAATTTCACCCAATTTGACTACAATTAATGTTCTTGTCCCCTTTTGCTATCTATGGCCGGCCAATACATCCTCTAGTGCCTAATTGTACTTTAAGGACCTCCAATTTAGTAATCTATGGCTATTGGACACCTCTACCTTGAAAAATAGAACTTTCGCACTTTATACGATTTAGTCCTTTTTCATAATTAAACATGCTATCACTCAAAGTAAAGCACCAAAATTTCCACATAGCCATATATTAATACCATAACACATAAAATAACATTAAAATGGTTTTCCTCAACCTCAATTTTGTGGTCCCGTAACCACTGCTCTGACTAGCCCCTAAGTCGGGCTGTTACAACTCTCCTCTCCTTTAGGGATTTTCGCCCTCGAAAATCTTACCGGTAAAGAAGTTTGGATATTGATTTCTCATGGCTTCTTCCGGTTCCCATGTAGCTTCTTCTACATCGTATTTTTGCCATAACACTTTTACTAAAGCTATATTTTTATTCCTCAATTGTTTCACTTCTCGAGCCATAATCTTAATCGGCTCCTCCTCATATGTCATGTCCGATCGTATCTCAATTTCTGTTGGAGGGATCACATGCGAAGGATCGGAACGATAATGCCTTATCATCGATACATGAAACACATTGTGAATTTTCTCTACCTCTACCGGTAAAGCCAACCGATATGCCACTGGCCCAATCCTCTCGGTAATCTCATACGACCCTTTGAATCGCAGACTCAATTTCCCTTTTCGGCCAAATCTCAATATTTTCTTCCATGGAGACACTTTCAGAAATACTTTGTCACCCACATTAAACTCAATTTCCTTTCTTTTCAAGTCCGCATACGACTTTTGTCAGTCTGAAGCAGCTGTCAGACTGTCCCAAATCATTTTCACTTTCTCCTCAGTCTCTTTAACCAGATCGACCCCATGAATTTGCTTCTCACTCAGCTCGGTCCAATACAAAGGAGTCTGACACTTACGACCATACAAGGCTTCATACGGTGCCATCCATATACTCGATTGATAACTGTTGTTGTAAGTAAACTCAACCAAAGGTTGGTATCTCTCCCAACTACCTTCAAATTCCAACACGCAGCATCGGAGCATATATTTAAGAACTTGAATCACTCTTTCAGATGGATCGGTTTGAGGATGGAATGCAATATTAAAAATTTAACCTTGTACCTAAGGCTTCTTGCAACTTCTTCCAAAACCTCGAAGTAAATCTCGGATCTCTATCCGAGATAATAGATACAGGCACTCCATGTAGTCTCACCACCTCCGAATATCTGATTTCAACCAACTTATCCATCGAATAATTAACATGCATTGGTATAAAGTGAGCCGTCTTTGTTAGTCTATCAATGACAACCCACACATCATCTTTCTTTTTGGGAGTCATAGGCAACCCTGTCACAAAATCCATGGTGATTCGATCCCACTTCCATTCGGGAATCATCACTGGCTGAAGTAATCCCGAAGGCACTTGGTGCTCAGCTTTTACTTGTTGGCATATCAGACACCTTTTTACAAACTCCGAGATGTCTCTTTCATACCCGACCACCAATAAAATTTTTTTAGATCATTGTACATTTCGTACTGCCCAGATGTACTGACAAATAACCACTATGTGCTTCATTTAATATCTTCCGGATCAATTCATCATTCTTAGGTACACAAATCCTATCATGAAACGTTAAACAACCATCCGAACTTATCCAAAAATCAGAATCATCTTTCGATTCACACTTAGCTCTCTCAGCTTACATCTCATTATCATTCTTTTGAGCTTCACATATCTGTTGAACAAATAGTGGCCTAGCTCTCAACTCGGCTAATACAGCACCATCGTTAGACCATGCTAAGCTCGTGCTCATAGCTTTCAAAGCATACAAGGATTTCCTACTCAGGGCATCAGCAACCACATTCGCTCTCCCCGGATGGTAATCGATTACTAGCTCATAGTCCTTCAATAACACGAGCCACCGCCGTTGTCACAAATTCAATTCCTTTTGATCCATCAAGTACTTCAAAATCTTATGATCTGTGAAGATTCAACACTTCTCTCCATACAAATAATGTCGCCAAATTTTTAACGCGAACACAATCGCTGCCAACTCCAAGTCATGAGTTGGATAATTCCTTTCATGCGGTTTTAGCTGCCTCGAGGCGAAGCGACTACCTTACCCTCTTGCATCAACACACACCCGAGACCATTAAACGATGCATCATTGTAGACCACAAACTCTTTCCCCGACTCAGGTTGAACCAAAATCAACGCCTCGATTAACAATGTTTTCAATCTCTCAAAATTCTGTTGACATTTCTTAGTCCATTCAAACTTAACATCTTTGTGCAATAGTCTCGTCATCGGAGTAGCAATCATAGAAAATCCCTTCACAAACTGTCTATAGTACCCCGCTAAACCCAAAAAGCTTCTAACTTATGACATGTTTCTCGGCGCTTTCCACTCTACAATAGCTGAGATGTTACTCGGGTCAACTCTAATACCATCACCCGACACGATGTGTCCTAAGAATCTGACCTCTCGGAGCCAAAACTCATTCTTGTTAAATTTAGCATACAACTGCTTGTCTCTTAAAGTCTGCAAAACAATTCTCAGATGCTCTGCATGATCACTCTCATCCCGCGAATAAATCAAATTGTCGTCGATAAAGACAACTACAAACTTGTCTAAATACGGTCGGAAGACACAGTTCATTAAATCCAGAAAGATTGCAGGGGTATTCGTTAAACCGAACGGCATGACCAGAAACTCATAATGGCCATACCTCGTCCAGAATGCCGTTTTCGGCACATCTTGCTCCTTAACCCTCAACTGGTAATAACCGGGTCTCAGTTCAATCTTGGAGAATACCGTAGCTTCCTTTAGTTGATGAAATAGATCATCTATCCTTGGTAAAAGGTATTTTTTCTTCACATTCACTTTTTTGAGCTGTCTGTAGTCTATACACAATCTCATCAACCTATCATTCTTCTTTACAAAAAGCACCGGAGCACTCCATGGTGAATAGCTCAGTCTTACAAAACCCTTATCTGTTAACTCTTGGAACTGAACCTTCAGTTCTTTCAACTCTAATGGTGCCATCCTATACGGAGCAACTGAAATTGGTGCCGTTCCCGGAACTAGCTCAATCCAAAACTCAACCTCTCTAATTGGAGGTAATCCAGGTAACTTTTTCGGGAATACATCTGAATGCTCACAGACAACTGAAACTGTTTCAATCTTTACTTCAAACTCTTGAGTGTTTAACAGAAAAGTGAGATAAGACTCGTACCTTTTTCTCAGATATTTTTCAGCCACCATGGAAGAAATCATCACCGGTAAACTATTTGACCCTCCTGATTCAACTCGAATAACGTCTCCATTTTCACATTTCAATTCAATAAATTTACTACCACAGTTCACTAAAACACTATGGGTAGTCAACCAATCCATACCAAGAATCAAATCAAATTCATCAAAAGGCAACAACATAAGGTCTGCAGGAAAACAATGACCCCTAATTATCAAAGGACACTTCCTACACACCTTGTCAACTAACATATATTCACCTAACGGGTTTGACACCTTTACCACAAATTTTGTAAACTCAATAATCAAGCTCAAACTAGATGCTAATCTCATACAAATATAAGAATGGGTAGACCCCGTATCAATCAAAGCAATAACGAATGTGTCATGAAGAGAGAAAGTACCGTTATTACATCTAGCGATGATGCCTCTTCTCGAGCGCGAATAACGTAAGTCCTCGCTGGCGCCCAACTTTCTGGCCTCATAGTAGAGTCTCGTGATGCACCTCTACGACTAGTCCCACCTCCCGTGTTCTTTATGGCCTACCCTAGGCGATACTTTGCTTGATCTTATCTCTTACTTCCTCTCATTGTAATCCCTTTGGGCGCTTTGGATGAAATGGTCGGGGACCCACACTTATAACAATTTCGATTATTTCCCCAACACTCCCTAGTGTGATGTCTGCCACAACTTGGGCACTCCAGTTTGGACTTTGGTTTGCCCACACTTGCCATTGAGGTGGCTTGAACTCTTGAACTCGAGTACGTGTTGCCTCGATCTCCTTGCGAATACCCGACTGATGTAGTCTTTCGAGGGTTCACTTCCTTGGACCTCTTCGATTGAGCTTGGTAAGAGTTACTCATCGGCCTTTTCCTTGCATCCCGGGCCTCACTCACGGCCTTCCTCTTTTCTTTACTCAATTCTTCGGCCTTATTGGCCCTATCCACCAATACCATAAATTCTTTTAGTTCTAAAATCCCAACTAAAAGTCTGACATCCTCCTTTAGCCCATCTTCGAACCTTTTGTATAAAATGGCTTCTGTAGATACGCACTTTTGTGCATACTTACTGATCCTAACAAATTTGCACTCATATTCCACCACAGTCATTTTTCCTTGCTTTAACTCAAGAAACTCCTTTTGTTTCTGGTCTACAAACCTCTGACTTATATACTTCTTTCAGAAATCTTCCAAAAGGAAGTCCCATGTCACTCTCTCCCTCGGAACCACTGATGTCAACATTTTCCACCAATGGTATGCTGAGTCCCTCAGCAAGGATACGACACATTTTAAGCTTTCTTCAAAGGTACAGGAGAGTTTGTCAAATACTCTCATCGAGTTCTCAATCCAGAACTCTGCCCTCTCAAGGTCATCATCTATATTAGCTCGAAAGTCCTCAGCCCCTTGCTTCCGAATTTTGTCCACCGGGGTTTAGTGGTCCTCACTAATTTTATACCTTGGGGGCCACAGAACTAGCTGAGGTATAGGAGGGAGTGGAGGAGGTTGAGCATTAGGGTTTGCCAGCACATATTCTATGTACCAGTTAGTCATCATTTGGAGAAAGGCTTCCCAAGCCTCTTCTCCCTGAACCCCAGTTTGGGTCCACTCTGCACAGGCGCGGTCCCTTGCACTGGAGCCAGCACATTACTAGTTGTGTTATCAGCAGTTGATTTATCAGGATCCATATACTGCATAAAAATAAAGTTTAGAATCATCAGAAGCCACTACACTATCATTATATGCTTATGGCATGTATAGCTAGACTCTTATAAACGCTACGGTAGTATGAGAATTGACTAAACCATAACTCTGATACCATTAAATGTAACACCCCTTACCCGAGTTCTTTGCCAAAACTGGGCGTGAGGCATTACCGGACTTGACTTATTGATCATTCCACTTTAGGCTATAAAATTTTCTCAAATTTAAAAATTTTGTTCACCATCACACCATCCTTATCATGGGTCAATGAGACCCTTTACACCCGCTCGGGATATTACTGGACCAAAATGAAACTTTACGAACAGTTAGAAAATTTTCACCTAAATCGGGGCCAGACGCCCGTGTTGGTCTAAGGACACGCCCGTGTGCCCCTAAGATATGCCCATGTCTTCCACCCGTGGTCGACACTTACTAATTTCGCACGGCTTGGACACGACCGTGGCCATGAACCGTATGCCAATCCTTGGCATTCTGAATCCTTCACATGGCCTATACACACACTCGTGTTTGATGCCCGTAGTCGTCTCTGATTAATCCACACGGTTGGTCGCACGCCCGTGTGCTTTTACCGTGTGGCGATTTAAATTCTAAATCCTAAGTGCAGACTTTACACAGCCTAGGCACATGCCCATGGGCTGACCATGCGTCACATACGGCCTAGACACACACCCGTGTGTTTACCCATGTGGACAAGAACGAGGCTATTTGCCAAGCTCTTTGCACCCCTCTAGTTCACACCACATGAATCCTTTCAACATATGAATAAACAACTCATAATTTGCAACATGAACTTTCATGAATAACTTCATATTTTCATAAATGACAAGGTGAGCCATCAACCATGGCAATATACAAAATAGTTGTCTTAATAAGGGGTCAACACACTTTTGGCCAAAATAACAAAATAATCTAACTAATCTAGCCCCTATACATGCCATATACAAAATCACTAAGTCTAGATATACCGAGGTGAGCTGATAGTGTGGGCGATCTTCTGCTTATTGGCGTATCTCGGTTTGACTCTTAAACTCTATAAATCAAGGGAAATAGAAAGGGGGAGTAAGCTTTAAGCTTAGTAAGTTTACATACAAACTTACCTCGGTGCAAAACGTATTGAATTGCGATTTACTCCGAAACCTTGCCATTTCCTCGGTCAAGATTAATTTTGCGTTCTTCTTGACCTATAACAATAAGATTCATTCATTTAGATCATTTAATGATCAGAATGCATCAAAATCTACACTTAGGAAAAATGACCATTTTGCCCTTGCACTATGGCAAAATTACGATTCTACCCCTAGGCTCGTAAATTATTTTTCAACACATTTTATCAATAAAAAAGCCTAGCTGAACATTTATTTCTCTTACAACTAATCAACATTCCAACCATTTCATGCATTTATGACACAAATTCATTCTTTGCATTTAGTCCTATTTAGGTGTTTTCATGCTAACACCTTTCACAAAAGTTGTTTCTCATCTTCCTAACATTCACTTTCTTCCATAAAAACTCAGCTATAAACATAAAAATTCTCATGGTAAGTCCATATACTTTCAACTATATCATAAATTAGTCCACTTATTAGCTAGCTTAAGCTTTGGGGACTCCAAAAAAACAAAAATCTTCAATTAAAACCACCTAAATCACTTACTTGAATGAGAATTGAGTGGCTGAAAGTTTGAATCTCAAATACCTCTATTTTCTATTCAATTTTCAGTGGAAAGAGATGAGTGAATAGTGAAAGATGATAGTTTTTCTTTTTACCATATTTTATTCATCTTTTCTCGCCTAATTTCACCCAATTTGACTACAATTAATGATCGTGTCCCCTTTTGCTATCTATGGCCGGCCAATACATCCTATAGGGCCTAATTGCACTTTAAGGACCTCCAATTTAGTAATCTATGGCTATTGGACACCTCTACCTTGAAAAATAGAACTTTCGCACTTTATGCGATATAGTCCTTTTTCACAATTAAGCATGCTATATCTCAAACTAAAGCACCAAAGTTTTCACATAGCCATATATTAATCCCATAATGCATAAAATAAAATTAAAATAGTTTTCCTCAACCTCGATTTAGTGGTCCCAAAACCACTATTTTGACTAGCCCCTAAATCGGGCTGTTACACACACGACCGTGTGCCTTGACACACGCCCGTGTGGCCGTCAGAGAGGCTACGAAACCACTCAAATTTAGCCCCAAAAACACTCTTTTGGATACCGTAACAGTCCCTAACCTTTAACCTATCAACATATATTAAAAAAATGATTTCCCTTTAGTTCTATCATCTAAAAACTCAAAAATGAAGGGGTAATGCATAACTACGAAAACCTGAAGGAAAGGGATTCTGAAAACAAGATAGCAATTGATTTAAAAATAGAAAGTAGTAACCAGATTCTAATCCCACACTTAATTTGATATGAAGAGAATGGCGAAGGAGCATCAATCCCGAAACCGCAGTTAAAAACGTTTGAGCAATAAGAAAGAAAACAAAAAAAAAATAAAAATAGAGATGAGAAGGAAGAAGAAATATCAAAATATAAAATTAAAAAAAAATCTTTAACATAAAAAAATGTCAAATAATTATTATAATAAAATAAGATCTAAATGAAAGAAGTGCACAAAATTTCTCCCTAGCTCACGCAGGGATTCGATCACAGGACCTCAAGCATAATAACAGTCCACTTATCCACTTGACCAGCAGGCCCATTCTTGTAACTGAGTTGCATAACTCACTACCTCACTACCCCTATGCCCAAGACCCCATACCTCTAGGCCCAAAATTCGGGGCGTTACAATGACGAACAGTGGTTGGTTGGTTTCAATGTGGTTCACCAATTTTCGGACAAGGGACTTAAATCGCTCAAATTACTAAGTGGCTCTATTTTATCTTCCAATCTCAATTTTACCAACTTAGACAAATTAGTTCCGATTTATCTTCCAATCTCACCAATTAATCCGAGACTAATGAACGAGTGTGCAACAAGATGACCTTCTAGTCTCACTTACCTAGATATTCCCTTAAGGGCGTCACTTCCTAAGTTTTTAGATTTATTAGATTTAGTCCAATTTATTACGATTTGGACTTTTGTCCAAAAAATTCAGCTTACCCACATGTCCATTAACCAACCCATTTTTAGTTTAGCTACAAATGCTGAAAGTTAAGAGAATGAACATGTAAATCCATTAATGTAAAATAGTTGAGATTTTTATGCAATAAAACTTAAAGAATATGGAATAAAAACATTTAACAAAGAAAATATAAATCAATAAACATGAAAGGCACTAACTTTACTAGATTTAAAGTAAAAGAAGCTAAAATACATTAAACTAAAGTTAAAAGTGTCTTACAACCAAGGTATAGGGATTGAAAGTGTAAATAAAACTAAGCTACAATGATAACTAACTTAACTAACACTAAGAACATCAAGAAAAATAAGTAAATGCAGAAAAATAAACTCTAAACTAAGGAAGAATAAGAGATAATGAAAAACCCTAAGGGAATGAAAAACCCTAGAAAAAGTACAGAAAACTAAATCTAAAACTAAGCTAATATGTGTGTCTCTCCTCTTCAATCAATTTTGGCTATTTTAAGCTGTATTCTTATGAATTTTGTTGCCAAAAATGTCCCTACACGGGCCTTGGGTGATTGGTGGACCAAGTGGAAAATGATTACCCTTTTTGTCCAAGTTTTCCCTCGACAATGTTGATGTCGCAATACTCAGAAGACAATATTGCGATATATCGAGCAATGCCGAGCCTTGGGTCTTCTTTGGAGGGTGGATATTGTGATACCCAAAAAGGATATCACGATACCACTTAAGGGTGTCTCCATTCTTCAATACTGTTGAAGGTATCGCGATATCCACATATTCCAAGGTGTGGATCACGTTACCCTTTTTCTTGGTGTTATTCTCACTCATTTTCAACCTCCAACACGTCCTTACATCACTCAATCACATGTTAGGCCCCCAATGACATTATTGGCCAAATTGGATTATAAAATGAGGAAAACCGAGACATTTTCACATATTAACTTAAAATCTAAAAATAACAAAAAAATTATACAAAGTATGTCATTTTGCAAGAGAATAAGCTCCTTAAGTATACCGGGAAAGTCTAATTTGCCACATTAATGTGTGGCAGATCAAAGTTCATGTATAATTTTGATATTTATCGCTTTTAAAAATAATAAAATAATAAAAATATATTAATTAATAGTAATATTTATATAATTTATAATTAAATTTCAAATAAAAACATTTAAAATTTTGTTTAATTCTGGCCCTGGGTAAAAATGAATCTTTGCTCAAGCCCAACTCGAGAGCAAAAATTTTATATATTTTTGTCATCCATTATTTTGGATGAAAATAGCTCATGTCTATTATTAGTTTAAACATTTAAGTTTATTAAAATTAACTTTAAAATTTATGTCCCCACAAATTTTAGCATATTTTAATTTTAAAATTATATTAGTGTAAAAAAGGTCTGTATACTGGAGCTGAAGGGAGATTCGGATGTGGCCATGGACATAATCTTAACTACAGATAAAAATTTGTCATGGAAAGATTGTCTTTTAGGGAATGGACCTTGGGTGGGTGAACGAACAGAAACAATAAAAAATGTGGAGGGTGAGGACTTTGAGCTATTAGCGTCTGACATTGTTCGGTCATCAATTAACGGGATCCCATTAGTCTACTTTTCAGAGTAGGTGAATCAACTCCTTATCAAGGACATGGATCGTATGGTGGTGATCAAGCTTCTTGGAAGCAATATTGGATACTCAGCGTTTTACAATAAGGTGTGTTCTGTCTAGAAACAGTCTCGACCATTTCGCTTTATGGACACTACAAATGGTTATTTTCTAGAAAAATTTCAAAGTACGGAAGATTTAGATAAGGTCCTGTGCCAAAGGCTATGGATTGTGTATGGGTTGTATCTTATGGTCTAACCTTGGACTTTGAATTTCAACACTTCGCAGCCTTATCCAAGAATGGTTATGGCTTGGATTCAGATCCCGGGTCTACTTGGGCATATGTATAAGCAAAAAATTCTATGGAAATAGGGGGACGATAGGGAAAGTCGCTAAGTTGAATTTCAACATAGATGCTGGGGTATGGGAAAAGTTCACAAGGATGGCTGTGTGCTTGAATTTGGAGAAGCCCCTGGTTTCACATGTTCTGGTCAACGGGGTTATTCAGCAGTAGAATACGAATAACTACCTACTGTCTACTTCTCATACGAGCATTACAACCACACAAAGGAGTTTTTCCCCACTTATACTAATGGGTAAAAAGGAATCGGGGGAGGAGGAAGTGGTTAACAAAGGTGAACAGAGACCAAATTGGGATTTATCTATGGATAAGTCAACAAAAAATTGGAGAGCTTATGGCCCTTGGATGTTAGTGGAAAGACAAGGTCGTCACTCATCTAGGGTGGTAAAGGCAAACAATGGTGAAGGAATAAGAGCTTTAGGCAACTCGCATTTCAATGTTCTGGAAACCCTAGCTATAGGAGAAGACAACTAGGAGGAGCATTATGGGTTAAGGTCAGAAGCGGGCCATAAAGAAAGCGACCCAGTAGCAGGGGTCCATTCAAAAGGAGTGGGCTCATCCTCCGAAGGTCCAAATTAAAAAAAAAAGGTCAGAGGTAGCCTAGTAGCTCATGGCCAAGAGCCTCATAGGCCAACGGAAAAGAGCAAGCATGGGGCTAACACGGATCAACAGAACTTGGGATCGACTGAGCTGTTTAATACATATGGTATATCAAATTTGGGGCCCAAGTATTAGTGGCCTACTGAAAGCAGCAATTCAGTTTTAGGAACAAGGCCTACCAAGCTTGCTGAAAGGATGAGGCCTAATAGAGGGAAAAGTGAGGGGTTTATGAAAGGTGGGCTTGAAATGAACTTGAAGGATGGGGAAGGTCGAAATGGAATCCTTGCTAGGGTTAGGGATTTAGAGCTTTCTCACCTAGAGGAAATGCCGTAAATTTGAGAGAGGAGCGATTCACCGTAAAAGCAATGGGATTTGGGGTCGGGGAAAATAAGGAGCCCCATGCTGCAGGCCACGTGCAATGATTGGCGTCGGTGGAGAATCAAAAGGAAGAGGGGCTGATCATAGGAAACATCGATGGTTCCATCTCAGTGAACAACTCATAAACCTATTCTCGTTCGGGGTTTGGTGGTGTGGAGGCTGGTGTAATAACACCGACGGAGGGCATCTTTGACCCAAGCAGACATTCCTCTATGGTTTTCAAAGATAATGATCGACCTGGGTTCTTGTCAAATTAGGCTCACGAGCATTATTAATGAATCAAATAATTAATTCAATCATAATCAGCATACAAACTAACTAATAACATTATAATATGCAGGGGCAAATCACGACAATCTAATTCTTTCATTCTAGATTTTTATACATTCGAATAATAAATTATGCTATGCATTTCTAAACTTGGTCTTCCACTGTCTACACTCTTATCACTATTTATCCATTCTAGAATGTCAGAATTCGGATACATACAAGACTAATCCAATTATTAGCATCAGAGTATTAGTCCATATTCCATCTATGATTATCTTTTTAATATCTTCGATGATGTTAGTTGAATGCACTTACTTTAGGTTTGCTAATCCACCCTAATTTAGAGTAAAAGTTACTCTTATAGCCCTATTACGAGTCTACGGGACCTTAAAAGTAGTTTAAAAATAGGTAGGGACTAATTTGAAACAAACCTAGAAGTTTAGGAAATAATTAAAAAATTAGTTTCAGGGGTCACACACCCATGTGGCCAGGCCATGCACACTGTGTGACAGGCTGTGTAACTCTCTGACTTGATTCATACGCTTATGTGTGTTACCCGTGTGTGACACACGCTCGTGTGGCCAGGCCATGTGCACCCAAAAATACCTTAAAACTCAAGTTTACCATTTCCTACTTACTTAGGCACTAAGCAACTCAATTACCAATCATTTAACCTATTTGAAATATGATCAAACATATACCAAACACGCCAAAACAATCATCTTAGGTGCCTAACCAATGTACACTCATTGGTACCACAAGTTATATCATCAAAACATGTCATAAAAGCATCATTCAAATCAAATGTTAAAACATGCCAAAATCACTCAATTTAGCTTAGCTTATAACTACCTCAATATCAAGCTTAAGTTCACATACACCTAACAAGCATTGGTTCAAAACAATATGCCAAATTATGGCTTCAAACAAAAACATATATTTGTATACTCAAACCAATCTTATACTTATAACCTCATTTACAATCCATCCACAAAATAACTATTAACTAAGACACCCTAGGAACATGCCATCACAAAAGGTAAACATCACCACATTTGAGGCCGGGATCATTTTGGATGCTGAGTCGGCGATCAAAAGAGAAGTACCTAACATGCACACAGAAAATAAAACATTAAGCTGAGTAAAACTCAGTGATATTTCTATAATCAGAACAATTAAAGCATAATGATACAAGAATGCATAATTTGAATTATACGAACATACTATTGTCTAAGCTTACAATTAGCATGTACCATCATTTGAAATTCATGCATATTACCATATCATTTCATACCATACTCATTTTTCACATGCTAATATATTTGATTTGTTTAACAAATATCTCAATCCACATCACTTGCTATAGAAATAGCTTTTCCCATATCAATCCACATTTCATATATATAATGACATTATCCATTCCATATTCAATTCATGCCTACATAACTCATATATTCCATTTGTTCATAACATATTTCACATTTCATTTTAAATCCACTATTTCATTTCCATTTCACATACCATGCCATTTCAATATCAATTATAGAACTTTATTATTTATTTACCCCGATTAACACGACTTGGACGGATACACGGATCCAACCAACACACCAGTTTGGCACCCAGTGTTTCATCGGATAAATCCAAAGTAATAATTGCACCTAGCGCTATATCAATTGACACCTAATGTCTCATCGGTTAAATCAAATTAAACTGACAACCAGTGCCTCATAGACTCGAGGTCGAAGAAATCCCTGAACTCTTCATATCTTATGACATGCCATCTATATCCTACTCAGCCCGATAATACTCTAGAATAAAATATTTTTATGTATTAATTACATATGTATTTTGAATATGATCCTACTAAATTGAGCTATTTATGGTTTTTTATCTTGTAGGGACTAAATTGAAGATAAAAGAAAATTTAGGGGCAAAAAGCATAAATTTGAAGATAAATTGGGCCAGCATGCGAAGTAGGAGAGAAGTGGTGCCAAAAATGTGAAGTGTGGAAGATTTTGGAGCAAAAATACAAAAGAAGAGATTTTATAGCACAAGACTCTATTTTAATTCCAATTAAATTAAGATAATTGTAATAGCCCGATTTTAGAGTTAGTAGGAACAGTTATTTCAGAACCACCAATTCGAGGCTGGAGAAATTATTTTTAATATTATTTTATGTTTTATATCATGATTATATGAGTGCATGAAAATTTTGGTGAATAAATTTTGGTGATTGCATGCTTAATTACGAAAAAGGACTAAATCGCATAAAGTGCAAAAGTTTTATTTTACTAGCTAAAGGTGCCAAATAGCTCTACAACCTTAAATTGGAGGTCTTTAATGTGCAATTAGACATTTCTAAGGTTGATACCCGACCATAGGGATAAGGAAATTCAATTTGGTCAAGATTTGGTGGATTAGGTGACTTAATGGAATAAAATAAAATAAAACATAAAAAGCTATCATCTCTTTCCTATCACCTTCTTCCTCCACCAAAAATAACAACAAGAATATGGGTTCAAAAGCTTGAAATTTTTAGCAACTTATCCTCCTTGCAAGTAAGTGATTTTGGTGGTCTTTCTTGATAATTTTTGTACTTTTGGGACCCTTGTAGCATAATCTAGCTAATGAGGGGATTCTTTTACAAAATGGTAGAGAGTCTAGGGTTTTTCATGTGAATTAATGTTGATTTCTGAAATTTTATGGAAGAAAATGAATCTTCGTTGTTTAATAAACAACTTTTGTGAAAAGGGGTTTCCATGAAAACACTTAAAATGACCTTTTTATAAAGGTTGTAAAATAGGTGGTAAATGTGTGAAATAATTAAAACCTTGAGTTTCTATAAGAGAGAATCTGAATTGGCTAGGCTTAGGTGTGTGAAAAATGAACACATTTCATTTTACGAGCCTAGGGGCAAAATAGTAATTTTGTGAAAGTCTAGGGGCAAAACGGTAATTTTCCAGATAAGAATTTTGGGGTGATGTGAAAAATGTGGTTATTTAATAAGCTAAATATGTCATTATAGATCAAGAAGAACGTGGAATCAACCTTGACCAAGGAAAATGCAAGGTTTCGGACTAAATTGCAAATTGACATAATTTGTATCGAGGTAAGTTTATATGTAAATGATACATCCTTTTTACTTATTTTTTTACATATTGAGGTATTATGTGAGATGTGAATGCATATTGTTGATATATATTTTGAATTAATAGGAAGTGCAAAATTCGGATGAACACTATAAATAAGTGAGTGTAGGTAGGCTGTGTGCGATTCCACCTTATTTATCATTATTGGTGGGCTGTGTACGATACAAACGTGAAAATTTCATTATTGGTGGGTTGTGTTCGATACCACTGTATTTGTCATTATGGGTGGGCTGTGTGCGATACCACTGTATTTATTTATTAGTGGTGGGCTGTGTATGAAACCACCCTGTATTCGGTATTATTCCAAAGTGCTTATTGAGAAACTTTGACTAAGTGAAATTATGTGTGAATACGTGATGATAAGTGCAGGGTATAAGTACATTTAAATGAGAGCAATGTTTATGATATGTATTTGGGATTTGGTAGGATTTGAAATGAGTAAGTGTAACTGCAAGGTGCTGAATTGTTCTCGATTTGTATGAATTGTTCTTGATGGATAAGTATGTGTATGATGTTCATTGTTTACATATAGACTTACTAAGTTTAAATCTTACTCCCTTTTCTTTTCCCTTATTTTATAGTATCGACAAGCCAGCTCGGGATACGGAGACCGTTGGAGGATCACCCACACTATCTACACATTTTGTATAGTTAGTTCATTCTTTTTGAGTATGGCATGTATAGGGACTTAGCCTTTGTCAAGTGTCGTATTGTTTTAGCCAAATGTGTTGGCTTGTCTTGAAGATGAATTCATTTTGTATATGGCCATGGATGATAGCTAATACTTGTTATTAATATATGTAAATGATGATATGTTGCATGTGAATATGGATTTTTGATGATGATGAAGGACTTAGTTATACTATTTTAAGTAACTTGAATATATATATATTTGGATTGGTGTGGTTTGATGTTGTGTAAGTTGGTGCAAGTATGGGTGGCAAAAAGGCTTGGTAGACAGCCTTATTTTGTTCACACGGGTAGACACACGGGTGTGTTCCTTTCCACACGGGAGTGTGGCCCTGTTTTGAGCAAAATTTTCTAAGTGTTCATAAGTTTTGATTCAGTTTCGAACTACTCCTTAAGTATGTTTTGGGCTTCGTAGGCTCGTTTAAGGAGTGATAGGAATGTTTATAGAAAGTTTTAAATTTGGGTGGACAGTTATGTATCGGTTAGTATGATTGCTTGCTTGTAAGTCTAGTAATACATCGTGCCATGTTTCAGCGACAAATACAGGTAAGGGGTGTTACATTTAGTGGTATCAGAGCTATGGTTTAGTCAGTTCTCAGACTACTGTAGCATGTGTGAGAGTCTAGCTATACATGCCATAAATATATTATGATAGTGTGGTGACTCCTGACAATTTCAAACTATGTTTTCATATAGTAAATGGATCCCGACTGAGCTGCTACTGATGATGCTTCTAGTAATGCGCCAACTCCCGCGCAAGGGCCCGCGCCAGTAGAACGTAGACCCAAGACTTTGGGTTAGGGAGAGGAGGCTTGGGAAGCCTTTCTCCATATGACTAACTGGTATACTAAATTTGTTCGAGCAAATCCTAATTCTCAACCTCCTCCCCTGTAGCTCCTCAAGGTATTGATTTGGTAAGACTGACTAAACCCCCGATCGATAAGATTCAAAAGCAAGGGGCTGAGGAATTTAGAGCCAACATAGATGATGACCCCGAGAAAGCAGAGTTCTGGCTTGAGAATTCTATGCGGGTGTTTGTTAAACTTTTTTGTAAGCTCGAAGAATGCTTAAAATGTGCCATATTGTTATTGAAGGACTCGACATACCGTTAGTGGAAAACGCTGAAATCGGTAGTTTCGAAAGAGAGAGTGATATGGGATTTCTTCTTAGAGAGTTTCGAAAGAAATACATAAGTCAGCGATTCTTTGATCAGAAATAGAAAAAGTTTCTTGAATTGAAGTAAGGCAAAATGTCTGTGGTAGAGTATGAATGTGAATTCGTTAGACTTAGTAAGTATGCTCAAGAGTGTGTGTCTACCAAAGCTATTATGTGCAAGAGATTCGAAGATGGGTTGAACGAGGATATTAGATTGTTAGTTGGAATATTAGAGTTGAAAGAATTAGTGGTATTGGTCGATAGAGCTTGCAAGGCCGAAGAGCTGAATAAAGAAAAGAGAAAAGCTGTGATTGAAGCCCGAGATGAAAATAAGAGTCTGACGAGTAAGTCGTTCCAATCCCAATAAAAGAGGTCCAAGAAAACGAATCCTTGGATGACTGCTTCAACTGGGTATTCACACCGAGATCGCAGTAAAACATATTCGAACTCTAGAGTTCAAGCCACCTCAATGGCAAGTGTGGATAATGTGAAGTATAATAAACCCGGGTGTCAGAAGTGTGGTAGACAACATATTGAAAAGTGTTCGGGAAATAACCGAGAGTGAGGTTCTCTAGAACATTTTATTAGAGACTGTCCTGGGAATGTTGAAGGAGAGAAACTTCAGAGCATTAGACCGAGTAACACTACTAGAAGAGGTAGTCCACCACGAAATGCTGGAAGTGGAGTAGTAGTAAAAGTATGATAAAAGATTCATTTGCGAGGTCAAAACGAGAGCATCTACTAGATCTTATGCCATACGAGCTCGTGAGGATGCATCATCCCCCAACATGATTATAGGTATATTCTTTATTTACGATACTAACGTCGTTGCTTTAGTTGACTCTGGATCCCCTCATTCTTATATTTGTGTAAAATTGGTAAATAGTAAGAAATTATCTATTGAATTGACTAAATTTGTGATTAAGGTGTCAAATCCTTTAGGCAAGTATGTGTTAGTGGATAAGATTTGCAAGAATTGTCCTTTGATGATTCAATGTTACTATTTTCTGGCTAATTTGATGTTGTTGCCATTTGACAAGTTTGATGTTATTTTGGGCTTGGATTGGTTGGCATTACATGATGCTAAGGTAAATTGTAGACAGAAAACTCTTGAGTTGATATGTGAAAATGGTGAGATTCTTTGGGTTGAAACAAATAACTCAAATAAGATGCCTGTGGTGGTTTTGTACATGTCTGCTCAGAAGTATATGAGAAAAAGGTGTAAAGCATACCTTGCATATGTGTTGAATATTAAGATGATTGAGTCGAAGCTTGAATTTGTGCCACAAGTTTGTGAGTTTCCAGATGCATTCCCGAAAAAAATTACTTGGGATGCCTCCGGTTAGAGAAATTGAGTTTGCTATCAATCTGGTACCTGGGACGGCACCGATCACCTTTGCTCCGTATAAAATGGCTCTGAGTGAATTGAAAGAGTTAAAGGCTCAGCTACAAGATTTGACCAATAAGGGATTTGTTAGACCGAGTTTTTCTCCCTGGGGTGCTCCTGTATTATTTGTAAAGAAGAAAGACAGAACAATGAGGCTTTGTATTGATTACCGTCAACTTAACAAGGTAACTATAAAGAACAAGTACCCATTGCCGAGAATTGATGATTTGTTCGATCAATTGAAGGGAGCAACCATGTTCTGCAAGATAGATTTAAGATCCGGATACTATAAGTTGAGAGTCAAAGAATCCGATGTGTCTAAAACTTCTTTTAGAATGAGGTATGGACACTATGAATTTCTTGTGATGCCTTTCGGTCTAACTAATGCACTAGCTATATTTATGGTTTTGATGAAATGAATTTTTCAACTGTATTTGGATAAGTTTGTAATAGTGTTCATAGACAATATATTGATTTATTCCCGAGATGAGGCCGAGCATGCCGAACACTTAAGAATGGTATTGTAGATTTTATGAGAGGAGAAATTGTATGCTAAGTTTAGTAAAAGTGAATTTTGTCTTCGTGAAGTCAGATTTTTGGGACACATAGTTTCAGGTGATGGCATTCGGGTTGATCAGAGCAAAATTTCGACGATTGTTGATTGGAAACCGCCAAAGAATATATCCGAGGTTAGAAGCTTTTTGGGTTTAGCCGGGTATTATCGACATTTTGGCGAGAGATTTTGATGATTTTTCCCCTATGACTAAGTTATTACAAAAGAATGTTAAGTTTGAATGGACTGATAGATGTCAAAAAAGTTTCGAGAAGTTGAAGGCACGATTAACGGAAGCACCCATTTTGGTACAACCTAAGTCGAGAAATGAGTTTGTGATCTATAGTGATGCGTCATTGAATGGTCTTGGTTGTGTACTGATGCAAGAGGGAAAAGTAGTAGCTTATGCCTCGAGACAGCTAAAACCACATGAAAAGAATTATCTGATGCACGACCTGGAATTGGCCGCCATCGTCTTTGCTTTGAAGATTTGGCGTCATTATTTGTATGGTGAGAAATGCTGAATCTTTACTAATCACAAAAGTTTGAAGTACTTGATGAACCAAAAGGACTTGAATTTGCGACAATGGCGGTGGCTCGAATTATTAAAAGATTATGAACTAGTGATTGACTACCATCCTGGGAAAGTGAATGTAGTTGCAGATGCCTTGAGCAGAAAATCCTTGTTTGCTTTGAGGGCTATGAACACGAGTTTGGCTTTAAGACTGTTCGATTTTGGCCGAGTTACGAGGCTAGACCGTTATTTCATCAGCAAATTTTTGAAGCCCAAAAGAATGACAAGGAATTGCAAGTTAAAAGAGTTCAGTGTGAATCGGGTAGTGATTCAGATTTTCGAATCAGGCCAAATGATTGCTTGATGTTCTGTGATAGCGTATGTGTACCAAAAATTGCTTGATGTTCCGTGATAGGGTATGTGTACCAAAAGAGGATGAGCTAATTCGAAAAATTTTACACGAGGCACACAGTGGTTGTTTGTCAACACATCCGGGTAGTACAAAAATGTATAATGATTTAAAGAAGTTATATTGGTGGCCGGGTATGAAAAGAGATATCTCTGAGTTTGTGACAAAGTGTTTGATTTGCCAGTAAGTGAAAGTCGAACATTAGGTACCTTCGGGTTTACTTCAGCCAGTGATGGTTCCCGAGTGGAAATGGGATTGAACCACGATGAATTTTGTAACAGGATTACCTATGACTCCTAGAAAGAAAGATGTCATATGGGTTATCGTTGATAGATTAACAAAATCAGCTCACTTTATACCAATACGTACTAATTACTCACTTGACAAGTTGACTGAGTTGTATATTGCCGAAATTGTGAGACTACATGGACTGCCATGTCCATTATTTCGGATAGAGATCCAAGGTTTACTTCGAGGTATTGGAAAAAGTTACAAGAAGCCTTGGGTACGAAATTGAATTTTAGTACCGCGTTCTATCCGTAAACTGATGGCCAATCCTAAAGAGTGATTCAAGTTCTCAAAGACATGCTTCGATGCTGTGTTTTAGAGTTCGAAGGTAGTTGGGAAAAATATCTACCTTTGGTCAAATTTTCCTACAACAACAGTTATCAATCGAGTATACAGATGGCATCGTATGAAGCATTGTATGGTTGCAAGTGTCGAACCCCTTTGTATTGGACCAAACTTAGTGAGAAACAAATTCACGAAATTGATTTAGTTCAAAAAATCGAAAAGAAAGTGAAAGTGATCCGTGATAGTCTGAATGCTGCTTCAGATAGACAAAAGTCATACGCAAATTTAAAAAGGAAAGAAATTGAGTTTCAGGTGGGTAATAAAGTGTTTCTAAAAGTATCTCCGTGGAAGAAAATATTGAGATTTGGTAAAAAGGGGAAATTGAGTCCGCGCTTCATTGGGCCGTGCGAGATTATTGAAAGGATTGGACCAGTAGCTTACCAGTTAGCTTTGCCAGCGGAATTGGAGAGAATACACAACGTGTTCTATGTGTCGATGTTGCGAAGATATCGTTCTGATCCTTCGCATGTAATTCCTCCGACCAAAATTGAGATACGACCGGATATGACCTATGATGAAGAACCAATTAAGGTTTTGGCTCGAGAGATTAAACAGTTGAGGAATAAAAGTATAACTTTGGTGAAGGTGTTGTGGCAAAAACATGGTGTAGAAGAGGCTACATGGGAACCGAAAGAAGCCATGAGAAAACACTACCCAAACCTTTTTATCGGTAAGATTTTCGGGGACGAAAATCTCTAAAAGGGGGGAGTTGTAACAGCCCGATTTTAGGGCTAGTCAGAACAGTAGTTTCAGAACTAGCAATCCGAGGCTGGAGAAATTATTTTTAATATTATTTTATGTGTTATATCATGATTATATGAGTGCATGAAAATTTTGGTGAATTAATTTTGGTGATTGCATGCTTAATTGCGAAAAAGGACTAAATCGCATAAAGTATGAAAGTTTTATTTTACTATCAAAGGTGTCAAATATCTATAGAACCTTAAATTGGAGGTCCTTAATATGCAATTAGACCTTTCTAAGGTTGATAGCCGACCATAGGGACAAGAAAATTTAATTTGGTCAAGATTTGGTGGATTAGGTGACTTAATAGAAAGTTATCTTCTTTTTCCTATCACCTTCTTCCTCCACCAAAAATACCAACAAGAATAGGGGTTTGGAAGCTTGAAATTTTTAGCAACTTATCCTCCTTGCAAGTAAGTGATTTTGGTGGTCTTTCTTGATAATTTTTGTACTTTTGGGACCCTTGTAGCATAATCTAGCTAATTAGGGGATTATTTTGCAAAATGGTAGAGAGTCTAGGGTTTTTCATGTGAATATTCATGTTGATTTCTGAAATTTTATGGAAGAAAATGAACCTTGGTTGTTAAATAAATAACTTTTGTGAAAAGGGGTTTCTAGGAAAACACCTAAAATGACCTTTTTATAAAGGTTTAAAATAGGTGGTAAATGTGTCAAATAATTGAAATTTTGAGTTTCTATAAGATAGAATATGAATCGGCTAGGCTTGGGTGCGTGAAAAATGAACACATTTCATTTTACGAGCCTAGGGGCAAAATAGTAAGTTTGTGAAAGTATAGGGGTGAAACGGTAATTTTGCCAAAATAGGAATTTTGGGGTGATGTGAATAATGTGGTTATTTAATAAGTTAAATATGTCATTATAGATCAAGAAGAACGTGGAGTCAGCCTTGACCGAGGAAAAGGCAAGGTTTCGGACTAAATTGCAAATTGATATATTTTGTATCGAGGTAAGTTTATGTGTAAATGATACATCCTTTTTACTTATACTTTTACATATTAATGCATTGTGTGAAATGCAAATGAATATTATTGATATCTATTAGAATGATAGAAAGTGAGGAAATTCTCGGATGAACCTTTAGAATAGAAAAACGGTACGGATAAACCTCTGTGGTTATATTATTATTGGTGCTCTGAGTGCGATACCATTGTATTCATTATTATTGGTGGGCTGTGTGCAATACCACCGTATTTATTACTGGTGGGCTATGTGTGATACTACCTCGTTATTTACTAATGGTGGGCTGTATGTGAAACCACCGTGTACCTAGTATTATTCTTAAGTGTTCAGCGAGATACTTTGTATAAGTGAAATTACTTGTGGCTTTGTTGTGATAAGTGTAGGGTATAAGTGCATGTAAATGTGAGCAATGTTTTATGATATGTGTTTGGGATGTGGTAAGATTTGAAATGAGTAAGTATAATTATGAGGATCTAAATAGGTCTTGATTGATAAATACGTGGTATGATGTTCATTGTTTACATATAGACTTACTAAGCTCAAAGCTTACTCCCTTTTCTTTTCCCTTGTTTTATAGTGTCGAAGAGCCAACTCGGGATACGGAGACCGTCGGAGGATCACTCACACTATCCACGCATTTTGGTATAATTAGATTTAGCATTTTGAGTATGGCATGTATAGGGACTTAGTCTTTTATCAAGTGTCATATTGTTTTGGCCAAAGGTGTTGGCTTGTTTTGATGATAATTCTTTTGTATAAGGCCACAGTTGATGGCTAATTCTCATTAATATATGAAAGTGATGATGTTTAATATGAATGTACAAATTGTATGGTTGAGTATTGGTATATTTTTATGTATGAATGAATAGGCTTTGTGATGTAGTTTATATTGGTGTAAGTATGGATGGCAAAAAAGCTTGGTATATAGCCTTTTTATTTTCCACACGTGTAGACACACGGTCATGTGTCTATGTTGTGTGCGACACACGGTTTTCCCTATGGGCGTGTGGTTTGGGCATGTGTCCCCCTACATTCTAAGCTGGCAAGACAAAATGCCCAGTAGTAACCACACGGGCTGAGACACAGCCGTGTGTCTCATCCATGTGGAAGACACAACCATAGAACATGGGCATGTGCCCAGGCCGTGTGAAGTCTGCACTTGAATTTAGGAATTTAATTTGCCACACGGTCTAAGGACACGGGCGTGTGCCTTAGCCGTGTGACATTATTAGGGTGATGACGTTAGAAACAAAATGTCAAGTTTTTTGTACACGGGCTAAGACTTAGGCGTGTCATGGTCGTGTGAGGGAAACGGGCATGTTTCAGGCTGTGTGAAAACCTATGTAGGTTCGAAATGAGAAATAAATTCACATGGGTGTGGAACACGGGCATGTGATATGCCACACGGGCGTGTCCCTTCTTTCACACGGGCGTGTGGACTGTTTGATGAGAATTTTCTAAGTTTTTTTCCAGATATCTTCTAAAGAATTCAATTTTATCTTGAACCGTTCCTAAAGTGTGTTTCGAGCCATATAGGCTTGGTTAAGGGGTGTTATGTAGGTTTATGAAATGTTTTAAATTTGAGCAAAAGTTATGTCTCGATTTTGTATGATTGCTTGCGTATAAGTCTGGTAACGCCTCGTACCCTGTTCCGACGTCGAATACGGGTAAAGGGTGTTACACCCCCACCATCGATTTTCTTACCACCATGGTTAGGACTAGAAGTCGTGCCACTGCCGAACCCTCTAACATGTCAACTTAGCCGAAAAACGCCTTCCCCTCATTCCTTTTCTCCATGCGAAACCAAACCTTCCCCTTCTTGCAGCAATGCGTGAACAACAATGACTACATGTGGAGTTTTTCTAAACCATTTTACTTTTTCCTTTTTCTTTCACATCGAGGACAATGTGTTTTGAGTAGGGGAAGGCATTCCTCATTATTTCTTTCATTTTATATGTTGTTTTTGTTGTTGTTGCCCATGCTTATTTTTTTTAAGAATATTCTGCCTCTTTTCATGCCCAAGAATTTGACCAAGACTTGCCTACTGTTTGACCTACATGCATGATTCTTATCTACTGAGTTAGTTATGGTTTTGGCTTATTTGATTTCATCTCCACTATTTTATTTCTTTTAGGCTAAATAATTAGGATTAATAGAGTTAACCTTATCTTGCTTATAGTAAAATTGATTAAGTCTAAATATAAAGAGGACACTTAACACAATTGCATGTTAAAATTATGTTCATGACTGTTAGGTGATTGCTGAAACTTATTTTCGACACTTGATTGTTTTTTTCCTAGTCATCCTAATTAAAATTCTATTTCATTAATAATAAATTTTGATGTTTATGTGTTATGAGTAAAGCTTAAAACGTGATTGACTGAGTAACCGAGGTACGGTGCTTGGGTTGTCATCCTATTTTGTGTCAAAAGGTTGTGTGACGTGTTAGGTAAACTCCGCTAACCGAAATTAAATTTTTTTTAGGAATATGTTGGGTTGAGTAACCAAGGTGAGGTTCTTGGTTGTCATCTCTCTTCGCGTCAAAAGGTTCAATATGTTCTTAAGGAAAATATAATAAATTAGGAGTATGTGGGGCTGAGTAATCAGGGTGGGGTGCTTGGCTGTCATCTCTCTTCGCGTCAAAAGGTTCAATATATTCTTAAACAAAAAAATTTGCATTAGGGGACCAAAGGTGGAAACAAATAGGTGTCTTGGTAAGTTTTAGTAAATTACCTAATTTTCGTGAAATAATCCAAGTCGATTTTGATTTTTGTGTGATTAAATTGGAATACTTTTTCAGATTTACTTATAGCAAGCTAAAGGTTCTCTTTATTTTCATAGGCAATAAGCCTAATTTTTATAAAACTTTGGAGTGATATTTCTTTCATGGAAAAATCTACATTTCATAGTGGATAGGAACGATACTTGAGGACAAGCATGGGCTATGTAGGAGGGATTTGATAATACTCTAGAGTAACATATTTTTATGTATAAATTACATATTTATTTAGAGTGTGATCCTACTAATTTGAGCTATTTATGGTTTTTTTATCATGTAGAGACTAAATTGAAGGCAAAAGAAAATTTAGGGGCAAAAAGCATGAATTTGAAGATAAATTGGGCCAACATGCGAAGTAGGAGAGAAGTGGTGCCAAAAATGAAAAGTGTGGAAGATTTTGGAGCAAAAATGCAAAAGAAGAGATTTTATAGCACACGACTCTATTTTAATTCCAATTATATTAGGATAATTATTAAAGATTATTATTTAGATTTAATATTAGCATTTATCTTTATTTATCCTTATTTATGTTTTATTTATCTTTATTTATCTTTTAGAGTTTAGTTAGGAATAGACTAGGTTTCCTAGTACTATGAATAAGGGATGGAGTGGCACAAATTTCAGTCATCTTTTCTGTAAACACTCTCTCCCCCATAAAGCTTAGCCTTATTTCCCTTCATATTATTTAATAAAAATTCTATTTCCATTACATTTATTCCTTTTCCCCAAAATCATGAGCCACTAAACTTATCTAGCCAAAGGTTGTAGAAAATCCCCAAAAGGGTTCATGAGGCTTAGAATCCGCGCTTAGCCTTCTCAACAAGTATTCATCATTTCTCCGCATTACGGGGTTGATGCTTCTGTCCTTGTCCCTTAAAAAGTGATCTTTTCAACTTGTGCAAGGAATGGCCGCTTTCTACATTTTGGAAAGGTTGCACAGTCGGTTTGTTACCTTACTACGTCAGAGGTTGGTGAGTCCAAGAGACAAAATAACGTGGCATCCTCCATTGAGAAGTGATGATCTAGCATAAGATGGTCCCACAAAAGTAATTGTTGGCTAGAGTCGGGTTCCTCTAAATCATAAGTCTAAAATCTTGGAACTGCTGGTCGTAGGCGTCCTCTTCCACTATAACTGGCTTATTCTGTTTGAGTAGGATTACCTAAAAGCCGACGATTGAATCCAAGGCGGATCGAGACAACCGGAGGCTGGAATCTCTCCATAAGAACTCTTTTTCCTCAACTTTATTTATGTCTACTATTTTAATTTTAATTTTCGTAATTTCAATTCAATCAAAACTTTTAATTTTGTTTTTTTTTCTAGGTACGCAGGATTTCTTGGGCACGACTCTATCCGGGATTTCAAGGAACAAGCACTTGTGTAAATCTAGTCCCTGAGGATTTGACCCTACTTCCCTTATACTATTCTTTTTCATTATTTTATAGGGATATGATATTTTTGGTGCTCTCAACAACGCATCAAAGAAATCCCTTAACTCTTCCTATCCTATGGCATGCCATCTATATCCTACTCAGCCCGATATAGTTAATAGGGTTTCATTTCACTTTTCAAATACAATCAATATCCATTTCTCATATTTGCACTTTATCACATTTACACATATGTTCATTTCAATTCAAATAATCAATACATTTATAATGGATATACCAATTCAATCCATTTCAATCAACTATACTTTCAATTCATTATCGAAGTGCCAAAATAGTCACCTCAACCACTTACCATATGCATTAACTCAAAATACAACAATTAACAACTAGGTTCGAATTATAGAAGTACAAATTGTGAATTCCGAGGTATTCGACGTCGATTTTATCCTTTCCCTTTTTAGTCGAGGATTCCAATACGATGTTATCTACAAAATTAAAACAATTAAAATACATCAATACAACACAATTCAATTTCACATTGAATATTTTAATTTTTACTCAATATTTGCTTAAATTTTAATTTAGTCCCTAAACCAAGACTAATTTTTATTCTTCACAATTAACTCTATATTTTCATACTCATTTCACTTTAAAATAAATTTAACTCTTTATTTTCAATTGTACCCTTAAAATTTGAATTTTTCACAATTTAGTCCCTATTACTCAAATTTTAAAATTTGTTCTACAATTTAATCCTTTTCCATTTCTAACTTAAAATCTATCAATTAAATCACTAATACTAAAACTATTCAACAATAACAATATCTAAAATCTTAATCAATGACATGGGTTATGTAGTACTTAACACAAGGATTCTAAAAATATAAAAATGACAAGAAAATGAACTAAATTAGCTAACCGATTGAAGTTTGAATATTAAAGACCCTTAGGCCATGCATCTTCTATTCTTTCTTTTATTTACTACTCAAATTGCATGCTTTCTATCATCCAATTTCACTTTCTTTTCATTTATTATACTTTAATATTATGTAATACATATATATTTTTAACTTTTAATTTATTAACTATTATAATATATATAATAAGTTGACATATAATATATATACTTCATAATGACGACCTCTAAACAAGGCAAATGTATATTTGCTACTTTAGTTCCTCAATAATTTTTAATCTATATTTCAAATTTTACCCTATACGCGATTTAGTCCTTATATAATAATAACTCTTAAGTCATGCAAATTCACTTAACTGAAATCTAATTAACTGTACAACTAATTTTGTAAATATTTTTAATAAATATTTACAAGTCCAATTTATGGAAATGGAGTCCTGGGAATGCACTTTCCGACTCCCTTGACTATCGGATCGTTACAGAAGAGGTTCTTTTTTAATAATTTATTTAATTATCAATGTCTTTTAATTTAACAGTTTTTTCTTGGAATTGCCAAGGGTGTGCAAACGTTAAATTCCTTCAAATTTTTAGATAGTACAATATGGAGCATAAGCCTGATGTCGTCAATCTACTAAATACAAAGGTTAGAGGTGACAAGGCAGATGGAATAATTGCAAAACTGGGCTTCCAAAACTCACATCAGATCGAAGCAAGAGGTTTTTCAGGCGGTATTTGGAATGGATGGAAGGATTCAATTCATTTCAAAATTGTTAAGAACCATCCACAATTTATCTTAGCATAAGTTTCTTTCTGGCTCCCTCCACGAAATATTTTAATTGCATTCATATATGGCAGTCCAAATAAAACAAGAAGAACAGTGCTTTGATAAGCGTTAAAAGAAACTGCCCCTGTTAACCATGTTTCATTGATGGCAGTAAGGGACTTTAATGCTATTCTCTCGGAGAGGGAAAAAATAGGACAACATTACTAGAAGGCATTGCCCTCATTTTAGAGGATTCATTGAATCTAACAATCTTCATGGTCTAGGATATAGAGGGACATCATTCATGTGGCAAAGAGGAGGGACGTTGGAAAGACTAGATTGAGCTTTAGGAAATATGGTCTGCATTCAAACCTTTCCGAAGTGTCTCATAACACATCTAGTAAGAATTAAATCGGATCATCGCCCTATGCTCGTCAATCTTTGTCCAGGGCTTATTTTACCAAGAGAACAACCCTTTTGTTTTCTAGCTGGATGGACACAACATCAATAGTTCTCAAGCACTATACAAGACTTGTGGAGGTATAATGGGAATATGTCAAATACTCTAGAAAACCTCACTACAAGACTAAAAGAGTGGAACAAAAATGTATACGGATACATTGGGATGCGCAAACAGAAATTATTATAGTACTTAAGTTATGTTCAGAAGGCAATAGAGAGGTCAAATTTAGATATGATAGCTAAAAAAGAGGCAGAATTGAGAGAGGAGCTTGAAGAAACTCTTAATCATGAAGAGCTACTCTGGAAACAAAAATCAAAGTGTGATTGGCTTAGATTGGGAGACAGAAACATGGAATTTTTTCGTAGTCGTACACTGCATAGAATGAAAACCAATCACATTAGTGCTTTATGTAACAAAAACGAAGAGTGGCTATATGATCTAAATGAAGTTCAAAATGAAGCAGTAAGCTACTTTCAACAATTGAATGGGAAGAGGCTTAGTGGGGTAAGGGACCTACCTCCCAGTCACTTCCCCAAATTGGAATAGTGTGACATTGACTTTCTAGGGAAAGAAGTCTCAAATGATGAAATTAAAAAAACTCCTGGGAGTGATGGATATCATGTCATCTTGTTTCAAAACTAGTTTGATGAGACTTTATTGAAAAATCTATCACAGTAGTAGGTATCTCAGAATCCCTACGGAAAGCAATCATGTCTACAATTACAACATCCACAAAGCAGGTATTGTGGAATGGAGTTCTCACAACAAATTCAAACTAGAAAAAGGAGTATGCCAAGGATGCCCCCTATCACCTTATCTTTTTATCTTATGTATGGAATGTCTAAGGCATAGTATCAAAGCAGCTAAGGCCTCTAGAAAATGGAATCCTATTAAGCTAACAAGAACAAAACCACCCCTGTCTCACCTTTTCTTTGCGGATGATTTGGTGATTTTTGCAAGAGCTGACATTATGCATGGTTTATTACTCAAAAACATTCTAGGCCAATTTTGCAGCTTCTTATAGCACCGAGTTAATGCACGGAAAACTAATGTATTTTTTCCTGAGGAGTAAACTGTAACACCCCTAACCCCTTTTCGTCATCAAATTAGGGTTACAAAGCATTACCATGCAAATTCGATCAATTTATATCAAAACATTTTAATAATGTTGTTTAATAAAAATAATTTAAAACTCATCAATACCCTAGCTTACATGTACATTTGGGCCTAAAATCGGGCTTTGAGGCCCTAAAATCATATTAGAAACAATTTAGGACTAGTTCAAAACAAATCAAAAAGTTTGGGAAAAAGTTACAAAATTTGAAAACAGAGGTCACGTGGCCATGTGGCCAGGCCATGTGACTTTCAAAGTTGGGACACACGGCCGTGTCCCAGCCCATGCCTCTACCCATGTAACTCTCTGACATGGGTCACACAGCCATGTCACAGGCCATGTGTCAACCCGTGTGAAGACTACACTTATGCAATTATTCTACACTTTCAGGCACATGTCTGTGGGTGACATACGACCGTGTGATAGATCGTGTCCAAGACCGTGTGCAGCTAAATGTACCTTAAAACTTAACTTTACCAAATTGGGATTGCTTAGGCACTAAGCAACCCTTTCACCAGCCATTTAACCGATTCAAAACACAATTAAGCATGCTTAAAACAAGCCAAAACAACTATCCTAAGTGCCTAACCAATGTACCATCATTGGTACCACATTATATATCATCAAACACCTAAGCAAAGCAATTGTAACACCCCTTACCCATATTCAATGCCGGAACAGGGTACGAGACATTACCGGACTTACAGCACAAGCATTCACACGATTCTAAGTCATAAATTTACGTCCAAAATAAAACCATTCTTATTCGAACATAAAGTCCCTAATACAAGCCTACGAGGCCCAAAACATACTTTAGAAGTGGTTCGGGACTAAACCGAGAACTCAAGATATTTATACAAAACTTAGAATTCTTTTTGGCTAACTGCGGGGCTCACACGCCCGTGTGGTCTAAGGGACGCACCCGTGTAACCTTAGGACACTCCCGTGCTTTAGACTGTGTTCAAATTAGAGTGCTTTCTGACTTGTTCCACATGGCCGTGCCACACTCCCATGTGCTAAGCCGTGTGGTAAATTAACTTAATTCAAATTAAGTGCTGGTTTCACACGGCCAAGACATACGCCCGTGTTCTAGGCCGTATAGTACACATGGCTGAGACACACGCCCGTGTCTCTGCTAGTGTGCTATATTCTGGACATTCTGGTTTTCAAAATTAAGGTGTAGGGGACACACAGCCAATACACACGCCATGGGGCAGACTGTGTGTCACACACGGCCTAGACACATGCCCGTGTGTCCACCTGTGTGGACAAAAATAAGGCTATTTACCAAGCCATTTGCCACCCTCATTTACACCTACACTTACACCAATTCAATGACACAATTCATAGCATACTTAGGTAACCAAAACATCCACAACTAAGGTATCAACATCACATCCACATGCTAACATCTAACATGCTTCAACATCTTAATTTATCAATACAATTCATGCAAGATTCCATAATCATGAATGGTATCAACATATGAATATACTCATAACCAACATTAGCCAACTTACATGGCCATATACAAAATGAAATCATTAACCAATATAAGCTAACACATTTGGCCACATTACCAATGACACGTATAACAAAATGACCAAGTCCCTATACATGCCATACATTCAAAATGCTAAGACCATTAATACCCAAAATGAGAGTTTGATAGTGTGATCTGAATCTCCGACGATCTTCGATTTCGAGTTAGCTTGGCGACACTATAAAAACATGGAAAATAAACTGAGTAAGCTATATAGCTTAGTAAGCTCGTATGTAAGAAATAAGCAACCTTACCATGCATATAACATAAAATTATTATAACATAATTAAAAGTAGACTTACTATGGTCTCATGATAATAATCTAATCCATCATAAAAACTTACCTCATATTCATCATTTAACATATTTATTAAACATGAGCTTTATGTACATACCTGAGCCATCTCGAAATGCACTTACACATATTCTCATCTTTGACATACCCGTGAACCACTCGGAATAACAATGTCGGATACTCGAGAAAAATTGCACACTAAGTGCCACATAAGTAGCCAAGGCTACCTAAGTCATATATCATAATCACTCTCTCGAGCTATTGACGGGCCTGCTCATACAAGCTGTCAGTCAAGACGTAGCTACACAGTGCTGCTCACACAAGCTGTCAAATATTTGCAACATATGCCGGTATACTCAGCCACCGGTGAGACGTACGAGACCAGCACCCGGATCAATAATCACATAACACATAATGACCCTAGTGACATGTCACTTGTATTCTAACCTCTTCCTAAGGTTCAAACGAGATTTCTTGCTTGTCGATTCGTCTTCGAACTAGTTCTTAAGATTATACTCATTCACAAAATCAAACATACAATTCATGCAATATTAAAGCATTTAATTACAATTATTCTAAAGCTTATTTTTAACATACGAACTTACCTCGGTACAAAATGGATAATTGTTCGATTTAGTCCACAATCTTGTTCTTTCCCCGATCTAGGTCAGAACCTCGTCTTTCTTGATCTATAATATTAAATTTAGCTTATTCAATTATCACATTATTCAATTTAATCCCAAAAACACCTTATACATCTTCGTACTTCCCAAATGCACAGATAGAAAACTATTATGCGCCTCATGAAGAATTTTCTCAATAATCTCATCATTTTTTGATGCACATACTCTATCTCAGAACATTAAGCAATTATCAGAATCGATCTGAAAGTCTGAATCACTACTCGATTCACACTGAGCTCTTTTGGCTTGCAATTTACTATCACTTTTCTGAGCTTCACAAATTTGCTGAAGGAATACCGGTCTAGCTCTCAACTCAGCTAAAATCAAACTATCCTCAGACAAAGTCAACCTTGTATTCATAGCTCTGAAGGCAAATAAGGACTTTCTGCTCAAAGCATCTGCGACTACATTTGCCTTTCCAGGATGGTAGTCAATTAACAACTCATAATCTTTTAGTAGCTCAAGCCATCTTCGTTGTCACAAATTCAAATCCTTCTGAGTCATCAAGTACTTTAAAATTTTATGATCCGAAAAGACATGACATTTCTCACCATACAAATGATGTCTGCAAATCATCAAAGCAAACACTATGGCAGCCAATTCCAGATCATGCGTCAGATAATTCTTTTCATGCGGTTTCAACTGTCTCGAGGCATAGGCTATCACCTTGCCCTCTTACATCAACATGCATCCTAATCCATTTAGTGACGCATCGCTATAAATCACAAATTCTTTTCCCTATTCAGGTTGCACTAAAACCGACGCCTCAATCAATAATGCTTTCAATTTTTCAAAGCTTTGTTGACATTTTTTGGACCATTCATGTTACACCCCTTGCCCGTATTCGAGGGTACGAGGCATTACCAAACTTAACTTACTTAAATCATACAAAATCAACTATAAATTTTCTTAGGAACTTTAAAAATTTTCATTCATAATCATATAGTCCTTATTACTGGCATACGAGACCCGAAACATACACATGAAGTGGTCCGGGACTGAACCAGAAACTTACGAGCACTTAGAAAATTTTTGCTCAAAATAGGGCCACACGCCCGTGTGGAAAGGAACACGTCTGTATGGGTAGGCCGTGTGGTCACACACGCCCATGTCCCTAGTCCATACGGCTTTTATTTCTCATTTCAAACCTATAGGGGTTTTCACACGGCCTGGCACACGCCCGTGTCCCTCACACAGCCATGACACGCCCGTGTCTTATCATGTGTATGAAAACCTTGACATCCTGTTTATGACATCAGCAAACCTTTAAGGTCACACGGCCTAGTCACATGCCATATGCTAGCCCGTGTGACAAATTGAATTTTTCACAAATTAGATGTAGGGGACACATGGCCTAGCAACACTCCCTCGGGGCTAACCGTGTGTCACACACGGCTTAGACACACGCCCGTGTGTCCATCTATGTGGACAATTATAAGGCTATTTACCAAGCCATTTGCCACATTGTAAAGCAACCACACTTATACCTTTTCAAGCAACACATAGCATAACAATAATGCACTACCAATATTCACTATCAAGACATATACACCTTAATTTTTCACTACTTCTTCATGCATCTACTTCACACATTACTCATTCAATTGCATAAGCTTGCACTTCATGACTTTCATCATCATTGAATAGATATAACTTAGCTAGTCTCGGCCAATTCTAATGGCCATTAACAATATTGAGTAACATTAATAGCCAACACCTTGGGTAACCAATATGACATATAACAAAATGACCAAGTTCTTATAAATGTCATACCCAAAATAATCAAACTTTACTATACCAAAAGAATAGCTTGATAGTGTGAGTCAAACTCCAACGTCCTTCGATTTTGAGCTAGCTTGTCGATACAGACTCATTTCTCGCAAGTTTCTCATATATATACCTGTATCACTCATCACATAATTTTAGCACTTCTTCCATCTTTAACATAATCTTAGCTCTTTACCCCATTGAACCATTTGGAATATTGAAGGATACTCGAACTCATCATACATGAAATAAGATGCCAATGTCATATCCCAGATATGATCTTACATGGGATCACATGTTGATGCTGATGCCATATCCCAAATATGGTCTTATACAGGATCTCTTATCGATGTCGACGCCATATCCTAGATATGGTCTTATACGAGATCGAATATCGATGACATGTCCTATACATGGTCTTACACAAAATCTCTATTCGATGCCGATGCCATATCCCAGATATGGTCTTATACGGGATCTCAATTCGGTGCCGAGGCCATATCCTAGATATGGTCTTATACGAGATCGAATATCGATGACATGTCCCATACATGGTCTTACACAAAATCTCTATTAGATGCCGATGCCATATCACAGATATAGTCTTATACGGGATCTCAATTCGGTGCCGAGGCCATATCCTAGATATGGTCTTATACGGGACCTTATAAATCTCATGTCTTGACAATGGTATCCTCTCATTTCTTAAGGTTCAACCGGGACTTCAACATCATAAATCCTCATCATATTCTCATCGAAACATCATTGACCAATTTCATAGAAATCATATACATCTTCACGAAATGCCAACCATTTTAGAGCATAATAACATGATGTTAATTTATTACACACAAACTTACCTTGGTACCAAAATATGTATAATTGTTCAATTTAGTCCACCACCTTATTCTTTCCTCTGTTTCGGTCCGGACTTCGTGTTTCTTGATCTATAATGACAATTTCACTTATTTAGTGATCACGTTGACTAAACCAGCCCATATATCATACTTTGGCAAAAATTATAATTTTTCCTCTAAACTTTCACATATTTGCAAAATTGTCCCTAGGCTCGTATAATGGAATATACTTATTTCCTTGGTTACCCAAGCCTAGTCGAACCTATCTTAAGCTTATAATAGCTCACACTTTCCTTCAAAACTGATTTTTACTACACATTTTATCACTTTTACAATTAGGTCCTTTTTATGCATTTCCATGAAAAATCACTTAGAGAAAAATGTTTATTACACATCAAACTTCCATATTCCTCCATTAATCATCAAAATACATGCATGTCATACATGGGTAAATTTTTGGACATGAACTCTAGCTCAAAATAGTGGTAGAAATAGCTAAATCGAGCTACGAGGATCTCAAAAATATGAAGACATTAAACAGGGGGCTAAGAGGTAATTACAATCAAGCTTGAAAGTGAAGCAAAACCCTAGCTATGGCCTCTTGAAATTTTCGGCTATGGAGGATGAAGATGGACAAAATTTTTGACTTCTTTTCCCTTTTATTAATTTATTAACTTAATAACCAAAATGCCCTTAAAGCCCATTTCTTGAGATTTTTCCTTCCTATGACCATTTTTGTCCATCATAAGATATAATGGTCTAATTGCCATATAAGGACCCCTAATGAATTTTCTAATGCTATCTCATACTTGAAACTTCTAAAATCTCATATTTTTCAATTTTTGTAATTTAGTCCTAATAGATAAATTGACCACTACTTTATAAAAATTTTTCAAGAAATTTTCATACAATCATGCAAGCATGTCATAGACCTCATAAAATCCATAAAACATATATTTCTATTTTGAATTTGTGGTCTCGCAACCATTATTTTGACTAGGCCCTAAATTGGAGTTACAATTCTCCCCCTTAGGGATTTTCGTTCCTGAAAATCTTACCGGTAAAAAGGTTTGGATATTCATTTCTCACAGCCTCATCGAGCTCCCATGTAGCCTTTTCTACCCCATGTCTTTTCCATATTAATTTCACAAGAGCTATACTTTTATTCCTCAACTGTTTGACTTCCCGTGCCAAAATCTTAACTGGCTCTTCACCATAAGTCATGTCTGGTTTAATTTCTACCTCTTTTGGTACAATCATATGCGAAAGGTCTGATCGGTAGCAACGTAAAATAGACACGTGGAACACATCATAAATCTTTTCCAACTCAGATGGCAAAGCTAATCGATAGGCTACCGGTCTTATCCTCTAGGTAACCTCATACGGTCCAATAAAACGTGAACTCAATTTGCCTTTTCGGCCAAATCTGAGAACTTTCTTCCATGGTGACACTTTCAAAATTACCTTATCACCAACTTGAAATTCAATCTCTTTCCATTTCAAATCCACGTAGGACTTTTGCCTATCGAAGCAGGTTTTAAACAATCACGAATCACTTTTACTTTCTCTTCAGTTTTTCTGACTAAATCGAACCCGTGAATCTGATTCTCCCTGAGTTCGGTCCAATACAAGGGCGTTCGGCACTTACGCCCATATAATACCTCATAAGGTGCCATTTTTAAACTTGACTAGAAACTGTTATTGTAAGCAAATTCTACTAATGGTAAGTTCTTTTCCCAATTACCTTGAAATTCTAAAACACAGCATCGGAGCATATCTTCGAGTATCTGTATTATTCTCTCCGACTGTTCGTCGGTTTGTGGATGGAAAGCTGTACTAAAATTCAACTTTGTGCCCAAGTCTTCTTGCAACTTTTTCTAAAATCGTGATGTAAATCTCAGATCTCTTTCCGAAATAATCGACAATGGTACTCGTGTAATCTCACAATTTCTGACACATACAAATTCACCAATTTATCAAGCGAATAGTCAATGCGTACTGGTATAAAGTGAGCCAATTTTTTAAGCCTATCAACTACAACCCATACAGCATCTTTCTTTTTCGGTGTCAAGGGTAAACCCATCATAAAATCCACAGCAATACGGTCCCATTTCCACTCGGGAACCATAATAGGCTAAAGTAGACCCGAAGGCACTTGATGTTCATCTTTCACTTGCTGACAAATGAAGCATCTCGATACGAAATCAGAAATATCTTTCTTCATACTCGGCCACTAATACAATTTCTTCAAGTCATTATAAATCTTTGTACTGCTTGGATGTACAGATAAACATCCACTTGTGCTTTGTGCAAAATTTTTGAATAAGTTCATCATCTCTTGGTACACAGACTCTGTCTCAAAACGTTAAACATCCTTCAGAATTAATCCGAAAGTCTCACTCAACACCCGACTCACATTGAACTCAGATCATTGTAGCCTTTCTGAGCTTCACAAATCTCTTGGAGAAACATCGGTCTAGCTCTCAACTCAGCTAGAATAGAACCATCATCTAAAAAATCCAATCGTGTATTCATGGCTCTCAATGCAAACAAGGATTTCCTACTCAAGGCATCGACGACCATGTTCACCTTTTCGAATGGTAGTCAATCACTAGGTCGTAATCCTTTATCAACTCTAACCATCTTCGTTGCCTTAGATTCAATTCCTTTTGAGTCATCAAGTACCTTAGGCTTTTATGATCAGTGAATACCCGACGTTTCTCACCATATAAATGGTGTCTCCATATCTTCAATGCAATTACAATGGTGGCTAATTCCAAATCATGGGTCGAGTAATTCTTCTCATGTAGCTTTAACTATCTAGAGGCATAAGCTATCACCTTACCTTCTTGCATGAGTACACAACCCAACCCATTCAAGGATGCATCACTATAGACCACAAATTCTTTTCCTGGTTCATGTTGTACTAAAACTGGAGCTTCAGTCAACAATGCCTTTAGTTTCTCAAAACTCTGTTGGCACTTTTCTGTCCACTCAAAGTTCACATCTTTTTGTAATAGCCTCGTCATCGGAGTAGCTATCATGAAAAATCCTTTGACAAACTGTCTGTAATAACCAGCTAGGCCCAGAAAACTTCTGGCCTCAAATACATTCTTCGGTTGTTTCCAATCAATAATTGCTGAAATCTTACTCGGGTCAACTCTAATGCCATCACCCAAAACAATGTGGTCCAAAAATCTGAATTCTTTAAGCCAAAATTCACTTTTACTAAACTTGGCATACAACTGTTTTTCTCTAAAAGTTTGCAAAACTATTCTCAAATGCTCAGCATGCTCGTTCTCATCACGGGAGTAAATCAATATATCATCAATAAAGACTACAACAAATTTATCCAAATATGGCCGAAAGATGCGGTTCATTAAATTCATAAACACGGTAGGGGCATTTGTTAATCCAAAAGGCATAACTAAAAATTCATAGTGACTATACCTTGTCCGGAATGTGGTTTTCGGCACATCTGAGTCTTTGACTCTCAACTGGTAATAACCGGACCTCAAGTCTATCTTGGAAAACATAGTGGATCCCTTCAATTGATCAAACAAATCATCGATCCTTGGAAAAGGGTACTTATTCTTTATGGTTACCTTATTAAGTTGTCGATAATCTATACATAATCTCATAGAACCATCATTCTTTTTCACAAATAATACGGGAGCAACCCACGTAGAATAACTCGGTCTTGCGAAACCTTTATCCATCAACTCTTGTAATTAAGTCTTCAATTATTTCAACTCAGCTGGAGCCATCATGTACGGAGCAATCGAAATAGGCGCAGTACCAGGGGCTAACTCAATTCCAAATTCAACCTCTCTAACCGGAGGCAACCCGGGCAGTTCTTCCGAAAATACATCTGGATACCCACATACTATCGGCACTGGTTCAATTCTTAACTCAGTCTCTTTGGAATTCATTATA
This sequence comes from Gossypium rotundifolium, assembly GCA_025506655.1. Classification (NCBI taxonomy): domain Eukaryota; kingdom Viridiplantae; phylum Streptophyta; class Magnoliopsida; order Malvales; family Malvaceae; genus Gossypium; species Gossypium rotundifolium. The sequence goes on along the minus strand of CP106724.1, from coordinate 167,728,545 downwards.
AAGGCAAGATAAGCTTCATATCCATTTCTTACATATTTTTAAGCAAATATATGAGAAATCACTACAGGCAATCTGTCATGTTCATCTGATTCAACACAAAGAATATCCCCATTTTCACATTTTAACTCAATAAATTTCCTTCCATAATTTACTATCACATCATGAGCAGTTAACCAATCCATACCAAGAATTACATCGAATTCATCAAATAGCAATAGCATGAGATTTGCCGGAAAATAATGACCTTTAATCATCAAAGGGCAATCTTTGCATACCTTGTCAACTAACACACATTTACATAGGGGATTTGACACTTTTATCACAAATTCTGTAGACTCTACAGGCATGTTCATGTTAGATACTAATTTCATACAAACATACGAGTGGGTAGATCCCGGATCAATTAAAGCAACAACATGAGTATCATAGAGAGAAAATGTACCCATAATTACATTAGGGGATAACGCCTCTTCGCGAGCACGAACGGCATAAGTCCTCGTAGGCGCTCTACCCTCAGATCTTTCCGTCTACTCTCTAGATGTATTCTTACTACTCGTTCCATTTTTTGAATTTCTTTGGGGTCTCTCTCTAGTAGTACTTCCTGATCTTGCATTCTGAAATTTCTCTTTTTCAACCATCTCGGGGCAATCTCTAATAAAATGATCTTGGGATCCACACTTGAAACAAGCTCTCTCATTTGCTCGACACTCACCGAGATGATGTTTGCCACACTGTCGACATTTCGATCTACTTGGTTGAGCATTACCAACACTAGCAATGAAGTGGTCTGAGCTTTAGAACCGAGTACTATTTACCTTTAATTCTATTTGAAAACCCAGCTAAAGTGGTTGATCGAGTAGTAAACTCTCTTGATTTCTTGGATGAGGATTGAAATGACTTGCCCAATTGTCTCTTCTTATAGTCACGGGACTCAATTTCAGCCTTTCTTTTCTCTTTGACCAACCCCTCGGCCTTGCAAGCTCTATCTACTAACACAAAAAATTCATTTAGTTCTAGCACACCAACAAAAAATCGGATATCCTCATTTAACCCATCCTCAAACCTTTTACACATAATGGCTTCAGTGGAAACACACTCTAGAGCGTATTTACTGAGCCTTACAAACTCACACTCATATTCGGTTACCGTCATTCGACCTTGTTTTAGCTCAAGGAATTCCTTTATTTTCTGGTCGATAAACATTTGGCTAATATACTTCTTTCGGACCTATTCTTGGAAAAATTCTGAATTAACTTTCTCGCTTGGTACAACCAACACAAGGGTGTTCTGTAACATCCTAAATTTTTGGGCCTATGCATTTAATGGGTGAATATGTAGAATGAGTTAATTTAAGTGTTAGGGGTCCAAATTGGGCTCAAGCTTAGGCAGAGGCCTTGATTAAAATTATGTGTTTGGGCATTATAGGGTTTAAAAGGTAGTATCTATGTTTAAAATACCAAAGTGGGCTTGTGGCCCAATCTTAGGAGGTGACGCCACACACAAGGAGTAAGGGGCCCAAATTTAAGTTTCATGGAGCCCAATTCTTTTAATTTAAGTTAGCTAAAATTTGGGCATTAGGATTAGGTGGAGTGGATGGCAACAAGGCTAAAATTTAGGGTTTTAATGTTTAAAATATGTGGATAATAAGCAGATAAAGGATATTATTTAGGAATTTATTTTATGTGGATAATAAGCAGATAAAGGCTAAGATCTAGGATTTTTATGATTAAAATATATGGATAATATCTTGATAAAGGAGGGAGGAGTTAGAGATAATTAAGTCTCTTTTAGATGAGCTAGTAGATTAAGATAAAGGAGAAAAGTTAGAATTTATCTACAAAGAGAGTGATGGCCAAGAATCCATCACCGAGAGGAGTCAAGAAACCACTACTACATGGCAAAGGGTTGTCAATTTCCTATAAATAGGGGCTAGCTCTTTGTTTCGACATTAAATCCTCTCCTTTTGTGTCGAAATTCTTTAGCTTCTTTTCTCCAAATTTCTTTCTCCAATTTCTCTAAAAGTCGAAAACTCCATTATTCTCTTCTTTCTTCTAAAAGCCAAAAACTCCATTATTCTCTTCTTTCTCCTAAAAGCCAAAAACTCTATTATTCTCTTCTTTCTTCTAAAAGTGAAAACTCCATTATTCTCTTCCTTCTCTAAAAAGTGAAATCTCTATAGTTTTTATTTTATTCATCCTATTTGAGAAATTGTTCTATACTTAGGCATTTAAATCCTCCATTGACATTGTCAATTCTCTCTCTAGTACTAGTCGAATCTCTAAGTTAAGGTAAGAGTAGATTTTGATTAGTTCTCATAATCTATTCTGATTTTTGAAAAGGCAAAAGCCAAAGCTAATAGTTTAATGGTTTATGATGGCGGCAAGTTGGGATTTGAAGGAAGCCTAGTCAACTAGATCTAAAAGCCGAAATTCATAAGTCTCCAATTTTGAGATTTTTAAGGTAAGAAGATTTTCCTAGATTTCTATTAGATTTCATCATTATATATGATCTTAACTCTAAAAGGAGGATTAACGATTAAATATTGTTATAGTAGCTCTGATAAGGATTTGATGGAATTAAATATGGATCAAGCAAAAGAAAGAATCCTAAGTTTAAGAAATGAGCGAGATCTCATTGCTCGAGATTGGCCAATTGGTTGTGGACCTAGCACGAACAACACCTTAGGAAGATAGCGGTTGTGTCGACTAAGGATAGCGTCGATATAGAAAGCCTCGTTTTATCGGAATCGGTGTGTAGATTCTTGACACATAAGCTTTGTTATATTATATGTATGTTATGGGCTAAAAGCGGAAAAGGTGTGTAGATCTCTATCACACTAGTTAATCTGATTTATATGTATGTTATGGGCTAAAAGTCGAAAAATGAGGTGTATGATGATCGTATTACCCGTAAAGGGTAGGCAAGGGATGCAGTGCGTAATCATAGAAACTTCTATATGTATCAAGTATGTAAAAATATGTGATCTATTTAGATAGTTTAATGTTCGATTCTTGCATGTATGCATGGGATGGGATTGATTGATTTACGGAAGGAAGCGGTCATGAGGCGATCGGTGGCTTTGCCACATAGGTCACATAGTGATCGGTCTTTATGACAAGCAAGACAAATTGTCGATATATTATTAAGGTCGACAATGATCGCTGGCTTCACCACATAGTTCACATAGTGATCGGTCTTTATGACAAAGACGACAAATTGTTGATATATTATTAAGGTCGACAATGATCGGTGGCTTCGCCACATAGGTCACATAGTGATCGGTCTTTATGACAGGCAGCACAGTTGTCGATATGGTGTGTAGCGGATGGAGGGTTGATTGTAGAAATCCACATGGTGTGATGGTTGGTAAGGGGGTGTGTAGAGGATGGACTCATAGGTTTAGGATAGGCCATGTTGCATATTTTGTTACCCTTGTATATGGGCCAAGGCTCATAATGTGTTTGTGGGCCTCAAGCCTTTTTATGTGTTCTCGGGATTTGCACACTAAGTCTTGGTGACTCAACATAGGAGCAGTAGATCGTGAACATGGAAGCCGAGGCGGACTCGAGGGGCCATCAAGTTTTATTTCTACAAATTATTTCAGGATTTCTTTAAGTTTATTTTATTTTTATTTGGGATTTTTTTAAGGCCCTAGTTTTATTCAACTAAGAAGTTTTCAATGTTATGCAACTTATAAATTTTATGTCAAGGTTTATTTATACTTAATAATACTAATATAAAATTTTATTTTTAAAATGTCACTTATTTACTCTAATAATGTCTAATTAACTTACGACTTCCAAAACCAACAAAGGCAAAAGTTTTCAATGTACAAGCCGTGACATGCCAGATCCAGTCGAAACGCATGGGCCGGGTTTGGGGGTGTTACATGTTCCACCACTAGTAAGCTGAATCTCTTAAGAGAGACAGAACACATATCATGACTCTTCAGGTGTGCAAGACAATTCATCAAATACCCTAATGGTATTTTCAAGCCAGAATTCTGCCCATTCCGGATCATTATCTTTATTTGCTCAAAATTCCTCAGCTCCTTGTTTCCAGATTCTATCGATCGGGGGCTTTTCCCTTCTTACCACTTTTACAACTTGGGGAGCTACAGGGGTAGGCTGAGGAATAGGTGGGGTGGAGGGGGTTGCGCACTCGGGTTCATTCGAACAGACTCCATATACCAAGAATTCATCATATGGAGAAAGGTTTCCCTAGCCTCTTCTCCTCCTTTCTGATTCACAGTCATTGGTCTATTCTCATTTTCAGTTGGCACTGTCCCTTAGGCGAGAGCCAGTGCATTACTTTCTACATCATACGCCACTGCTCTGTCGGGATCCATTTGCTATATAAAAAATAATTTAAATCATTAGGAGTCGTCACACTATCATTATATAAATACTCATACGTATGGCATGTATAGCTAGACTCATGCTTACGTTACGTTAGTCCGAGAATCGACTAAACCGTAGCCCTGATACCACTAAATGTAACACCCCTTGCCCATATTGGACGCCGGAATCGGGTACGAGGCATTACCGAACTTAACTTACTTAAATCATACAAAATCGACTATAAATTTTCTTATGAACTTTAAAACTTTTCATTCATAATCATATTGTCCCTATTATGGGCCTATTAGACTCAAAACAAACACATGGAGTGGTTCGAGACTGAACCAGAAACTTGCGAGCACTTAGAAAATTTTTGCCCAAAACAGGGCCACACGCCCATGTGGAAAGGAACACGTCCATGTGGGCAGGCCGTGTTGTAACACCTCATACCCGAGTCCGACACCGAGACCGGATACAAGGCATTACCATGCTTAATCTTACTTAACACTTCGAAACGGGCTATAAAATTTCGTTTAAGCCTATCACTTACTCAATCTCAGCCTACGAGGCCTTAAACATACTTCCGAGAGGTTTTGGAACTAATCCCGCAACCTTTACAAACTCGAGAAACTTTTCATCAAAATAGGGGCCACACGCTCGAGTTGGTCTAGGGACACGCTCGTGTGCCCCTAAGACATGCCCGTGTCTTCCACCTGTGGTCGACACTGACTAAACCACACGACCTTGACATGCCCGTGGCACTGGCCCGTGTGCCAAACCTTGATATTCTGACTTATCCACACGGCTTGGGCACATGATCATGTGCTAACCATGGCTCCAACACGGTCTAGACACACGTCCGTGTGTCTACCTATGTGGACAATTAGCAGGCTATCTACCAAGCCTTTAGCCACTCTCATTTGCATACATTCATACATCATCACATAATTTCACATAACATCAATATAACTATTGAATTATCTCCTTTAATCATAAAAGAAACAAAATCTTCATCCCATACACTAAGGAGAACTATTACCAATAAGATTACAAACAGCTTAAGCCATCATCTATGGCCATACACAACCAAACTATAAGCTCTCTTAGTCCAACACAATTTGGCTACATCAATTAGATCTTAATCAACTTTAAAAGAATCCCTATACATGCCATGACTCATAAGAACTTGAGACATCATACCAAGCATCTACTCGATAGTGTGAAAACATCTCCGGTGGCCTCCAACTCGAACTAGTTAAAGTAACTTATAAAATATGGAAAAAGGAAAGGAGTATGCAATAATGCTTAGTAAGTTTATCTGTATATAACTGGCAAATACTGATATTCATTGAATATACACAACCACAAAGTATTATAATGAGTTTTATTCATTAACTCATGGTTACTTACTCAACCATTCTTGAAACTTACTCATTCTATCTCTTAACACATTCTAACCATGCCACAAGCCAATTGCTCGTGTAAATTAGCCTACATCCCTGCACTAATCGCCACAAGATCATACAAAATGACACATCAAACATTTTCAATAAGCCGCTCATACTACTAACCTCTCGGTGGTTTTGCACTTAGCCCACCATCGATCTCAAATAGGATGGTAACACACATAGCTCACCAATTATTTATACTTATGGCGGTTTTGCACTTAGCCCACCAAATGATTTTTTTATAAGCGATGGTATCGCACACAGCCCATCAATTAACAATTAATTAGGTGGTAATGCACACACCCACCGATTAACAAGGGTTTATCCTCTACTGAATTCACCTTAATTTGATTCTAACATATACTTGTGCTTCTCATGGTACTATCACATACTTTCTCTCTTTCGACATACTCATTGAATCACTCAAATTGTTAAATAACACTTTTGAGTATCATACACCTAATTTCATATTGACATCATACCCCAATAGGGTCTTACATGTATTAACATATCGATGCCATGTCCCCGACATGGTCTTATAGAATTCTTATACCAAAGCCATATTCCAATATGGTCTTACACGGGACCTTAATTATCATCATATCATGCCATATGAATTAGCCATTATTCTTAGATTGAATTCTCTTGACATCTCATTGAAAGATATTTCATACGTTCATAAAGTAAATATACACTCCATACAGCATTAGAATATTAAATTAACTCGTACGTAATTGCAACATTTGCACATGAACTTACCTCGATGTCGAAAGGGCTGAAAGGGACTTTTTGCCCACATTTCTCTTGTCACTCGTTCTAGGTTCGAAACTTGTTTTCTTTGATCTAGAACAATGGAGTTTACTCATTTAATCACTCATAAATCATAATACACCATAATATACACTTAGGCAAAAATGACTAATTTGCCCTTATACTTTGGCAAAATTATATGATTTTGCCCCTAGAAACGTAAATGAATTTTTATCACGTTTTCTTATTAAACAAGCCTAGGTGAACATTTAATCCTCTTACAACTATTCACAATTCCAACTATTTCATGTTATAATAAACAAATTACAACTTTTGCATTTTAGCCCCAATTAGGTGTTTTCACAACAACACCTTTCACAAAAGTTGTTTATCAACATCCTATTATTCATTTTCTTCCATAAAAACTCATCAAACAACATAAAATATCTCATGGCAAGTCCCTATACTTTCAACCATGTTGCAAATTAGTCCCATTATTAGCTAGCTTAAGCTTTGGGGACTCCAAAAATACAATTTTTATCAAGAAAGATCATCAAAATCACTTACCTGTGTGGAGAAATGTTTGCTGAAATTTTTTAGCTCCATAAACCTTATTTCTCTTCAATTTTCGGTGGATGAAGGTGAAGGAATAGTGAAAAGATAATAACATATTTATTAATCTTATTTTATTCATTTTTACCACCTAATTTCCACCAAATTTGACCAACATTTAATATCTTGTCCCCTATGGCCGGCCATCACTCTTCCAATGACTATTTACACTTTAAGGACCTCCAATAATATTCCTTAGTCAATTGGCACCTCTAGCAAATAAAATAGAACTTTTGCACTTTATGCAATTTAGTCATTTTTCACAATTTAGCTAAAATCGCTAAAATTAAGGCACCAAAATTTTCATGCATCCTTAAAAACATGTTATAACACATAACATAACATGAAAATAATTTTCTCTAACCTCGAATTAGTGATTCCGAGATCATTCTTCTGACTAGCCCCTAAATCAGGCTATTACATGTGTGGTCACACATGCCCATGTTATTGGTCCCTACAGATTTTATTTCTTATTTCGAACCTACAGGGGTTTTCACACGGCCTGGCACATGCCCGTGTTTATGGCCCGTGTCCCTCACACGGCCATGACATGCCTGTGTCTTATCTCGTGTATGAAAACCTTGACATTCTGTTTATGACGTCAGTAAACCTTTAGGGTCGCACGCCCGTGTGCTAGCCCATGTGACGAACGAAATTTTTCTTAAATTAGATGCAGAGGACACACGGCCTAGTCACACGCCCTCGGGGCTGACCGTGTGTCACACACGGCTTAGAGTCCATCCTGTGGAAAATTATAAGACTATTTACCAAGCCATTTGCCACCCTGTAAAACAACCACACTTATACCTTTTCAAGCAACACATAGCATAACAATAATGCACTACCAATATTCACTATCAAGACATCCACACCTTAATTTTTCACTACTTCTTCATGTATCTGCTTCACACATTACTCATTCAATTGCATAAGCTTGCACTTCATGACTTTCATCATCATTGAATAGATATAACTTAACTAGTATCGGCCAATTCTAATGCCATTTACAAAATGAATTGAGTAACATTAATAGCCAACACCTTGGCTAACCAATATAACATATAAAAAAATGACCAAGTTCTTATACATGCCATACCAAAAATAATCAAACTTTACTATACCAAAAGAATAGCTTGATAGTGTGAATCGAACTCTGACGTCTTTCGATCCCCGAGCTAGCTTGGCGATATGGACTCATTTCTCGCGAGTTTCTTATATATATATATATATCTCGTATCACTCATCACATAATTTTAGCACTTCTTCCATCTTTAACATAAACTTAGCTCTTTACCCCATTGAACCATTTGGAATATTAAAGGATACTCAAACTCGTCATACACGAAATAAGATGCCAATGCCATATCCCAGATATAGTCTTATACGAGATCGAATATCGATGTCATGTCCCAGACATGGTCTTACACGGAATCTCTATTCGATGCCGATTCCATATCCCAGATATGGTCTTATACAGGATCTCAATTTGGTGCCAAGGCCATATCCCAGATATGGTCTTATACGGGACCTTATAAATCTCATGTCTTGACAATGGTACCCTCTCATTTCCTAAAGTTCAACTGGGACTTCAACATCATAAATCTTCATCATATTCTCATCAAAACATCATTGATCAATTTCATAGAAATAATATACATCTTCACGAAATGTCAAGCATTTTAGAGCATAATAACATGATGTTGATTTATTACACACAAACTTACCTTGGTACCAAAATATGTATAATTGCTCAATTTAGTCCACCACCTTGTTCTTTCCCAAGTTTCAGTTTGGACTTATTGTTTCTAAATCTATAATGACAATTTCACTTATTTAATGATCACATTCACTAAAACAGCCCATATATCATACTTTGGAAAAATTATAATTTTACCCCTAAACTTTCACATATTTGCAAAATGGTCCCTAGGCTCTTATAATGAAATATACTCATTTTCTTGGTTACCCAAGCCTAGTCGAACCTATCTTAAGCTTATAATAGCTCACACTTTCCTTCAAAACTAATTTTTACTACACATTTTATCACTTTTACAATTAGGTCCTTTTTATGAATTTCCATGAAAAATCACTTAGAGAAAAATGTTTGTTACACATCAAACTTCCATATTCCTCCATTAATCATCAAAATACATGCATGTCATACATGGTTAAATTTTTGGACATGAACTCTAGCTCAAAATAGTGGTAGAAATAGCTAAAACGAGCTACAAGGATCTCAAAAATACGAAGAACATCAAAAACGGGGCTAGGAGGTACTTACAATCAAGCTTGAAAGTGAAGCAAAACCCTAGCTATCGACTATGGAGCATGTAGATGGACAAAACTTTTGACTTATTTTTCCCTTTTTATTAACTTATTAACTTAATGACCAAAATGCCCTTAAGGCCCATTTCTTGATATTTTTCCTTCCAATGTCCATTTTTGTCTATCATAAGATATAATGGTCTAATTTCTATATAAGGACCCCTAATAAATTTTCTAATGCTATCTCATACTTGAGACTTCTAGAATCTCATATTTTCAATCTTTTCAATTTAGTCCAAATGGATAAATTGACCAATAATTTATAAAATTTATTCGTGAAATTTTCACACAATCATGCAAGCATGTCATAGACCTCATAAAGGCCATAAAACATATATTTCTATTTCAAATTTGTGGTCTCGCAACCACCATTCTGACTAGACTCTAAATCGGGCTGTTACAATTCAAACTTAACATCTTTTTGCAACAGCTTAGTCATAGGAATAGCGATTATCAAAAAACCCTTAACAAATCGTCGATAATAGCTGGCTAAGCCTAAAAAGCTTCTAACCTCTGATACATTACTCGGCGGCTTCCAATCAACAATTTATGAAATCTTACTCGAATCAACCCGAATACCATCTCTTGAAACAATATGTCCCAAAAATTTGACTTCTCGGAGCCAAAACTCAGTTTTGATGAACTTAGCAAACAATTTCTTATCTCTCAAAGTCTGCAATGCAATTCTTAAATGTTCGGCATGGTCAGACTCATCTTGAGAATAAATCAAAATGTCATCAATAAATACAACCACGAACTTATCCAAATACGGTCAAAAGATCTGATTCATCAAATCCATAAAAACAGCAGGAGCATTAGTTAATCCAAAAGGCATAACAGGAAATTCATAATGCCCATACCTCATTTTGCATGTGATTTTCGGCACATCCAAGTCTTTAACTCTTAGCTGATAATAGCCAAATCTTCGAAAATACTATTGCCCCTTTCAACTGATCGAACAAATCATCAATCCTCGATAAGGGATACTTATTCTTTATCGTAACCTTGTTGAGCTGACGATAATCAATACAAAGTCCCATGGATCAGTCTTTGTTCTTGACGAATAATATGGCGCACCCTAGGGGGAAAAACTCGGTCTTGCAAAACCCTTATCTGTCAACTCTTGTAACTGAGACTCCAATTCTTTCAATTCGTCGGAGCCATTTTATACGGAGCTATCAATATCGGTGCAGTCCCCGGTACCAAGTCAATAGCAAACTCCATCCCTCTAACCGATAGTAACCCTGGCAACTCTTCTGGGAACACATCCAGATATTCACAAACTACCGATACCAATTCAATCTTCAATTCAGACACTTTCGTATTCAGTACATACGCAAGAAATGCTTCACAACCCTTTCTTACATACCTCTGAGCCGACATAAATGAAATCACAATAGGAAATTTACCCGACTCATCTGATTCAACTTCATTGTTTTGACATTTCAATTCAATAACTTTTCATATACAATTCACTACTACATCATGTAGTGTCAACCAATCCATTCCAAGAATCACATCAAATTCATCAAATGGCAAAAGCATTAAGTCAGCCGAAAAATAGTGACCCCGAATCATCAAAGGACAACTCTTGCAAACTTTATTGACTAATACATATTTGCCTAAGGGGTTCAACACCTTAATCACAAACTCGGTAGACTGAACAGGTAAATTCTTACTAGATACCAAATTCATGCAAATATAGGAATGAGTCGATCCAGGATCAATTAATGCAACTACATTAGTATCATAAGAGAAAATGTATCACTGATCATATCAGGGAAGGACGCATCCTCGCGAGCACGAATGGCATAAGCCCTAGCTCGATCTCACAGCCGAATCCTTGGATACACCTCTACTACTGGTCCCATTTCCCGTATTTCTCACTGGTCTCCCTCTAGCAGTAGTGTTACTCGATCTTGCATTCTGAAAATGATCCCTTTCAACCATTTTAGGGCAATCCCGAATGAAGTGATCTTGGGAGCCACATTTAAAACAAGCCCGATTGTTCTTCCTACATTCATCGGGGTGTCACCTACCATAATGTTGGCATTTAGGCTTATTAGACTAGGTGTTACCAATGCTCACTATAGACGTAGTCTGGGCCTTAGAACCAGAATATTGCTTCCCACGATCTTTGTTGGGATACCCACCTGAAGCATTAGAATGAGTATGCATATCCCTCGATTTCTTTGATGAAGATTAAAATGACTTATTCATTTGCCTCTTTCTCGAGTCTCTAGCCTCAAACTCAGCTTTTCTCTTTTCTTTGCTCAACTCTTCGACTTCGCAAGCTCGCTCAACTAGCACAACAAATTCTTTCAGTTCCAGAATCCCAACTAATAGTCTGATATCCTCATTCAAACCATCTTCAAATCTCTTACACATGATAGCCTCTGTTGAAACACATACCTGAGCATACTTACTGAGTCTAACAAACTCTCGCTCGTATTCAGTCACAGTCTTTCAATCTTGTTTGAGCTCCAAGAACTCTTTGCATTTCTAATCAATAAACCGTTCACTGATATATTTCTTTCTGAACTCCTCTTGGAAGAAGTCCCAAGTAACTATTTCCTTTGGTACTACCGATACTAAATTGTTCCACCAATGATATGCTGAATCCCTCAAAAGTGATATAGCACATTTCAAGCACTCTTCTAGTGTGCAAGAAAGCTCATCAAACACCCAGATAGAGTTCTCAAGCCAGAATTCTGCCCTCTCAGGATCATCATCGACATTTGCTCTAAATTCTTCAACCCCTTACTTTCGAATCTTATCGACTGGAAGCTTGTTTAGTCTTACCATTTCTACATTTTGAGGAGCTACGGGAATCGGTTGAGGGTTAGGTTGGGGTGGAAGAAGTTGGTTGGTTGGATTTGTCTGAACAAACTCGGTAAGCAACTCATTCAATCTTTGGAAGAAGGCTTCCCTAGCCTCTCCTCCTTGACCAATTATCACAGGTCTACTTTCGAATGGCGTGGTCCATTGGGCGTGAGTTGGTGCATTACTTTCAATATCATCAACCACTTTTCGGTCGAGATCCATTTACTATATAAATACACAGTTTAAATTGTCACGAGTCGTCACACTATCAAAATTCATATATGGCATGTATAGCTAAACTCTTACACACGCTACGTTAGTCCGAGAACCGACTGAACCGTAGCTCTGATACCACTAAACGTAACACCCCTTACCCGTATTCAATGTCGGGACAGGGTACGAGGCATTACCTGACTTATAACATAAGCATTCACACAATTTTGAGTCAAAATTTGCGTATAAATTAAAACCATTCGTATTCGAACATAAAATCCCTAATACAAGCCTATAAGGCCCAAAACATACTTTAGAAGTGGTTCAGGACTAAACCGAGAACTCAATATATTTTTACAAAACTTAGAAAATTCTTTTTTTTTTTTGCTAACTATAGGGCTCACACGTTCGTGTGGTCCAAGGGACACGCCTGTGTGACCCTGGGACACGCCCGTGCTTCAGACTATGTTCAAATTAGGGTGCTCTTTGACTTGTGCCACACGGTTGTACCACGCGCCCATGTGCTAAGCCGTGTGGTAAATTAATTTGATTCGAATTAAGTGCAGGTTTCACACGGCCAAGACACACGCTCTTGTTCTAAGCTGTATAGCACACACGGCTGAGACAAACGCCCGTGTCTCTGCCTGTGTGCTATAATCTGGACATTCTATTTTTCAAAATTAAGGTGTAGGGGACACACGGCCAATACACACGCCAATGGGGCAGACCTTGTGTCACACACGCTGTGTGTCTACCCGTATGGACAAAAATAAGGTTATTTGCCAAGACATTTGCCACCCTCATTTACACCTACACTTACACCAATTCAATGACACAATTCATAGCATACTTAGGCAACCAAAACATCCACAACTAAGGTATCAACATCACATCCACATGCTAACATCTAACATGCTTCAACATCTTAATTTATCGATACAATTCATGCAAGATTCCATAATCATGAATGGTATCAACATATGAATATAATCAAAACCAACATTAGCCAACTTACATGGCTATATACAAAATGAAATCATTAACCAATAAAAGCCAATACATTTGGCCACATTACCAATGACGCATATAACAAAATGACCAAGTCCTTATACATGCCATACATTCATAATGGTCTTTCCAAAATGAGAGTTTGATAATGTGATCCGAATCTTCGACGATCTCCAATTCTGAGTTAGGTTGGCAACACTGTAAAAAGATGGAAAATAAAAGGAGTAAGCTATATAGCTTAGTAAGCTCGTATGCAAGAAATAAGCAAACTTACCATGCATATAGCATTCAATTATTATAACATAATTAAATGTAGGCTTACTATTGTCTCATGATCATAACCTAATCCATCATAAAAATTTACCTCATATTTATCATTTCACATATTTATTAAACATGAGCTTTATGTACATACCTGAGCCATCTCGAAATGAACTTACACATATTCTCATCTTTGACATACCTGGAATAACAATGTCAGATACTCGGGAAAATTTGTACACTAAGTGCCACATAAGTAGCCAAGGCTACCTAAGTCTCATATCACATAATCGCTCGCTCTCGAGCTATTGACGGGTCTGCTTACACAAGCTGTCAGTCAAGACATAGCTACACGGTGCTGCTCACACAAGCTGTCAAGTATCCGCAACATATGCCGGAATAATCAGCAACCGATAAGACGTACGAGACCAGTACCCGGATCACATAATCACATTGCACATAATGACCCTAGTGACATGTCACTTGTATCCTAACCTATTCCTAAGGTTCAAACGAGATTTCTTGCATATCGATTCGTTTTCGGACTCGTTCGTAGGATTATACTCATTCACAAAATCAAACATACAATTCATGCAAGATTAAAGAATTTAATTACAATTATTCTAAAACTTATTTTTAACATACGAACTTACCTTAGTACAAAATGGATAATTGTTCGATTTAGTCCACAATATTATTCTTTCCCCGGTCTAGGTCAGAACCTCATTTTTCTTTATCTATAATATGAAATTTAGCTTATTCAATTATCACATTATTCAATTTAATCCCAAAAACATCTTATGGAAAAATTACATTTTTGCCCTTATCTTTTTAACTTTTTACATTTTAGTCCCTAGGCTCGTAAAATGATTTTCATTCAACTTCATTACACCCAAGCCTAGTTGAACCTATTTCATGCTCATAACAGCCCATATTTTTCATTTATTCACATTTTCACACACAGTTTACAACTTTTACAAATAGGTCCCTATTTAACATTTTCATCAAAAAATAACTTAGTAAATGTTGTTTATCCAACATCAATCTTGCAAATCTATCATTAGAAATCAAAATACACAAATATCTAACATGGGTAAAATTTTATACTTTGATTTTCTTTCAAATTAGTCCTTGAGATAGCTAAATCAAGTTACAACATTCACAAAAACATAAAAATCATTAAAAACGGGACAAGGACGGACTTACAATCGAGCTTGGAAGCTTGGTCAAAAACTCTAGATATGGTAACTCTTCAAATTTGGCACAAGGAGACTAAATTGAGAAGATGACATCCTTTTATTAGTTTTATTGGTCTTTATTTACCATTTTACAAAAATTCCCTTAATGCCAAACTTTGAAATTTCACCTAGCCATGTCCATTTTTGTCCATACTAAAGTATAATGGACTAATTACCATTAAAGGACCTCCAATTTAAAATTTCATAGCAATTAAACACCTCTAGCTTGTAGAACACACATGTTGCACCTTTTGCAATTTAGTCTTTTTAACTAAATTGAGTGCCCAAACATCAAAATTTTCGAACGAAATTTTCAAAAAAATCAATCCATAAAACTGTAGACCTTAAAAAATGATAAAAATAAATTTTACTACGTCAGATTTGTGGCCCCGAAACTACTGTTCCGTTTAAACTCAAAATAGGGTTGTTACAACAATTAATCAGTCAAACTTCTATTCATACCATATTTGACATAATTTACTAACTTTCAACTCCTTAAGTTACCAATTCAAAGCTAAGCACATATCAACATTAAGCTAAGCTATTTTACCAACTTTACCACAACTAGAACCAGATACATATACAATTATCCATCATTTCACTAAGAAACCAAATTATCATCACATCATAAACATATTAACAAAAGACCCCTACGTACATGCCATTAGAGAATATAACATCACCACACTTGAGTTCAGGATTCATTTTTGGATGTTGAATATGCGACAAATCGAAAAGTACCTAACCTGTGCACGGAGAACAAAACCGCATGCTGAGTAAAACTTAGTAGTATTCTATAATCGAACAATAAAACATGTTATAAAGGTTATAATGCATTTTAAGATGTCAATATACAAGTCATATTACATCATCTAATTATTCAATCTATTTACATAACTTAAACCGAGCTTATAAACTAATATCCATTATTTACCATTATTTCAATTTCATTATACTCAATTTCTCAATTCTACAATATAATTTCATCAACCAATCATTAAATCACTTATGTAACAACATAATTAATCACTAATTGAACTCAATTGCGAATTATAACAATATATCATATTTTCAAATCTATTCAATTTAGTCCTTATCACAATAAGTAATTCAAATCAGTTCAATTCAGTTAGTTCTAACATTTTCAGCTTACCGTATGTCATTACCATGCAGTGCAAGTTGTGAATGTAACAATTGAAAAGATCTAGGTTATAGAAATGCAAATCGTATATTTTGAGCTACTCGACGTCGACCTTGTCTTTCTTCTTCTTACTCGAGGACTCCAGAATGACGTTTGCTACAGAATAAAATAATTACAATTTAATTAATAATGCACAACTTAATTATAAAAAAATTTAATTTTTCTACCATATTTAGTTTATTCTTCAATTTAGTCCTTAAACCGAGACAAATTTTAATCTCCATACTTAACCTCAAATTTTTATAAAAATTTCACTCCAAGATAAATTTAGCTCCCTGTTTTCATTTCTACCCCTTAATTTTAAATTTTTCATAATTTAGTCCCTATTGCTCAAAATTAACAATTAACTCCATAATTTAGTCCTTTTCCACTTCTAACTTAAAAATATATCTATTTAATCCCTAATACTTAAACTATTCAACAATGACAACATCCAAAATCTTGAACAATACTAAAAATTACAACATGGGTTGAGTAGCCCTAAATATCGGGATTCCAAAAACGTAAAAATTAAAAGAAAAATACTAAATTGCACTAACCAATTTGAATTTGAGCCCTTCGGTCCCTTAGCCGTGCGCCTTTTCTCTCTTTTCTTTCTTTCTTTTCTATTAGTTTGCATGTAATTCTCTTTCCACTTTCTTTATTCTTTCTTTTATTATATTTTCATTTTATTATTATAACATATATATTAAGTTAATATATATAAATATATATTCATCATTAATGTCGTACACTTCAACAAAAATAAATGGCTATTTACTATTTTAGTCCCTTGAATTTATTTCAATTTATAATTCAACTTTTAACTTATACACGATTTAGTCCTTATATCTTAATAACTCCTAATTTCACGAAAATTACTTACCAAAATCTAATTCACTACTAAACTAACCTCGTAAATATTTATATATATTTACAAGCCCGGCTCACGAAAATGAGGTCCTGATACCTCAATTCCCAAAACCACTAACTTTAGCTCCCATACACTCGTATCTTGTCTAACTTTTCACATAACCAAAATTATTAGACCAAACCTCAATACAATATTGTATTACCCTTGTAAATATTAATAAATAATATTCAAATTTTCTATCATCAAAAAACAACATTTCAAAACTACCATTTTCAACTCCACAACTTTTGGGTCATTACATAAACGATAGCTTGGGTAACAGATTAAGCAAGCTTTTAGGGTTTCAAAAGGTGCAAGAGTTGGGCTCATATTTAGGAATCTTGATTTTTCACAATAGAGTCACTAATGCTACTTTAAGACTTGTTGTCGAAAAAGTCAAAGCTAAGCTATGCAATTGGGATGCAAAACAACTCTTTATGGCAGAAGGTTCACCTTGGCACAATGATTTATTTTCTGTAGTCCAAACTATTTTCTGCACTGCATAAAGATTCCAAAAGGAGTATGTGAGGAGATTGAATGGTTGGCAAGACAGTTCATCTGGAGATCTAGTACTGGTGGACGAAAACTAGCATTAGTAGATTAGAGATCCATATATCAACCCTAACTATAAGGTGGATTATGACTTCGACACTTGGAAGACCAAAATATTTCATTTTTACTAAAGCTAGGGTATAATTGTTGGGAAATGTACCCATATTGTAGTAAACATGTACCCATATCTTTTTTATTTATATATTTTATATTTTGCATGCATAGCGAAATTGTGACAAGTAAATATTAGCTCATTGATTGTCTAAATTTCAAACTGAAGATAAGTGGCATTATAAAGAACATTTACATTGCGAGAAAGATAACTTACTTTAGTAAATAATCTAAATGAGTTCGAAATCCCGTAGACGAATCAAAGTGAGCATTTGGTTCAAATACTGAGAAGGATTATTATGTCATTTACAAATCCAATTAAGGAGATGGCTAGTCTTAGTTATTGGAGCAGTTGACTCCATGAGTAGAGACATAGATCTATTCATCAGTAAAATGATACATTTGACTGGATCCAAGATTAATTAATTCTGAATCTGTTTGTGAATTAATTCACTTGTGATTCATGTTCATGGTGTGATTTACCTAAATCCTGAGTTAGTCACTGACTATGCATATGCAATTCATGTGCTTTGATATAAGTAGAGGCTTATACTCTAAAGATGATGAGCCCATAGCCGGTATGTTGGGTACATGAATTGTGTATGATATGGCTTTACTAGCAACTGTAACAGCCTATTTTCAGTGAAATCAGAACAGTGGTTTCGGGACCACAAATCTGAAGTCAAAAAAATTTATTTTTATTACTATTATATGATCTACTGTATGATAGAAATATAGTACAAAAATTTCGTTAAGAAATTATTTTTATTACTATTATCTTTGTATGATAGAAATTTATTACTAAATTGCATTAAGTACAAAAGTTAAACTCTAATAGCTAAAGGTATTAAATAGCTATAGAATTTTAAATTATAGGTCCTTATATAGTAAATATACCCTTTTAATGCTTAATGGATAAGCATGAATAACATTAAGGTTAATTTTGGAAATTACCAATTAAAGTTATATTAAATAAAACAAAAAAATCTATTATCATTATCTACCATAAAAAAAATAAGAAGAAAACCCTAGCCATGGAAGCTTGGAATATTAGCAAACTTAATTTGCTCCATTAGGTATGTATTCTTGTCCCGTTTTTAATGATTTCTACATTTTCGAGATTGTAATAGCTTTATCTAGCTATGCCGGGGATTATTTTACAAAACTGTTAAAGTATTAGGGTTTTCCATTGATGAGCATACTTGAGTTTTGAATTTTTATGGTAGAAAATGAAAGGTTGTTGTTAGATAAACAACTTTTGTAAAGAGAATTTTGATGAAATTATCAATTAAGGAATAAATTGAAAAGATGATAAAATTATGGTAAAATTGTGAATTTTGTCAAATATATGGGCTGCTATTAATATGTATGAAAAATTGACTAGGCTTGAGTAAGAATTAAATTGCATGAAAGTCATTTTCCTAGCCTAGGGACTAAATTGTAATAAATTAAAAGTATAGGGGTAAAATAGTAATTTTGCAAAAATGTGTTGCACTAAATTGAATATGAATTATATTTAATTGAGTTAAATTCATTTGTATAGATCATGATAGACCTAATATGGAGTTAGATCGAGGCAAAGGAAAATATCAGATTAGTCGCCTTCGTATCTACGTACATTTGTCGAGGTAAGTTTGTGTAATTAAATTGTACAATTGCCATCAATAAATACTGATTCTATATTCGATGATTACTGAGTCTCGTGTGAACCTTATGAAATTCGTAGGATACAAATGACATGTCATTAGGGTTACCGATTTGTTTGGGGTCGTGCATGTGTTGCGGACACACCACAGCTCGTATGAGCTTCCCATTATATAGTTCACATGAGCTTACCATTATTCAACTCAGAGGAGCTTCCCGTTTACAGCTCCTATGAGCATACATGAATATGAATTGACGGATTACAGTTCAGTACACCTTGTGTGTACTACTCATGTATCCAACGATATTCTAAATGGTTCCACAGACACAGTTTTGTTATGAAATTATATGAGTTCGATATGAACTATTACCAGTATATACATGGAATTCATGAAATGTGATTACTTGATGAATTCATCCATGTTTGTTGGATCCTTTATGTGATTTACATGGCTAACATGTTGAGGATATGTGTTTAGGCTTTTGGCCAAATTAGTTTGGATATGTTTGTATGCTTACCTTAAATGTGAATAAATGGTAAGTTAAATTCCGAATTATACAAACTTACTAAGCTTAAATGCTTACTCTGTGTTATTTTTGTGTCTTATAGTAATTCAGAAGCTCGTATGAGTTGGAAGCTGGTCGGAGCTATTTCACACTATCTATCGGCTCTTTTGGTACTTTCAGTAAATTAATTCTGATTATAATGGCAGGTATAGGATATTTTGGCCTATGTTGGTATATAAATGTTTTGTTGAGACAAGCCATTTGAATGGGTTTTGTTTGATATATTTTGATGTGTTTATATATGTGGCCTTAATATATTTAATGTGTGTTTGATATGGTTGAATGATAGAAAACTTATAGGTATATTGATGATTGGTTTGAAATAGTATAATTGGTACAATTATGCATATATGCAATTGGTTATCTAAGTAAATATGGATATTTGGTTGACATGTTATTAATTTGTCATTTGAGGTGCCTAAGGGCATATTGGTTGTATGTTGTGATAATACATGTTTAAGACTTGATTTTAGCTTGATTTGAATGTCTTGTTATGGCTTGTTGATATGCAAATGGTTCTGTTTAGGTTGCTACCAAATTAGGTGAGAAATGTGGCTTGGAAATGGCCTATTTTTGTCCACAAGGGCAGAGACACGGGTGTGTCTCTCTGTCGAGTGTGACACACGGCCAGGTGACACGGTCGTGTGTCCCTTGTATTTTTTTTAAAATTGCACAAGTCAATATGCTCACACGGCCTAGCACATGGGCGTGTGGTTTTTCCATGTGACCCAAGTCAGAGAGTTACATGGGTTGGGACACGGTAGTGTGTCCCTATTTCGAATGCCCACACGGCCTGAAACACAGGTATGTCTCCTGACCGTGTGAGTCACACGGCCTGGCCACACAGCCTTGTGTCCCTTGCAACTTTGAAAAAATTTCAATGTTTTCCAAAAAAAAAATTTTGAGTACCCGATCTAGTCCCGACTTGTTTTTAACGTGTATTTTGTGCCTCAAGGGCTCATATAAGGGACAATGGGTTTGATTTCAATTGATTTTTGATATGAATGCTATATGATATGAAGTTTTGATTAATTGATCTGTAAACTCCGGTAATGCTCTATAACCCTGTTCCATTGAAAAATTTGGGTTAGGGGTGTTACAGCAACAGTGGAATTCATAGCTCAATTAAAGATCTAATTATATCTTCTCATTGGAATTGTGTGGATTAATAAATATGGAACGTGGCAACGGGTTGCCTTGGTCTCAAACGAGCAATTTATCACAGTCATTTGTTGACTTTAATCATATTAATCATTAAGAAGACACAATGCAGACAATGAGATAAAATAAGATTGTATTGAGTGCATAGATTTAACTCAAAATAATCAAGGATATCATATGAGGGTAACACACACATAACGAGGTCATTGGACAAAGAAGTTCGATGAATTGCTTTCGTAAATAGTATACAATAAAGAGCATTCAATCGTGGTACTTCTTGTGGAATGACTCCATGATTAAGTAATTGCGAATTATCGGAACGATGCTTCTGGACATAATTGCAATCACTAGAGCCTAATTGTATATGTTCGATTGGTCCCTCTGCTAGCTCAACAAAAGCTCGATTGGACTGCATTTGAATCAGAAGAAAATTCTATGACTTTGGGAATAATTTAATTGAGTCAATTTATTCGATGTGAAATTAAATTAGGTGGTGGTAAGAATTGTTCAACTAGAGAATTTGATTAAAGAATTTTCTTGAAAAATTAATTTGGAAAATCTGAGTGATTTTTGAAAAAATTAATTTTGATCAAGTAAAATTAAATTAATCAAATCAATTTAAATTAATATGACATTTTTGGAAGTTAATTTTCAAGTTAGACAATTAGCCCAATATGTAATTGAACTTGAAAGTTAGACTTGAGATCGTAAATTGGGCTCGAGAGCCTAAAAACTGAGACAAGACCCAAAACTGGTCGAACTGGGACCGGTATGTGAAACCAGACTGGCGGTCCAACCGGTGACTGACCAGACCGGTCGTGTCGTCATTGACCCAGATCGATCCAGCTTGGGGTGTCGTAAGGTGTCGACTTTGCATCACCGAAACAGCGATGATGTGGTGGGCTGACGACAAGCGTCCGATGGCCAACAGCGGTTGGTCATTGGTGGTTGAGTAGTGGAATGGTTACATTTCTACTAGAATTCTACAAGAGAATTTCGTTTTAGATTAATTATTCCAAAAATAATATTATTTTAATATTTTAATATTAAATTAAATTTAATACTTATCTTAATAATATTTTATTAATTTAATATTAAAATGATTATCTTAATATAAAATTTAATTTAATGTTTATCTTGTAGATAAACATTCTAGTATTTTAATAAGATTTAATATTAAATTTAATATTAAAGTGATTAAGTTTAATTATAGTTGAACTCTCTAAACTCTTCCTATATAAAGAGAGTCTTGGGTCATTATTTTTCACAAATTTGAATTCAAGAGAAAGTTGTAGAGAGAACAATCTCTAAAGAGATTATTCTAGAAAATTTCTAGAGATATTTTTCTAATTTACAACTTGACCCAAAAGTTTAGAGAAATTACAAAATTACCCAACTGGTAATTTTTGTGAAATTTTTTTTTATTCGAAGCGAGCCCACACTCGACAGACGTTAGATTGAGGAAAGCGGAGAAGACTACTAGGTCGAACCGCTCATCCTAGACAAATCGAAAATGTACAATTTTGATTAAGTGTTTATTACTTTAGATATCACAACAAGATCTTGTTTTGGAAAAAAATTAAAATTTCTGGTTTTTCCCTAAATTTATTTTCTACTGCATTTTCCAAACCCATTTTTCCAACATTTGGTCACCAAAGAGAAGGATCTCTAGATCAGGGTTTTACGTTCTAAATATAAGATTAAAGAAAGGATCCCAGAAGATATTAAGAAAAGAAATTGCTTAGTTATTTGGAAAGGGATTACAAAGGTGTGGCCATTACTAAAAGAAAATTTGTACTGGTTCATTGGAACAGGAACCTCGGTTCGTTGTTGAGAAGATCCTTGGATCCCAAAAATAGGACTGTTAAAGATGTATGTATCCCCCATAGATAGGCCAAACACATATTGTTTTCTCTAAGATATGGTAGTAGAAGATGGTGCATGAAATATGGAAGCTTTTAAGGAAAGATTGCCGGATGAGATAGTCAAAAGGATCGCTAATATCCCTCCACCACATCCCCTAGCTAGACTTGATAAAATCTTTTGGATTCATACAATAATTGGAAGAATTTTGATTAAGAGTACATATCACATGTTAAAAGCAGATACGTGGGATGCAAGAGATACCAAGTGGAAAATCGTCTGAAAGTATCAAGGACCACATCGTGTTCACTTCTTCTTATGGTTCATTCACCGAAAAAGACTTCTCACTAATCAAGAGCGGGTACGAAAGTATGTCATTCCTAGTCTGCCACCATGAGATTGAAGATATTTTACATATCCTTAGGGATTGCTCGGACACCAAAAACGTTTGGAAATACTTTATGCCAAGGGATTGTCAGTCGCTATTTTTTTCGAAAATCCCTCCGATTGGGTCAAAGCAAATATGGGGAATCCTGGATGGATGAAAGGGATTAGGGTGCCTTGGTCAACTCTTTTTGGTTTGTTAGCTTGGCGTGTTTGGAAAAATAAGAATCTCTTTGTGTTCCAAGGTATATCTTGGAACTTTATGGAAACTATTAAGATTTCAGTGAATTGGACAAAACAATATAATATAGTGCACAATTTAGAAATATTCAGATGTAATAGTTTAGAGAATGAGGTTTAGGTAAATCTTGGAATGAATAGTAATTTTTAGAGTTTTAGGTAGTTAGTTTAGTTAGGATTTGTTTTACAAAAAAAAATATTACTATAAAAATTCTAATCAAGTAAAAAATTGACAAAAAAATCAAGGAAAAGTTAAACATTTTTATTTGTTAACAACATCTTAAGCTTTTAAATATGTTTTAAACTACTATATATATGTTAACACAATTTTTATTTTAAAATTATTATTTAAATAATTTTAATTTTAATTTTAATATTTATATTTTAAAATTATATTTTTAAAAGTTAAATATTTTTATTTTATTTAAGGTGGGTTTGACGTTATAATTTTTTATTTTTTATAGCGTAATTTTTAAATAAGTAAAAAAGAGAACTTCTCTTATTTTTCAATTCAAAAATATTTTTTTTTTGAATTAAGATTAAATTCAAATTTTAAAATATTAAATTTAACTATCAAAATTATTTTTAAAAAACTATAAATATTAAATAAAAACACAAATATGTCACTTGTCACATATATAGTCTACATACCTTGTTATATTATATATGATATTAAAAAAATTAAAAAATGATACGTAGCGCCACGTGGCTGGTCAACACTCAGTCAATGCTAGTTAATGTTGGGTCAACGATCAGTCATAATAAAATTTTTTAATATTTAAATATTTAATATTATAATTTTCTATTTTTTAATTTAAATTTAAATTTTTTAATTTAAACAAACCTAATTTCCACGTGATATTTTTTTATTGGCCAAACATGCCACATGATGCTTTTCCATTTACCAAAGTTGCTTACCTGAGTTTTTTTAACATCGGTTACAAAATGAAAAAAAAAATTGAGGAATTGATACTTGGTGTAGCAAAATGGGAAAATGGATGCTTCAAGGGTTAAATCACGAATAAGCCTTTATTTTATCTTATTTTTAAACATAAATTGATATTCTAAAAACATGACTTCCACACATATACGCATGTGGTAAAATTTCTAGATATAATATAATGTAATAGTACTAAGGAGATGAAAAGTGAAGAATGTTAGGATTCAGTTGGGCTAAAAGGAACAAGATCTCTTTGCATCAATAAGGAAGCCTGAAAGCCAATCCCATTATGTATGTATTTTCGTGTCTAGTCCTTGTTCACCATGAGTTCTATTTTCCATCAATTTGTTACTATTGTAACAGCTCGATTTAGACCCTAGTCAGAACAGTGGTTTCGAGACCACAAATATGAGGTCAAAAAAATATTTTAATATTATTTTTTGTGTTTACAGTATGTGATTGAGTATGTGTGAAAATTTTATCGTTTGTGTGCCTAATTGTGAAAAAGGACTTAATCGCATAAAATGCAAAAGCTGTGTACTGATTGTTAAAGTGCTTATTTGGCATGGCTTATTACATGAGGAGTCCTTATGTTGTTATTAAGCCATTAATAGATTGGATGGACATAAAAAGGCATAAAATTGTTGATTAAATGGTTTAATAACCTAGGGTAAAATGGTAAACTATGTATTAAGTTAATATTAATAATAATAAAACATGAGATAGTGGCATTGGTGTTCATCTTCTACCAAAAATTGAAAGAAAAAGAAGAGAAAAATAGCTAGTTAGGTTCGGCAAGCTCAAGCTTCAATTGGTATGTGTTTTTAACTCGGTTTTTGATGATTTCTACATTTTTTTTATCGTTGCTTAGTGTATTATCAAGCCCATGCTTTAATTTTAGAATTTGATGAAGATTTTGAGATGTGTCATTGATGAATGTTTGAGCTTTGTGATAGTTGATGATGAAATATGAAAGATATGTGATAGATTAACATATTTTGTCTTTGAATTTTTGGTGAATTTGAGTAATTTGGGCTAAATTGTGAAAATGAGAAATTGGAGGACAAAAATGTAAAATAAATTAAATATGTGGGCTTGTTTGAGCTAGGGGAAAATTCGGCCTAAGCATGGTATGATGAAATTGTGTGTATTTTGCGATTTTATGAAATAGGGACTTAAATGTCGAAATGTGAAAATATGGGGGCTATTTTGTAAAATGCCCTAAATATGTGTGTTTGGATTAAATTGAATGATTTTGTGAATGAATGAGTTAAATTTGAATATATATAGATCAAGAAAAGAGAAATTCAGACTTTAGATAGAGGCAAGAACAAAGTGCTCGATTGATTGACTTCTTGTGGTACTTAATCACACTATCGGGTATCTATTTTGGTACTTTTGGAAGTTGTAAATTTGGTATATGGCATGTATAAGCTAGTGTTTATGGTATGTTTTGAAGTGTATAAATCTTGCCATGTGATATGGCTTGAAAGATGAATGATTTTGGTATATGCCTTAGATGTGTGAAAAGGATGGTTAATAAGTGTATGTGTGTTCTATGCGAATGGTCTTTACGATAATTCTTGGTGATATGGAAGTAGTATGTTCATGCTATGAAATGGTATGGATTAAATGATGCATAAATTACGTGTTTTTGAATGTGTAATTGATACTTTTTGATAGTAAGTTGAGAGGGATTTGTATAGGAAGATGAATGATGATGTTAATAGATAAAATTGAATATGTTTTGGTATGTTTGAATGTTATTTAGGGCATGAAGTTGTATTGGTTTATGCTTGTAGGTGTGACCCAAAGTGTGGGTGGAAAATTGGCCTTGCAAATGGCCTATTTTTTCCCACATGATTGAGCACACGAGCATGTGGCTCGACCGTGTCCCTGAAATTTGTAATTTGATTCAAGTCAGGCTCGCACACGGGTTGGACACACGGGCGTGTGACTGGCCGTGTGATGCAAGTCAGTTTCGACCACGGGCCAGACACACGGACGTGTGACAGGCCGTGTGATGTAAGTCAGTTTCGACCACGGCTTAGACACACGGGCGAGTGTCTGAGGCAGTGTGCCTACCCATACTGGCGTGTGACCTCTGTAACTTTGAAAAATGTTAAGTTTTGGAAATATTTCGTATGTGTTCGGTTTAGTCCTGACCCCTTTCTAATGTATGTTTAAGGTCTCGTAGACCTCATTAAGGGACTATATAATTACACTTTGTTATGTTTTAACGATGATGTACTTTGTGTTGTGAAATAATTGTTAAAAGTTCCGATTTGTCCGGTAATGCCTCTTAACCTTAGACCGGCGATGGTTATAGGTTAAGGGTGTTACAACTATATTCCATTAGCAAAATGATTGAAAGACTAATATGTCTTCTATCAAATCTAATTGGAGAGATGTTTTATCTTGGGCATCAAAGCGGATGACTCCCAGAAGATAGAGGCATAAATTTGTCTGATAGTACATCGGATAGGACCCAAGTAGTGAAAAAAACCATAAATTAATTATCAAGTCATTTCTATACTTAGTGAGAAAGTCACATTCATTTCCGAATGTAACCTATTTCTCTAACTTTATCATTTCTATACATTTTTGTTCATTTGATTCAACATACAATTCATTTTTGGTTTCAACGAGCTAGTAGAGAGACTAATTCGAAATATGTGATTAAGGCTCAAATGATTTATAATTAAGTTCCCGCTTTTCTCCTATTAATTATAAACTCATTTTGTCACGAAGTCATTCCACTGTAGTATCGTGATTGAACTCTCCCTAATGACACACCATTATGAAGGCTACTTAATTAGTGCTCATCCAATTACCTTGTCATAAGTGTGCTACCCTCATAGGATATCCTTAATCTCTTTGGGACAAATTCGTTCTCGCATTATGATCCTATTTTATCTCATGGTAGCCATTACATCTTCCTTCATGAAAAGTCAATTACTACTAAATAGTAATTAAGTCATTCATCACAAAGATAAACGGACCGTGACCACGTTTATTTTTCATCTACCATGTAATGTCAATTAGAGGATATCATTTACCCATGTCTTGGCTATAAATTCCACTATTATGAATAATGCTATATACTACATAAGTCATATACCCAACGCACCAATGTTCGATTTCTTACCTATTCAAACTCAGATTTTTACTTACATCAAAGTATATGAGTCACACACAGAGAGTATATCATTCATTCAGGATTAAGGTATGTCACACTATGAACGTCATAAGTGAATAAATCCATAAACGGATTTAGGATCTATTCTGCTTGGGTTCAGTCTGATTTACTGTCAGTGCAGTTAGTCACATTTATGTCTCTATCTTCTGAGAGTCATCTGCTCCGATTCCCAAGACAAAACATCACTTCAATTGGAGTTGATAGATGACATATTAATCTTTCAATCATTTTACTCATTTCTGATTATACTAAAGACATGTTTAGATTCGTCTACTAATATAAGCTATCTATTCGTATTACGACCCGACCACGTAATACTGCTTAGTATTAGTGAAACATCAAACAATAAGTGAGTTAATATTTGCTTCTATTTTGCTTTACATGCAAAAACCACATGAGAAAACTATATTAAGGATATTGATGTAATTAATGAATAATTTTATTAATCAATCTATTCAAAAAAATTACAAGTGTACAAACAAATATACTATACTTAGGGCACCAGATCCAACACTCTAATCTCATTCCCCGCTTGTGCTCACAATATTTGACACCATAACTGTAACACCCCTAACCCATATCCATCGCCAGAACAGGGTTATAGAGCATTACCAGAACATTCAAAAACATTTTCAGATAAATCATGCAAGTTACTACTCACATCCAAAATCATTCTTAACATCCCTTAAATGGACCCTCGAGGCCCAATACGAGCATTAGAAACAAATCGAGACTTAATCGGAACCTCTAAGAATTTTACGCAACATTTAAAAAATTTTCCAAGGTGCAGGGCACACACGCCCTTGTGGTCCAAGGGACACGTCGGTGCTACAGGTCGTGTTCGATTTAGGTTGCTCTCTGACTTAAGCCACACGGCCATGCCACATGCCGTGTGCTAGGCCATGTGGTTAATTAATTTAATTCGAATTAGGTACAGGTTTCACATGGCCAAGACACACGCCCGTGTTCTAGGCCGTGTGGCACACACGACTGAGACACACGCCCGTGTCTCTACTCGTGTGCTCAATTCTGAGCATTCTGTTTCTCAAAATTAAGGTGCAGGGGACACAAAGCCTAACCACATGCCCGTTTTACCAGGCCGTGTGTCACACACAGTCTAGACACACGCCCGTGTGTCTGCCTGTATGGACAAAATAAAGCTAGCTTCATTTCTCACCCCAATCTTTTCCATAATCCTACACCACATCTTGCATTCATAACCCAACAAATCTAAGCATTTTATTCAATTTAATTCTATCATTTAACATGATATATCATCACATACAATTATTAACCATGTCAAGCATTCTAATCAAGCATATTACATCCATCATCATGGCATATCATTTCATGCATACATGTTTACAATCTTATCTTGGTTATGTCCTCATGATAGACATAATTTGATCAACTACTTAACATATATGTGGCTAACATAATATGACATTACAAGTATATCAAAACAATCATTACTAGTCATTCCAATGACTAGATTACAAGCATCATTGATGTTTACATGCCAATATGGCTAACATATCCTATACATGCCATTACAACCATAATTGATTTACCATATTGTACTGTCATGGGCCGATGGATAGTGTGAGTGATCTCCTACTAGCTTCCAATTTACTCTAAAACAGGAAAATAAACTAAGCAAGCATAAAATGCTTAGTTAGTTCGTATATCATGGTACAAAACTTGCCATACATCCTATATGAGGTAACTAAGTAAGGCATATTCAATAACTTTGATGTCAAGCCCTACACACATCCTCATTTCCCTTGTTAGTCATATATTCAATAGTAACATCAAAACATGTATGGGCTCAACAATAATCAAGTCCCCATGCACATATGCTTTCCACAACATGTATTCATTTAACATGTATAGACATCTCTTATTAATACAAGTATAGCTTCATAGTAATTCTTTTCAAGTTCAGATCATTTCATGGCAGAATTTTACTTTACTCATTTTATTTGAGAATTAAGGTCGTACAAGTAGTAGTACATTCAAGGTGTACGGGTCTATGATCAAGGATGAACATTCTCATCAAGTAATTTCCATATACAAATATCATCTTCTTGTATTTCATGTAAAATTCTTTTCATGTCATATTTCCATATCATATGTATCATTCCATGTCAATTTGTTTTCAATTCATCTTGGCTCCGTCAGAACTTTACCCGTTGAATTTATTCGAAATATCGATGGATACACAGGTAGTACACTTGAGGTGTACAAATCAGGATCTGTCAATTCATATTTAATGGTACCTATAAGGTACTATTTCAGAGAGTACACTCTCGAGCCACATATATAAAAACAACAAGATTACCAGTCCAAGATAAATCCTTTTTATGACATATGCTCTAAAGAGCTTGATCTGGATTACCCGTCCGGGCTAAATCCTATCAGAATTGAGGTCGAAGGATTACTCATCCGAGCTAAATCCTATCTGCAACAAATGCAGGACCTCTTTCATTTCGAGAAATCACATATCCATCGATTTTCCATTTATTCAATCGGGATTTAAACACTTTTCAAGCATTATCGGGCTTTTGATTATTTCATACCTCCATAACATTTATGTAATTTGAGTAAAACACATTCCATATTCATGTCAAGCATACAAGTAACATTTTATTCATTTACCATTTTATATGGCATTTTCATTTATCGGGCTATATCGAGTGTCGAAACCATTTTTTTGTTGGAAAATGGGCCGACTTTGAAAAGAAAAACGGAGTCGCCACTAATCATTTTTGAAGTGTGATTGGGCCACTTATAAAACATTTTTTTGGTCTACGAAGTTTGAGAAAACGGGCTCGGGAGTCGGTTACGCACGAGGAAGGATTAGCACCCTCGCAACGCCCCAAAATTGGTACCGTATTGATTGATTAATGTCCTTAATATCGAAAGTTAGAAAATATTTTAGAGTATGGAAAAAAAATGTTTGGATGACTCGTATTGAATATCAAAACTCTCTTGTTCCGAAAAGCCGAAATATCATGTCCAGCACGATAGGACACGATGCTTCAAACTCTCGATACCAAGATCATTCTATGATTTTCAAAATACATGTAGTGCAATTTGAAAAGGGTATTTCACTATTTGGCTAAAACTAAAACCGAAACCCAGCACGATTGGGTATGATTTTTTGGATTTCCAATCATGAAATATTGCCTTTATTTAAGAAATACGATAAAACAAAATTTGTGAAGGATATCTAGTTGTTGAGACGAACAGAAAATCGAAACCCAAAGACGATTGGGTGCAATTTCTTGAACTTCCAAACATGAAACATTGTCTCATTTTCAAAACAATCAAAATCTTTAAAGGACATTTAGTGATCTAGATGAACAAAAAAATCGAAGCCCAGCACGATTGAGCACGATTTCTCGAACTTCTAATCACGTAATGTTACCTTTGTAAAATCCCTTTTTTATGAATTTTGAAAAAAAGGGTAAAATCGTTAAGGTGTCATTCAAAATCATTGATCGACATGGGATAATAAGAACCAAAAAATATAAATTTCAATAGTAAATTACCAAAAAAATAAAAATAATGAAGGTAACAAAAATAACAAAAGTAGCAACATTAATATTGATAAAGAAACATAAAATAATAACCATAGTAATAAAAAAATAGAGACATATATATACACATAATTAATATGATAATAAAATAATAATAAACATATTGAAGATAACAATAAATATAATAGCAATAATATACGACTAAAAGAATCAAAGCAAACAAGAATATGTATATAATATAATAATAATAATAATAATAATAATAATAATAATAATGATAACAATAAAATAAGAAAATAAAAAATAAGGAAACAATAGTTATTAATAAAATAGTAAAAAAATACTTGATAATAATAAAATAATAAATATAATCAAAAAAAATTAAAGCAAATGAGGATATATATACATATATATTGATGATAAAAAAATTAATTTAATGATACAATAACCAAATAACTAAAAAGGACTAAATTGGGTTAAAACCAAGATATAAAATGATTTTAAAAACAGATAATGATAAAGGAGGAAATTGTAGCATGTGCGCAACTTAGAGGGGCTGAAAGGACAATAAACCCCACTGGGCAAAACGCAGTACTCAAATAGGGACTTAATTGAACTCAAAAGAAATATTTGGGGTCAAATCGAAAGGAAAAAAACTTGATTTTAAAGCCAGTAAAAAGCGGAGGGGCTAAACGCGCAATTAGCCCCTCCGATAGAAAACAAGCGGATCCTATCCCCGGTGCGGGTCGGGTCGCGGGTCAGAGGCCCAAAACGACGTCGTTTTGGCCTCTGAACCCATTTACCAAAACGGCGCCGTTTAATAACACTATAAAAGCATAATTTTTTTGAAAAACAATCATTTCCTTCCTTTCTCAAAAAAAACCCCAAAATTTTTCTCTCAAATTCTCTCTCTCCTCTCTTAGGCTGGACTCAGTAGAAGCATGGTCGTCGGACATCGCCGTCATGTCATGACCGATCGATGATGGTGGAAATCTGGAAAAAAGGTAAGTTTTTTTTTCTTTTTTTTTTATAGAAACTCTTATATGTTTTTTTTAAAAAAGGAAAACCTAAAAAAAACCGATTCGAAAGGAAAAAAAATAAAAAAACAAAAATCAAAACTGAAAAAGGGGAAAAAAACCTTTGTCTTTTTCCTCGTATTTATCTCTGAACTTTCGTGTTACAAGTATTTTCTCTTTGTATTTTAAAAACCCTAACCGACCTCTATTACATATTTTCCTCTCTCTTTATAGCCTAAAATTCTAGTATTTTATCACGTTCTTTGCCTTTACGCTTGCGGTGAGCGGCGTGAAGGCGCCAAACACGGCACTATTCCGAGGCGTGCGGCTTAGGTCGTTCGCTGACGTGGAAGGGTTCTTTGGGCATCTTGGCGTTGATCGCTAGGGCTTTCAACCTGTTTTGTTGTTTTTTTTTATTTTGGGCTTTGTATTTTTGGATTGCAATTTTGGGCCTTGTATTTGCTTTGGGCCCCGAAAAATTGGGCCTTACAGCTGCCCCTCTTTGCTCATTGTCGTGCAACGAGAATAGAGCAAAGACTTTAAAAGGACCAATTTTGCCCTAGCCCGTTCGATCTTGACTTCTTGATGCTTCCTTTTTCCAGGTAGCTTTATTCCACCCACTGCATTCCAGAGGTGTGGAAGTTTTGTTTCGATCTGCTATCTTTAACTTGCTCCACTCCTGCTTAGTGGGGATAAGGCTTCGGTCTTTCGATCTGTTCTACTCCTGCTCAGTAGAGATAAGATCTGTTATCTTCAATCCGCTCCACTCCTGCTCAGTGGAGATAGGATTTGTCTTTCGATCTGCTCTACTCCTGCTCAGTAGAGATAAGATCTGCTATCTTCAATCCGCTCCACTCCTGCTCAGTGGAGATAGGATCTACTATCTTTAGCCTGCTCCACTCCTGATCAGTGGAGATAAGGCTTCTTCGATCTGCTCTACTCCTGCTCAGTAGAGATAAGATCTGCTTTGCTTCAATCCGCTCCACTCCTGCTCAGTGGAGATAGGATTTGTCTTTCGATCTGCTCTACTCCTGCTCAGTAGAGATAAGATCTATGGCCTTCAATCCGCTCCACTCACCTTTCGGTGGAGATAGGATCTACTATCTTTAGCCTGCTTCACTCCTGCTCAGTGAAGATAAGGCTGGAATCTTCGATCTGCTCTACTCCTACTCAGTAGAGATAAGATCTATGGTCTTCAATCCGCTCCACTCCTGCTCAGTGGAGATAGGATCTACTATCTTTAGCCTGCTTCACTCCTGCTCAGTGAAGATAAGGCTGGAATCTTCGATCTGCTCTACTCCCTTTCCAGAGAGATAAGATCTATGGTCTTCAATCCGCTCCACTCTGCTTTCGGTGGAGATAGGATCTACTATCTTTAACTTTCTTCACTCCTTTCGGTGAAGATAAGGCTAGAATCTTCGATCCGCTCTACTCACCTTTCGGTAGAGATAAGATCTATGGTCTTCAATCCGCTCCACTCCTGTTCAGTGGAGATAGGATCTACTATTTTTAGCCTGCTTCACTCCTGCTCAGTGAAGATAAGGCTGGAATCTTCGATCTGCTCTACTCCTGCTCAGTAGAGATAAGATCTGCACTCTTCTGTAACTCCCATTAACCTTGCTACATTGTCCTCTGAGGAACCTACCTGTAGAAGTGATTTCATGGGGTCTATGCATATGTCAAATGATTAGGATGTCATGAAAGATGCTCCTAACCATATGTATCATGAATGTTATGAATGGATGCAAAATGTCATGAGAATGATCCATTTTTAACACTTGGGCTGTTATTGCTTGCTGTTTATTAAGGTGATCTCTGACGTATGTCTTCTCTGTTCAGCTGATACTTTTAACAACTAATCTGAAGATGTCGTCACCGCTTAAACCCTTATCTCAAGTCTCTGAGCCCTTTTAAGCCTGGTTAGTTCTAAGCAATTGTCCTGTTTCGGATTCTTATATTTTTTAGAAACTTTCAGAGTAGTGCATAAAACTTCTTTTGTGAAAGTATTATTGGTTCAATAATCATTATTTCAAAGAAAAATGCTTGCAACAAGACTGTAGAAATGAATAAAACTGAAATTTATTCGAGATAGAAACCCGTAAAAAATGGGTTGAACAAGGAAAACAAATTTCATTAAGAATGGTATTGATGCCCCAGTTATCACAGTCTGAGCTTTTCTGTATGTACTTCTTGAAGACCACTCTGAGTTCAACATGTGTCTAGAAGATCCATGGTACTTTGTAGATGCCCCAAGACGTGACATATCTCCTCATTGTTAATGCAAGTATAGCGAAATTACTGTGTGCCCCCTCATGAGTTGATCATACTTTGAGCTGCCCTTTCTTGGGTTTTCAACTCAAAGCCCCTTTGGTCTCAAAGTGCCCTTTGCGGGTTTTCGCTTTGGCCTCTCCGATTTTTTTTTTTGAACTCAAGATGCCCCTTTTGGGGTTTTCATCTTGGTCTACTTTCAAGCGAAGTACTTATTGACTGAGTCTGCGTTAATCGGATTTGGCAGACTTTTGCCGTCCATCTCGGCTAGTATCAAAGCTCCTCCAGAAAAGGCCTTCTTTACAACGTAGGGTCCTTCCCAATTAGGCATCCACTTTCCCCTGAAGTCCTTTTGCATAGGGAGGATCTGTTTCAACACCAAGTCTCCCTCATGGAATACTCTGGGGCGGACTTTCTTATTGTAAGCTCGCATCATCCGCTTCTGGTACAATTGACCATGGCGAATAGCTCTTAGCCTCTTTTCCTCAATTAGATTCAAATTGATCATATCGAGATTGAACCTATTTCGCTTCATCCAACTTTAGCTCTGACAAAACCCGGAGTGAAGGGATCTCAACTTTAATAGGCAAAACTGCTTCCATCCCATAAACCAACGAGAAAGGAGTTGCCCCAGTAGAAGTTCTAACCGATGTTCGATAGGCATAGAGGCAGCGATAACTTTTCATGCCGATCCTTGTAGGTCTCAACCATTTTCCCCATAATTTTCTTGATATTTTTATTAGCCGCCTCAACTGCTCCATTCATCTTGGGCGATATGGCGACGAGTTATGGTGCTTAATGTTGAACTGACTGCAGACTTCTGCTATCGCTTTATTGTTCAAGTTTAGTGCATTGTCGACACGATCCTTTTCGGCATACCGTAGCGACAAATGATCTCCTTCTTCAAAACTTGCTAATCTCTTGTCTTCGTGATATTAGCATATGAAGTCGCCTCTACCCATTTGGTGAAGTAATCAATGACCACGAAGATGAAACGATGTCCATTAGAAGCTTTCGGTGAGATCGCCCAATGACATCCATGCCCCACATTGAGAAAGGCCATGGAGAAGTCATAACATGAAGAGGTGAAGGAGGCACATGGATCTTGTTTCCATAAACCCGACACTTATGGCACTTCTTGGCATAACGGATGCGATCTCCTTCCATCGTGGACCGAGAATACCCAAATCTCATGATTTGCCTAGTCATCGTAAACCCGTTGGCATGTGTTCCACAGACACCCTCATGGAGTTCTTCCAGGATTTTCCTAGCTTCCACAGCCCCCACACATCTGAGCAACACTTGATCCCTCATCTTTTTATACAGGATCTCTCCATCTAAGACGTAGTCGCTGGCAAGTCTTCTCAATGTTTTCTTATCATTTTCAGTCGCTTGATCGGGATATTCACGGCTCTTCACATATTGCAAAATATCATAGTACCAAGGATGATCATCTCTCTCTTCCTCTTCGTCAATATTGAAACAATGAGTCGGAGCCCCACAAATACTCATTTGGATAGGCTTCATACCCTCCTGCTCATTCACTTTGATCATAGAAGCTAGAGTGGCCAAAGCATCAGCCATCTGGTTTTCATCCCGCGGGAGGTAGAAGAATGTAATATCATCAAACTCCTCAACTAGTTCCAAGACTAACTTTTGATAGCTGATCAGTTTGGGATCTCTTGTTTCCCATTCTCCTTTGAGCTGATATATGACAAGAGCAGAGTCTCCGTATACCTCTAGCACCTTAACCTTGTGGTCTATGGCTGCTCGGATCCCCATGATACATGCTTCGTATTCTGCCATGTTGTTTGTGCAATCGAAGTCCAACTTGCAAGTGAATGGATAGTGTTCTCCATTTGGGGATACCAGGACTGCCCCAATTCCATTACCAACGGCATTTGATGCTCCGTCAAAGTTCATCTTCCAGGGACGAACTTCTAAGATGTCTTCTTCAATTGTAGCTACAAACATCAGATCTTCATTAGAAAAATTGAAATTAAGGGGCTCATAATCATCTAGTGCCCTGCTGGCTAAGAAATCTGCTATTGCACTCCCCTTCACCGCCTTTATACGGTTCACATAGACAATGTCGAACTCGAGAGAGCAAAATTTGCCATCGGGCCATTCTTCCATTTAGGGCCATCGACTCCATCATGTACTTCGAGAGGGTCCAATTTCGAGATTAACCAAGTCGTGTGGTACAACATGTACTGCCTCAACCTCCGAGTTGTCCAGACTAATACACAACACAATTTCTCAATTGGCGAGTATCTCATTTCACACTTGGTGAATTTTTTACTGAGGTAATATATCGCCCTTTCTTTCCTCCCTGTCTCATCGTGTTGGCCTAGCACAAATCCCATTGAGTTATCGAACACCGTCAGATACAAAATCAAGGGTCTATCAGGAATGGGAGGCATTAACACTCGGGTGTTGGACAAATATTGTTTAATCTTGTCAAACGCCTCCGCATTCATCATCCCAAATGCGGATTGTGCTTCTTAAGAAGGCGGAATATTGGATCACATTTCTCAGTCAATTGTGAAATAAACCGAGCGATGTAATTCAATCTCCTAGAAAACCTCGGACCTCCTTCTGAGTGCGTGGCGGAGGCAATTTTGTATGGCCTTGACTTTATCCGGATCTACTTTGATTCCTTTTGCACTGACCACGAAACCCAATAGCTTCCCTGATCGAGCCCCGAAGGTACATTTGGCTGGATTGAGCTTCAGTTGAAATTTCCTCAATCTCAGGAACAGCTTCCTCAATACTTGCACATGCTCCCCTTCCGTTCGAGACTTTGCGATCATGTCGTCGATGTAGACCTCAATCTCCTTATGCATCATGTCATGAAACAAGGTTACCATAGCCCTTTGATATGTTGCTCCCGCATTCTTTAACCCAAATGGCATCACTTGGTAACAAAAGGTTCCCCATAAGGTTATGAAGGTGGTCTTTACCATGTCCTCAGGATGCATCTTTATTTGATTGTATCCCGAAAAACCATCCATGAAGGAGAAAAATGAAAACCCCGCCGTGTTATCCACCAAAGTGTCAATGTGAGGTAGTGGGAAGTTGTCTTTCGGGCTGGCCTTATTTAGGTCCCTGTAATCGACACACATCCGGACTTTTCCGTCTTTTTTGGGGACAGGAACCACGTTGGCTACCCATTCCGAGTAATTTACTACTCGTAGAACCAAACATCAAATTGCTTCTTGACTTCTTCCCTTATCTTTCTGTGACATGGGTCTCATTCTTGAAGCTTCATTGGGTGGCTTGCATTCTCTTTTTATGGGGATACGATGTACCGCAATATCAGCACTCAACCCTGGCATGTCTTGATATGACCACGCGAAGACATCTTTGAACTCTAGCAGAAGTCTAATGAGGTCCTGCCTTGTTTCATGGGTTATGCAGGTACCGATTTTCACTTCTTTCCCATCCTCTAGAAGTACACTTTCAATTATCTCTTCGTGAGGTAGAATCGGCTTCTCCTCCCGCTCTACCATCCTTAACAAATCCGGAGATAAATCATAATCTTCGTCATCTGCAAAGTCCTGAGATCCCTCTGGGCACGTGTCTTGCTCATAAGGGAATTCTGAGTTCATAGCAGTGTCACTCATGACGTCGATATCTGGGGACCTATGGTAGGTATAAAAGAATATTCAATGAAAATGAATTTAAGGACGACTTATTTATGCATTTATGATTATGAATGGAGTGGAACGGAAGTAAAAGAATTATTGCACGAAATGGAAAGAAAAATGCACTTCTTATTGAAAATAATGATGCGTGAACATGCCTATTTCACAAAAAAATTCTTATTGTTCCTAGGCTTGAAACAATAAGTGTGTTTTGAACATTACTGCTTTTATTCCTAAAACTACAGAATTTCTTCCTTGATCCGGTTGTCCGAACACTTCCAGGCTTGTAAGGGCGAATACCCGCCAAGTTTCTTCTCCTCGAACTTCCTTCAGACACAGCGTTGATGTTCAAACTTCGCATCATGTCTTCAGCTGTTTCCTCATTCATGACCTCCTGTCCTGAATGAATAATCCCTCCTGACACGAATGAATTAGATATGTGGGGAAAGGTCATTGAACCCCACTCAATCTCAGCACCATTCAATCGTGCCCTTCGTCTTTCACGCTTCCTCTCTAGCTCCTTCTTTCTCTGTCTGGTATCTGGTCTATACCCTAGACCAAAGCGATCCTGCTTTTCAACCAACCCTGGCACTCTGACTGGACCCTGGAGATATTTTCCCAGTCCCCTCCCGGGCATTGCTCCTTTTCCCATTGTCAATTGTAGGCCCATCCTCGTTGCTTCAGAGAGTTTGGGCACCGGGATCCTGCTTCCTTCACTTATAAAAGTCGCATTTACAAATTCTAACGACCTGAAGGAGCACTCTATGGCCTCCGCATCGTTCTCTATGTACGGTGCATCACTAGTAACAGACGCGATGATATCCTCCTCTATATTTATAGTTATCAACCGCCCTCTGTTACTAATTTCACTTTCGGTGTAATGAGCGATGGTATACGACTCATTGAGTGGATCCACGGCCTCCCCAATAAGCGATTATAAGAGGGCTTGATGCTCATCACAAGGAAATCTACCTCGACGTATTTGGCCCAATTAGGAGGGTATCTCAATCCTCCCCATTACCTCTCTCTCGGTGCCATCAAATGCTCTCACTATATTTTGCACGTTTTCATGTGAGAGTCTCTGAGTAACTTTGTCCGGTGTGAGCGAGGGCAAAACATTCGATCTTGAGAGCCATTGTCAATTAATACCGGCAAAGTGTATACCCTTTGCATCGGGTAGTGATGTGCAAGACCTTGGTAGATCCCCGCCTTGGTGGTATTTCATCATCAACGAGCGAGATGAAATTATCTGCGCTCATGTTATTTACAAGACGGTCCAACTTATTTCTTGAAATGTCATCAACAACATAAATCGGTTCAATGCTTTTATTAACGCACTACGGTGTCCTTCGAGTTTAGCGATAAGGTCAATCTGGATGTCGTGTGTCGCTTATGTAAGCTGTTCCACCACCTTTGTACTCACTATGCTTCAGGAACTTCAAGAACTCCCCAGCCTCATCCTCTGTTACTAGTTTATTAACCAGTGGTCCTGTCCTCTCGTCTCCCCTTCTCGTCATAGAGGACTCAGCTTCTGGGTCGGGTATGCTGGCCGAATTCTTTTTCCCAAAAACTGTCATAGTACAATCGTAATTCCAAGGTACCCTCTTGTCATCTTTATAAAGAAAAGTCTCGGGTTTCTGAATTATGATCTTCGGTGCATTCTTAGGAGCAGCCATTACAGGTTTTCTGATTATGACCCTCGGTGCCACCTTCACCCCGGCCTCGTCGACCCCTGGCCGCGTGATAATCACACGTGGGTGATTGACTTCAAGGATCCTTTCTGCTGACCCTCCTTCTGTGGAACATACATCCTCTCTTTCCACCAAGTCAAAGAACTCCAGCTCTTTATTATCCATTAGCCCTTGTACTAGGGCTCTAAATTCATTACATTGCTGGATTTCATGACCTTCCTTGTCATGGAACTCACAGTAGTTCCTTGTATCTGAAGACCTGCTTACATTCTCTTGCAGAACTAGTCCAACCTTCTGCATTTCTTTCCAAACCATTCTCAACGGGGTTTTGACCTCAGCAATCTCCTGTTTGAACCTCCTCCCCCTGTTTTCAACTATCGCGTTTACCCCATTATCAGCATGACTGGGTAACGAATTTCCTCCACCAGGTGGGTCTTTGAAGTCTACGACCCCCGTCTTGATAAGTCACTCGACTAGTCTCTTGAATGAAGTGCAGTTCTCTATCGAGTGACCTACTACATCCGCATGGTACTCACATTGAGCGTTTGTGTCATACCACTTAGGATACGGAGGTTGCAGCGGCTTCAAGTAAAATGGGGACACGACATGCGTATCGAATAAAGTCTTATACAACTCCTTATACGTCACCGGTATAGGAGTAAATTGGAATCTCTCGACCCTTTGTCTCGTGTTGGGCTCTTGTCTTGGTGAACTCTTTGCCCACGATTCTGACTTTCGATTGGGTGATAATGTGGGTTTAGGATAACCGAGTTTATATTCCCACTTGACTTTCCTTTTCTTGGTGTGACTCTTCTTGTGCTCTCTCCGCCTCTATCTTCCCACACGATTCGTTCTCTATCATCTCGCCTTTGACATCACCATGTCCATGAAACTCTTAGTCGTGCTTCCCAACATGTGGTTAATGAGCGGTGCCTTGAGGTATTGATGAAGAGCATGGTCATTTCCTTTTCTAGTAATGGTGGTTTGGACACGTGGCGACCTCCTCCATCTTTAGGCGTACTTCTGAAGCTTTCACTTGGCTTTTTCTCCATGTTTTGCAATGTGATCTGTCGGTGCTATATCGGTCACATGGCCGTAATGCTTGATGAAAGCTGCGCCAAATCTCTCCACGATTTGATTTGGGTACAACTCAATGGTTGTACCACTTTCTGCTGACCGATCAGACTATCACGAAAGCAATGAATCAACAAGCTGGTCATTGTTGACATATCCTGTCATTCTCCGACAGAACATCGTAATATGGGCCTCAGGGCGGCTAGTCCGTTGTACTTTTCGAACTCGGCATCTTGAACTTTGGAGGAAGTACTAAATCGGGACTAGACTCGACTTCTTAGCATCCACTTCAGATTGGTGATCAGCACTTTCCAATGCTCAAACTTCTCTTCCGACCACTTGCATCGATCCTCGAACTCTTTTGGAAGTTTCGCCTTTACTTTCTCCCCTTCGCCGCCTCATCAAGTGCTGGGACCATTGGTTTTACCAGATTGACCTCGGGGTTGGAGCTCG
Organism: Gossypium rotundifolium; assembly: GCA_025506655.1. Lineage (NCBI taxonomy): Eukaryota > Viridiplantae > Streptophyta > Magnoliopsida > Malvales > Malvaceae > Gossypium > Gossypium rotundifolium. The sequence continues at coordinate 167,687,082 of CP106724.1, read as the reverse complement.
AGCCATGGGAAATTTACGATCTTTGGAGTATCGGATTGGTCTTTGAGGCTTGATATTGACCGACACTCTCGGCGGTTGCACTTGGAAACTTATCGGGCCCGGGCCGGAGGGCAAACAAAATCTTCATTATCCTCTCGAAGATCGACCATAGGCCTTTTTCCATTTCCGGGCCCCCAGTCAACAAGCGTGTTAGTTGGCTCATCATGCTTCTTTGGGATTCAAGCATTTGATCCCTCATATCCTGCTGGATCTTGGCTAACTGTTCTTGCATCTGAGCCTGCAGTTGGTCTTGCATCTCCTTTTGCATCTGCTCTAACTTTTCTATCCTTTGATCCATTGCTCTCGTCTTTTTTCGAGTGTAATAGCGGTGTTCCAGGATAACTATAGCATGACCTCTAGTTAATAGGGTTGTCTTATAATATTTAATGCAAATGTAGTGATGCAGTGCCAATGCGTAAAATGTAATACAAATGAATGAATGCAAAAATAAAAAGAGTCGATTTCGATTCAATTTCTCTTAGAATACTCATTGAAAAAGACAAAATCCTTTACATAAAATAGAGTCACATATCGACCTAGCCCTTATGCCCAAAGTTTTAACTTTCTCAAGAAGTGAGGCTAGCTCTCGACCACGATCGACTTTGACTCATAAAATATACTTAACACATCCTTTGAACTCCTAGGGTTCGTAGATGATCGGCCACTTCTGATGTCGAACCACGACTTCGCCCATAAGGTAGTCTCTTTCTCGACACTGGTTCTAAGATTGTTGAAGTTGTTCTTTCCTCATTGGTTATCGCCTCTAATAGTTGGATCCGAGCTCACTTTTTGCTGACATTGTTTGAGTTCCACCACCTTTCCTTCAATTCTTCAATCTGGCTCAGGCTTGATTCCAACTTTGCCGTAGAGTTGTGACTTTGACTCAATGCCTTCTCTAATTCTGCTACTCGAGCCCTTAGCATCTTATTTTCGCTTTGGCTCTCCCCCGCCGTCTTTTTCGGGGCATCCTTTGTGCTTGAACCCCATGAAATCTCTTCTTCCTTTGGTCGACTTTGGTCTTCTCTTCCGAAGTTCTTGGCGCCATTGTTCGAGGTTTTACCCGGCCAGAGTCCTCATCGATAGATGCAACTTCTTGTAATCGGTCTTGAGCTATCCAAATCTTCTTGACCTTCCTTTTTCTTTCCTCGACTTCTCGACCTCGATTTACGGATATCAATATCTAACATCGATCCATTTTCTCCCTTCCGGTTGTTCTATCTTTTCCCTAACTCTGAATTTTTACTTTCAAAGTCTTGCTTCATGATCTCCAACTCGGAAGGACTACTTGCGGTATTCTTCTATCGATCGAAAGCGATCTGTGCCGACCTAGGAATATTATCATTCACTCTCTGCTCCGCCATGTCTTTGTATTCGAGAGTTACCATTGGATTTATAGCAACTCTTTTCATTCGGTGAATCTGCTTCCACGCATCAGAAACTTCTCGAACTCTTTTCTTATAATTATTCCCACTATACGAGAATTCAAACTGAGTTAACCCTTGCGTTACCGGTATAAACTGTCTCGATTGGTATTGCCTTAGCACGAGCAAAGGAGCATACCCAATAGCTCCCCAGATCCCTAACAGAGGAACCCAATCATAACTCCCACACCGGTAGAGGATTTCATCGGGAACAAACCAAGGAGCTTTCCATTCCACATCTTTTTCCTGAAGATTCTGAAGTAGCGCGATCCAGTTCTCTTCTGATATGTCATCCCTCCTAGGCGCGGCGGCCAATTCCTTTAATGGGGAATAATTCGCAAAAAAGACCCGACAAGAATTTCTATCTACTTTCCAGAAATGGCTATGGAACCACCCCAGCAACAGTTGTGCGCATCCCATGAATCTTCCCTCACCTGCTCTTCGACACGAGCTCAAAGATCTAAATGTTTCGGCGAGAATTGCTGGTACCGGCGTAACCCCTTTGTCAAGACGGTCGAACAAATCAATAACTACCTCGTCTACATGCCTCAAAGCCTTGGGAAAAATCACCAAACCATAGATACTTAACGCAAAAATGTCGACTTTCCTCTTCATATCTAGGTGTGCCGTCATCAGGTCCCTCAAGCTTACCCAAGGGATGCATTTCCCTTCACCCTTCTGCTGAATTCGTGCCATGACCCATTGTTCGCTCATTCGGTGATGCTCATCGACTTCTTTACAAAAGAAGGTGCATTAGCGCCACAAGTAAATTTTGTCGACTGAGCCCTTTGATTGCGAAGCAAAGTCAGTATATTCCTCCACGGTGAGGCACCAAGTCTACTTCCCCAAATGTAAAAAGCTATAAGCGAATTCTAATATTGAGTCATAGCAGAAACAAGTGTTTGTCCACTCGATGTCGAGTAAGTGAGGTAGATCACCATAATTAGTGTAGAAACGGTTGCCTAGTTGCTTCGTCCCAACCAGCCCATATATCTCTTAGTTCTTGTAGCTCATTCATGTCACATTGATACGAGTGAAGTCCAATAATTACGATGTGTAGCCTTTGGTTAGGCTATCCCCTTCTCAAGTCGTGTCTTCTCGACCATATACGCACTACCGCATTATCCTCTACTTTATCAAGGAATCCGTCCCCCATGACAAGTATTCTAACTTAGTAATTAAAAGAGGAATCAACGCCTTTTAAGTATGAAATGACATGCAAATATGACCAAAAATAAAGCGAGTTAGTATCACATAAAAGTAACCAAAGCAAGTGAAAAAATGTCTAACCATTACATAGGTAGCCACTAAGGTTTAGCATGGCTCTACCTAGGGTGGGCTCTTAAGGTTCACTATATGTGGTTTGGTTCTAAAGAAAGAAAAGAGTACCTGAACCAGCAGATTCCTCAACCCTCACCCATTATAGGCTCATATAGATCGAGTTCGGTTCAGGGGAATACATTTCCCTATGGCCATGCGGAGGTGAAAACCTCACGGAACCATAAGTACGGATGTACCCCGGAAGCGGTCCCCTAGCCCATGCGGAGGTGAAAACCTCACGAAGGCATAGTTTCTCGCTCCCACTTAAAGGATGTGACCACAGCGGTCATGTAACATGAATGCAAAGGTATCTTATGTGTTTCAAACCCAAAACAAATATTTGACGGGACACAAACTCATGCAAATGGAAAAACGAAAAAATTTATTTTCAATAAAAAGGACATTAATCAACCAATTTTATGGCTTAACTCTCTTATTGGTCCCCAGTGGAGTCGCCAAGCTGTCGAAACCATTTTTTTGTTGGAAAACGGGCCGACTTTGAAAAGAAAAACGGAGTCGCCACCAATCATTTTTGAAGTGTGAATGGGCCACTTATAAAACATTTTTTTGGTCTACGAAGTTTGAGAAAACGGGCTCGGGAGTCGGTTACACACGAGGAAGGATTAGCACCCTCGCAACGCCCCAAAATTGGTACCGTATTGATTGATTAATGTCCTTAATATCGAAAGTTAGAAAATATTTTAGAGTATGGAAAAAAAATGTTTGGATGACTCGTATTGAATATCAAAACTCTCTTGTTCCGAAAAGCCGAAATATCATGTCCAGCACGATAGGACACGATGCTTCAAACTCTCGATACCAAGATCATTCTATGATTTTCAAAATACATGTAGTGCAATTTGAAAAGGGTATTTCACTATTTGGCTAAAACTAAAACCGAAACCCAGCACGATTGGGTACGATTTTTTGGATTTCCAATCATGAAATATTGCCTTTATTTAAGAAATACGATAAAACAAAATTTGTGAAGGATATCTCGTTGTTGAGACGAACAGAAAATCGAAACCCAGCACGATTGGGTACGAATTTCTTGAACTTCCAAACATGAAACATTGCCTCATTTTCAAAACAATCAAAATCTTTAAAGGACATTTAGTGATCTAGATGAACAAAAAAATCGAAGCCCAGCACGATTGAGCACGATTTCTCGAACTTCTAATCACGTAATGTTACCTTTGTAAAATCCCTTTTTTATGAATTTTGAAAAAAAGGGTAAAATCGTTAAGGTGTCATTCAAAATCATTGATCGACATGGGATAATAAGAACCAAAAAAATATAAATTTCAATAGTAAATTACCAAAAAAAATAAAAAATAATGAAGGTAACAAAAATAACAAAAGTAGCAACATTAATATTGATAAAGAAACATAAAATAATAACCATAGTAATAAAAAAATAGAGACATATATATACACATAATTAATATGATAATAAAATAATAATAAACATATTGAAGATAACGATAAATATAATAGCAATAATATCGACTAAAAGAATCAAAGCAAACAAGAATATGTATATAATAATAATAATAATAATAATAATAATAATAATAATAACAATAAAATAAGAAAATAAAAAAATAAGGAAACAATAGTTATTAATAAAATAGTAAAAAAATACTTGATAACAATAAAATAATAAATATAATCAGAAAAAAAAATTAAAGCAAATGAGGATATATATACATATATATTGATGATAAAAAAAAATTAATTTAATGATACAATAACCAAATAACTAAAAAAAGGACTAAATTGGGTTAAAACCGAATGTCTGGGGCTGATTTTAAAAACAGATAATGATAAAGGAGGAAATTGTAGCATGTGCGCAACTTAGAGGGGCTGAAAGGACAATAAACCCCACTGGGCAAAACGCAGTACTCAAATAGGGACTTAATTGAACTCAAAAGAAATATTTGGAGTCAAATCGAAAGGAAAAAAAAACCTGATTTTAAAGCCGGTAAAAAGCGGAGGGGCTAAACGCGCAATTAGTCCCTCCGATAGAAAACATCTGGATCCTATCCTCGGTCTTGGTCGGTCATGGTCGAGAGCCCCAAACGACGTCGTTTGGCCTCTGAACCCATTTACCAAAAGCAATGTGGTTTAATAACACTATAAAAGCATAATTTTTTGAAAACAATCATTTCCTTCCTTTCTCAAAAAAAAACCCCAAAATTTTTCTCTCAAATTCTCTCTCTCCTCTCTTAGGCTGGACTTGGTAGAAGCATGGTCGCCGGACCATCCGTCGGCCGTCGTCATTTACCACCGTTCATGATGGTAGGAATCTGAAAAAAGGTTAGTTTTTTTTCCTTTTTTTTATAGAAACTCTTATATGTTTTTTTTAAAAAAGGAAAACCTAAAAAAAATCGATTCGAAAGGAAAAAAAATAAAAAAACAAAAATCAAAACTGAAAAAGGGGAAAAAACCTTTGTCTTTTTCCTCGTATTTCTCTCTGAACTTTCGTGTTACAAGTATTTTTCTCTTTGTATTTTAAAAACCCTAACCGACCTCTATTACAGATTTTCCTCTCTCTTTTATAGCCTAAAATTCTAGTATTTTATCACGTTGCTGCCTTTCTGCTTGCAGGTGAACGACGTGAAGGCGCCAAACACGGCACTATTCCGAGACGTGCGGCTTAGGTCGTTGCGCACGACGTGGAAGGGTTGCTGGGGCGTGCGGCGCTGACTGCTAGGGTTTTCAACCCTGTTTTGTTGTTTTTTTTTTTATTTTGGGCTTTGTATTTTTGGATTGCAATTTTGGGCCTTGTATTTGCTTTGGGCCCCGAAAAATTGGGCCTTACATCGAGTAGGTGATCATTTCACATAATTATGACATTGATAAAATTCACAAACACAACATTTAAATCAAGCATAAAAATATATACAATTTAGTTACACAAACTTACCTCAACAAAGTTTCGTGTACGTAAAATCTACTAATCCGACATTTTCCTCATTCCTCGTTCTAACTCTAAATTTGGTCTATCCAGATCTATACAAGTAAATTTAACATCAATTTATCATATTTTACATTCATGTGGACTAAATTTTCATCCTAAGAAAAATTACCATTTTTCCCTTAACTTTTCCAAAAATTCCATTTTCATCCTTAGGCTCGGAAAATGAAACTTGTGAAAATTACTTCCTATTCCAAGCCTAAGCAAATCCCCATTACAAAATTATCAGCACATGTATTCATAAAATTTCATAATTTTTCCTTCAATTTTACAAGTTTACATTTTAGTCCCTAAATTATGTTTTCATCAAAAATCACTTTGTAAAAGTTATTTATCTATCAATAATATTTCATTTTCTACCATAAATTTCTAATTTCTAGAATATACATTCATGACCCATTTTCATATTTTGATAACTTTTCAAATTAATCCCCCAAATAAAGAGATTAAGCTATTCCGATTCCAAAAATATCAAAATTACTAAAAACAGGATAAGGAAACTTACCCAATTAGGCCTTGAAAGTTTCTTTGCTCTCACCTAGGGTTTTCATGTGTTTTTAGGTTGAAGATGACATAAAATAAGATGATATCTTTTATCATCTTTTTAATTAATTAAATATTTTACTATTTCCAATTTAGTCCTTGTCCTTTTTCTATATTTCTATGGATGAATCATCAAGAAAAATCTACATACTTTTCTTAATGGTCTAATTACCATATAAGGACCTCTAGTTTTGAATTTCATAGCTATTTAATCCTTATAGATACCAGAATTTAACTTTTGCATTTTATACGATTTGGTCCTTCTCGTAATTAAGCACATAATCGGTAAAATATTCTTTTCAAAATTTTCATGCGACATTTCTAGTCTAATATGGATCATATAATAAAATAAAAATAAATTTTATTTTTTTGGCTCAGATTTGTGGTCTCGAGACCACTGATCCGGTTTCATCGAAATTGGGCTGTTACAACTCTCCCCTTTAAGAAATTTTCGTCCTAAAAAATTTTACCAGTAAGAAAATTCAGGCATTACTTTCTCATGCTTCTATCCGGTTCCCAAATGGCTTTCTCTATATCATATCATTGTCCAAGAACTTTCACTAAAGATACCTTTATACTTTTTGTTTCTTTCACTTTACATGTCAGAATTTCAACCAGACACTCATTGTAAGTCATGCTAAGCTGAATTTAACATTTATCAAAGCAATAACAGATGATGGGTCTGATCGATTCTATCATAACACATATACTCATAGAAACATTATGAATTCTATAGAACTCTGAAAATAATACCAATCAATATGAAACCAGTCCAATTCTTTTCAATAATCTTTATGTCCTGATAAACCACAGACTTAATTTGCCTTTACGGGCAAACTGGGGAACTTTCTTTCATGGTGAATCTCCAGAAATACTTTGTCACCATCAGAAACTCTATTTCTTTTCATTTTAGATCCACATCGGATTCCTGACGATCAAATATTGCTTTTAAACTGTCTCAGGTCCTTTTCATCTCTCTTTGGGTTCAACGAATCAAAACTACCACATGCATCTTTTCTCACTAAACTCCATCCAAAACACCAGAGTTTTGCATTTTGTGATCATATAAAGCCTCGTATAATTTTATATGTGACTGTTAACTGTTATAAGTAATTTCAACCCAAGATAAATAATTTTCTTAGTTACCTTCAAATTCAAGTACACAACATCGAAGCATATCTGCCAAAATCTGAATCATATGTTCAGATTGATCATCCACCTGAGGATGAAATACCGTACTAAATGTAACCATGTACCCAGAGTTTCTTGTAACTTGTTTCAGAATCATAATATGAACTGTAGATCTCTATCAGAAATAACAGAAGCTAGCACATCATATAATCTGACAATCTGAAAAATAAATCATTCAAGCAATCTATCAAGTGGGAAATCCACTTATACTAGGATGGAATGTGTAGGCTTCGTCAAACAATCGACAATTACTCAAATAGTATCTTTCTTTTCATAGACAGAGAGAATCTGATATAAAATTCATAGTAAGTATATCCCATTTCCATTTCAGTATTTTCACTGATTATAACCATCTTGAAAGTATCATCTCTATCTTGCTGATACATCCAGCATTTAAATATAGATTCAGAAATACCACCTTTCATTCCGAGCTATTAATACATTCTTTTCAAATCATTATGCATTTCATCATTCCCCAGATAAACATACATAGTACCACTGTGATCATTCATTTAAAATTTTCAATACAAAGACTCCGTCTCTGAATAACAAACATTTATTGTAACGCCCCAAAAATCATTTATAATTATTCTCGTATGTTTGTGACACAATTGTATGTCTGCTTCAATGGTTAAGTGTTCTGGGAAATGTCTGAGAAGCCTTGGGTTCAAGCCTTAGCTTGGGAAAAATTTTGTTTTTAATTGAGTAAACCCCTATCTTTAGCCAGTTGTCTTATAAATAAATGTTGGTAAAATATGACAAAATGGGCCTGCTGGCCTGGTGGTTAAGTGAAGTGTTAATATCTTGTTGGTCTTGAGTTCGAGTCTTGGTGTGTGCAAGGGAGTGTTTTATTTTGCTACTTGTGTCGTGTGTGTGTTCTAGTTTGACCGAAATTCTAAGAGTTTGAGGGCGGTGGGAGTGTGTTGGACGGCTTGGGAGGGAAATAAGGGATTTGGGGAGAAAAGTAAAGAGTGGAGGCATTTGAGATGGACTGGGATGCTGAGTGGTTGGAATGGAAGTGGTTTAGTAGAGTAAATCAAGGAGTTTGGAGAATTACCATATAAGGACCTTTAGTTTTGAATTCCATAGCTATTTAATCCTTATAGCTACTAGAATTCAATTTTTGCATTTTATGCGATTTGATCCTTCTTGTAATTAAGCACATAATCGGTAAATTTTTCTTTTCAAAATTTTCATACGACATTTTTAGTATAATATGGATCATATAATAGAATAAAAATAAATTTTATTTTTTTACTCGGATTTGTGGTCCCAATAGCACTGTTTCGATTTCACCGAAATTGGGTTGTTACAATAACCTTATTATCTGCAATCACTAAGTTGGAACAGTTTTGGACTAAAGGACCAAGCTTCGCAGTCCATGTATCAAACCAAAATTGTACCCACCTACCATCACCTATAGTCCGACATATACCATTCCTTATTTGCTGCCAAAAACGTGCTAACGATTTTCAAACAAAAGACGAGCTTATAAATACTTAGCAAGCATCCTTACTTGAAATTATATTTGCACCGCAAAATACGCACCCAGTAAGTATCCATACTAGTGAGCAGCTTAAAACCCAACTTCATCAAAAAGCTATTATTTTGTCTTGTAATAGCCGAACACCCAAACCCCCACACTCGGATGGTTGACACCCTCCCCCCAACCTACTAAAGTTGGCTTCTGCCTCCTTGTTTGTGCACCCCAGGTAAAGCTTCAGGCCAACTTCTCAATTGTCTTGCAAATGTTAATCGGGAGAGAAATAACCAACATAAAATACCTAGGGATGGCTAAAAGCACTGACTTAGCTAACGTAACTTGTCCCGCCATAGCTAGCAGTGACACATTCCAAATATTAAGTTTCTTATTTACTTTCTCCACAACAAAAATGTAGAAACCATAACCCATTGGTGAAAAAACGGAAGCCTCAAATATGTGCCCAAGTTCATCGTTAAATGAAAGCCCAGACGATGCGCAATGCCCTTTGCCACACACCTATCCGCATTACATGAAAAAAACACTTGGGTTTTAGCAGAGTTAACCTTGTAACCCAAACAAACACAAAACTCATTGAGAACATTCTCCACCACCAAAAAGCTTGTTCCATGGATGCCTCACAAAAAAACAAAAGATGATTTGGGCATCAACTTTAAAATTAAAAAAATATCATTCCATAATTAAAATAAATTATATTATTCGGGAGTATTTAATCTTTCCATTTAAAAAACCTCAATTAAAAATTTACATGTGATTAGATTTAAACCGTGCTATTTACATCAATAAAATATTAATTTTATTATTAATACAAAAGTTTTACTCTTAAATAATATTTACATTTTAATTGTATTAACGTGTTTATATTTGAGTTAACTCACAATTTAATCTATTTTTATTTTAACAATATAAATATTTAATTTGTGATTATTAATTAATTTCAAATCATATATTTTATTATTTATAATATTAGTTTTTCTTTTTAATTCTTAACCCAATTTTGCATGGTGTTAGTGGAATTTAAAGTATGCGATAAGTTGAGGTAATAAAAGAGTGGATTGTTGAATGACTCCTTTAATTAAAGCAAAGAGATGACTTAAGAGGTTATTCTATTCCAAGTTGGTTTAATTCAATATTTGATTATTTTAATCTCCCATTAACTCTGTTTTAGTAAAAGCAACCAAATTATTCATGAGAATAGTTTTGAAAGCTGTTGTGTCGACGTAGGGATTGCCACGGCTTTTATTTATTACTATCACCGACAGTTCTTTTGTTTAGTGGGAGTGAAAGATACGTTGTTTCGAATGGAATATGGTGGTTGAAGTAACAGAAGAGTTAATCATTACCGACCATGAACATCCTCGACGGCTTTCTATCACTGCACAAAAAGGGGTGTAGTGACAGTAGGTCCTGCGTTCTCCACCCCTTTTGGGGAATTTACTAGTTGACTTGGAAAGCCGAGTATCTAAATTCATTCATTTCACACACTTCCGGAGTGGACCCACACTCTACTTTCCTTGTCCCTTTCTTACTACTATTCTTAGATTCAATCGCCTTTCTTTGACTCGCTCAACTCTCCACTCACCTTCTCACCACTTGTCTTGCAGCTTCCTTCCCTCCGCCCCCTTTAAAACCACCTCTTCTCCCCCACTCACTCCTCATCTCACAATTCCCCAATTAATTTCTCTTCCCACTCAATACACCAAATCTCTCTGAATTAGATGGCTTTAGAAGCTCTCAACTCTCCAACACCTGCCACTGCCACGCCCCCCTTTCACTTTCATTCTCATACTTGCACCAATTTCCATTGCCTCGACTCCTTTACTAAGGGTAAGCGTTCTAAGCGGCCGCGTTCCGAGGACCACGTCCCCACCGAGGAAGAATACCTTGCTCTCTGCCTTCTCATGCTCGCTCGAGGCGCTACTGACTCCTCCGCCTCTACCCTTCCTCACCGCCACCGCTCTCCCACTCCAACGGATCAACAACTTAGATTCAAGTGCAAAGTTTGCAACAAGGCCTTCAACTCTTACCAGGCTTTGGCTGGCCACAAAGCCAGCCACCGTAAGCTTTCATCTGGTATTAACGATGACCAATCAACCTCAACAACCACCTCTTCCACTTCCACCTCCAACCCAAGCGGCAGGTCCCACCAGTGTTCCATCTGTCATAAAAGCTTCCCTTCCGGACAGGCCTTGGGAGGTCACAAGCGTTTGCACTATGAAGGCGGTGCTGGGACTGCTAGAGGCGTTACGACATCTGAAAGATCAGCGTCCACCAGTACCACCAGCCAGCGGGGCTTTGACCTCAACCTTCCGGCTTTGCCGGAATTCTCACTGTCAAAATTGTTTGTTTCCGGCGGCGATGAAGAAGTGGAAAGCCCACATCCTGCTAAAAAGCCACGTGTCGTAATACGGATGCCACCTAAAGTTGAAGTCAACTAAACAATTACTGAATTCTTTTGTAGGAATTATATTATTTTAGATTCATTTTCTTCTATTGAATATTTTATTTCGGTGTAGATAGCATTTGAAGAATTCTCCGCTCTCTCATTTGCTATACTTAAAAATTAATTCTATTCAATTCTTTCTTTTTTAATTAACAACTCCATTATTTAATTTATCACTGTTGTTAGAAACACGCTTTCATGGTTGGTAGCTAAAATATACTGTAATATGCATGGGGGGAATCTTCAACGTTATACATGCATGTTTTTATTTACAAGGTTCAGCTTGTTTTGTACGATTTTGAAGAAAACAAACCAACCCCATTGTTAACTTTCAAGGAACCTTCTTCCTCCAACTACAAACATACCCTTGAAAAACTCTGATAGAGTTAGTAATACTATTCAAGTTGACAGTTACTAAGCTGTTAGTATGGTTCAAGTTGTTAGCACAATTAGTTAGATTAACAGTTAGCTAAAGAATCAACACAGTTGTAAGACCTAATTTATGCCCGGGCTCATTAATCCAATAATAAATCAAAATTACAACCAATAAAAAACCAATAATTTAATGTCCAAAAATAACAGTCCATTACAAAATAGTGGCCCAAATTCATTACCCATTAAACCCAAGCCCAATTTTTTAACCCAAAAACAGCAAGCCCCGAAATGGCCCAAAATTACTAAAAAACTCAAACTCTAGGGGTTTCTAGAGTTTTCCAGCACCTCTCCCCCACGAGCTATTCCCACGTGTGTCGCAGCCCCGCGCCAGCCGAATGCTCGGGCCACCCCGCCTCCATGATGCTCACACCTGCGAGAAGAATAAGAAAGCAAATAGCACAAAAAGGACAGTCAGCAATAACAGAATGATAATCGAATATTGTAGAAGAAAAATGTATTTCCATTTCTTTCGATTTGGCTATAAAAGGCCAGGCATTTTCATCTGTAATTTTTTACGGAGACTAATACAAAAATACAAAATTCGAAAAACAGAAAAGGTGATTTTCATTTTTTTTTTCTTCACTTTGATTTAGGGTTTCTGTTTCATTTTTTTTTTTTACTTTGAGCATAGATACGGAAATAAAAAGAAAAGAAAGATTACCTTTTGGCGATTCGTCCTCGTTCTCTCCGTCATAATCGGGGTAGACGAAGACTTTAATAAACCGGACCTTCGCGAATCATTGTCCATGCCGTTTACGATGGACGTTTGATGATTGAATCGATGGATTTGAGAGGCGATTGAAGACGATAGAAAAAGAGGGGCTAGGGTTTTGGTTATAAAATGAAAGGATTTAAAAATTTTCTAATTAGATTAAGGTTTATTAACCCTTTTTTAAAACTATAAAAAATGGCGTCGTTTAGGAGGGTGTAGGATCCGCAAGTCGACCCGCTTTGTGACCCAGATCTGCGCCTTCCCGCTTTAAAAGGATTATTTATGCAATTGATCCTTCTATTCTCTAATTCTTTTGCAATTTCGTCCTATTCGAACGCAACGTTTTAGCTAGTTAGGATATTTTTCGGTTTAATCCTCAATTATTTGTGCGTATTTTAATTCAGCCCTATAATTTTATTCTGATTTTAATACAGTCCTTTAATTATTTAGCTAATTATATGTTTATTGATTTATTTAACTAGCCTTTTTAATTAATATTAAATATTAAATATTTTAATTTGTTTTAGATATTATTTATTTCTATTTATATATGTTATTTTCATTAATTTTATACATATATTTTTATATACATATAATTATATTAAATTATTTTATGTATATACTATTGATTTTATATTATTTTATATATAACTATTATGTATAATTTATTTCTTTCAAAGACCCTATTCGAATTATATATTTATTCATTCCAAATACTTTTAAAATATCATTATTATATATATATATATATATATATACATTATTTTATATCAAGTTTTTTTTTGACATGCATATTATTTAAATTGACACATATTATTTCATGTATAATATTTGCTTATTTATTCTTTAAATTTGCTATATTTTATTTTTTTCCTAATTAGTTATATTTTCAAATTTTTATTCTTGATTAATAATGTTGGTATGTTCAAAATAGAAATTGTGAGATTATTGATTGTACATATTTTGAATTGTATGTACATAATATTTTGCCAACCATTTGTACAAAGATTGTATTCACATATTATCATTCTATGCTTGATATTACATTTTGTTTCTCATTATTTAGTGATTCAATAAAAGCATTTTAGTCATTTTAAGCACTTATTTAAAAGTTTTAAACTAAAGCAATATTTGTATGTTTGGAAGTTCAGAAAATTATGCCCTAACATACTGGGTGTTAATTTTCTATTCAACCAAATAACCAAATACCATTTTTTAATTGCATGTTTTGAAGATCAAAGATGATTTCGGTATCAAAGTATAAATATGTTATATGCTAACGTATTGGATATGATATTTTTATTCCTTTGAAACGAGTTAATCTTGAGATTCAATTCCAAATAAATTAATTTTCCTTAAAAAATAATCATGCCTTAATATTTTATAAATGTTTCATTTTGTTAAAAATTGTACATTGAGCCAAATTTCAAGATTACGTGTTGGAAAAGTTTCAAAATAAGGCAATATTTGTATGTTTGGAAGTTCAGAGAATTATGCCCTAACGTATTGGGTGACATTTTCTATTCAACCAAATAACCAAATGCCCTTTTTAATTGCATGTTTTGAAGATCAAAGACGATCTCGGTATCGAAGTATAAACGTGTTATATTCTAACGTATTGGATATGATACTTTTATTCTTTTGAAACGAGTTAATCTTGAGATTCAATTCAAAATTAATTAACTTTCCTTGAAAATAATTATGTCTTAATATTTTCAAGTTTTCAACTTAAGGACAATAACTAATCAATTTGGTACCAACTTTGGGCGTTGTGAGGGTGCTAATCCTTCCTCACACGTAACCGACTCTCGAATCAGTTTTCTCTAATTTCGTAGACCAAAATATTTTTATAGGTGATCCGATCACACCTAAATAAAAAAGATTGGTTGCCACTCCTTATTTTAAAGTCGATCCCATTTTTCGAAAAAAATGGTTTCGACAGCTTAGCGACTCCGCTGAAGACCAGTTGAGAGTCAGGCCATAGATTGATTAATTTTTGTCCTTTTGATTGAAAATTTGGAAAATTGTTTTGAAAAATCTCGTTTCTTTTGATGCATTTGCTAGTACTATGATATTGAGTTTTTATAGAATACTTGCATTTGCATTGCATCACCGTCGTGGTTACACCTTTAAGTGGGAGTGAGAAACTATGCCTTCGTGAGGTTTTCACCTCTGCATGGGCTAGTGGACTGCTTCCGGGATACATCTGTACTTATGTCTTCGTGAGGTTTTCACCTCAGCATGGGCATAGGGAAATGTATTCCCCTGAACCGAACTTGATCCATATGAGCCTATAATGGGTGAGGATTGAGGAATCTGCTGGTTCAGATACCTATTCCTTATAACTAAACTACATATAGTGAACCCTAAAAGCCCACCCTGAATGGTGCTGCAATAAACCATAGTGGTCATTCGAATAAGTACTCTACTTGTTTTTCTTTGCTTATTTTTGTCCAATACTAATGTGTTTCATTTTGTTATGATTGCATCGCATATCATTTCATATCTAAAAGAGTGTTGATTCATGTTCGATTACTAAATTAGAGAGTTTGTCATGGAGAACGAATTTCTTGATAAAATGGAAGACAATACAATTGTTCGTATATTTGTAGTCCGTTTCATGTAAAGAATTTTGCCCTCTAGTAAAGTGTTCTAATGGAAATTGAATTAGAATCGACACCCTTTTGTATCCATTGCATGCATTCACATGGCATTACATCATATGCATTAGATTTCATGAGAAGACCCTGATTGGTTGAAATTATTTCAGCATTAACCTGGACACCGACAATACCAAATATCCTTACGGTACCAGAACCAAGACGAAAAATATGGATCAGAGATTAGAAAAACTGGAACAACTCCAAAGGGAGATGCAAGATAAACTTCAACTACAAATGCAAGAGCAGCTTGCCAAGATTCAACAGGATATGATAGACCGAATGATGGAATCATAAAAGAATATGATGACTCAATTAACTCAACTACTAGCGGGAGGAATAGACAAAGGAAAAACCCCCATGGTTAACACTGGTGAAAATAGTGAAAACGACTATATCCTCCGGGTTTTACCCCGAAACATCCTGAAGTGCATCCACGAAAGACATCCGTCACAATTAAACCTCAACAATTTCAAGAAGATGTTTCGATATCGGTAAACTTCTAAATAGGATCGGGTTCTAACTTAGAGGATCATCCAATTAATGTTGTTATTCCTGACTTTGATGAGGCAGCAGAGAGAGAAAGGGCAAGGGCTGAATTGCCAAAACAGTTAGAGAAGCGATGCAAATGGTTGGAAGACAAATTTAGGGCCATGGAAAGCACTGATAGGCAACATGGAATCGACGTTAAGGATCTAAGTTTAGTACCAAATCTAATACTTCCCCACAAATTCAAGGTGCCAGAATTTGAAAAATACAACGGGAATACTTGCCTAGAAGCTCACATAACCATGTTTTGTCAGAGAATGACTGGGTACGTTAACAATGACCAACTGCTAATTCATTGCTTCCAGGATAGTCTGGTGGGAGCAGCATCTAAATGGTACAATCAGTTGAGTCGTACCAAAATTGGTTCTTAGAGGGATTTAGCATAGGCATTTATGAAGCAGTACAGTCACGTAACAGACATGACCCCTGATAGAATCACATTGCAAAACATGGAGAAGAGATCAAGCGAGAGTTTTCGACAATATGCACAAAGGTGGAGAGAGGTTGCCATGCAGGTCCAGCCACCTCTTCTGGAGAAGGAAACTACTATGCTCTTCATCAACACCTTGAAGTCCCCATTTATCAATCATATATTGGGGAGTGCCATGAAGAGTTTCTCGGACATAGTAATGTCTAGTGAAATGATCGAAAATGTTGTGAGAAGCGGTAAAATAGATACGAGGGAAAGTGCCAAAAGATCAGCCTCGAGAAAGTAAAAAATAAGGTAAACAATGTGGGAGCATACAGTAAAGGTTATTTAAAGCAAGTTACTGTGGGATCACCAAGGACGACAACTACTAGTCTTCAGACTCCTTCAAGGAATGAATCTAATCAAAGGAAGAACACAGAAAAGCTTCAATTCACTCATATTCCAATAACATACCAAGAGCTATATCAGAGATTGTTTGACACACATGTGGTGTCCCCTTTCTACCTGACACCGTTGCAGCCCCCGTACCCCAAGTGGTACGATACAAATGCCCAATGTGACTATCATGCGAAAATTTCGGGACATTCAATAGAAAATTGCATTGCCTTTAAGAAAGCCGTGGAAAGACTTATTAACATGGGCATTGTAAAATTAGATGATACATCAAATGCTAATAATCTGTTACCAAATCATACTGATGGTGGAGTGAATGCGATTGAGGAAAAAGACATTGAAGAAATGCTGGAAAATGCATACATCAATGCCATACATGAAGAAATTATTGAAAGGGTGGCCTTATCGGATATCTGCCCTTACGAACCTGGAAGTGTTCTGAATAAGTAGACTACAGAAGAAATTCCTATAGTTTTTAGAGCTTATTCAGAGTAATGTTTCGAACACACTTGTTGCTTTTAGCCTAGAAGCAATAAGCATTCCTTTGTGAAATAGGCTTATGTCTAAACTTCATTATAAAATACATACTTGAGATCATTTTGAATAAAAATCTTCTCGATTCTTTCATTGTTTTTCCTTGGACCTTTGTTCTGAATCATTCTTTCATTTTATTCATAAGCATACCGTGCAAATAGTTATTCTCAAATTTATTCGTTCTTTGTATATTCTTCTGTGCCTACAACAAGCCCCCAAATATCAATGACATGAGTGATGCTACTACGGATTTAGAATCTCTTTTTGAGCAAGATATGAGTTTAGAGGGGTCCCAGGACTTTGAAGATGACATAGACTGTGGCTTATCTCCGGACTTGTTAAGAATGGTAAAACAAGAGGAAAAGCAAATTCTACCTCATGAAGAAACAGTGGAGATTGTGACCTTGGAAGAGGGAAAGGTAGTGAAAATTGGGACGTGCATAACTGAAGAAACAAAATGAGACCTCGTAAAGTTACTTCAGGAATTCAAAGATATCTTTGCATAGTCGTACCAAGATATGCCAGGGTTAAGCACTGACATCATTTTGCATCATCTCCCCATAAAAGAAGAGTGCAAGGTGGTTCAACAGAAGCTCCGGAGAATGAGGCCAGACATTGTACTGAAAATAAAAGAAGAGGTCAAAAAGCAGTTTGATGCCGAATTCCTACAAGAGGTCAAATACTCAGAATGGGTAGCCAACATTGTGACTGTCCCTAAGAAAGATGGAAAGGTACAAATGTGTGTGGATTATAGAGATTTGAATAAGACCAGTCCGAAGGATAATTTTCCCTTACCTCATATTGATACTTTGGTGGATAACATGGCGGGCTTTTCATTGTTTTCCTTCATGGATGGATTCTCGGGGTACAATCAGATAAAAATGCATCCTAAAGCCATGAGAAAGACTACATTCACAACATTATAGGGTACGTTCTGTTATAAAGTAATGTCATTTGGGTTGAAAAATACAAGAGCTACATACCAAAGGGCCATGGTGACTTTGTTCCATGACACGATGCATAAAGAAATTGAGGTTTATATGGACGACATGATTGCAAAGTCTAGAACAGAAGAAGAACACATCCGAGTTTTGAGGAAACTGTTCCTGAGGTTGAGAAAATTCCAACTGAAGCTTAATCCAACGAAATGTACTTTTGGATCAGATCAGGAAAATTGCTAGGCTTCATAGTCAGCGAGAAGGGAATCGAGGTTGACTCAGGCAAGTTTTGAGCTATACAAGAATTACCTCCACCACGCACTCAAAAAGAAGTTCGAGGTTTCTTGGGAAGGTTAAATTACATTGCTCAGTTTATTTCACAGTTAACCAAAAAATATGATCCCATATTTCATCTTCTGAAGAAACACAATTCAGGAGTATGGGATGATGAATGCCAAAAAGTTTTCGATATGGTCAAACAGTACTTATCAAACCCTCTAGTATTGTCACCCCCATGCCCAGATAGGCCATTAATCTTGTATCTAACAGAGTTTGATCACTCTATGGGATGTGTGCTGGGTTAACATGATGATTCGAGAAGAAAAGAAAAAGTGATATACTACCTCAGTAAGAAACTCACTGAATGGGAGATAAAATATTCGCTAATTGAGAAACTATATTGTACATTGATTTGGACGACTTGAAGATTAAGGCAATACATGTTGTACCACACAACCTGGTTAATCTCGAAGTTAGACCCTCTAAAGTACATGATGGAGTCAACCGCTTTGAATGGAAGGATGGTTAGATGACAGATTCTGCTCTTTGAGTTGTGAAAGGGAGCGCAATAGCAGACTTTCTAGCTAGCAGAGCTCTAGAGGATTATGAGCCATTAAACTTTGATTTCCCTAATGAGGATTTAATGTATGTGGTAGCTACTGAAGAAGACATTACAAAAGATCACCTTTGGAAATTAAACTTCAATGGGTATCAAATGCTGTGGGAAATGGGATTGAAGCAATCTTAGTATCCCCAAATGAAGATTACTATCCATTCACATGCAAGTTGGATTTTGATTATACAAAGTAGAATATGAAGCATGTATCATAGGGCTCCATGCAGCCATTGAATGCAAAATTAAAATGCTAAAAGTATATGGAGATTCCGCATTAGTGATCTACCAACTAAAAGGTGAATGAGAAACAAGAGACCCCAAATTGATCAATTACCGAAGGATAGTCCTGGGGTTAATTAAAGAATTTGACGATATCACTTTCAATTATCTCCCACGAGAAGAAAACCAGATGGCGGATGCTTTGGCTACTCTGGCTTCCATGATCAAAGTGAGTAGACAAGAGGATGTAAGACCCATTCAACTGAGTATTTACGAGGCCCCAGCTTATTGTTGCAATGTGGAGGAAAAAGAAAGGGATGATCACCCCTGGTATCAAGATATATTGCGATATGTAAGAAATCGCGAATATCATGAACAAGCGACCGAGAAAGAAAAGAGGACATTGAGAAGACTAGCCTGTGATTATGTCTTAGACGGGGAGATCCTATATAAAAAAAGAAAGGATCAGGTACTGCTAATATGTGTCGACACTGTTGAAGCTAAGAAAATTCTGGAGGAAGTTCACGAGGGTGTTTGCGAACCGCATGCTAATGGTTTCACAATGGCTAGGCAAACCATGAGGTTCGGATACTATTGGTCTACTATGGAAGGAGATTGCATCAATTATGCTAAAACATGTCACAAATGCCAGATATACGGGGACAAAATCTACGTGCCTCCTTCACCGTTGCATGTTATGACTTCCCCATGGCATTTCTCCATGTGGGGCATGGATGTTATCGGGCCGATCTCTCTAAAAGCTTTAAACGGGCATCAGTTCATCTTTATAGTTATCGACTATTTCACAAAATAGGTAGAAGCGACTTCATATGCCAGTGTTACCAAGTCGGCAGTTAGTAGATTCCTAAAAAAAGAAATCATATGTCGATATGGAATGCCTGAGAGGATTATATCCGACAATACATTAAACTTAAACAACAGTACGATCGCAGAGGTCTACAGTCAATTCAAGATCAGACACCACAATTCGTCACCGTATCGTCTGAAAATGAATGGTGCAGTGGAAGCAACTAATAAAAATATTAAGAAGATTGTAGGGAAAATGGTTGAAACCTATAAAGATTGGCACGAGAAGCTACCATTCGCTCTCTATGCTTATCGAACATCAGTTAGGACCTCTACCGGGGCAACTCTTTTCTTATTAGTTTACGGAATGAAGGCAGTGTTACCCATAGAAGTTGAAATTCCTTCCTTCGAGTCTTGTCAGAGTTAAAGTTAGATGAAGCAGATTGGATCCAGTATAGATACGATCAGTTGAACTTGATCGAAGAAAAAAGGCTAAAGGCTATTCGTCATGGTCAGATGTACCAAAAGAAAATGATGGGGGCTTATGACAAAAAGGTTCGTCCAAGAGAATTTCATGAGGAAGACTTGGTTTTGAAAAAGATCCTCCCCATACAAAAGGATTTCAGAGGGAAGTGGATGCCAAATTGAGAAGGGCTTATGTGGTGAAAAAGGCTTTCTCCGGAAGAGCACTGATCTTGGCTGAAATGGATAGAAAAAACTTGCCCAATCCTGTAAATTCAGATTTTGTTAAAAAAGTACTATTCTTGAAGAGGAAAAGAGGCCAAAGTGAAAACCCGCAAAGGACGCTTTGAGACTTTCTTAAAAATGAAAAACGAAAAAACGAAAACAAAAAAAATAAAAATGAAAAGTGCAGAGGCCAAGGTGAAAACCCGCAAAGGGCACCTTGAGACCAAAGGGGTTTTGAGTCGAAAACCCAAAAAGGTCGACTCATATTGTAATCAGAAGTATAATTGGGTAGTCAGTGATCTTGCTATACCTGAATTAAGAGGAGGGAGAGATGTTACATCTTGGAGCATCAACAGAGTATTCTTGATCTCTTAAACACATATTGAGTTTAAATTGGTCTTCAGAAAGTCCATATAGAGAAGCTCAGGCGACGATATCTAGGGCACCTATCTTTTCCTTCATTATTTCATATTTTAGCAATGTTTGCTTCCTTTAATTAACCTATTCTTTTCAGATTTCGTCTCTGATAAATTCCATTTTTGTCTATCATTAGGATCATATTCAAGCATTTTTGTATTGAAATAATGATTAATAGACTAATAACACTTTCACAAAAGGAGTTTTGTATATTATTCTGTAAATTTCTAAATAATACAAGAATCCGAAATAAGACTTTATTTAAAACTCACCAAGCTTAAGGGTTGGAGTATTTGAGGAGGAAATTTAAAACAGTGACCATTTATTTAGATTTTCTGTCAAAAATGTCAGTAGAACGAGAAGACGAGATATTGCATCAGTGATGCAACATGGAGGAATAATGAGCAATGTCAATCCTAGGCGTTTAAAAAAAGGATCATTCTCAAGAAATCATGCATTCATGCAAGACACATTTAGTTAGGAACATTTGATTCATTCGAATAATTGCATCTTAATCATTGTAAGAAATCATTCTTATGACATTCTATATTCAGGTAGATGTCATCCATAATACATTTAGTTAGGAGCATTAGATTCATTCTGATCATTGCATCCTAACCATTTTGCATAAGCATAAACACATAAAACTAATTTTACAGGACAGGTCCCCTAGAGGATGGTGTCACGACATTGGTGAATTAGCAGATCTTGTCTCCCTGAGTTTGCAGTGGAGCAGGTCGAAGATAACAGATTTTACATTCCTGAAGTTGTAGGAAGCAGATTGAAGACAGCAGATTTTGTCTCCCTGAGTTTGCAGTGGAGCAGATCGAAGATAACAGATTTGGCATTCCTAAAGTTGTAGGAAGTAGATCGAAGACAGCAGATCTTGTCTCCCTGAGTTTACAATAGAGCAGATCGAAGATAACAGATTTGGCATTCTTGAAGTTGCAGGAAACAGATCGAAGACAGCAGATCTTGTCTCCCTGAGTTTACAGTAGAGCAGATCAAAGATAGTAGATTTGGCATTCCTGAAGTTGCAGGAAGCAGATTGAAGACATCAGATCTTGCCTTCCTAAGCGAAGCGGATCGAAGATAGCAGATCTGGCAATCCTAAAGTTGCAGAAGCAGATCGAAGACATCAATCTTGTATCTCTGAGTTTGTAGTGGAGCAGATTGAAGATAATAAACCTAGCAATACCGAAGTTGCAGAAGCAGATTAAGGATAGCAGATCTGGCAATCCTGAAGTTGCAGGAGCAGATCGAAGCCTTACAAGTCTTATCTCCTCGAAGTTCTAGTAGAGTAGGTTGAAGCTACAAATCCCTCCTCCCTAAGTTTACAATGAGGATCAATCTGTATTTCTTTAAAGTTCCAGTGGAGTAGATTGAAACCACGAATCTCTTCTCCCTGAAATTACAACGGAATGGGATCGAAGCGCTAGTTCTCATACCCTTAAAGATGCAGTGGGATGGAATGAAGCTACTCGAAAAAGAAAAGCACTGAAAATAGACCAAAATTCGAAGACCGGGCAAAATTGGCCCTTTTTGAAGTCTTTGCTCTATTCTTGTTACACAACAATGAGCAAAGAGGGGCAGCTGTAAGACCCAATTTATGCCCGGGCCCATTAACCCAATAATAAATCAAAATTACAAACAATAAAAAACTAATAATTAAATGTCCAAAAATAACAGTCCATTACAAAACAGTGGCCCAAATTCATTACCCATTAAACCCAAGCCTAATTTTTTAACCCAAAAACAGCAAGGCCCGAATGGCCCAAAATTACTAAGAAACTCAGAAACTCTAAGGGATTCTAGAGTTTTCCAGTGCCTCTCCCCCACGAGCAGTTCCCACGTGCGTCGTAGCCCCGCGCCAACCGAATGCTCAGGCCACCCCGCCTCCATGATGCTCACACCTACGATAAGAATAAGGAAGCAAATAGTACAAAAAGGACAGTCAGCAATAACAGAATGATAATCGAATATTGTAGAAGAAAAATGTATTTTCATTTCTTTCGATTTGGCTATAAAAGGCCAGGCATTTTCATCTGTAATTTTTTACGGAGACTAATACAAAAATACAAAATTCGAAAAACAAAAAAGGTGATTTTCATTTTTCTTCTCTTCGATTTAGGAATTATGTTTCATTGTTTTTTTTTTTTTTACTTTGGGCATAGATACGAAAATAAAAAGAAAAGAAAGATTACCTTTTGGGCGATTCCGTCCTCGTTCTCTCCATCGCAATCGGGGTAGACGAAGACTTTAGCCAAACCGGACCTTCGCGAATCATTGTCTGGCGTTTACAGTGGCATTTCAATGATTGAATCGATGGATTTTAGAGGCGGTTGAAGACGATAGCAAAAGAGGGGCTAGGGTTTTGGTTATAAAATGAAAGTATTTAAAAATTTTCTGATTAGATTAAGGTTTATTAACCCTTTTTTTAAAACTATACAAAGCGGCGCCATTTAGGAGGGTGTAGGATCCGCGCGTCGACCCGCTTTGTAACCCGGATCTGCGCCTTTCCGCTTTAAAACGATTATTTATGCAATTGATCCTTCTATTCTCTAATTCTTTTGCAATTTCATCCTATTCGAATGCAACGCCTTAGCTAGTTAGGATATTTTCTGGTTTAATCCTCAATTATTTGTGCGTATTTAATTCAGCCTTGTAATTTTATTCTGATTTTAATACAGTCCTTTAATTATTTAGCTAATTATATGTTTATTGATTTATTTAACTAGCCTTTTTAATTAATATTTAATATTAAATATTTTAATTTGTTTTAGATATTATTTATTTCTATTTATATATGTTATTTTCATTAATTTTATACATATATTTTTATATTCATATAATTGTATTAAATTATTTTTATGTAAATACTATTGATTCTATATTATTATTATTATATATATATATATATATATATATTATGTATAATTTATTTCTTTCAAAGACCCTATTCTAAATTATATATTTATTCATTCCAAATACTTTTAAAATATCATTATATCTATATTTATATATATATATATATATATATATATATATAAACATTATTTTATATCAAGTTTTTTTAACATGCATATTATTTAAATTGACACATATTGTTTCATGTATAATATTTGCTTATTTATTCTTTAAATTTGCTATATTTTTTTTCCTAATTAGTTATATTTTCAAATTTTTATTCTTGATTAATAATGTTGGTATGTTCAAAATAGAAATTGTGAGATTATTGATTGTACATATATTGAATTGTATGTGCATAATATTTTGTCAACCATTTGTACAAAGATTATATTCACCTATTATCATTCTATGCTTGATATTACATTTTGTTTCTCATTATTTAGTGATTCAATAAAAATATTTTTAGTCATTTTTAAGCACTTATTTAAAAGTTCTAAACTAAGGCAATATTTGTATGTTTGGAAGTTCAGAAAATTATGCCCTAACGTACTAGGTGTTAATTTTCTATTCAACCAAATAACCAAATACCCTTTTTTAATTGCATATTTTGAAGATCAAAGATGATCTCGGTATCAAAGTATAAACGTGTTATATTCTAACGTATTGGATATGATATTTTTATTCCTTTGAAACGAGTTAATCTTGAGATTCAATTCCAAATAAATTAATTTTCCTTAAAAAATAATCATGCCTTAATATTTTCTAAATGTTTCATTTTGTTAAAAATTGTACATTGAGCCAAATTTCAAGATTACGTGTTGGAAAAGTTTCAAAATAAGGCAAATATTGTATGTTTGGAAGTTCAGAGAATTATGCCCTAACGTATTGGGTGTTAATTTTCTATTCAACCAAATAACCAAATACCCTTTTTAATTGCATGTTTTGAAGATCAAAGACGATCTCGGTATCGAAGTATAAATGTGTTATATCCTAACGTATTGGATATGATACTTTTATTCTTTTGAAACGAGTTAATCTTGAGATTCAATTCAAAATTAATTAACTTTCCTTAAAAATAATTATGTCTTAATATTTTCAAGTTTTCAACTTAACTAATCGATTTGGTACCAACTTTGGGTGTCGTGAGGGTGCTAATCCTTCCTCACACGTAACCGACTCCAGAATCCGTTTTCTCTAATTTCGTAGACCAAAATATTTTTATAGGTGATCCGATCACACCTAAATAAAAAAATTGGTAGCGATTCCTTATTTTTAAAGTCATCCACATTTTTCGAAAAAAAATGATTTCAACAACAGCTATTATATAAATCATTTGTACAATGGAAACAGTTTCAAATATAATTCATTCAAGAAACAAAGTAATTTCATTCTAAAGGTTCTATAGTAGAGTACCTTTCAACAAACTCCATATATTTTGTGTTGGAGACTTCTCCGCTACTACAAAACCATTGCCATGTGTGTTCCCATTATATTTCAAATTCCAAGTAATGGGAAATATAAATGATTCTAACTCGATATATAAAATTAAAGCCTCAAATTCAAATAAACTAAATTTAAAACAACACAAATAAGTAACTTAGAAAAATTAAATTCAAAATAATTTTAAACCCAGATCCGAAATTGAACCGAACTAAAATCACTCCTAATTTCAAAACCTAAATTGACTTTATCCACGAGTTGTACATTAATTCCAATCAAAAAAATAAAGACAAACAGTAGCAAACTAGTGACGACCACCATCATCAACCACGATTTTTGAGTTTTTTTTTTTTTAAATATTTGTGTTTAATATATGTTTTATCATTTGTGTAGTGTAATCTTATAATTATATAAAATAAAAATAAAAGCTATCTTATCAATAATATAGATGTGATACCATCCACGTTTAAATGTTGCGGACCATAAGCTAATACATCTATTTAGTTGGTTGGCATAACTACTAGCTTTAAAAGGACGATTAATTGGGTGAGGTCACATGCGTTTGTTTATCATAACCTATTCTTCTTAAAATCATAACAGTTGTTTTATTAAAAATCTTTATTAGTATTATATAATTAAGATGATAGTAAATAGAGTGATGAGAAGCTTCTCTTTGAATTTAACTGTATTGACTTCGGGAGCGGAACGTCGGCGTTCTACTTTGGCGGCCCAATTCAAGGTAATAACTTTTATACAATAGCTGAAGTCAAACTTTGACTCCACATGGGTTGGCGACGGGCTCACTCACTTGAAAACAACGCCCAACGCAGGGTTCGAACCCACTGTACCGGCTGAGCTATACGAACTTCATTGTTATGTGACCACGTAGCTCTTTTTTATTATTACGATTAGGCCCAAGAAGTGCATATAAACCCATCATTCCTTGTATGAAAGCATACAAGTGGGAAAGCTTATATATTACATATCATCACCGACTGGCAACATTTATACATATTTACACACTTTCCTCTGTCCTATACAAAACTAAAAAGGTATCTAACCTACCTTCACCTAATTTTTCATGTATAATTCAGTCATACATTAGCATTGGAACCGTAATCCCCGGGAATTGGTATGGCAATCGACTGTCAGGTTGGTGATAGAGGACGTAATAGCCTTCCAATTGTGTTGTCAAAGGTGGAAGGTAAACGGTTTTGTTGTGAAATGTGCGTTCTAAGGCTGCATTCCTTCACCTGCTAATTATACAACCCTCAAGTTTTAACACAATATTTTATATCTGCCGATTTCCTATGAAAACAGATAAAGAATTTTACCTGCATGCTTGCAACTGCTGACAAAAGTTGTTTGCATTGATAAAGTAATAAGACCTCATTTGAACTTAAATTTCCAAGTTCAGATGCCAAACAATTTACTTTTGCTACCTATCATCCAAGGAAAAAAGATGCAAGCATAAAGGAACCGATCAAAATCATTAAAATCTGCATTTCATAGAGGATTAAAACCACTTTGATGGGAAGATCCGTTGTCAAGGGCGAATCCATAAATTCTTTTACTTGGAACGGAATTGATTTATAAATTTTTGAAAGGTAAAAATATAATTTTATCTTGTATTAATTTATAATTACATTATTTTTTAAGGGACTTAATTTTTTTTTAAAGTTTGCATGTAAAAGAATGAGGAGAGGGTGAGGGGAGAACGAGCGATGAAAAAGCATTACCTTTGACACCAATGAGTGTATAGAGAGTGTTGTTGCCTGCAATAAATCAACTGCTGAACAAATCGCATTCTGCAATTTTGGGACATCAACCTATACAAATAAAAAGACAACACGATGTTTCTTTTAAGACCCAAATAAATTAATTTGGCAGTTAAAATGCCAAACCTTAAAGGAAATTGTCAACACGCAGAAGAAGAAACTTACCCTTGCCCGGCAGTTAAAATGCCAAACCTTAAAGGAATTTGTCAACACGCAGAAGAAGAAACTTACCCTTGCCCCACAAACTACTGGAAGGCGGACCATGCTAGCCATCAAAGCTTCAATAGCCCCAGACAAAGAACTGCAATAATCATGGTCCAGGATAGTCCATTCATCCAAAAATATCATCTACACTCATCAACGACAATAATTAGTCATTAGATGAAAAAGCATTCGATTTCATAAACTGAAACATGCAATTTAAATCAGATATTTGAAAGAAACATGGTTATAAAAGACAAGAATATGAATTCCAGGTTTCTTCAGATGAGCAGCTTCAAGCACAACTTTTTTTTTTTGGGGGCACAGCCAAAGAGGCAGACAGTGATAAACTAGCAATAATTGAGATCAACAAAATGATGAGAATAAGTAAAACAAATGAAGAAAAAATAAAGTCAACAAGAAACACATCCACAGGGGAAAGATGGTTCTTTTTCTTTTTTTGTTTCATAGTAAACTGAACTTCATTAGATTAAGATTAAA
This sequence comes from Gossypium rotundifolium, assembly GCA_025506655.1. Classification (NCBI taxonomy): domain Eukaryota; kingdom Viridiplantae; phylum Streptophyta; class Magnoliopsida; order Malvales; family Malvaceae; genus Gossypium; species Gossypium rotundifolium. The sequence goes on along the minus strand of CP106724.1, from coordinate 167,659,138 downwards.
TAGCATCCCTGGTTACAGAATTGTGGATAAAAGGTGGGTATTCTTCCATCCAAATGACATCCTCAGTAAAGAGAGAATTGTTTAGCAAGCAATAAGTGTGCAGTTTCATTGCCCTGACTTTTAACATGATGGAAATAACAAGGGAGAGATGGTTCTTACGTGCCCCTTGAGGATGGAAATCAGCTTCAAATTTTGCCTCAGCAACTGTAACTCAGTTCTTTTGGCTCTAACAGATTCTCGCAGTTTTGAGGTAGTTGTCCATGCATTATGGAGGCTTTTCTGTTATATGAACACGATAAAAGGATTCATTCTCATATTTTAATGAAGATAATAAAAAACAATAACTGTAACTAATCTGAGAAACAAGAGATGGAAAAATTTATTTGAGGTAGCTGTCCATGCATTATAGAGAGCTTTTTTGTTATCAGAAATGATAACAAAAGGACTCATTGTCATATTTTAACTAACCATAAAGAAGATAATTGACAACATAAATTGTTAGTAACCTGAAAAACAAGAGGACGGTTAAAAAAAAACTGAAGTATCTTAAACAAAGCAAAGCAAAAAAGATTAAGATGAATTAATTGTATCGAAAGTTAAAATATGAAAAAAAATCAATGCAACTTTTATTTCACTTGTTTGTCATTCCTGAGATGTCAATCAGTAATCAACCATAGCTATTTCAAGACACATACAATCTGCAACCTCTGCTTGCCTCTAATTTGATCAAGTTGTTTCCAGCATAATGAATGCCCTCTTTGACTGGTTCCTTAGTGCAAGAAAATCAGCAACTGATGAACCAGCATGCTCCTCTAGAACATTTAGCATTCTTGATTTCCAACATTATTTCAAAATCAAAACCTACTGATCTCAGTGTCTCACATGGCCTCTGCATTTGGTCTGAAGGAAAAACCTGTGAAAATCAGGCATGCAGTCTCTTTGATCCAATTCTATCCGTCATCACTTATCATAGATTGTACTAAAAATATCCCTTTACACTCTTATGGAAAATTTCTAATTTCACCAATACTGCAGCCACTCTCCCTAACATGATTAAACTCATTTTAAGCCACAAAACAACTCTCACAGGCTGCTTTCATACCACATAACTTCTACACCATAAAAGCAATTACAACCAAAAATGGCAGGATGCCAAGTTCGATCAAGCAGAAGTGGCCTAAAGAATTTCAGCTCTACCAAGAACACCACTCTCTGTTTTTATTAGACATAATTCAATTGTTTGTCTGGACTGTTCTTGAGCTTTTTTTTTTTAATTAACAAAACCCTGAAATTCCAGACAGTAAGACAAAACAAACTGCGTGCAGCCAGGCAACATTCTAAAAGTAAAACTTAGCCAAAATCCTCAAAATGGTGTTCGTATGCAACGTTTAATGCTGCGAGCTGTACTGCCAAAATTACAGTAAAAGCGAATGCCTGTGAATATTATAATAGTAAAGCATGCAAACTTGATGAAGCATACAAACAGCATACAAACACAACGAGAGAAATTCAAAGTCACTTCTTAGAGTAATACCTCTGCGTTAGACCTTTGGGAAGACAGAGTAGCATCTGCTCTAGCATTAACAAAACGCCACTGCAACCACCGGTTATGAAGTAGCCTCAACAAATTAGCATCCGAAACTTTGTTCTCCCCAATCTTAAAACCATCACCAACAAAGCTCAAAATCGACAGCCTAGTTACCAAATTATCATCCAACCCATTCCTCAGTCTAGGACTCATTCCCCTCGTTGAAGATGACCCAAGCTTACTCGGTGACGCAGACCGAACTGGCCCATGAATTGGCGGTAACTGTCCTCTGCTGTTCAATACACCGTTTGGAGACGAAAAAGGAGTATCAGTTCCGAACTTTTCTGGTACAATTAGCTTAGTGCGCGCTGTATTTTTCCTAGGAACGAGCGAGCCAGGATGGGACCGGCATACCCGATTAGCAGTTTGTTGCCAGGACCGAGCGGAGACCATTATCCCTGGAGGCCCACGCTTAACGTCTACGTTAGCGGAGGAAGTTTGTGAAGAACCTGACGTACTACCAGAAGAAACACTTTCAGTATCAGAAGCAGCGAGACCACGTTGAGCCTTAGATTCCACAGGAGTAACGGCTGTTATATCTCTATTATCAGCCATGGAATCTTGCAGTGGCCCAAGTACATTGCCATTAACAGAACCGTTTAATCTCTTCCTCTCATCGGTGCAAGCCATGCTTCTACTAGTCACCGAGTTGGGTAGCCTTAACCTCGCCGGCCACCGCTCCGTCTTTGAAATTTCGCTTTGCCCGTTCTTCTCGTTTCCAGCGTCGGTTTGCGCCTCTTGGTGGTTTCTTTCTTTGTGGGGCATGGTGATGGAGCTGGTGTAGCTTTGCTAACCTTGTCGGCAGTGTTGTTGTTAGCGTTGTCAGTTTTCAAACGCATAGGTTTATTAGACGGCGGGGTCACCGCATGTCTCCTCTCCACCGGTTGAGACCTCTTAATAGCCGATGAAGTCGTGTGTTTTGTAGAAGAATTTGAGTGAGATGAGGATGTGGACAAACATTTTCGGGAATTTTGAGGGGGCGGAGGGATGGAATTGTGGGAGTCGGAGGGCAACAAGGGAGGCAGTAGCCCAGTTCCTCCCAGGTGTTTGGGGTTTAGGGTAGCAGCAACCATTGGGGAGGCACTAACAAAATTCAATTCCAGTCTGATCCTTTAATCTCACTCTCTTCCCAACACCTAAACGTATCTAATCATAAACAACTCAAATTTTATATTGGAAAAACTATTAGGATTTAATAGATTTTATTCTTTAAACATCAAAACTCAGAATTTTCAGAGAGGAGAGAGTGAAAGGGATGTGGGAAAAGATTAGATTAGATTAGAGAGCATAAGGGTGGTAATGCTAGGAGTGACCTATGTAGTATATCATTTAGTTTGTAGTATGTAATTTAAAGTGAAGGGAATCTATTGCAGTGGCGGGGTTTTATGGGGATGGATGAGTCGCGTGGAGGAGAGGCAACCTCTGTAGGTCTATTACTAAACTACTTACACGTGGCTGCCACATTTCTAGTTTCTTATTTCTTAACGAGAAATTACTTTATAAATTCTTTTACCATATTATTTATTTATGGTTCCTACCAAAGTAAATATATCATTTTTCACAATATGGAAAAAAGATATGTATTTATTTTTAATCAATAAGAATTACGAATGATGTGGTAAGAAGTACGGGTGAAATTAGAGGGCTAGTAGGGAATGCAATAAATCTAGTAAAATAGATTTCTAAACGTTTTTTTTTATTTTTTATTTCATAATTATCATTGCAAACATGCATGGAAGATCTGAATGATTAAAGGTTCTAATGATTATTCATAGTGCGTAGGCCTTAATTGAAAGTTGAAATTGCAATTGCAATAGCTATCGACAACAACTTGAGCAACATTTGGAGTGAGATGGAGAATAAAGAACAAAGAAAACATAAAACGAATAGAAAATGTACTTTATTGATCAAAAGGATGATTACAATGCTAGTCTCTATTTATAGGCATAAGAAGTATAAAAGAAGTAGACATCTAATTTAAATTACATTAAAACTTTATCTTGGTCATGATGAACATCCAATTAATAAGATATTCATAACAAAAAACTTATAAAAATAATTAAAATTTATGATAATTATTAGATATTAATTAAAAACCATAAAAGTTTATAAAATTTAGAAAAAATAATTTATTAAAATTGTTTGAAATTAATTAAAACCATATAAATTATTCATTAAATGTTATTAAAATTATTTTCTCATTTTACTAAATTATTTAACTAATATAATTTATTTTAAGTATATCAAACATTGAAGTTCTTTTTTTTTCTTATGCATACTATTGAAAGTTCTTCTAAAAGGTTAGGTCTTCTTAATAATCAATGGCTTTTTTAATTAATGATTAGTGGCTAAACTTTTATAAAAATCAAAAAATAATTTTTATAAAATATTTATGTTTTTAAATATGGCTTTTAATTAATTTTAAATTAAATTTCTAATTTTAATGATTTTAATATTTTTAAAATAATTTATAAAAAATTTATGGTTTTAATTAACTTCTAGTGATTACTATAAATTTTAATGATTGTTTTATAAATTTTTATCTTTTTTATAATTCCAGGTTGGGACAACCAGTTGCTCAAATATATTGTGTACTACAAAATTATGGACTGCACGGAACGCGAAGGGAGAGATGGCAGTGAAATAATGAGTCGGTCGTTGAAGAAAGTTTGTATAAGGGAAATGGAGGAAAACTAGATATTGAGATGGACACAACATCGATTGTTGAAAATGTCCTATCATTGAGAGACAGGTTGGTGGGAATCGGGCTCAAAGCGGATGAAAGAATAACGCCATTAGAAGGGGCAGATGGAAAAGGAGATTTTGAGATATCGAAAAACGATATCGAATGTTCATTGGTCAATGGCATCCCCTCCATTAAATTTTCTGATTGAGTAAATCAAATTTTAATCAAAGATGTGGCATACACATTAGTAATCAAACTCTTAGGAAGAAGCATCGAGTATTCAACGCTTCATAACAAAGTCTGTTCGCTTTGGAAAACCTTTCAACCGTTTCACTTAATGGATGTAGAGAACAGATACTTCCTAGCTAAATTCAAGAACTCGGAAGTTTTTGAAAAATTTTATTCCAAGGCATCTGGATCGTGTATGGGCAATACTTAACAGTACAACCATAGACTGTGGAATTTGACCCAGTACAAATATATCCAAGCACGATCATGGCATGGATTCAGCTTCCTGGGTTGCCAAGGCACATGTACAAGCGGCGAATCCTGAGGAAAATAGAAGGGCTTATTGGGAAAGTAGAAAAACTGGGTTTTAATACAGACAACGGGGTTAGGAGACGATTTGCGAAAATGGCAGTGTATGTTAACTTGGACAAAGCCTTAATTTATCAGGTCATGGTAAATGATGTGGTTCAAAGAATCGAATATGAATATTTACCTACAGTTTGTTCGTGCAGTCACTATGGACACATAAAAAAAATCTATCCTCAACAAGCAATGGAACAAAAGGGGTTGGATGAAAGTAACGTGGAAGGAGGGTGCAAACAGAGGCAATCTATGAATCTACATACAGAAGAAATATCGTAAAATTCAAACCAATATAACCTATAGATGTTAGTCGAAAAACGTGGCCAACGTGCGATGAAGGTAGGTAGGAAGAATGGTGGTGAGGGTTCGGAGAGGGGACTAGTAGTTCTCAATTCCAAGTTTTGGGAACCCTAGTTGTGAAAGATAGCAGTCGAGAAGAAAGAGATGAGGTTAGGATAGAGATGGGCCATAAAAGTCCAAGCCCTTCTAGTTTGGGTATAGGAAGGGAGGGAAAGATTTGCGCACAGGCCCAAGTTACCATCAAACTAATGAGCTTAGTCTTTCTCACCAAGAATCGGGTTAGCAGAGGTCTGTTGAAGAAATTGGGTCAGAGAATGGCGCGACGCAAAAGACAATTAATCTCTCAGCCTCATACAAAGGGAATAAAGCTATCCCAAAAAACATAGGGTTAGATCAACACAAGCCCAACAGATCTAAGCAACAGACTAAAGAGTCAGCCAAATGAGGGTCGGTGTGGGGAATAAGCCCAAACAAAGAATCATAGAGAAGTCGGGTGGACCCTTTGTAGATCATATTAATTGGGCTTGGAAAGACCCGAAAGGAGTAGCAGTTAGGGCTTCTGAAAAAGAGGGAGTGAACCTAAAAAATGATGACGGCGGGCCATGGTTTCTTTGTGGTTCGACAGAATCTGAGGCGGATGAGCAAAAAGGCTCGATGTTGGTGAAAAATTGGCCAATCTGAAGTTCACGGGAGAACGATAAAAAGATGATTCGAACGAATGGAGCTTTGCAGGTATCGCCTTCGGGGAGGTCAACTTTCACAGCAACCAACCAAACTCTGGAGGCCTGTAGGATGTGACAATGGTTCTGACAGAGGGTGTTCTTGATACAATAAGGCACACTGTGGTGGTCTTTAAGGAGAACCTGCAACTAAACTTTAAGGCCAATAGTCAAAAGGGCAAAATAGGGAAGGGAGGCCATTGAGTGGAAAATGGAGTAATGAGAATCAGTGAGGGAAAGAATAGTGGAATACGAAAGGGCAGAATTCTCAACAAAATCATCAAAGATAAATGCAACCCTTTCAAAGCTACCCCTCTAAAAGCCCCTCTTACTGAGTCAGTTAACAATATAGTTGAACTTTTTCAAAGTCAATTTCAGCAAGGAATGGCCAATAAGATTTCTAAAGAAGTAGGAAAAAGGCCAAAAGGCCCGAAAGGGGCAAGGCAATAGGTGTGGGTAACACTTTTTTATCTTAAAAAATTAATTTTAAATTGTCTGTCTTTTCTTGGAATTTATAAGGGTGTGCAAATGAAAAATTTCCTTTTATTTTTAGAGAATACAATATGGAGCATAAGCTAGACATTGTTAGTCTATTGGAGCCGAAAGTCAGCAGTGGTAAAGCTGATAGGATAATTGCAAAACTAGGTTTTCCATATTCTCACCAAGTCAAAGCTAGGGGGTTTTTGGAAAGAATCTGTAGAGGTTGGAAAAATGCAGTCCACCTTGAAATTATCCTAAACCATCCCTAGTTTTTCTTTACATGAGTATCTTTTGGAGTCCCCTTCCAAGAAATTCTAATTGTTTTTGTGTATGAAGCCCAAATAGAATGAGAAGACGACTGCTATAGGAAGTGCTAAAAGAAACCGCACCTATCACCTCAATCCTTTAGATAGTTGTAGGAGATTTTAATATTATTCTTGCTGAAAATGAGAAGAAAATAAGAGGTATTACTGGAAGCAGTTTTCCTTTCTTTAGAGAGTTTATTGAGTCCATTGATCTTTATAATCTGGGGTTTCGAGGGCTGACTTTTATGTGGTAAAAAGGGGAATTTTTTAAAAGATTGGACCGAGTAGTAGGCATTGCTGCTTGGATTCAAACTTTTCCAAAGTACTTAGTAACGTATCTAGTTAGAATAAATTCTGACCATCGACGTTTACTCATTAATCTTTGCCTAGAACTAAGCATGCCAACAGGGCGTCTTTTTCGATTTTTGGCTGGTTGGGCTCAGCATCAAAATTTCTCAGACACTATAAATAATCTATGGTGATATAACGGAGATATGGCTACCACTCTAGGAAATCTCACAATAGGCTGGAACAAAAAAGTCTACGGATATATCGGGGCTCGCAAGTGAAAATTTTTACAATCTTTAAGTAAAATTCAATAAGAAATGGAATAGGAAAATTTAGAGTCATTATCAAAAAGAAAGATTGATGTAAGGGGGAAGCTTGAAGAAGTGCTCAACCATGAAGAATTACTATGGAAATAGAAATCAAGATGCGACTGGCTTAAGTTAGAGGAAAAAAACACGGTTTTTCCATAGACGGACAATGCATAGAAGAAAGGTCAATCACATAGTGCATTGCACAATGAAAATGGTGAATGACTATATAAACAAGATGCAATTCAATCCAAAATAGTAATGTATTTTCAAAGGCTGTATGGTGAAAAACCAAGTAGGACAGAAGATTTACCCCAAAGTTGTTTCCCTTAGTCAGAGCAAAATGACATAGACTTTCTTGGAAATGAAGCCTCAAATGACAAGATTAAAACGACCCTTTTTTATATGGCCCCATTAAAAGCACTAGGAAGTGATAGATATCATGCCTTCTTTTTTCAAAATCAATAGAGAAATATTGGGAACACAGTTTGTGAATGGGTCAAATAAGTTTTCAGAGGCAAGCCTATTGACCCAGATTTGAACAATAATCTTATAGTGCTTATCCCTAAAACTACTCAACCCGAGGAGATATCACAATTTCGACCTATCAGCCTCTGTTTAGTACTTTATAAATTAGTCATGAAAGTTATAGCAAACAGATTCAGGGTGGTGTTTCCCAAAATCATTGTATAAGAGTAAGTCATGTTTATTAATGGTAGGAACATCTCGATAATGTCATCAGAGCTCAAGAGGTCATTCATTGCATGGAAGGAAAGAGTAAGAAGTGGATGACAATTAAGATCGACTTGGAGAAAGCATATGATAAAGTTCAGTGGGAGTTGATAGATAGATCCATCCAAGCAAAGAGATTCCAGATTTTTTAAAAAAAGTAATTATGTCTTCCATATCTACCATGCAAATTTTATGGAATGGAGTACCCATTGAATAGTTTAAACCTGCAAGAGGAGTAAGGAAAGGGTGTCCACTATCACCGTATTTGTTTGTCCTATGTATGGAGTGGTTAGGCCATAGTATTAAAAAAGCTGAAGCATTAAGGAAATGGAGACCGATTAGATTATTAAGATCATGTCCAACTATATCACACTTATTTTTTGCCGATGACTTAGTAATCTTCTTAAAAGCAAACATGAAACATGGATTGCTATTAAAATAACTTCTTAATCACTTCTATAGTTTTTCAAGACATCAGGTCAACGCAAGGAAAACTAATATGTTTTTTTTTTCCAACAGAGTGAATGAGGGGCTAAGTAATAATTTAAGCAGGCTTAAGGGCTTTTAGAAGGTTCGAGAGTTAGGATCATACTTAGGAATCCCACTTTTCCATAAAAGAGTCACCAACTCTACTTTGCACTTTGTGGTTGAAAAGGTCAAAGCCAAGTTGTGCAATTGGGATGCAAAACAACTCTCTATAGCAGGCAGATTTACTTTAGCATAGCCAGTCCTTCTCTTCATCCCGAATTATTTTATGCAATCCAAGTAAATTCTGAAAGAAGTATGTGAGGAAATTAAACATCTGGCAAGACAATTCTATTTGGGGGTCTAGTGCAGGAAAACAGAAAATGACATTAGTCGACTAGAGCTCTATTTGCCAACCTCTTACAAATAGGGGATTAGGCATTAGGCGTTTGGAGGATCAGAGTGCCTCTTTCTTACTAAAACTAGGTTTTAATCTTGTTTCTAAAGGTAATGCTCTATGGGTCTGTATATTGCGGTCAAAGTATGGAATGAAAAAAAATAATTCCCGAAAGTATAATGAAAAGAATTTGCTTAGCTGTGTGGAGTGGAATCACAAAAGTGTGGCCATTACTGAAAGAAAATTTATGTTGGTCTATTAGGAGAGGAACTTCGATCCGCTATTGGGAAGATTCGTGGGTCTCAAAAGTAGGCCCTCTTAAAGCACATATGACTCACATGAGAAACCCCAACACAGAATGTTTAGTTAAGGATATGGTAATAGAAGAGGGAGCATGGATTCTAGAGGCATTCAGAGAGCGGTATTTAGATGATATTTTTAAAAAGATAATCAATATTCCTCCTCTTTACCCCTTAGTCGGTCCTAATAAATTCTTTTGGGTACACACATCAAATGGGGCCCTTACAGTGAAGAGTGCCTATCGAATGATAAAAGGTAACATATGGAATGAACATGATGTTAGGTGAAAGACCGTGTGGAAATACCAGGGCCTGCACCGAGTCCACTTCTTTTTATGGCTAGTGTGTAAAAAACGGTTGCTTACAAATCTTGAACGTGCTTGAAGAGGTATTGGCTAAAATGAGGCTTGCCCATTATGCCAGCATAACATAAGATATTTTGCATGTCTTTAGGGACTGCCTAGTGGCTAAAGAAATTTGGATGTATATAGTGCCAGGAAATCGCCAACCCCAATTATTCTCTGACAATCTATTAGAATGAGTCAAGACAAACCTAGGAAATTATAGGTCGCTACCAAGGTTAGAGGTCCCATGGCTGAAGCTTTTTGGCTTGATAGCCTGGTGGTTATGGAAAAATAAGAATATTTTTATATTCTAAGGTTTATCCTGGAGCCTTTCAGAAACTATTAAAGTGTCAATTAGTTGGGCAAAACAGTACAATACAATTAATAGTGGGTCTTGTATAGGAATAGTAGCTTCGATTTTGAAGGTCTTTTAGGAAATTTTAGGAGTAGGGAGTTAGAATGCTAAATTTAGTAAGTTCACTTTAGGTTTTGTTTTTTGCACACAAAAAAAAAAAAAAAAAAACATTGTGTACTTATTTAAAAAATAATTTTATTTTATTTTTTGATGATGTTGTAGTGCCATGTCGAATTCGACAATGACGTGACACTACCACATCAACACACAATGTTGATGTGGTGTCTGTTAATGACCATGCCAATGTTATCGTTAGTTGCTAATTGTCAATGTTAGTCAAAGGGTTTATTTGACCAGTTTTATTAGTTCAGGGACTCAATTGGGTGTGAAAAAGTTTGGAGGAGCTTAATTGATTTTTTTAAAAAAGTTTAAAGGGTAAAAATTACCATTAAGCCAAATATATAATGAAAATATGGTTTAGTATTTTTAAAAAATTGTGAAAAAATAAGATATAAAGATATGTTTAAAATAATTAAATTCAAGTATATAAAATTATAAAATATTTTCTTAAAATATTTTATTAAATTCAATCTTTAAGTTTCTTTTATAGTTTACAAAGTATATTTGGAGAAAGTAAATTTGTTATATTTTTTTTTTTGAATAAACATATTGACTGGGCTTTTATTACTATAAACAAATACCAAATATCATTTAAAATCAACAAATCATGAGAAAGGTCCACTAAGGTGAGGCCCAAAACTAAACAAACAAAACAGAAAAAACCCAATGAAACAAGACCCAAAACACTAAACAAAACAAAACAGAAAAAGACTTTTCGGTATTAACGAAACACCAACAGACGAAAAATAAAAATCAATCACCGACACTTTTGCCCAATCAAAACGCTTGGAAACTCTCCATGATTCTCTCTCTTCATAATGCTTATCAGAAATGACGGTTTCCATTTTCTGAAAAGCCATTCCCATCTAGTTCTTCATTTCTATGGCTTTCCTTTCTAAACTGCTACCGGAGAACCCCTTTCAGTCTGGCTCGCGCACCGATTCCCTGAGTCTTTGATTCTCAGCATACTCCGGTACTCTTCCTTCCAGGTAAATCCCTACTTTACTCTTCAGAGATTCTGTTGCAATTTCGTGGGCGAGTGTATTCGCTGATCTTGATATGTGTTTGAAGACGAAAGGCTTAGATTTGTATACCATCTGTTTAATATCTGAAATATAGGCTCCTAACAATGATTTGTCTTGATCTCTACTTCTGCATTTGTTGATTACAAATAGAGAGTCTCCTTCAATGATAACCTCTGACCACATGTTTTCCACTCCCATCCTAACTGCTTTCCGGCATGCCAGTGCTTCAGCAGCAAAAGCCGAAGGTACCTCTTTGTGTATCTCAGAACATGATAATAGAATAGCCCCTTCAGTATTCCTATTACGATTCTAGAGGCCGAAATGCTGTTGTGTCCATCGAAAGCTCCATCGAAATTAATTTTTATGGTTCCTCGAGGTGGGTGTCTCCATTTTTGCTTTACTTCTGTTTGCGTTAATTTTTTCCTCTCCAACACATCAAGCTCTGCAATGTAACTGATGACAAAGTTCCCGATTTTCGTCCCAGTACTCACCTTTTTCTCATGTATTCTTAGGTTCCTATCACCCTATATGACCCAAAGTGCGCAACAGAAGAGACGCCATGCTCGTGGGTTACACTGTTCAAAAACCCAAATAAGCCACTCTTCAAAATTCCAATTCTCATGTAGTAGCACATCTTCAAAATTTGTTATATTTTTATTTAAGTTGATTTTCATTTAAAGGTTTTATTATTTTTATTAAAACTATCATTTAAAAATCCATTTTCTTTTAAAACCAATTCAAACAAAATTTTTCCGATTTTTACTTTTATCGATGTATCTTTAATGGTTAAATTATCACATCAGTAAATTTTCAATTAAATTTATTAAATCCATCTAATTCCAAAAATATTACTATGCACAAATTATTAATGAGATGGGTATTTAGATTTTCATACTTAAACATTCATCATTATTTCTGTTATTATTGTGAAATGGAAAATTTTGTTTGTTCCTTCTTCCTTTTTTTTTATTATAATCATTTATGTTTTTATTTTACTTTAAATTTCAAAATGTTGAATTTGTCTTCAATAAAGTTTTAATATAAATCTATCAATATTTCATTTTAAATAAAGATTTATTTATAATATATGGGTTATTATTTGTTAAATTGATAATAAATTTTTTAACTGATTAAGAACTCGTCATATTTTTAATTAGTATTTAAAAATAAAAATAGATAAATGAAGCACATGATTATTTTTTAATCCTTCTTATAAAATTAAAAAATTCCACCATTATAGTAAAAAGTTAAAAGTTTTCTTGAATTTGTTTATTTATTTAATATTTAGCCTCACCAAAGTGCAATGCAAGGCAAAAGAGTTGTCCCTTAGTTTGCCACACCATTGCATTTCACTATCCATCCAAAGCATATTTAAACCAAAACAAATCATCACTTTGCTTAATTATTTTGGTATATCTCATAAAGCAAGCTTCTAAGTATCTTTTAAAACAAAATTTTCTAAGTTTTCTTTACTCAATTGCTAAAAGCATACTTTAGGGTGCAAAAAGAAGACCTAGAAATCATCTTTCTTTGAGTTGTTCTAACTCCACCCACTACTTTATCCTTATTCCTAAGTCTTTGATTTATCAAAATCTTTCATTACATTCAAATTTGTTACTCTTACCACCAAACATTTTACTAGCTTTCCTTTAATGCTAATCTCCTCAATAATATTTTTTTTAGGCTAAATTACTTAGTTGGTCACCCAAATTTTAGGGCACTTTCATTTTAATCACCCAAACATTAAATCTCTAACGGTAGTTAATTGTACATGCCACATCATGTTTACACTTTCATTTTGATCACTAAACTTTTAGGTCACCTTTATTTTGGCCACACAAAAATATTCTTTTAAAAGTATTAATTGGGATAAAAAAAATCAAGGATTAATGTGAAAAAGTGATAGAAACTAAAATAATATACAAAATTGTCAAATTATACTTGTTTATCCGTTATCAAAATTCTAATTTTTTAATAATTTAAATTTTAAATTTAAAATATCAAAATAAATTGAATAGATTGCTGAAAAAATTATCTATTAATAATGTCAACCAAGTTATTATAATATTAAAATTAATTAATTTAATTTCCTTTTAAATTTTAAAATTTTATTTTATGTTTCTAGATTGATCCTTAACAAAATAATTCATATTTAATAATTGTCTACAAAATTAAATTTCTTTTGATTATATAATCTCTAATCTTCCATGCTAAGCTAAAAGTCGGAAAAATACTTGCAATTAATTAAATTAATTACTTGTTCTTTATGCAGGTAAAGAAGTGATGAAAAAATTGAGTTTTGTTGGGAATGGAAGATAAAATTAATTAATTAAATTAATGGGATATCTCAAAATTATACATGAACTTTGATTTAATGTGCAATTGTATACATAAACTTTAATTTAGTGTAATTATACACATGGAACTCTAATTGTGGTTCAACTGTATACTTGAAACTTTAATTTTGATTTAATCATACACATTTAAAGAAATAAATACATTAATTTTTTTATATTGGATAAATATAATTATTTATGTATACAATATATAAACATGAAATGATGTTATATCAATACTTGTGTTAATAATTTATAAGAATTGGATAAAATTAAAATTTTATGTATAAAATTGCACAAAATCGAGTTCATGTATACAATTGCACATTAAACTATAGTTCATGTATAATTTTGGGATTTTTCCTAAATTAATTGTAAGGATTTTTCTTTGCTTTTAGTTTAGAAGAATGGAAGACAATAATTTTCATTGATGATTTTGAAAATAATTTCAAAAGATCAAAATAAATTAAATAAATTGTTGAAAATATTTTATCCATTGATAATGTCAATGGATTTGCTACTATAATTTTGAATATTAATATTTGAAAATTTATATTTCAAAACCCAAATTCATAATTTTCGGCAATGGGATAAATAAGTACAATTTGACAATTTTTGTGTTATTTTTTTAAATTTCTACCACTTTTTCACTTTAATCATAGATTTTTTTACCCCAACCAGTACTTAAAAAAGATATGTTTTGGGTGACCAAAATGAAAGTGACCTAAAAGTTGGGTGATTAAAATGAAAATGCAAACATGACGTGACGTGTACAGTTAACCGCCGTTAGAGATTTAATGCTTGAATGACTAAAATGAAAGCGCCTTAAAAATTAGGTGACCAACTAGGGAATTTATCCTACTTTTTGAGTAAAATGAGAAAATTCTAATTTATTTACCGCTTTTGAAAAAAAAAAACCATCTTTAAAACCCAATTTAGAAATTATCAATACCATTATTAAGCCTTATATAAATTGAGTTGGTGTCAAATCAACCGAGTCCCAAAATTAACAAAAATAATTTTATTTGTAAATTATGTTATATAATTATGTGAATGATTCTATTTTTATATATATATATATATATATATATTATAAATCAATAAAATTTATCCATAATGAGATTTGAATCAAGAACACTATGCATATAAAACTTTCTCATTTATCATTTGAACTAAAGTAAATTTGAGTCTTTATTTAAAACTTTAACAAGCATATCTATATTCAAAATTTTTATATATTTGTGTATATGAATAACGTTGTTGATTGAGTTAGTTTCACAAATGAACACAACACCAATTTAGAATTGATGAAAAATAATGATAAACAATTATATTTGTATTCTTAATATGATATGTTTTGTGTTTTAATCACAATCTAATCTAATGTTTTTATTTTAATATTGTACCTAATTAGCATGTTATTAACTATTATTATTAGTTTGAATCATACTTTTCATTATTTACAAGATATTATATTTAAACACGTATCTATATTTTAAATCGTAATTTCTATACACTTACGCGTATTAATAAATTCTTTTGAAAATAATTTAGAAATTTAAAATTTAAACTAGATTTATGAAAAGAGAGAGCCTAACTTTGCACTATGTCCCATAAACATTAACATTAATGGCTAATAATTTATTCCAAGATTAAGCGAAAGTAAGTATATGAATCCATGTCCTTCCCACGCTTTTACATTAAGGAAGCTTTCTTTAATAAATTGTAAAGCTTGTGAATTTACCAACAGTCAGCTGCTTAATCAAGTGGTTGACAAACCTCAACCAATTACTTTTTAATCTAATCCTAAAACCACCCTTTGCGCCCAATTTCCCATGCTTTGCTTACCCTCGCTTCATAAATTATTCCTTCTACTTTCTTTGAACTTAAACTCGAAGGTTGATTGGGATAGATGAAATATGAAAATCAAATTTTAACAAATATAACTCTTATTTTATATTCAATTATTACTTTGCATTACAGGTAAATTAGATACTGGCTATCATTAAAACAGTTTAACATTAAATTTATTTCTAATAATATCGCATTGTTTGATTTATTGATGGTGCATAAAATCATATACTAATAATACAAAAATTAGTTATAATAGAATATTAACACTTGATTACAGTTTTGTTGCTCAAAATTTATTGTTGTAAGCTAGCAATTATAGCTAATTATAATGGGTTTTATTCAAAGATTATTGAAAAGGAAAGTATTCTCTAGATCTATCAATTTCAATTTCAATGAATATGAATGATTAGCCAAATTGGGAAGATAAGTTGGCCAATACAGCATATGGGTAGAGTTTAGTCTGATAGGTGAGAATGCCAAAATAACTATACATGATAATCAGAGATGACATACAGTTAAATGTGGAAAATATTTAACATAATAATTAATTTAACAAATGATGATTAGTAGGAGATGGAAATCGCTGCCTTGACCATCACCTTAATCCTATCATTGGAGTTAAAGTAATCTTTATCAACTTATGTGTTTTATGGGAGCCATGGCCAGAATCAATCATTTTTGTATGCTCCATTTGCTTTAATTTGGTGCTTTTGATATCTACTTCAACCTCCCCCACCCCAACCTCCCAAATAAATAAACAAATGGTTAATTCACTTTTAAGTTCTTGAATTTGAAATTTTTTCTCTTATTAGGTTTGAACTTTTCTTTTATTCAAATTAGATCCTAAATTTAACAATTGTTCTCACATTATTATTATTTAAGTTAGGCCCTGAACCTAACAATTATTCCTACATTGGGGCTTGAATTTTTTTTTGGTCCCCTTAAAAACCCTAGAGCTCAGGCTCCAATGTGGAAACAATTTTCAAGTTCAGGCTCTAATATAAGAATAATTGCCAAAGTTTAGAGATTAACTTGAATAAAAAAAAGTTTAAACCCCAATGTGAGAAAAAAATTCAAATTCAAACCTTAATGTGAGAATAATTGCCAAATTCATATAACTAAACTTAGACAAAAAA
This sequence comes from Gossypium rotundifolium, assembly GCA_025506655.1. NCBI lineage: Eukaryota > Viridiplantae > Streptophyta > Magnoliopsida > Malvales > Malvaceae > Gossypium > Gossypium rotundifolium. Next base: position 167,642,810 of record CP106724.1, on the reverse strand, counting down.
AATTCAAACCCAATATGAAAAAAAGTGTCAAGTTCATATTCCAAATAGTGATTTAATCCATAAACAAATAATAATTGTATTATATAAATTCGAGTTAATTAAATGTTGAATAGGGATATATTTTTAGGAAGATTCCACATCCAAATAACAAAGTAACCAATTTGGAAATAGAAGGTTGGATGATATGAAGGCAAACCAATGAAAATGGTAAGGAAATAGAGTTAAGAGAAGAAGAGAGAGAAAATGGGGTTGGGTTTAGTAAGGCTTTGGTTGTGATTCGGTCACCATCTCGTTAATATCTTCTAACTCAAACCACCATAGCTTTAATCTTTGGTAAATCATGAGGAGGTCCACCATGATTGGCTTCCATCCATATTTTTCGCTCTGTGCTTGTGATGGTCGCCTTAATAGCTCAAAGCCCAGGCAAAGTGGCAAGCTTAACACATATCGCTAGTCAATATGTTTTAGACATTGCCTTTTAAGTAACACATTCACTAATAGTGAGGAGTTGGTGGTAGGGAAAAGTCTTCCCGGTGTTATTTTAATATTAATTCACGTTCAAGTTTAATTTGAAATATGACATTAAAATTTTGTTTAAACCAAATCATATTTGTAAAGTTAAATTTAAAACTTGATCATATTATTTTTAATTTTAAAAATATTTATATTATTATTAATTTAATATTTAATAATTTTATATATTTTCTCATTTATTAAAATTTTATATATAGACATCTTAGCATTTTTAATATTTACATTATTATATTATATATTATTATAGATTTAATTTTTTATGTGCTATAATACAATCTTAAGAAGCAGGGCAAGCTTAGACATTTAATGTTCGAGCCCGAGTTTAGTCATTACTTAAAGTGGGTTTAATTTAATATTTTTGCCCAATTCTTTCCAATTTTTGGATGAATCTTCAAGTTTAAGTGAGTAATTTGACTCATGAATAGGTTTAGTTAGGAGTTGTTATTGGCATCATTTTCAAAATTTTCAAATTTTCACTTTTAATTTTCTACAATTAGTATAGGGTCAATTCATAGTTGGCCTCTAAGTTTTATGTAGGGGTGAGTATTCGATCGAGTCGAGTCAAAAATTTTCGAGTTAGTCGAGTTAACAAATCCTATTTTAGCAACGGAACTCAATTTGAATTTTTTCGAATTGAATAGAATCAAGTCAAAAAATTTCGAGTCAAATCGAGTCGAGTTAACGAATCCTATTATTTATACTTAATGTTGCCATTAGATGGACCGATTATTTAACTAGTAGACGAAGTACAAGATTATTTAACTACATGAACAATATAATGATTTTGCCTCTTAACTTAATGGGTAAATATTTATCAAAACGACGTAGTTTTGCCTTTTAACTCAATTATTTTGAATTTTAACTTTTAAAAAAGTAAACATTTATCAAAACGACGTAGTTTTGTCTTTTCTTATTTGGATTTCCGGATAACTCGAATTGTGTAATTCATATTCGAGTTAAATCGAAAAACTTAATTTTTTATTTGAGTTGATCCGAATAACTTGATTAACTCAAATAACTCTAACTATTTAATTCAAAATTTAAAATTTTTATCGAGTTTTTCGAATCGAATCGAATTTTGCTCACCCTACTTTTATGTGTAATGTGGTATCTGAACAAATAAAATGCTCAATTTGTTGTCATGTGCAATTTGATACATGAATCTCAAATTTATACATGAATTTTGTTTCAATGTGCAATTTGATACATCAACTTTTATTTGATGCAATTATACACATGAAACTTGTATTTTCGTTCTTATGTATACAGGAAACTCTGATTTTGATTCAATTATACGGTTTAAAGAAATGAATACATACATTTATTTTCATATTGGATTAATATAATTGTTTTGTATGTAATATCCAATGTTAAATGGTAATAATTCAACAATGTTGTTAGTGATTTGAAAATTGAATTGAATCAAAATTCATGTATAATATCACATAAAATCAAAGTCCATATATAGCATTACACATTGAATCAAAATTCATATATATAATTTTGATATTTATCCTTTTATTTTTTTATATAATATAATATAATATGATATAAGCAATTATGCAATTTTGTTGATAGGAACTGGATCAATGAAATGGTAATCTTGGGCCTTGGCTCAATGAACGTGAATGTTGACGATCTTGGCGAAAGCTACTTTGCAGAGTGAATCCTATAAATTAATATTTCTGACAAAAAAAAAATATGTTACTTCAAACAAGTTTAATTAATTTCAAGTCTTTAAAATCAGTTGATTTTCCGTTCAATTGAATAATTTTTTAAAATTAAAATAAATAAAATTAATTTAAACTTTGATTCAATCAATTTTTAATTTAATTCAACTTAATCTCTTATATTAAATTATAATTTTAGTTCAATTAATCTTAATCAAAGATTGAGTTAAATTAAAATAAATTTAAATAAACGATATGTTTATCAATAATTAGTATAAAAATAATAATAATAATAAAATTAAATACTATAATAGTATTATAACTTAAAAAATTAATGAAACGCATGACATCACAATCCATTACAACCGTCAAAAAGTTTAGTATTTGATTTAAAACTAAAACCGAGAAGAGCGAGAAACATAATTAAAAGAGGGGTCTCGCATCACAAATTTTTACGGTTATGAGACCTCTACCTTTCAAAATCATAACTAAATTAAACCATTCAATCACTGCAGTTTCTGATTGGTGCACCACCCCCCACTTCCCCTCCTAATTAAAAATTGATTGATTGTGATTTTTCACCTATCATTTAATTTAAAAAAGAAAAACACAGAAAATGAAAGAGACCCATCTTTTTATAAACTTCATCAATGTACCACCCTCAAGATTAAAGAGCCTGGAGGAGAACATGGACGTATATAGTAGCTTATTACATAGAACCAGAGATAAAGCATGGGCATCACAGACGGTTGATATCTACAGATAACTGAGACATGCATAACAGAAAAAAACACCAAAGGGAAGAAGAGGGGCAATCTCACAAACAAATCCCTCCATTCTCTCCCTTTTTTTTTTCCTCTTTTATTATCACTGGATCGATGATATCCATAACAAACAAAGGTCTAAGATAGGATGATAAACTGAAAACTCCGAGTGGCAACAAGACACACTCTCTGACAGTTATTCAGAAGCTTCGACAAAGAAAAGGAGCTCGCTTTGCCCATTCAAAGCAATTCCACAATGGTCTCTTTCTGCATCTTCCTTTACTTGTTGTTGGGGATCGAATGGTTTCTGCTTCGTTTCTGCTCAGCATTTCCCACATCACTCGCACATCCTCGTATTCGCAAGAGCTTATATCTTTTCGAAGCTTCATATGAGCTGTTTCAACACATGATAATATTGGCTAAGAACAGAGTATGAATTTTAGCCTTTAATTTACATATGTCAATCATCCATTTCCCTCTAAATTATTTCTTTGATTCCCATTTATTTTCCAGAGATTCAAGAAAAAAAGCAAAAAATTCCCTTTCGTCATTTCCCCCCTGTTTAGCATTCAAGATTAAGAATTCAACAAACCCATCAGATAAAAATAGCTGTTCCACAGTTTATAAATCATATAAGAGCCAAAGAAGAACCATACTTCAAAAAGGCTAGCAATTAAAGGTAAGGGAGCCCAAATCCATGTAATTCCCACATGCAAATTCTTGTTCTTTACAATTCAAGTTTATAAAACTCATTTCTTTATAACGTTAACACAAAATCTTAATCCAAGTTGTCTGATAACGAAAACATTTAAATTGAAAAAGGAAAACAAAAATGCTCAGACAAGATAAATGCAAAAGCAAAAAAAAAAAAAAAAAAGAAACAACTTTCTTTTAATCTGAATGGAAATTGAACATCAGCAAATCGGCGGCAAATGAACTGAGACTAACCACTTTTACGAACGCCGAAGCGGGTGGCGACACCGGTCCAAACTCTGCGAATTGGAATAGTCATTCTATCAAACACCTGCATTTTTATACCAACCGAAATTTCCTCTTTTTCGTCCAGCTGAGAGGGGAGAGAGAGAGAGAGAGAGAGAGAGAGAGAGAGACAATTCCTCCCAGAAATTTAAAAGAATAAGAGATTTGATTTCAACTCACCTGCAACACCCCCAAAAAATAAAGATGTAAAATACCAAAGGAAATTGTATATTAAAGAAAAAGGAACAAAATTCAAAAGTGTAATATTAACCTTCTCTTTCGTTCTCTGTCTTTATTCCCTTCTCACTTTTTTTCCTCTCTCCTCTGGAAATGCCTGAGCTCTCCGTCCTATATTTTAATGGCTTCTTTTAGGGGAATGAAAAAAAAAAGGAGACAAAAGTACGGGGATGACGTCATCGTGTCTTCGTGTCACTTCCTACCCGTTGGGAGTTGGGACATGTTTTGGATCCAATGTCTATAACGGAAAATCTGCTAATCGATACTGTTGTGCTTTCCTTTCTGTCACACGTGGGGATTTCCTATTGGTTTCTTCTTTTAATGTATCGTACAGTCACTTGGGTGTATCATGTTATTGGACCCTCCAAGGTTTTACCCGGGAGACTTTTGGCGAACAATTTTAGAGTGGCGCGTGGATTAATTCGCTGAACTCGGGACCTGAATGAATAGTCGCGTGGGGTTTACCGCATGAATAAGCGATGGAGGGAAAGTAGATGGAAGGGCAGGCGAACGTCAGGGATTGATGTGATGGATGAGGGAGCTACGTGTCGTTTAAACAGTCGTTTGTTGGGGAAGAGAGACACGTGGTGCGGTTTTGCTGGAAGTCTACGTTAATCGAAGTAAAATATCTAGCATTTCTTTGACCTAAATAGTAACACAAACATTTGTTTAGTCGGAAAATATAGGAAGAAAATGGGAGGAAAAAAAACATTTAAAAGGGTTTTGCTTCAAAAAAAAAAAAAGTTGCTAGGGTTTTGACTTTTTTGATATTTATGATAAAATATCTTTTATTTATGGTAGGGTTAATGAGTTATTTGAAATATGAATTTGGTAATTATTTTGATTATTTAGAGTTAGTTTATGAATTTGATAATTATATTTTGTTTTTGTTTAAGTTAGTTTTAATATTTTTAAAAAGTTGGTTCAATTGACGTGAAATTATTATCAATATAATAGGGCGTGAGTTCGATCGTATTGAAATATATTATCCTTATATTTATGAGTTAGAAAAGACTATAAGTATTTCTATAAATTGTGTCAAAATAATGAAATGATTAAAACTTATAATAAACTTGTTAAAAAAGTTGGACCTTATTTCAAGGCTCAAGTTGCGAACAATTACTAAATTTAAGAATTAATTTGGATAAAAATTTAAATCTTATATGATAACAATTACTAAATTTAAACCTCAAATAATACATTAATAGTTAAAAGAAAAGAAAATGATAAACATGAATTATTCTTTATGATTCCAAAAACTAACAATTTATTTTGGTAATTCCTTCTCTCAATTATAATTTATACTAAATTCTTTTTAAATCAAATACCTAAGCAAAGGCCTTTTTACTTGAATGTAGTGAAATATGTAATTATTTATTAAAATAGGTATTTGTTAATTTTAATTTATCAAGTTTTTATATAAAATTTAAAATTACTTTTACATATGTATTCTTAAGATATTTTGAGAAAATATTATTGAAAATATCATAGATATTTTCAGTTTAAAATAAATTAAAAATGTTTGCTCAAAATGATTTAATTTATTCATAATGTTTTTAGTTAAGTTAAAATATCTAAAAATTAAGGTGTGATTTATTGTCATGCATTCTACTTAATAGTATTTAATACTATCTTCATATTGGACTCAACTTTCTCAAATTAAATTTTTGCTTTATTGGTGATAGAAATAGTCTTCAGGTTGATTGCCGGTCACAACTTCTTCAACAATATTCTTTAATTTTCCTTTTGTTTTTAATTTTAGTCCATTTTAGTGTTTTTTTTTTCCACACTTGTGGTTTTTTTTATCCACTTAGCCAAGGTAAGGGTACCATTAGATCTATTGAGAATAGTTCTTGTAGGACATTATAATGATAGAATACAATGTTGGCATTTGTAAAATTAGAATTCGAGATTATGATGATGATGATGATGATGATGATGATAGACCATCAGAGACTTAGTCTTTTATGCAACATTGATGTAGTGAGTCTCTTAAGGCTCTTGGTAGTGGTTTATTAGTTAACCAAAGTTCAGCACCAGGTTAGTTTGATGATGGTGGGGTTGGGATGCAATATTCAACGATTGAATCAGTAATGCATCTCTAATTTGTTTCTAACCTCTTTTAGTGTTGTAGTTATTGTTCGTTTGTCTTTCTCCTCTTTTGGGATTATTTTGTAGACATGGAATTTGTGCAGTGTTTTATTTATTATTTATATTATGTGTCGTGTCTTTGTATTCTTATTGTTCATGGTTACTATTAATAATAGTATATCGTGTTGGAAAAACAATTTTGGAAAACGCAGCGAAAAATAAGTTTAAGGAAAAAACTATAGTTTTAATTTTTTTAAAAATAAGAACTTGGTTGTGATATCTAAAGTAATAAATATTTAATCAAAATTGTACCTTTTTTATTCTTCTAGGATGAACGCTTCGACCGAGTAGTCTTCTTTGCTATCCTCAAGCTCACGTCTGCCAAGTGTGTGTAACACCCCTTACCTGTGTGCGACGCCAAGACAGGATACGAGGCATTATTGTACTTGACTTCACTTAAACATGTATTATCGGGCTCTAAAATTTCCTTCCATCTTAAAATTTTTTTTTCTTACTAATAACATACTTTTCATAGGCCTTCGAGGCCTTATACGTACATTTGGAAGGTTTCCGGATTCATCCGGAAACTCTGGTACTCCTTGAAAATTTTTGCCTAAACAGGGGCCACACGCCCGTGTTGGCCAAGGGACATGCCCGTGTGCCCCTAAGACATGCCCGTGTTTGACACCCGTGGTCGATACTGACTTATTTCACACGGCTGAGCAAACGGTCGTGTCTATAACCCGTGTCCTTCACACGGCCTTGACACGCCCGTGTCTTCTACCCGTGGAGCTCTCTGTTTATGACGTCATTATACTCTTAATAGCACACGGCCATGGCACACGCCTGCAGTGTCTTTGCCCGTAACGAATCATATTTTCAGTAAATTAATGCAGGGACACACGGCCTATCAACACGCCCGTAAAAATGTTGTGTGTCACACAAGACCTAGACACTGAACCTGCTGGTGTGTCTACCCGTGTAGACAATTATAGGGCTATTTTCCAATCAATTGCCACCCTGAAATATAAACATACTTATACTATCTTAAACAACTCAATTATTCCATCCATTACATAAACTTAAATGCATAAACTTATCATCATGAAAGGGTATATAACTTAACAAATATAGACCAATTTCTAATGGCCATATACAAAAGAATGTGTCATCTTAATAACCAAGCCTTTAGCTCAAAGTATGTCATGACCAAAATGATCAAACTCTTATACATGCCATACTCAAAATTAATTAACTTTACTATACCAAACCAGTGGATGATAGTGTGATCCGAGCTCCGACGTCTGTAACCCCCGAGCTAACTAGGTGAACCTACATGGAAAAAGGAAAGGAGGGAGGTAAGCATATAGCTTAGTAAGTTGGCATGAAGATTTGACTAAGCAATATAATAACTTATAATAAACTCATCCCTCCTAAGACTAATAAACATAAATCTCAAGTGCTTGAACCTACTTACTCTTACTTACTCCTTCTCATCACTTACCACATTATAATTTCATACTTGTAATTAAATTAAGGTACCTGTATCACTTAATCACATAGATTAGCACTTTTACTAATATAACATGAACATCAATTCATTATCCCCTTTAACTTAGGTAAAATTTCTTATCATTCTTGAATAAGTACTTGTATTATTTTACTTACTTAGCTTTCTTGTTACTTCTTTCATACTTGTCTCTTTTGCCCGTTGAATTACTCGGAATGACGGAGGAAACTCAATCTCGTCAAACATGAATCTCGATGCCAATGCCATATCCCAAATATGGTCTTACATGGGATTGCCTTATGATACCAATGCCAATCCCAGATATGGTCTTACATGGGATCCCTTAACTCGGTGTCGATGCCATGTCCTAGACATGGTCTTACACGAGACCTTCCTTAAATGTTTCCTTTGGAAACTTACCATTGCCATGTCTTGACATGGTTTTATGTGGTATCCTTACCTTATGAATTCACCAATGCCATGCCTTGGCATGGTCTTTCATGGGATCCTTGCCTTATAGTAACTTATCAATTCCATGTCTTGACATGGACTTACAAGATGTCCTTGCCTTATTCGATGTTGATACCATGTCCCAGACATGGTCACAGGATCTACGTTCGATGCCGATGCCATGTCCCAGACATGGTCTTACACGGGCTTTCCTTGCCTCATGTTATGCCAGGTATCCTCGTTATTTCGAATCTTCAACCGGGACTTTCACTTACTTATTCTCATTAATTTCCTTGTTGATCATTGTCAATCAACTTCATGAAAATAATGTACATTGTACAAATTTAATTGTAAAAGTAATATGTAGCTTTAAATTCATACAAACTTACCTCGATACTCAAAATGTGTAGAGTTGTACAATTTAGTCCTCAACCTTGTTTTTGCCTCGGTTTCGTTCGGGCTTCGTGTTTCTTGATCTATAATAACAATTTAACTTGTTTAATACTTACACTGACTAAATTGACTCATAAATTATACATTTGAAAAATTATATTTTTGCCCCTAAACTTTCTCAAAATTACACTTTTGCCCCTAGACTCGTAAAATGATTTTTATTCAACTTTCTTACATTTCAAGCCTAGCTGAATCATGTTCTCAACTATAAAAACATTCAATCTCCACTATTTTACACATGTATGACCATTTTTCATAACTTTTACAATTTGGTCCTTACATGGATTTTTCATGAAAATCACTTAGAAAAAGATGTTTATCCTACATTAAACTTTCATAATCTTCTATAAAACATCAAAATACATGCATGTCATACATGGATAAATTTTTGAACATAATCCCTAGCTCAAAATATAGCTAGAAATAGCTAAATCGAGCTATAAGGATATCAAAAATACAAAGAACATTAAAAACGGGGCTAGGATGCACTTACAATCAAGCTTGAAAGATGAAGAAACCCTAGTTATGGTTCCATTGTGATTTTCGACCAAGGAGGAAGAAGATGAACATGATTTTGGCTTGTTTTTCCCTTTTAATTCTTTAATTTACCAAATGACAAAAATGCCCTTAATGATTATTTCTTAAGATTTTTCCTTCTTATGTCCATTTTTGTCCATCTCAATACATAATGGTGTAATTGATAAATAAGGACTTCTAATAATTTTTATAATTCTATTTCATACTTAAGCCTTCTAGAATCTCATATTTTTTAATCCTTGCAATTTAGTCCTAATGAACAATTTGTTTACTAATTAATAAAATTCCTTCATGAAATTTTCACACAACCATGCAAATACCTCATAAGCCTTATAAAATCATTCAAACACATATTTCTTCTTCGGATTTGTGGTCTCACACCACTATTTCATCTAGGCACTAAGTCGGGCTGTTACAGTGTGGGCTCGCTTCGATTTAAAATTTTTTCCACAAAATAACTAGTGCTGCAATTTTGCAAATTCTCTAAACTTCTAGGCCAAGTTGTAAATAAAAAAAAATATCTCTAAAAATCTTCTGAAATAATTTCTTTTGAGAATTTTCTCTCTATAACTTTTTCTTGAATTTAAGTCTATGTGACCTAAACCTCTCTTTATATAGGCAGAGTTTAAAGAGTTCAACTAAGATTAAACTTAATCACTTTAACATTAAATTAATAAAATACTATCAAGATAAGTATTAAATTATATTTAATATTAAATTTATTACAATAATATTAGTTTTGAAATAATTAATTTGAAATCAAATTATTTGATAGAGTCCCAGTAGAAGTATGATGTTTCCATTGCTCAACCACCGAAGAACCACTACTGTCGACCATCAGCCGACCACTAGAATATTGTCGTCGTAGCCGCCGACACCATCGTTGTAACACCCCTAACCCGTCTCCATCGTTGGATTAGGGTTACGGAGTATTACAGTACAAACTAAACTCTTTGAGACCGTGTGGACCATCCTGCACTTAAAAAGAATAAGACACACGGCCGTGTGGAATGACCGTGTGCGACACATGGCCGTGTGACAGCCTGTGTGCCTTAAAATGTACCTTCAAATGCAAGTTTACCAAAACATGTTTACTTGGACCATAAGGATACCATTTACCAGCAATTAAACCTATTCAAAACATACTAAAACCCGAAACATGCTAAAACACACACTTATCAATAAATATAAATGCCTATCCAATATACCCTCATTGGTACTGTAACAGACCAATTTTAACCCTAATCGAAACGGTGGTTTTAGGACCACGAATCCGAGCCTGAGAAATATTTTAATATTATATTTTGTGTTTATTATATGTGATTTAGTGATTGTGAAAGTTTAGAGAAAAATTTAGTCGTTTGATTGCTTAATTTGATAAAAGGACTTAATCGAGAAAACGTAAAAGTTTCATGCTAAAGTGAAAGGTACTAATTTGATTGTGGCTTTTTAAGTGGAGGTCCTAAAAGGGCAATTAGCCCATAATCTATAGTAAGGAACGGCAATGGGCCATGCCAACTACTAATATATGTTAGTTTAAAATTTTTATTATAATGTTATGTTATTATATTATAATAATGTTAGTGTATATATTAAACAAAGCATAAAATAAAGCCATCATCATCTTCATTCTCTCATAGCCGAATGTGAGATGAGAAAACTCCATTTTGGAGCTTAAGGTTTGACAACTTGGAGCTTAATTTGGGGTATGAATTTTGCTTAGTTTTTTTATAATTTTACATTTTGGAATGGTTGCTTTGAATGCTACACAACCCATGTGGTAATTTTTGAAAATATCATGTATATAGAATTGACCATTAACATGCTTGGATAGTTTTGATGTTTGATGGTTTTAGATTAAATGTATGTTAAAGATTTACAAGTTTTGTATTGGAATTTTTGGTGATTTTGAATATATAGGGCTAAATTGAAAATAATAAAATTCTTGAAGGACTAAAACATGAAATAAATGAAATGCATGAACACATATGGCTAAGGGGAAGATTCGGCCAAGCTATGGTGTTGGTAAATTTTGCATATTTTGTGTTTTGTGTAAATAGGACCAATTTGTAAAAATGGGAAACATTAGGGGCAAAATGGTAATTTGCCCATTTGTGTGTTTTGGGACTAAATTGAGATGAAATGCGATTAAATGAGCTAAATTCTAATGTTAGATCAAGAGCAAAGAAAAACGGAATTAGACCGGGGAAAGACGAAGGTTCTCGAATAGCCGATTCGCACGGACTATCGACAACCGAGGTAAGTCCTTAAGCAAGTATAGGTTATCGAATTATTTATGAATGTGTTAAATGATGTTATTCAATAGAATTTTGTATAAAACCTTGTGTTAGCGAATGTGAAAGTATTGGTATGGATTGGTTGGAATTTTATCTAAAGTGATGTGAATAAGTGTTTTGGTTAGTTATTCGATATAATACGTGAATTATAAGTGATAGTGAGTTTGAAATGAAATGTTGTTATATCTCTAAACGAGTTGGTATGTTAAAGTGATTTGAATGATGTGTGATTTATGTTATTTTGGGCAGCATTCTTGTAATGTTTATGAGATGATAATAATATTGTTTGAACTTTGAGCCTAGCGAGCTTTGTCTTTGGTGATTTATTTCAGCTATAATGCCTACCGGGCTTTGTCTTGATTTAATTCGGCTTAAACGCCTAGCGTGCTTAGTGCCAGTGACATATTCGGGCTTGGTGCCTAGCGAGGCTTAGTCTTGGTGACATATTCGAGACTTCGTGCCTAGCGTGCTTAGTCTTAGGTGACATATTCAGACTTGAGCCTAGCGTGCCTTGTGCGATGATTTATTTCGGCTTTAATGCCTAGTAGGCTTTATGCCGGTGATGTGTTTTACAAAGGAGAAACCGAATTGTTGTTCAAGGTAAATTGTATCTAATGAGTCTAGTTAAAGGATCAGGTAAGTAAGTAAGGTATGATATGTTTAATGTTACTAGAGTTTAACTAATATTACGAGTACATTGTTATGTACATTTGAGATTACGATTGATGTGCACAAGTATTTTATGACTGAGTTTGAGCTTGAATGTACTATCATGGAGATTCGGTTTTCAAATAGTAGTGCTAAAGGTGAAAGAAATTTTAATATGATAACATGGTTGAGTTGAATGATTTAAGTGTTTAAGTAATTGATTGTAGCATTATTATTATGAGCTTGGGACTTACTAAGTTAGTAAACTTATTTGTGTGTAATGTTCTCCTCTGTTTTATAGATTAGGTAAAGGCTACCTGCTCAACGGGATCGTCAAGACAGTCGACCACACTATCGATCTAACTTTGGTACTCTTTCATTTTGGTTTTTGGATAGAGGCATGTATAGGAAAGACTTTGTCTTTGTTTGATGAAAAGTTCATGTATATAATAGCCATGCGAATATGGCTAAATTTTTAGTTAAGTATGCTTTTGTGCTTTTTATACAATGTCGGTTTATGTTGGTAATGTTCGTGCATTTTTAGTCGAAGTTTAATCGTTTTTGGTAAGGAAGTGTATGTTTACGAAATGAACCTTTGAATTAGGATATTATGTGAATGTTTTAGGTATAAGTTAATTTGCATAAAGGATTTAAAATGCATGGACAGTATGAGTTATATGTGGGTATGTTTGATTATAAACTAGTAAATCATATTTTGCAATGAAATAGTTTTTAGTTAGCAGCAGAGATGTTATTTTGAAAAATCGCCAAAAATAGGATAAATTGAATTAGAAAGTTAATAAAATATAGAATTAAATCTTATTGTGTCTATTTTTATATGAAAGAAACAGAGTAGGCAAAGGAATTATATATTATGAGATATTTAAGTTTTAGTGAGACTTGTCCTGAATGAATTCGTGAGTCCCTGTTCTGTCTTGGAAACTCAGTTAAAAATTGTACAAAAATAATTATGGAGCATAGTTTATATGTTTAGAATCCTTAATGAGTCTATTTTTGATTTGGATAAACAAGAACATTATTGAAATTTTGTACAATGAAATAACTGAGTTTTTGTAAAGATAGGTCAGAATTCTCAAACAGTGAAATAGGGGTAAATTTGATGAATAAACTGTACTAATTGGCCACATGAAAAATTCTGGAAAAATTATGGTAAAAATTTATATGAGTCTAGTCTCAAGGAAAATTTACGGATCTAAATTTTGAGTTTTGTAACTTGAGTTATGGTCAATTTAGTCAGCATGACGCAGTTGGACAGCTTTAAATTTTTATGCCCCAGATTAGTAGTCAAGTGTAGTAATGCCACATACTCGACTCCGGCAAAGGTTTCGGGTAAGGGGTGTTACAGGTACCACAAATTAAACATCCAAACAAAAACATTCTCAATACTTACAAAACATTTCATGAAAAATATACCAAATCCTCCATTTCATCACAAATATTAACCATATCTCAAGCGAATCACATAAGTTAGTTAAAAAATGACTAAAAGCACTTCGAAGCTCAAACTTAAACCAAAAGTACCAAACATATATATACAACCACAAAGCTTACTTAAACCAACTTCTGAACAACATTATTTTAAACAAAATAACTTAAAAGCTTCTTGTACATACCATTTATAACCCAACATCAAAATAACCAAAACTTCTAACGAGATGAAGGATGGATATTGTGAATGTACTCCAACTTGATTCCAATCGATCTAACTTTTCGATGACCTACAAAAAGATAAACAACTAACATAATCAATTAGCTTAGTAAGCTCGTATAATGTGAACTTAAACTTACCGAGCATGTTATGTTTAAAACTTTCATGTAACACCCCTTACTTGTATTCGACGCCGAAATAGTGTACGAGGCATTACCAGACTTATTCACAAGCAAGCATTCAAAATCGAGACATGAATTTTCACTCAATTTTAAAACTTTTCAAAACATTCATATAGTCCCTAAAACGAACCTACGAGGCCCAAAACATGCTTTGGAGGTGGTTTGGGACTAAATCGAGAACTTTAGAAATTTTTACAAAACTTAGAAAATTTTTCATGAAAAAGGGATCACATGCTCGTGTGGTCCAAGGGACACGACCGTGCTACAGGCCATGTTCGATTTAGGGGTGCTCTCTGACCACATGTCCGTGTAGCACACATGGCTGAGAAACACGCCTGTGTCTCTACCTGTGTGCTCAATTCTAGACATTCTATTTTTCTAAAATTAAGGTGTAGGGGACACACGGCTGGAACATATGCCCGTGGGGCAGACTGTGTGTTGCACATGGCCTAGACACATGCCCATGTGTCTGGACAATAAAAAGGCTATTTTCCAAGCCATTTTCCACCCTTATTCACACATACACTCATATCAAATCAAAGGCACATAACATTACATACTTAGGTAACCAAAGCATCTACATTCACGGTTAAAACATGTTAACTTTATATGTTTATCTAACATATTCACTACATTTATTAAGCCTTAAATCAAACATACAAATCCCACATTCATTAGGCTTCATTCAATTACCATCTAGTTACCAAATTATACTCAAATTCCTCATCTCATCAATAGGTCACAATTCCAACACTACACAATCATGCTGTAAATCACATATCCAAATATTTCACATTCACCAAGCATACCATGATCATATCACCATAGACATTGACACATATATGAATATACTTAGGCTTACAACCATGTTGTCAACATAAGCCAACTTACATGGCCAAATAGCAAACAAGCCTTTGATGATTACAAGCCAACATATTGGCTACAATCATAAAGACACATATAACCCATTGACTTAGTCCCTATACATGCCATAACTCAAAAATACTTGAATTATATATATACCCAAGATGGTAGCTTGACAGTGCGATAGGATCTCGGCGATCTCCAACTCGAGCTAGCTTATTAACCCTATAAGACATGGGAAATGAAGGGGGGTAAGCTATATAGCTTAGTAAGTTCATATGCAAATAATAAACAACATTAATTATACATTGTCATATGAATAACATGACATATATTAACATAAATGTCATTAAACTTCATGAGCATAACTTACTCAATCATATGAATAACATAACTTATACCAACATAAATGACATTAAGCTTACTCAGCACATCTTGCTCAGTCATAAAAATAACATATCATTTACCACAACAAACAAACCATTTCAAACCTCACATAAAATATACACATTAATTATGAGAATTTACATTTTAAGCATATACTCTTACATCTTTCAATTACTTAAACTTTTATCTTTCCATGCTTCCATAATCATTTTAATAGGCAATTTTGCCAATCTTTCCTTTACCTCATATTCGATAAATCACAATTTGCATGAATAAAACATGCTATGTCATAACTCAATCTAGCAAAATCATCAATCAAATTTATTATGTATTTCATACACCACAAGTATAGACCCATAATCACAAGGTTTTCATAAAATCATTCTCGAAAATCATGAACTCACAATTTCATGAAATCAATGCTTATAAACTTTATGTACATACCTGTACCAATTCGTAATACTCACATACTTTTTATCTTCTTGACATACCCGTTGAATTTCCCATTGAACCATTTGGAATACTAAAGGATACTCGAGAATCTCGTACATACAGTACTGTACCAATGCCATATCCAAGTTATGGTCTTACATGTAATCTCGTATCGATGCCAATAACCCAGCTATGGTTTTACACGAAGTCTCACATCGATGCCATATCCCAGATATGGTCTTACACGAAGTCTCAAATCGATGCCATATCCTAGATATGGTCTTACACGAAATCTTAGTGACCCTAATGTCATGACATTTGTATCCTATCTATTCCTAAGGTTCAACCGAGATTTTCTCGCTTGTCGAACTTTTTCGATTACGTTCAAGGAGTCGATCATAGTTCATACAATATTAAAGCATTTAAAACTTAAATAAAACAATGCGTTATTTTACATACGAACTTACCTCGACATAAAAATGGCAAAAATGACTAAATTGTCAAATACTTGTTTTCCCCGTTATAGGTCCAAACCTCCTTTTTTCATGATCTATAATATCACATTTAACTCATTTATTAATCAAATTATTAAATTCAGTCCAAAAATCATATTATAGCAAAATTATATTTTTGCCCCTAAACTTTAACATATTTACAATTCAGTCCCTAGGCTTGTAAAATGAAATCTATTCAATTTATTTAATATACAAGCCTAGCCGAACCATTTTCATAACTATAGCAGCCCACAATTTCCATTAAAACACACTTTTACTACATATTTTATAACTTTTACAAACAAGTCATTTTAGGCATTTTCACCGAAAATCACTTGGCAAAAGTCGTTTAACAAGCCATAAACATGCATTTTCTACCATCAAACATCAAAATACATAAATACCCATCATGGGTAAAATTTTAGACTTTGATTATGATTTAAATTAGTGGCAGAAATAGATAGATCATGTTATGATGATTTTAGAAACGTAAAAATCATTAAAAACGGGGCTAGAACGGACTTAAAATTGAGCTTGGAAGCTTGAAAAACCCTAGATATGTCTTCTCCATGCAAGTTTTGGCCATGAGGAAGAAGATGGACAAAAATTGGCTTTTAATTTGGCTTTTTAATTCATTTAATTACCAAATTACCAAAATGACCTTAATGAAAAACTTTGAAAACATACCAAACCATGTCCATTTTTGTCCACCAACTTAACCAATGGTCTAATTACCATTTAAGGACCTCTAATTTAAAATCTCATAGCAATTGGACACCTCTAACATATAGAAATTAACTTTTGCACTTTTTATAATTTAGTCCTTTTTACTAAATTGAGTGCCCAAACGTCAAAATTTTCAAAAAAAATTTTCGCAAAATCGTTTCATAAAACTGTAGACCATAAAAATATAATAAAAATAAATTTTACTACGTCGAATTTGTGGTCCTGAAACTACTATTCTGACTAGACCCAAAATTGGGCTGTTACATTTCAAGCATGAATTCATTCATCAAATCATGTGCATACATTTCACTCCTATACACACAACTTCTCAAGGTTAATAGGTGTATAAATGAAGCATATAATTCCAACAAAATCATGGAACATGGTATAATAAGAATTTTAGTATATATTTCATCCATCATATGTTCAATAAACATAAATTCCCATTTCAAGTATTTATATCAAAATCTTCCAATTCACATGTCTTGATCATATAACATTTCATATATATACACATTCATTTAAGGCTTTATCACCTGTTGAACCAAATGAAATAACATCTGATACTCGAGAACTGCTCGTACAAGCTGTGACTGTGATTGTAACATGTAACTATATATGCTCACACGAGCTGTGGGTCGGGATGTTAAGCCACACGATGCTATTCACACGAGCTGTGGAGAATCCGCGACAAATGCAGGACCTCAGCCATCGGTAGGACATCCAAGACCAACACCCGAAATTATAAATAACCCTTAATGACATGTCATTTGTATCCTAAGTATTCACTAGGTTCAAATGGGACATATTCTATATCCAATCCTTTAACTTCTTTCCATTATACCATTTCAAATGTACATCCATGAAATTCACATTTTTCACACATAATCATCAATTTGATTAACATAACGATTTAGTCCAAATTACTAGTTAACAATTTACAATCAATTAAAGTTATAAAAAGCACAACATTTATTAACCATTCATCAAAAATAAAAATTAACAAGCTTAATCATTATGAGAACTTACCTAATAAAAAACGATTACAAACGCGACGCCAAAGACTATTCCGCTTACTTCGTTTTCCACAATTTGTGTCTGATTGATTTGTTTCTTGATCTATATAATAATTTAATTCAATTATCCTGTTCAAATACTTTTAAATACTAAAATTTATGCAACTGACCCTTTAATTAACATTTTACGTTTTTACCCTAAACTTTTACCTTTATACAATTTAGTCTTTAAACTCGAAACTTTCAAATCTAAAACAATTTCCCTAATTTCATGCTAGCCGAATTTTCCATTATACCAAAACAACCTATATTTATTAAAATTTCACTAAGATTCCATGCCTAATTTAATATTATATCAATTAATCCTTTAACTAAAAACTAACCAAAATCACTTTACAAAGTAATCATATTTAACTATAAAGCTTAATAATCTATCACCAAACTTTAGAAACATCACAAATTCATCCATCAAAAACAATCTAAAAATTTAACAATTTTGTGAATTAGTCCCAGTTAGCTATATTAAGCTACAACGATCTCACAAATATAAAAATTACTAAAAACGGAATCAAAACCGACTTACATGCAAGGGGTGATAACTAGCCGAACCTCCAAGCTCACCAAAAATGGTGTTTTCTTACTTTAACAACCGGTGGAAATAAATTAATGAAGATAACAATATGTTTGCCTTTCATTTCTTTTTTTTAATTATTAATTTACTATTTTACCCTTTAAAAACCATTAAAATTTCCTAATTAACAGGCCATGACCGTCTACTTATTTAACTTAATTTACCCTTTAATTCATGATTTTATAACTATTAAGCATAAATAAACTAATAATGATTAACTTTTAGAACTTATACAATTTAATCATTTTTACTAAATTAACTATCTAAATGTTAAAATTTCTGGACCAAATTCAACACACCAATATAATCACTCCATAAATATTTAATAAAAATATTTACGGCTCAATTTACAGAAACGAGGTCCCGAAACTTTATTTTTCAAAACCACTTTACTTTAGGGACGAACTACTTAACTATTCGTTCAATTGACAAAAAAATATCGAATCAAAATTCAGCATGTCGGATTTGTGGTCTTGAAACTACTATTTTTGACACCACTGAAAAACGACTATTACAACCGAGCCCAATGGTGTCAACGCAGGTGCGACACCCTCACGACACCTCGAATCGGTTCGATCTGAGTTAGTGACGACCCAATCGGTCCAGTGATGACCTGACCGGTCTAGTCTAGCCATCGGTTGGATCGTCAGTCTGATTTCACGTACCGGGCTCGGTTTGACTAGTTTTGGGTCTTGGTTTTAGTGTTTGGTTCTCGATTCCAATTTTCGACCTCAAGTCCCATTGGGTAAATTGTCTAAATTTAAAGTTAATTTCCAAAAATATCATATTTATTTTAATTAATTTGATTAATTTAATTTTTCTTGATAAAAATTAATTTTCCCAAAAATCATTGAGATTTTTTAAAATTAAATTTTCAATAAAATTCTTTAATCAAATTCTCTGGTTGAACAATTCTCATGACCGCCCAATTTAATTCCACATCAAATAAATCAACTCAATTAAGTTATTTCCAAAGTCGTAGAATTTCCTTCTGATTTAAATACAGTCCGATTGAGCTTTTGTTGAGCTAGCAGAGGGACCAATCAAACATATACAATTAGGCTCTAGTAATTGCAATTATGTCCAGAAGCATCGTTCTGATAATTCACAATTTACTTAATCATAGAGTCAATCTACAAGAAGTACCCTGATTGAAACCGCCTTATTGTATACTCTTTACAAAAGTAATTCATCCAATTGATTTGTCCAATAACCTCGTCATGTGTGTGTTGCCTTCATATGATATCCTTGATTGCTTTGAGTTAAATCTGTTCACTTAATACAGTCCTATTTTATCTCATTGTCACCATTGTGTCTTTTTAACAATTAATGTGATCACTGTAAACAAATGACTGTGATAAATTGTGTAACACCCCTAACCCGTAACCATCGCCGATCTAGGGTTAAGAGGCATTACCGGACAAATCGGAAACTTTTACAAACATATCACATCATAAAGTATATCATCGTCATATAATAGGAAAATACAAGCATATAGTCCCTTAATGAGGTCTACGAGACCTTAAACATGCATTAGAAAGAGATCGAGACTAAACCGAACATATACGAAATTTTATGAAAACTTAACATTTTTTTAAAGTACTAGGGGTCATACGCCCGTGAGAGCAGGCCGTGTGTCTAAGCCGTGGTCGACACTAACTTACATCACACGGCCTGTCATAGGCCCGTCTGTCTGGCCCGTGGTCGAAATTGACTTGCATCACATGGCCAGTCACATGCCCGTGTGTCCAACTAGTGTGTGAGCCTAACTTGAATCAAATTACAAATTTCAGGGACACGGTCGAGCCATACGTCCGTGTGCCCAATTGTGTGGGCAAATATAGGCCATTTGCAAGGCCAATTTGCCACCCATTTTGGGTCAATCCTACAAGCTCAAACTAACACATTCCATACTTTCAAAATCCAACCAAATCATACCATAATATCCATCTTTTCTAACCAATCAAATGCATATCAAACTTACCAACTTATGAACCATTTATCTCATTCTAATCACAAGCATTTCTAAGCAAAATCCATCCAAAAAATTACCAACTCAATATACTAGCCATTCATCAAAACATACTAACTTTGCATCACAAAATATATACTAATATTTACCATATTCACATCCCATTTATAAGCCATATCACATAGCTTATATATACAACTCAAAACATCATCAAATTCAACTAGACTATACATGCCATACTTAGCTATGAGAACATTCAAAAGTAACCAAAATATGATTCAATAGTGTGATGACGATCCTCGACGATCCCCGAGCCTTTCGTAGCTTTAATGATCTATAAAAAATGCAAACACACACAAAGTAAGCTTTCAAAAGATTAGTAAGCCATATACAAATAAATTTAACATATAAAACATTTATGACAATTTCAATTACAAGAACTTTAACATATTTCAATAGCATATTTATATTTCTTCTTTAGCTCAATTGTATCTAACCATTTGCTTAACAACAAATCACGTCTCCATGTATCTCATTAGATCATAGCACATTCATACATATATCACATTTTGTCTTAACAAGTCTATGCACATATCTCACTTTTGCAAATTCACATATACTTACCTTTCATACTCAAACATAGTATACATTTCAAACGTACCTAAATCGGTTACACATTTCACAGTCTTTCATTTCTCAGAATTGCCCATTGAACCATTTAGAATCAAATAGGATACTCGGATAACTCAAAACACTTGTACAATGCCAACGTCCCAGACGTGGTCTTACATGTAATCAAATATCGATGCCACTATCCCAGACAGGGTCTTATACGAAATCATATACGATGCCGATGTCCCAGACATGGTCTTACACGAAATTCTCAAATCGATGCCAATGTCCTAGACGTGGTCTTACATGATATCACATATCGGAACCCTATGTCATGACATATGAATCCTATCTATTCCTAAGGTTCGTATGGGATTTTTTGGACATTGACACATTGTCGATACTTTCTCGGATTTCATGTGTGTATCTTCTGTAGTCATTCATCACAATTCAATTTCATATGAACATAAATAAATCAATTCAAATACATTTATTTGAATATAGACTTGCCTCGTATTCAGAATAAATGGACTGATTCGACTACTCGATCACTTTCGACTTTCCTCGATCTAAATCCGTTTTCTTTGGTTCTTGATCTATACATATTAAAATTTAACTCATTTATTCACCAAATCATTCAATTCAATCCAAAAATACACATTTAGGGAATTTTAAAAATTAGCCCTCATATTTTCACATTTTGACATTTAAGTCCTTATTTCACAAAATCACAAAATACACATAATTTCTTTATACCCATGCGTAGCTGAATGTTCATATGCTTCAAGTAAGTCAACACATTTAATTTATTTTGCATTTTAATCCCTCAAAATATTATTTTCACAATTTAGTCCATATTACTCAAATTCATCAAAACTCCAAAGATAAAACATGTTAATCTAACACATATATTCCATATTTCATCAACTAACATCATAAAACTTAAGCATTCATCAATGGAACATCTCAAAATCTTCATCAAATTCCAAAATTAAAGTATGGGCTTGATAGTACTCGAAGCAACGATCACAAAAACATAGAAATTATCAAAAATAAAACAAAACTCATACCTTAATTTTGCTTGAACATAGCCGAACCCTTAAAGCTTTCCTTCTTTCTTTTTCTTTGATATATTTGGCATTGAAAGATGAATGAAAGCTTGATTTCATGTTTTTGTTTCATTAAAAATTACTAATTTTGCTAATTACTAGACTAGCCTTTTTATTTTCATTTATATTCTACTATCTTACGGCATTTTTGTCGATCAAAAGTTTATAAGGTTTAATAACAACATAAGGACTCCATATAATAAAAGCCATAAAAATTCAACACTTACACATTAATAGCCAACTTTTGCATTTTATGCGATTGAGTCCTTTTATCAAATTAAGCACACAAACAATAAAATTAATTCACGAAACTTTCACACATGCTTAATAACATACTGTAGGCACAAAAAATAATATTAAAATATTTTTTACTCGAATTTGTGGTCTCGAAACCACTATTTTGACTAGGGTCTGAACCAGACTGCTACAAATTACTTGTTCAAGAACAAGCAACCTATGGTCACATTCCATATTTATCAATCCACACAATGCCAATGAGAGGATATCGTTAACTCTTTAAATGAGTTATGAATTCCATTGTTGCTAGTAAAGTCATGCCATACACAAGTCATGTACCCAACATACTGGCTATGGGCTTGATCATTTTTAGAGCATAAGTTTCCACTTATATCAAAACACATGAGTTATATAAGTATGGTCAGTGACTAATTCAGGATTTAGGTAAATGACACCATGAATGTCACAAATGAATTAATTCACAGACAGATTCAGAACTAATTCAACTTGGGTCCAGTTCAATGCATCTGTAACACCTCTGACCAATATCTGACGCCAAAATGGGGTACGAGGCATTACCAGACTTATTCACAAAAAATATTCAAAATCAACACATGAATTTCCACTCAAATTTAAAACTTTTCAAAAACATTCATATCGTCCCTAAAATGAGTCTACGAGGCCTAAAACATGCATCAGAGATGGTTTGGGACTAAACCGAGAACTTTGAAGACTTTTGGAAAACTTAGAAAATTTTTCATGTAAAAGGGATCACACGCTGTGTGGGTTCAAACATGCTTGTGTGACCTAAGACACGCCGTGCTTCAGTAGTGTTCTAATTAGGGAGCATTCTGTCTATGACATCATCATCAAATTACGGTCACACGGCCAAGTCACACACTCGTGTGCTTAGGCCATGTGATCGATTAAATTTTCATAATTTTTCATAAAATAGGTGCACACTTCACAGGCCAGGGCATATGTTCGTGTTCGAGGCCGTGCTGTCCACACGGCTGAAACACACACAAGAGTCTCTAGCTATGTGCTCATTACTGAGCATTCTATTTTGCAACAATTAAGGTGCAGGGGACACACGACCAAAACACATACCCATGGGGTAGACCGTGTGTCGCACACAACTTAGACACACGCCCGTGTGTCTACCCGTGCAGACAAATTTAAGGCTATTTACCAAGCCTTTTTTTCCACCCTTCCATGCACCAACCTACACAACAAAACATAGCACCAATTCAAGCATATACTTTCAACCCAATCAGCCATACACAAGGCATCCACATATCATTTACATGCTATCATTTATCACATACAAACATTACCTACTTAGCATCTCAAACTTTGTAATTTCTCACATTCATGAGAACATCATCATATGTATATATACTTAACCAATATTAGCCACTATTAGATGGCCATTTACAAAATGAATTACCAAATATTGATGCCAACACATATGGCCAAATCAATTATGACACATAAAAAAAAGACCAAGTCCCTATACATGCCATAACTCAACATAATGTAATCATAAGTACCCAAAATGATAATTTGATAGTGTGAATGAATCTCCGATCGTCTTTGATCCCCAATCTGGCTTGGTGACACTATAAGACAAGAGAAAAAGAAAGGGAGTAAGCTTTAAAGCTTAGTAAGTTCCTGTGCAAATAATAAGCATCATACACACTTTAATATATATTTAACATAAAGTAAATTAACATAAAAGTCATTGTGGATTCATAATGAAGCTTAGCATAGATGTTATTAAAATCTTCACATCTTAACTTACTCAATCGAACCAATCTTAGGTTTCATCACATATGAAGCTCATTAAGCATGAGTTTTATGTACATACCTGTACCAACTTGCAACTTACTATAATCTTTCACATCATACCATAGTCTTTCGCAACTTAAAATTTGTCGTTAAGTTTCCCATTGAACCACTTGGAATACTAAAGGATACTCGGAAAATCTCACACACATAGTACTATACCATGCCATATCTGTAACAGCCCGATTTTGGGACTAGTCGGAATAGTGGTCTCGGGACCACTAATCTGAGGTTGAGGAAAATTATTTTAGTATTATTTTATGAGTTATGGCATTAATATAAGATTATAGGAAAATTGTGGTGCTTTAATTTTAGCAATTGTATGTTTAATTATGAAAAAGGACTAAATCGCATAAAGTGCAAAAGTTCCATTATAAGTTGTTGAGGTGTTTAATAGCCAAAGAATACCAAATTGGAGGTCTTAAAAGTGAAATTAGGCCATTAGATGTGTGATGGCCAGCCATAAGCCTAGGGAGACAAGGATATTAAATTTTGGTCAAATTTGGTGAAATTAGGTAATGAAATAATGAATAAAATAAGATAAAAAGATGAGATATCAAATTTTACCATTCCTTATTCTTCTACCACCGAAAATTTAGAGGAGATAAGGGGTCTTGGAGTTCAAATTTTCAGCAAAACAAGTCTCTTACAAG
The DNA here is from genome assembly GCA_025506655.1 of Gossypium rotundifolium. Lineage (NCBI taxonomy): Eukaryota > Viridiplantae > Streptophyta > Magnoliopsida > Malvales > Malvaceae > Gossypium > Gossypium rotundifolium. The sequence continues at coordinate 167,617,809 of CP106724.1, read as the reverse complement.
TAAGTGATTTTGGTGGTTTTATTTGATAATTTTTGTACTTTTGGAACCCCAAAGCTCAAGCTAGCTAATGAGGGGACTAATTTGAGATATGGTTGAAAGTCTAGGGACTTGCCATGAGAGTATTTATGTTGTTAGCTGAGTTTTTATGGAAGAAAATGAATGGTAGGGAGGTGAGAAACAACTTTTATGAATGGTGTTAGCATGAAAACACCTAAATAGGGCTTGAATGCAAAGATTCAATTTGTGTCATAAATGCATGAAATAGTTGGAATGGTGAGTAGTTGTAAGGGAAATAAATGTTCATTTATGCTTGTTTAAGTAGAAAATATGGTGAAAAATGATTCACGAGCTTAGGGGCAAAATCGTAATTTTGCCATGGTATAAGGGTAAAATGGTCATTTTTGCCCAAATGTAGAATTTGATGTATATTAATCATAGAATGTCCTAAATGAACGAATTTCATTGTTATAGATCAAGAAGAGCGCGGGATCAACCTTGACCGTGGGAAAGGCAAGGTGATCGAGTAAATCGCTAGCCAACACGTTTTGCATCGAGGTAAGTTTACGTGTAAACGATGCATTTTACATGCACATTATTATTGTTAATCAGTGCATAGCATAATTGGGAACATGTATAATTCAAGTAGATAGAAAGTGGTAGTTAATGAATAATTCTTACATGAATGATGAAATAGATAGGTATGTGTGTTATATCAAATTTTGATGGTGGGCTAAGTGCGATACCACCTTGTTGTTTAATTACGATGGGCTGTGTGCGATCCCATCGGCTGATAACTTTTCTGGTGGGCTGTGTGTGGTACCACCGTAATTAACCTTCTTGGTGGGCTAAGTGCGAAACCACCGGGTAATGTGACTACGAGTAATGTAATTTGATATGGCGATGTGCTACATTAAGTGACCTTGTTATCCTCAGTGCAGAGAAACTGTTATCGAATGTATGTATTATGCTTGTGATGCGATTAGGATGTGTAAATGGAGGAAATGAGTAAGCCTAATCCTGAATGTAGATTGATTTCTTGCTTAGCAAATAACGCTATAAAAATGTTTTATTCATTTTAGAGTGTTATATTATTTACATGTGAACTTACTAAGCTTCAAGCTTACCCCCTCTCTTTCCCTTGTCTTATAGGGCTTAAGAGCCGAGCCGGGATAAGCTGATAACTAGAAGACCGCCCACACTATTTACTTACTTCGGTATAATTAGATTTTTGATTTTGTATATGGCATGTATAGCACTAGACTAGTTAGATTATTTTGTTATTTTGACCAAAGGTGTATTGGCTCTTGCTAAGACATAAATTTTGTAAATTGCGAAGCATGATGGCATATTTTATCAATTATGAAATTTCAATGTTATCAATGTGAGTGCATGTAGATTAAGAGAGGTTTGTAGTTTGTTGAATAAACCCATGTAGAGTAAGATATAGGGATGCTAGAAGCTTGGAAAATAGCTTTCATGTGCCACACAGGTAGACATGCGGGCGTGTGTCTAGGCCGTGCTAACCCTGCACCTTATTATTACTAATTAGAATAGGCCACAGGCAAATCCTACGGCTGTATGCATGAACCGTGTGGATCAAGTCAGTAGCTCCCCACGGTTAGGAGACACGGGTGTGTCCAAGCCGTGCTAAATTAGTTAGTAACTTCCCACAGGCGAAAGACACGAGTGTATCCTAGCCGTGTGAGTTTTGGCAGAATGTTGGGGTCTTTAGGCACGGTGTGAGCACATGGGCGTGTGTGACTACACACAGGCGTGTGTGTCATCTAGCACGGGCGTGCACTCCCTACTTAGATGAAAAGAAATTTTATGGACCGTAAAACCTCCGATATGGTCCCAAAAGTTCTCGTAGGTACGATTGAGATCTCATAGGTTGAGTGTGAAGTAGTTGAAGCGATTTGAGAAGAGTAGTCACGTTGAGCCTAAGTGGCGATCGGGTAAATTGTTCGGTAACTTCTCGTGCCCGATTTTGACGGGGATTATGGGTATGGAGTGTTACATTTAGTGGTATCAGAGTTATGGTTTAGTCAGTTCTCGGACTATCGTAGCATGTGTGGGAGTCTAGCTATACATGCCATAAGCGTATACTAATAGTGTGGTGGCTTTTGATGATTTTTAAAATTTGTTTTATGTAGTATATGGATTCTGATCAATTGGCTGCTGATGACGCGACTAGTAATGCGCTGGCTCTTGCACAAGGGACTGCGCCTGGGCAAAGTGAACTCGAGACTAGGGGTCAAGGAGAAGAGGCTCGAGAAGCCTTTCTCTAAATGATGAGTAATTGGTACACCGGGTATGTACGAGCTAATCCCAATTCTCAACCTCCTCCACCTCCTCCTATACCGCAGCCAGTTCTTGTGGCTCCCCAAGGTGTAGAAATAGTGAGGACAAATAAGCCCCAGGTAGATAAAATTCGAAAGCAAGGGGCTGAAGATTTTGAGCTAACAAAGATGATGACCTTGAGCGGGCGGAGTTCTGGCTTGAGAACTCAATGAGGGTTGTTGATGAACTCTCCGTACACCTGAGGAGAGTTTGAAATGCTGCTGTATCTTTGCTGAGGGACTTGGCATACTATTGGTGGAAAATGTTAACAACAGTAGTTCCTAAAGAGAGGGTAACGTTGGACTTTTTCTTGGAAGAGTTCCGAAAGAAGTACATAAGTCAAAGGTTTATAGACCAGAAGCAGAAGGAATTCCTTGAGTTAAAGCAAGGAAAAATGACTGTGGTGGAATATGAACGTGAATTTGTTCAGCTCAGTAAGTACGCACAGGAATGTGTATCCACGGAAGCTACTTTATGCAAGAGGTTTAAAGATGGGTTAAATGAAGATATCAAAATTTTAGTTGGGATCTTATTGCTAAAAGAATTTTTGATACTGGTGGATCGGGCTAGTAAGGTAGAAGAATTGAGTAAGGAAAAGAGGAAAGCCCTGAGTGAGGCTCGTGATGCGAGGAAGAGGCCGATGAGTAAGTCATACCAATCTCAATCAAAGAGGTCTAGAGAAGGGAACCCTTGGATGACTACGTCAGTCAGGTATTCGCAGAAAGATCGAGGTAATATGTATTCAGGTTCAAGAGTTCGGGCCACCTCAATGGCAAGTGTGGGCAATCCAAAGTCCAAACCAGAGTGCCCAAGTTGTGGCAGACATCATACTGGAGAGTGTTGGGGAAACAATCGAAATTGCTACAAATGTGGATCCCCCGACCATTTCATTCGAAACTGTCTTGAAAGAGATGACAAGGAAAAGAAGCTGGAGGTAAGATCAAGTAGTGCATCTTTTAGAGGTAAGCCACAAAAGAACCCAGGAGGTGGGACTAGTGGCAGAGGTGTATCACGAGACACTTTGTGAGGTAGAGGTCGGCGCCAAAGAAGAACCTATCTCTGTTCGTGCTCGAGAAGAGGCTTCATCGCCGGATGTAATAACAGGTACATTTTCTCTCTGTGACACCTCTGTTATTGCTTTGATTGACCCGGGGTCAACCCATTCTTATATTTGTATGGGATTGGCATTTATTTGAATATGACTATCGAGTCTACTGAATTTGTGATAAAAGTATCAAACCCCCTAGGAAAACAGGTGTTAGTTGATAAGGTGTGTAGGAACTATCCTTTGACAGTTAGGGGTTATTATTTTTCGGCAAACTTTATGTTCTTTGCCGTTTGATGAGTTTGACTTGATTCTTGGTATGGGGTGGTTGTTGCCCATAGCGTTTTAGTGAATTGTGTTAGTAAATTTATTGAATTGAAGTGTGAAAATAGAGATGTTATTTGGGTTGAATCAGGTAAGTCAGATAACCTACCGGTGATGATTTTTTCCATGGTAGCTGAAAAATATTTGAGAAAAGGATGTGAGTCGTATCTTGCCTTTGTACTGAATAGTCAAGAGTCTGAGGCAAAGGTTGAAACTATACCGGTTGTATGCGAGTATCCGGATGTATTCCCAGAAGAGTTACCTGGACTACCTCCATTCAGAGAGGTTGAGTTCGGAATTGAGTTAGTTCTGGGAACGACACCTATTTCCATCACTCCGTATAGGATGGCGCCGTTGGAGTTGAAAGAATTGAAGGTCCAGTTGCAAGAGTTGACGGATAAGGGTTTTGCAAGACCAAGCTTTTCGCCGTGAGGTGATCCGGTATTATTTGTGAAAAAGAAAGATAGATCGATGAGATTGTGTATAGACTACAGACAGCTCAACAAGGTGACGGTGAAAAATAGGTATCCTTTACCAAGGATAGATGATCTCTTTGATCAACTGAAGGGAGCTATGGTGTTCTCCAAGATTGATTTGAGATCCGGATATTATCAGCTGAGAATTAAGGAACAAGACGTGCTGAAAACAACATTTAGGACGAGGTATGTCCATTATGAGTTTCTGGTCATGCCGTTCGGTTTAACGAATGCTCCTGCGATTTTTATGGACTTAATGAACCATATCTTTCGACCGTATTTGGACAAGTTCATAGTTGTTTTTATTGATGACATATTGGTCTACTCCCGAGATGAGTGTGATCATGCAAAGCAATTGAGAATTGTCTTGCAGACCTTGAGAGATAAGCAATTATATGCTAAATTTAGCAAGAGCGAGTTTTGGCTCTGAGAGGTCGGATTCCTAGGACATGTTGTGTCAGGGGAAGGCATTAGAGTTGATCTGGGAAAAATCTCGGCTATTGTGGAGTGGAAACCGCCGAGGAACGTGTCGGAAGTCAAAAGCTTTCTGGGTTTGGTGGGGTACTATAGGCGGTTTGTGGAGGGATTTTTTATAATTGGTACTCCGATGACGAAATTATTGCACAAGGATGTTAAGTTTGAATGGACTGATAAATGCCAACAGAGTTTTGAGAGATTGAAAACGTTGTTGATAGAAGCACCGGTTTTGGTTCAGCCTGAGTCAGGAAAGAAGTTTGTGGTCTACAGTGACACGTCCTTAAATGGTCTCGGTTGTGTGTTGATGTAGGAGGGTAAGGTGGTCGCTTACGCCTCGAGACAGTTAAAACCACATGAGAAGAATTATCTGACTCATGACTTAGAGTTGGCGTAATCATTTTCACGTTAAAGATTTGGCGACATTATTTATATGGTGAGAAGTGTCGAATTTTATAGATCATAAGAGTTTGAGGTACTTGATGAATCAAAAGGAGTTAAATTTACGGCAACGACAATGGCTTGAATTATTGAAAGACTACGAGCTAGTGATCGATTACCACTCCGGGAAAGCAAATATAGTTGTAGATGCTTTAAGTAGAAAATCTTTGTATGCTTTGAGAACTGTGAGCACGAGTTTGTCATTGTCCGATGATGGTGCTATACTGGCTGAGTTGAGAGCTAGGCCACTATTTGTCTAACAAATATGTGAAGCTCAAAGGAATGATAATGAGATGTTAGCTAAAAGAGCTAAGTGTGAATCAGGAGCTGATTCTGAATTTCTAGTAAGTTTGAATGGTTGTTTAATGTTCCATGATAGAATTTGCGTACCTAAAGATGATGAGTTAATCCGATAAATTTTACAGGAAGCACATAATAGTCATTTGTCAGTACACCCGGGCAGTACAAAAATGTACAATGATCTGAAGAAATTCTATTGGTGGCCAGGAATGAAAAGAGACATCTCGGAGTATGTAACAAGATGTCTGATTTGTCAACAAGTGAAAGCTGAGCATCAGGTGCCTTCGGGATTACTCCTACCAGTGATGGTTCTCGAGTGGAAGTGGGATCGGATCACCATGGGCTTCATGACAGGGTTGCCTTTGACCCCGAAAAAGAAAGATGCTGTATGGGTTATCGTTGATAGGTTAACGAAGTCGGCTCACTTTATACCGGTACGTATTAATTATTCACTAGAGAAGTTAGCCGAGTTGTATATTGCAGAGGTAGTAAGATTACATGGAGTGCCTATATCCATTATCTCGAATAGAGACCTGAGATTTACTTCGAGGTTTTGGAAGAAGCTACAAGAGGCCTTAGGTACAAGGTTGAATTTTAGTCTTGCTTTTCATCCTCAAACCGATGGTCATCGAGAGAGTAATCCAAGTTCTTGAAGATATGCTCCGATCTTTGTGTGTTAGAATTCAAAGGTAGTTGGGAAAGATACCTACCTTTGGTCGAATTAAACACAACAATAGTTATCAATCGAGCATCTGAATGGCACCGTATGAGGCCTTATATGGTCGTAAGTGTCGGACTCCTTTGTATTGGACCAAGTTGGGTGAGAAGCAAATCCATGGGATTGATTTAGTTAAAGAAATTGAGGAAAAAGTGAAAGTGATTCGGGATAGTTTAAAAGCTGTTTCAGATCAACAAAAGTCATACGCGGACTTGAAAAGAAAAGAAATTGAGTTTCAAGTGGGTGACAAAGTATTTTTGAAAGTGTGGCCGTGGAAGAAAATATTGAGTTTTGGTCGAAAGGGTAAATTGAGTCCGAGATTCATAGGGCCGTACGGAGTTACCGAAAGGATTCGGCCAGTGGCATATCGGTTGGCTTTACCGGTAGAGTTAGAGAAAATTCACAATGTGTTCCATGTATCAATGCTAAGGTGTTATCGTTTCGACCCTCGCATGTGGTTTTTCCCACGAAAGTTGAGATATGACTGGATATGACATATGAAGAAGAGCTGATTAAAATCTTGGCTCGAGAAGTGAAACAGTTGAGGAATAAGGACATAGCCTTAGTAAAAGTGTTGTGGCAAAAGCACGGTGTAGAAGAAGCTACGTGGGAACCGGAATAAGCCATGAGAGAGCAATATCCAAACCTCTTTACCGGTAAGATTTTCAAGGGCGAAAATCCTAAAAAGGGGAGAGTTGTAACAGCCCAATTTTGGGACTAGTCAGAATAGTGGTCTCGGGACCACTAAACTGAGGTTGAGGAAAATTATTTTAGTATTATTTTATGATTTATGGCATTAGTATATGATTATAGGAAAATTGTGGTGCTTTAATTTTAGCAATTGTATGTTTAATTATAAAAAAGGACTAAATTGCATAAAGTGCGAAAGTTCCATTATAAGTTGTTGAGGTGTCTAATAGCCAAAGAATATCAAATTGGAGGTCTTCAAAGTGAAATTAGGCCATTAGATTTGTGATGGCCGGCCATAGAGCCTAGGGAGACAAGGATATTGAATTTTGGTCACATTTGGTGAAATTAGGTAATGAAATAATGAATAAAATAAGATACATCTTTTACCATTCCTTCTTCTTCTACCACCAAAAATTTAGAGGAGATAAGGGTTCTTGGAGTTCAAATTTTCAGCAAAACAAGTCTCTTACAAGTAAGTGATTTTGGTGGTTTTATTTGATAATTTTTGTACTTTTGGAACCCCAAAGCTCAAGCTAGCTAATGAGGGGACTAATTTTAGATATGGTTGAAAGTCGAGGGACTTGCCATGAGAGTATTTATGTTGTTAGCTGAGTTTTTATGGAAGAAAATGAATGGTAGGGAGGTGAGAAACAACTTTTATGAATGGTGTTAGCATGAAAACACCTAAATAGGGCTTGAATGCAAAGATTCAATTTGTGTCATAAATGCATGAAATAGTTGGAATGGTGAGTAGTTGTAAGAGAAATAAATGTTCATTTATGCTTGTTTAAGTAGAAAATGTGGTGAAAAATGATTCACGAGCTTAGGGGCAAAATCATAATTTTGCCATGGTATAAGGGTAAAATGGCCATTTTTGCCCAAATGTAGAATTTGATGTATATTAATCATAGAATGTCCTAAATGAACGAATTTCATTGTTATAGATCAAGAAGAGCGCGGGATCAACCTTGACCGTGGGAAAGACAAGGTGATCGAGTAAATCGCTAGCTAACATGTTTTGCATCGAGGTAAGTTTACGTGTAAATGATGCATTTTACATGCACATTATTGTTGTTAATCAGTGCATAGCATAATTGGGAACATGTATAATTCAAGTAGATAGAAAGTGGTAGTTAATAAATAATTCTTACATGAATGATGGAATAGATAGGTAGGTGTGTTATATCAAATTTTGATGGTGGGCTAAGTGCAATACCACCTTGTTGTTTAATTATGATGGGTTGTGTGCGATACCATCATCTGATAACTTTTCTGGTGGGCTGTGTGCGATACCACCGTAATTAACCTTCTTGGTTGGCTAAGTGCGAAACCACTGGGTAATGTGACTACGGGTAATGTAATTTGATATGGCGATGTATTACATTAAGTGACCTTGTTATCCTCAGTGCAGAGAAACCGTTATCGTATGCATTATGCTTGTGATGCGATTAGGATGTGTAAATAGAGGAAATGAGTAAGCCTAATCTTGAATGTAGATTGATTTCTTGCTTAGCAAATAATGCTATAAAAATGTTTTATTCATTTTAGAGTGTTATATTGTTTACATGTGAACTTACTAAGCTTGAAGCTTACGCCCCCTCTCTTTCTCTTGTCTTATAGGGCTTAAGATAGAAGTAGGATCTGTAGATAACTAGAAGACCGCCCACACTATCTGCTTACTTCAGTATAATTAGATTTGTGATTTTGTATATGGCATGTATAGGACTAGAGTAGTTAGATTATTTTGTTATTTTGACCAAAGGTGTATTGGCTCTTGCTAAGACATAAATTTTGTAAATTGCCAAGAATGATGGCATATTTTATCAATTATGAAATTTCAATGTTATCAATGTGAGTGCATGTAGATTAAGAGAGGTTTGTAGTTTGTTGAATAAACCCATGTAGAGTAAGATATAGGGATGCTAGAAGCTTGGCAAATAGCTTTCATGTGCCACATGGGTAGACACATGGGCGTGTGTCTAGGCCGTGCTAACCCTACACCTTATTATTACTAATTAGAATAGGCCACAGGCAAATCCCAAAGCCGTGTGCATGAACCAGTGTAAGAGACACGGTAGGGACATGGGCGCGTGCCCAGGCCGTGTTGATCAAGTCAGTAGCTCCTCACGGTTAGGAGACACGGGTGTGTCCAAGCCGTGCTAAATTAGTCAGTAACTTCTCACGGGAAAAGACAGGCGTGTCCTAGCCGTGTGAGTTTTGGCAGAATGTTGGGGTCTTTGGGCACGGTGTGAGCACATGGGCGTGTGTGACTACACATGGGCGTGTATGTCATCTAGCACGGGCGTGCACTCCCTGCTTAGATGAAAAGAAATTTTATGGACCGTAAAACCCCTGATATTGTCCCGAGAGTTCTCGTAGGTATGATTGAGATCTCATAGGTTGAGTGTGAAGTAATTGAAGCGATTCGAGAAGAGTAGTCACGTTGAGCCTAAGTGGCAATCGGGTAAATTGTTCGGTAACCTCTCGTGCCCAATTTTGGTGGGGATTACGAGTATAGGGTGTTACATTTAGTGGTATCAGAGCTATGGTTTAGTCAGTTCTAAGACTATCGTAGCGTGTGTAGGAGTCTAGCTATACATGCCATAAGCGTATACTGATAGTGTGGTGGCTTCTGATGATTTTTAAAAATTTATTTTATGTAGTATATGGATTAGATCAATCGACTCACGATGATGCTGACTAGTAATGCTGTGGCTCTGCACAAGGGACCGCGCCTGAGTAAAGTGAAACCGAGACTAGGGGTCAAGGAGAAGAGGCTCGAGAAGCCTTTCTTCAAATGATGAGTAATTGGTACACCGAGTACGTATGAGCTAATCCCAATGCTCAACCTCCTCCACCTCCTCCTATACCCCAGCCAGTTCCTATGGCTCTCCAAAGTGTAGAAATAGTGAGGACAAATAAGCCCCCAGTAGATAAAATTCGGAAGCAAGGGGCTAAAGATTTTTGAGCTAACAAGGATGATGACCCTGAGTGGGCGGAGTTCTGGCTTGAGAACTCAATGAGGGATTTTGATGAACTCTCCTGTACACCTGAGGAGAGTTTGAAATGTCTTTGTATCTTTCTTTGAGGACTCGGCATACTATTGGTGGAAAACATTGACAATAGTAGTTCCTAAAGAGAGGGTAACGTGGGACTTTTTCCTAGAAGAGTTCAGAAAGAAGTATATAAGTCAAATGTTTATAGACTAGAAGCGGAAGGAATTCCTTGAGTTAAAGCAAGAAAAAGCTGTGAAGAATATGAAAAATGGTACATACTGAGAATGTGTATCCACGGAAGGTACCCTATGCAAGAGGTTTGAAGGCGGGTTAAATGAAGATATCATTGAGTAAGGAAAAGAGGAAAGCCACGAGTGAGGCTCGTGATACGAGGAAGAGGCCGATGAGCAAGTCATACCAATCTCAATCGAAGAGGTCTAGAGAAGGGAACCCTCGGATGACTACGTCTGTTGGGTATTCGCAGAGAGATCGAGGTAATATGTATTCGAGTTCAAGAGTTCAGGCCACCTCAATGGCAAGTGTAGGCAATCCAAAGTCCAAACCGGAGTGCCCAAGTTGTGCCAGACATCATACTGGAGAGTGTTGGGGAAACAATCGAAATAGCTACAAGTGTGGATCCCCCGACCATTTCATTCAAAACTGTCCTAAAAGAGATGACAAGGAAAAGAAGCTGGAGGTAAGATCAAGTAGTGCATCTTTTAAAGGTAGGCCACAAAAGAACCGGGAGGTGGGACTAGTGGTAGAGTCGTATCACGAGACAACTGCCGTGAGGTCGAGGGTTGGGCGCCAAAGCAAGAACCTATCTTGTTCGTGTTTCGAGAAGAGGCATCATCACGGATGTAATAACGGATACATTTTCTCTCTATGACACCTCTGTTATTGCTTTGATTGACCCGGGGTCAACCCATTCTTATATTTGTATGGGATTGGCATTTATTTGAATATGACTATCGAGTCTACTGAATTTGTGATAAAAGTATCAAACCCCTAGGAAAAGCGGTGTTAGTTGATAAGGTGTGTAGGAACCGTCCTTTGTGATTAGGGGTCATTATTTTTCAAGCAAACTTTATGTTCTTCGCCATTTGATGAGTTTGACTTGATTCTTGGTATGGACCGTTGATCGCCCATAGCGTTTTAGTGAATTGTGGTAGTAAATTTATTGAATTGAAGTGTGAAAATAGAGATGTTATTCGGGTTGAATCGTAAGTCGGATAACCTACGGTGATGATTTCTTCCATGGTAGTGAGAAATATTTGAGAAAAGGATGTGAGTCGTATCTTGCCTTTGTCTTGAATAGTCAAGAGTGCGAGGCAAAGGTTGAAATTGTACCGGTTGTATGCGAGTATCCGGATGTATTCCCAGAAGAGTTACCTGGACTACCTCCAATCAGAGAGGTTGAGTTCGGAATTGAGTTAGTTCTGGGAACGGCACCTATTTCCATCAATCCGTATAGGATGGTACCATTGGAGTTGAAAGAACTGAAGATCCAGTTGCAAGAGTTGACGGATAAGGGTTTTGCTAGACCAAGCTTTTCACCGTGGGGTGCTTCGGTATTATTTGTTAAAAAGAAAGATGGATCGATGAGATTGTGTATAGACTACGAATACTCAACAAGGTGATGATGAAAATAGGTATCCTTTATCGAGGATAAATGATCTATTTGATCAAGCGAAGGAGCTATAGTGTTCTCCAAGATTGATTTGAGATCCGGATATTATAAGTTGACAATTATGGAACAAGACGTGCCGAAAACAACATTTAGGATGAGGTATGGCCATTATGAGTTTCTGGTCATGCCGTTCGGTTTAACGAATGCTCCTGCAGCTTTTATGGACTTAATGAACTTAGCATACAACTTCTTATCTCGGAGCCAAAACTCAATTTTACTGAACTTAGCATACAACTTCTTATCTCTCAAAGTCTGCAAAATAGTTCTCAAGTGTTCAGAATGCTCAGACTCATTAAGAGAATAAATCAATATGTTATTAATAAAAAAAACTACAAACTTGTCCAAATACGGTCTAAAGATTCGATTCATTAGGTCCATAAAAACTGCAGTTCTGAAAGTGGTTTTCGGCACATTCGACTCTTTTACTCTCAACTGATAGTAACTAGATCTCAAATCTATTTTCGAGAACACTGTCGCTCCTTTCAGTTGGTCAAATAAATCATCAATCCACGGCAAAGGATACTTGTTCTTAATGGTTACATTATTAAGCTGTCGGTAATCTATATAGAGTCTCATAGACTCGTCTTTCTTCTTTATGAATAATACTGGACCACCCCAAGAAGAGTAACTCGGTCTTACAAATCTCTTATCTGTCAATTCTTGCAACTGAGCTTTCAATTTTTTTAATTCAGTCGGAGCCATCCTATACGGAGCAATCGATATCGGTGAAATACCGAAACTCAACTTCTCTAATTGGAGGCAGTCTTGGCAACTCTTCTGGAAAAATATTCGAATATTCACACATCATCGACATCGATTCAATTTTCAATTCAGACTCTGTTGTGTTTAACACATAAGCTAGGTAAGCTTCACACTTTTTCTTATACATTTTTGAGCTGACATTGAAGAAATCACCACAGGAAATCTATTTGAATCATCTGATTCAACCCGAAGAATTTCACCATTTTCACATTTCAATTCAATAACTTTCAGTCTACAATTTATTATAGCATCATGCAACGCTAGCCAATCCATACCCAAAATAACATCAAACTCATCAAATGGCAACAACATCAAGTCAGCAGGAAAACAGTGACCTCTAATTATCAAAGGGCATTTCTTACATACTTTGTCAACTAAAACATGCTTGCCTAAAGGGGTTTTCACCTTAATCACAAATTCGGTAAACTCAACAGGCAATTTCTTATTATTTATCAAATTTATACAAACATACAAATGAGTAGATCTAGGGTCAATCAATGCAATAACGTTAGTATTATAAAGAGAAAAAGTACCAGTAATAATATCGGGAGATGTCGTTTCTTCGCAAGCTCGGATGGCATAGGCTCTAGCAGGTGCTCAAGCTTGGGATCTCGCCGCGGTTTCTTTCATCACACCTTTACTATTGGCTCAATTTCCAGTATTCCTCGGGGACCTTCCTCTAAAAGCAGTATTACTAGGCCTTGCACTCTGAAATTTCTCTTTCTCTGTGATCTCTGGGCAGTCTCTGATAAAATGATCTTGAGAACCACACTTAAAACAAGCCCGATCATTCATTCTATAATCGCTGGGATGTCTTCTTCCACAATGTTGACATTCGGGCCTATTAGAGTTTACATTACCCACACTTTCCATCGAAGTAGCTTGAGATTTAAAACTCGAATGTTATTTCTCATGACCTCTGCGTGAATACCCCGTTGAAACATTCAAACGGGAATACATCTCTTTCAATTTCTTAGGTTGAGATTGAAATGACTTACTCATCAGTCTCTAGCTTCAAGATCAGCTTTCCTCTTCTCTTTGTTCAATTCTTCGGCCTTACAAGCTCATTCAACCAATACCACAAACTCTTTCAGCTCTAAAATCTCGACTAACACATGAACATCTTCATTCAATCTATCCTCAAACCTTTTGCACATAATAGCCTTCGTAGAAATACACTCTCGAGTGTATTTGGTCAGTCTGACAAATTCTCGCTCATATTCGGTCACTATCATACGACCTTGTTTTAGCTCCAGAAATTCTTTACGTTTCTGGACGGTGAACTGTTAGCTAATATACTTCTTTTGAAACTCTTCTTAAAAGAAGTACCAGGTGACCGTTTCTATCGGAACTATAGATACAAGTGTATTCCACCAATGGTATACAGAATCTCTCAGAAGTAAGGAAAAAAACTTTAAACATTCATCTGGTGTGCAAGACAACTCATCAAATACCTTGATCGAGTTTTCGAGCCAAAACTCACCTCTCTCGGGATCATCATCCACATTAGCTCAGAAATCTTCAGCCTTATGCATTCAGATTTTATCAACCAGGGGCTTATTCATTCTTACAAAGTCCATACCTTGTAGGGCTACGGGAACCGGTGAAGGAATGGGTGTGGGTGGAGGAGGTTAGGCATTCAGATTTGTTCGAACAAATTTCGTATACCACTCATTCATTATATGGAGAAAGGCTTCCCTGCCTCATTTTCTTTGACTAACCGTAGGGGGTCTACTACCAGATGACGCTGCCGCTTGAGCGGGAGCTAGCGCATTACTTTCGACTTCATCAGCCTCAGCTCAACTGGGATCCATTACTATATGAAAACACAATTCAGAATTGTCATGGGTCATCACAGTATCACAGTTCATTTATGGCATGTATAGCTAGACTCGTACACACGCTACGTTAGTCCGAGAATCGACTAAACTGTAACTCTGATACCACTAAATGTAACACCTCTTACCCGTATCTGACGCCAGAATGGGGTAAGAGGCATTACCGGACTTATTCACAAGCAAATATTCAAAGCCGAGACATGAATTTCTACTCAAATTTAAAAATTTTCAAAAACATTCATATCGTCCCTAAAACGAGCCTATGAGGCCTAAAACATGCATCAGAAGTGGTTTGTGACTAAACCGAGAACTTTGAAAACTTTTGGAAAACTTAGAAAATTTTTCATGTAAAAGGGATCACACGCTTGTGTGGGTTCGAAACATGCCCGTGTGACCCTAAGACACGCCCGTGCTTTAGGCCGTGTTCTAATTAGGGAGCATTCTATCTATGACATCATCATCAAATTACGGTCACATAGCCAAGTCACACGCCCGTGTGCTTAGGCCGTGTGATTGATTAAATTTTCATAATTTTCATAAAATAGGTGCAGACTTCACACGTCTAGGGCACACGCTCGTGTTCGAGGTCAGCAGTTGCCCACCTGATTGAGACACATGCTCGTGTCTCTCCCTGTGTGCTCATTACTGAGCATTTTGTTTTGCAACAATTAAGGTGTAGTGGGCACAAGGCCGAATCACATGCCCGGGGAGGCGAGGCCTGTGTGTCGCACATGACCTAGACACGCGCCGGTGTGTCTACCTATGTGGACAAAGATAAGGCTATTTACCAAGCCTTTTTCCACCCTTCCATACACCAACATACACAACAAAACATAGCACCAATTCAAGCATATACTTTCAACCCAATTAGCCATACACAAGGCATCCACATATCATTTACATGCTATCATTTATCACTTACAAACATCACCTACTTAGCATCTCAAACTATGCAATTTCTCACATTCATGAGAACATCATCATATGTATATATACTTAACCAATATTAGCCAATATCAAATGGCCATTTACAAAATGAATTACCAACTAATGAAGCCAACACATATGGCCAAAACAATTATGAAACATAACAAAAAGACCAAGTCCCTATACATGCCATAACTCAAAATAATGTAATCATAAGTACCCAAAATGATATTTTGATAGTGTGAATGAATCTCCGACCATCTTCGATCTCCGAGCTGGGTTGGTGACACTATAAGACAAGAGAAAAAGAAAGGGAGTAAGCTTTAAAGCTTAGTAAGTTCCTATGCAAATAATAAGCATCATACACACTTTAATATATATTTAACATAAAGTAAATTAACATAAATGTCATTGTGGATTCATAATCAAGCTTAGTATAGATGTTATTAAAATCTTAACATCATAACTTACTCAATAGAACTAATTCGAGGTTTCATCACATATCGAGCTCATTAAGCATGAGTTTTATGTACAAACCTGTACCAACTTGCAACTTACCATAATCTTTCACATCATACCATAGTCTTTCACAACTTAAACTTTGCCGTTAAGTTTCCAGTTGAACCACTTGGAATACTAAAGGATACTTGGGAAATCTTACACACATAGTACTATACCAGTGCCATATCCCAGATATGGTCTTACATGGGATCTCATATCGATGCCAATAGCCCAGCTATAGTCTTACACAAAATCTCATATCGATGCTATATTCCAGATATGGTCTTACACGTAATCTCAACTAACCCTAATGTCATGACATTTGTATCCTAACAATTCTTAAGGTTCAACCAGGATTTCTTTCTCACTTGTCAAACTTTGTCGAATTCATTCAAAGAGTAAATCACAATTCATACAATAATAACACAATTAAAGCATAGATAATAATGCACTATTTACATATGGACTTACCTGGGTAAAAAAATAGCAAAAATGGACCTAATTGTCAATAACCTTATTTTTCCCCAATCAAGGTCCGAACCTCGTCTTTCTTGATATATAATAGAAAATTTAACTTATTTCTTATCCACATTACGTAATTCAGTCCAAAATCCTACTATGGCAAAATTACACTTTTGCCTTTAAACTTTAACATATTTACATTTTTGCCCATAGGCTCGAAAAATGAAATCTATTCAATTTCTTCAGTTCCCAAGCCTAGCTGATCCTCTTTTACACTTATAGCAGTCCACACTTTTTATTTAATCACACTTCTACACACATTTTATAATCTTTTTACAAATAGGTCCTTTTGACATTTTCATCAAAAACCACCTAGCAAAAGTTATTTGTCACACATCAAACATGCATAATCTACCATTAGACATCAAAATACACAAATATCCAACATGGGTCAAACCCTAGACCTTGATCTTTTCTTAAATTAATGGTAGGAATAGGTAGATCGAGTGATAACGACTTCAAAAACATAAAGAGCATTAAAAATGGGGCTAGGATGTACTTACAATCAAGCTTGAAAGTTGAAGAAAACCCTAGCTATGGTGTCTTGTAAAATTTGGCCAAGGAGAGAAGATGGACACCAATTTTGACTTGATTTATCCCTTTTTATTCTTTTATCTACCAAATAACCAAAATGCTCTTCTCTTAAAACTTTGAAATTTTATCTCACCATGTCCATTTTTGTCCACTAATTTATCCAAGGGTGTAATTACTAACTAAGGACCTTCAATTTAAAATTTTATAGCAATTAGACACCTCTAGCATGTAGAACTCAACTTTGTACTTTTTACAATTTAGTCCCTTTGACCAAATTAAGTGCCCAAATGTCAAAATTTTCGAACGAAATTTTCACGAAATCATTTCGTAAACTTGTAAACCATAGAAATGTAATAAAAATAAACTTTCTATGTTATATTTGAGGTCCTGAAACCACTCTTCCGACTAGGCCCAAAATCGGGTTGTTATAGTATCATTCTTCCAATGAGTACATCTATGCCTCTACCCGTAAAGTCATGTGCTCCGATGGCCAAGACTAGTCATCTCCCCAATCTAAATTGTAGACGACATAATAATCCTTTTAAGTATTTGAATTAAACACTCACTTTAATTCTTTTACGAAATTACGTACTCATTTAGATTATCTACTGAAGTAAATTATCTTTTTCACAATGTAAATGTTCTTATAATTTAACGCCCTAATCTCGTTAGGAGGACATGGCGTTTATCATTCAGCCAGACAGACCGCCCGACAAACTAGGGCTGTAATAATGGATTCAAATCCTTCGATTTAATTAAAATATTTAGAAAAACGATTATAAATATTTTCCTTAGTGTAAAAGTCATTTCTCTTCTTTCGTTTTGTAACACATCTTTAGAGAAAATAATAGAAGCTATAAAAGAATTTTTTTTATTCAACTACTTCCTAGTTATTGCATATATATATCTAAATCATAAAAAATCATAATCAACAAACCAAGAGGGTTCGACGTATTCTTTCAAAGAATGGGCAATTCTCTTTTAAGATAAAACAACAATTAATTGCAAAAGTTAAATACTAAACATATGTATATGTCATCAGCCACATAGCCATGGATGATACAAAAAAAACAAGTGGCTCATTCGCTACCACAACTCTGGTGTAGTCTCCTTCGATAGATCCTTCTTCTATTACCAAAATGCTTGAGGATGAAAATTAACACAGTATGTTCATTTGAACTTATTGAGTTAAAAAATAGACACAATTAATTTTACAAGAACTCTAATAATCAACAAGCATTAATACTTGTAAGAATAGAACAACAAACTTTTTTTGTGAGACTTTGTTATACAGACTTAATATGCTAATTGCCATCCATAGTCCCTTGGTGGTAACACTACACTAATTTAAATAAACACTTACAGCATTCAGGCTGTAACACCCCAAACCCGGCCTAGATGTAATGGCTGAATCTGGCATGTCACATCAAAAGGTTGTTTAAAACCACACGATCATTAAAAACTTTTCCTCAATTTGAAAATTTTTCATCAAGTAAAAACCCTGAATTTCGTTGCTTATCAAAAAAGATTTGCTTAAAGTTGTTTCCTTGCGACCACAATATTATTTTCAAAATGTTGTTCGTTGCAGAAGACTAACTTTTAAAATTACGAAAGTGAGATATTTGAAAACAACAGTTATTAATTTTAAAACCTGTGTTTGATTGTTTGGTAGTTCGTACTAAAATAATTACCTAATGAAAGTTAAAAGAAAATCCCAATGGCCATATTACATAAGTTATTAACCCAAAAATAATATAAAAATAAATTAAACCCAAATTCACTAAGTTCTGTTTATTAACAAATCCAGCGTATGGCCACCTTCGAGTCCTCCACAGCTCCAAATACTCTAATGCTGGGGATTACCTGCACAGTTAAAAGAAAGGGGTGAGTTACGAGAACTCAGTGTGTAATCCCCTACTACGGTCATAATCTAGGCCCAAGCCCATACGGTGTCAGTCTGGGCCTAAGCCCTTTTTCTGTAGCAAGCTAGGCCTAAGCCCCATATCAAATAAATGTAATGGATATGTACCCACCCCAAACCTATCCAGCCAACTAACTTCCCACCCGTACCAACCAACACACCATATGGGGACCATGTCAACCCACCCAGCCAAAACTCTCCAATAATGCAGTCAAGCTACTAATAACGGTATATTTGGCTAATAACGGTATATGTGGCCGAGCCACTAAAACGGTATGTGACAGAGCCACTAGAACGATACTTCCTCCAATCAACAAACCCAACCCCACACAATATATTATGAATGCAGTGTATTACGGTATAAACAGATATATAAAATCACATAAGCAATATTTAACATCACTGAGAGCATAACGGTCATTTAGGGGTAAAATGGTAAATTCACCCCTTGGGGGTATTTTGGTAATTTACCCATCGAGGGTATTTCGGTAATTTACTCATTAAGGGTATTTTGGTAATTTTACCCATTAAAGGTATTTCAGTAATTTAACCACTAAGGGTATTTTGATAATTTACCCACTAAGGGTATTTCGGTAATTTACCCACTAAGGGTATTTCTAGAGGCTTGCTGTCGCCTCAAGCGACACAGGTTCCCTATGTGGTCATTACGGTGTAATTGGGCCTAAAATCCAATTTTGGCCCAAACGGGCCCACTCGCTCGTGTGGCTCATTCCACTTGTTTCTGGTCATGGTTCTGCGGACTTTGCAGCCGTATCAACCATTCGACACTTACCATCGATTTTGCTTGTGGGCCCATTAACCCATTGGGCCCACTTAGCCCACTTCGGCTCAACAAGGCCCATTACGGCCTTAGTTTCACGAGAGCATTCGTGATACTATCAATGTCGATCGCCATCACTAGTGGCTCGATTTATCACTACTAGCACTCACATGCTCGAGTGATCTCGGTTGCCCATAGTTTGGCTTGTCGGTATGTCAGCTTTTGGCTGATTCACAATACAGTGCATCATAAAACGAGCAAGGGTGTGAGATCACACACCTTGATTTTGAGTTGTGTTTTCCACCGCTTCCAAGACACCTATAGTGATAGTTGACAAATGGTTAGTCTCAACCTTTGATAACCTTAACTTTGAAACACTTTACTAGCCTCACTTCACTTACCACGAACGCGATCTCCTTCAGTGCACCAAGTACTCAGCCTTATCCCTTGGCTACAAAAATCAAGACCCTAACCAATATTTGATGAGCGAAAGAGTTGTTAGAATCATCCCACATTCGACCAAACCAACTACTATGACAACATTCTTACCTCGATTGATTGATGAGTCAATGATAAAGGTTTGATTAACTCAAATCACTTATGCTCCTTCACCCAATTGAAAACCTTAAGCCCAAAGATGGCCAAATCATAGAGAAGAACATATTTTTTTTAGACACAATGAGAAAAGATAAATGTATGGTTATTAAAGAAGAAACTAAAAGGAAATGGAGTTATTGACAAAGAGAGAACTATAACTTGCCGATAGTCAGATTCCTTGTAGAGCCACGTTAGGGGAGAACAGAACTATGATTCGGCTAAGGACTAACTCACAAAATGCCGTGAGCATGCCCAACACAAAAAGTGATAGAGGGTGTTCGGCTAAGAGAATTAAACTGCAAAACTCGAATGATGTAGAAAGAAAAGAAAAATAGTCAATTGAATAGTAAAGAAAAAGAAAAGATTCGGCTATAGAGAGGAAAGAGTAGAAAAGAAGACAGAGAAGAAAAGAAAGGGACTAAGAATTCGATAAGAGAGAATTGAAGATGAGATGACCCGAAATGCTAGAGGAAAAGTACCCAAAATGCAAAAATCACCAAAGAAGACTAGAGAAAATTCAGCACACACCAAAGAAGACTAGAGAAAATTTGGCATACACCCCACTCAAAGCCGAAAATATGCTACCAAAACACCCCCTCAGCCGAAATTCCCTTAGGTTGGCCCCCACTTTCGGCCAACACTTACCACACCCATCAACTCCTTGATTTTCTCCCTTTTTTCCTCCTACAATTCCTCTCCTCCACCCATTTGAATTATTTGACCAAGTCTTCAACCATCCTTGTAGAGTTTGATCCAAAATCTACTTCCTCCCCTCTCAAGCCACAAAATAAAATCCTTCATTGCAACCTGAGGGATTTGAACCCCTCCCCTCCTTGCTCTCCATTTGACGCCACTCCACCATACCACATGCTCCACTTATGTTAGTAAAACACACTCAAATATACTTAAGTCCAACCTCAACCAGCCCTCTCCTTATAAGGGCCAAAAACTAAAATTTTTCCAAGGCTTAAACTTGATCCCAGGCCTTTCTAGAACCCCTAAAGATACTCAAATAACTGAACGAGCACAACATGCAATTAAGCAAAAATTTACAACCCCTAATTTGGGACGTTACAACTCTACGGCCTTAAAGAAATTTTAGCCTCGAAATTTACCTGATCAAAAGAGATGAGGGTACTGCTATCACATCGCCTCCTCAGGCTCGCACGTGGCTTCCTCTAGACTGTGACTACGCCACAACACCTTGACTAATGGAACAAATTTCTTGCTCAACACCTTAACATCATGATCCAAAATCTGCACCAGATGTTCTTCAAATGTCATATCAGGTTTTACCTCGATTTCCTCTACCGGTACTATATGAGAAGGATCTGAACGGTAGCACCTCAGCATAGAAACGTGGAATACATTATGTATATGATTTAACTCAAAAGGTAAATCCAACTGGTAGGCAACCGGTCCCACACGCTTTCCTATCTGGTAAGGTCTGATAAATCTAGGGCTCAGCTTGCCCTTTCACCCAAATATCAGAATCTTCTTCGAAGGTGAAACTTTTAAAAAGACAAAATCTCCCACTGCGTACTCGATCTCTCTGTACTTTAAATCAGCGTATGACTTTTGTCTATTCGATGCTTCTTTTAACCGATCTGAATCAATTTCACTTTCTCCTCATTTTCAAAAATTAGCTCTGGACCCAATAGTTGCCGCTCACCCAATTCTGTCCAACAAGTCAGGGTACGACACCTACGACCATATAATGCCTCATACATGCCATCTGAATGCTGGATTGATAGCTATTGTTGTAAGCAAATTCTGCCAATGGTAAATAGTCTTCCCAACTGCCCTTGATGTTAATCACACAGCTTCTCAACATGTCTTCCAAAATCTGAATTACCCTTTCCGACTGACCATCAGTCTGAGGATGAAATGCCGTGCTGAAATCTAGCCTTGTACCCAAAGCTTCGTGTAACACTCTCTAAAATCGTGATGTGAACCTGGGGTCCCTGTCCGAGATAATAGACACTAGTACCCGGTGTAAGCTCACAATTTTCGTTACATACAGCTTTGCCAACTTTCACAATGAGTAACCAGTGCAAATCGGTATGAAATGGGCAGATTTAGTTAATCGATCAACAATTACCCATACTGAATCTTTCTTAGTAGGCGTCAGGGGTAACCCACTAACAAAATCCATAGTTATCCTCACCCACTTCCAGAGTGGGATTTTAACAGGTTGCAGTAATCTAGAAGGCAGTTGATGCTCAGCCTTCACTTGCTGGAATGTCAACCACTTACTTACAAAGTCAGTAATCTCACGCTTAAGCCCTGGTCACCAGTACAGTTCACGCAGATCTCAGTATAACTTATTTCCACCGATATGCATAGCATATGGACTACTATGCACCTCTCGCAGAATAGATTGCCTTAGCTCAGAATCCTTCGGTACACAAACTCTTCCACAGAAGCACAATACTCCTTCACTATTCAGCTCAAAGTCCACAGTCTCTCCCCTTTTCACCTGTTGGAAACGAGAAACCAACGAATCATCCAACATCTGCTTCTCTTTAATTTGGACAATCCAAGTCGGTTTCACTTGCAGTTCAGCTAATAGACTACCATCCTCAAACAGACTGAGATGAGCAAACATTGCTTTTAGATCAGACACAACCTTACGGCTCAGTGCATCCGCTACCACGTTAGCTTTTCCTGGATGATACTTGATCGAGCAATCATAATCCTTCATTAACTCTATCCATCTTCGTTGTCTAAGATTCAATTCCTTCTGAGTAAGGAGGTATTTAAGACTCTTATGGTCAGTATAGATGATCAACTTCTCCCCGTACAAGTAGTGCCTCCAAATTTTTAATGCGAACTCCACTACCGCTAATTCCAAGTTATGCGTGGGGTAACTCACCTCGTGTTGCCTAAGTTGACGAGACGCATAAGCCACCACCTTACCCTCTTACACAGAACACAACCCAAACCCGTGTGCGATGCATCACAGTAGACAATGAATTCTTTTCCCGCCTCTGGCTGTATCAATATTGGGGCTTTAGTCAGAATCTTTTTTTACTTCTCAAAACTCTCCTACTGTTTATCAGTCTAAACAAATGGTACTCCCTTACGCAGTAACTTAGTTAGGGGTGCAATAATTAGTGAAAACCCCTCAACGAACCATCTATAGTACCTGGCCAGGCCCAGAAAACTTCGAATCTCAGATATCAACTTCGGTGGCTTCCAGTTTAATACTGCCTCAAACTTCAGAGGGTCAACCCTAATCTCCTCGGCAGACACGACATGACCCAAAAATGTCACCTCACGCAGCCAAAACTCACACTTGCTGAATTTGGCATAAAGTTGCTTTTCTCTCAATAACTGCAGAACAATCCGAAGATGTGAATCATGCTCTTCCTCGGTTCTTGAATACACCAAAATATCATCTATAAACACCACTACGAACTGGTCCATGTAGGGTTGGAAGACTCGGTTCATTATATCCATGAAAGCAATTGGTGCATTCGTCCGCCCAAACGGCATGACCAGAAACTCGTAGTGTCCATAACAAGTCCTGAATGCTACCTTGAACACATATGGCTCCTTAACCCTTAACTGATGGTACCCCGACCTTAGATCTATCTTAGAGAAAATCGAAGCCCCTCACAGCTGATCAAACAGATCGTCTATGCTTGGTAGTGGGTACTTGATCTTAATAGTTAACTTGTCAACTAACGGTAGTCAATACACATGCGCATCGACCCATTCGTCTTCTTCACGAACAATACTTGTGCTCCCCACGAAGACACACTCGGTCGGATGAATCCTTGATCCAGTAATTCTTGGATTTAAGCCATTAATTCTACCAGCTCCTTCGGTGCCATCTTATAAGGGGCAATGAACACCGAGTCATTCCTGGTAAAACCTCAATGCCGAACTCAACCTCACGATTTGGTGGAAACCCCAAAAGCTCTTTAGGGAATACATTTGAAAATTCCTTTACGGTCCTGACATCCCCGACAAACAAACCCTTAGCATCAGATGTGCTGACATAAGCTAGGAACGCCTCACAACCTTTGCGAACCAGCTTCTCAGCCCTTAATGTTGAGACTACGTTGAATAAATAATCCATTCGCTCCTCTATCACAACCACCTCCTCATTCTTCGAAGATTTTAGTACCATACATTTAGCAGTGCAGTCCAAATTCACACGGTGTTTCACTAACCAATCCATGCCCAGAATGAGATCAAACTCGCCAAATGGTAGTTTCATCAAATACACTGAAAAAGTAACCCCTTGAACCTCTAGAGGCATATCTCTAAATAGCTTATTCACTATAACTGACTGTCCTAAAGGACTAATCACCGACATTTCTCTATTAGCAAATTCAAACTGTATACCTAAAGTTCCAAACACAGTACATGCAACAAAAGAGTATGTCGACCAAATATCAATTAAAGCAACACATGGTACATTATGAATAAGGAACATACCAGTTATAACGTCAGGAGTATCACCATCCTCTCGATGTCGAGTAGCATATACCAACCCTGGCTGTCTCACCTCTATATTACAGGTACCCTTGCCCAGTGCTCCATGACCCCGTCCCAATCCATTTCCCCCTCTAAATGGGCCATGGCCTCTCGGTGGCTGCTGACCACCTCTCACTGACTGCCCATAGCCTTGATCGACTGCTTGTTTCTGAATAGGTTCCCGAAGATAGTTTCTGAACTGATGATCCTTGGACCCACTCCTGAAACACCTCTCAATTCTTCTCCAACACTCTCTCGAATGAGGCCTCCCACACTTAATGCAAGGCTGTGTTCGACTAGCAACAACTAGAACCCTAGCTCGACTTGGCCCATCAAACCTAGGCCTTTTATTAAACCCACCTGGAGAACTTGAAGGCCCAAAATCCCTCTTATTTCTGCCCCTTTCTTTCTCACGATTTTGACGCTCAGAGCATTTCACATCCTCGGCAATCTTTACCTTTTCAACCAGGGCAGTAAAATCCCTCTCCCTCTATGGGGCTATCATGACCGCAACTCATCCCAAAGTCCATCCTCAAAACGTACGCAGCGCTCATAATCAGCCGTGACTATACCCCTAGCATACCAGCTCAACCACAGAAACTCTACCTCATACTCGGCTATAGACTTGTTCCCTAAACTAGATTTAGAAATTTCTTTCTCCGGGGCATCCACATAACTTGCCCCAATATGTTTCCCTCTGAAGACCGACTTAAAGAAATCCCAAGTTAATCGGTTGGCCTGCGTGCCTTCCCTCACGATAAGCCACCATTGATATGCCTCATCCTATAGTAAGGACACTGCTCCTTTCAATTTCTATTCTACCGTGCAGTCAAGGTCATTCATGATTCACTCTACCGCCTCTAACCAATACTCTGCTACTTTCGGGGCTACACTAGAGATGCCCTTGAAGATTTTTGCCCCGTTTGATCGGAGTCACTCAGAAATTGACCCTCGAGTCCTTGACCTAGTACTTGCTCCAGCAACCCTTGCCAAAACCTATAGCATCGCTTGGGATAGAGCATCATCCCCACTGACTAAGTCATGAGACCCTATTTCAGTCACTGGTGATGCCGGCGCCTCCCTTTCGGGCATATGTCCTAATGTTGAGGACCCAGCCTTCACACCACGACCTCGTGTACCCTTTATATCGATGTAACGTATTAATCTATTTAAGAGTTTTATGAACGAGATTATAGTTCTCATGATTATTAACAGATGTTTTATGAAAAACAGTAATAAGAGTTGTTTTTGTAGATCGAGTTTACTAAAGTTTCAATCTCTTATAGCCTCAGTTTCTCCAACTAAGGAGTTTCAGTGTACTACTACTATCCCTAGTAGCTTATTAGTATAGTCATATTCGCATATAACAAAGTATAGAGTAAGGAGACTTACAGATTTGGTGCCAGAGACTCGGTGTGCCACACTTTTAGTAACACTATCTTTTTTTTTCTAAACCAAGGTTTAAGCAGATTTGGAAAAAATTTTTAACCCATTCCATAGCCGAGTTTTGCAACTTGGCTCTGGTACCATTAAATGTAACACCTCAAACCCGACCAAGACATTATGGCCGAATCTAGCATGTCACATCAAAAGGTTGTTTAAAACCACACGATCATTAAAAACCTTTCTTCAATTTCAAAACTTTTCAACAAGTAAAAACCCCGAATTTTGTTACTTATCAAACAAGATTTGCTTAAAGTTGTTTCCATTGAGACCACAATATTATTTTCAAAACGTTGATCATTGCAGAAGACTGACTTTTAAAATTACGAAAACGTGATATTTGAAAACAACAGTTATTAATTTTAAAACCCGTGTTTGATTGCTTGGCAGTTCGTACTAAAAGAATTACCGAATGAAAGTTATAAGAAAATCCCAATGGCCGTATTACATAAGTTATTAACCCAAAAATAATATAAAAATAAATTAAACCCAAATTTACTAAGTTCTGTTTATTAACAAATCTGGCATATGACCACCTCCGAGTCCTCCATAGCTCCAAATCCTCTAACGCTGGGGATTACCTGCACAGTTAAAAGAAAAGGGTGAGTTACGAGAACTCAATGTGTAACCTCCTACTACGGTCATAATCTGGGCCCAAGCCCATAAGATGTCGGTTTGGGCCTAAGCCCTTTTTCGGTAGCAAGCTGGGCCTACGCCCCATATCAAATAAATGCAATTGATATGTACCCACCCCAAACCTGTCCAGCCAACTAACTCTCCACCCGTACCAACCAACACACCATATATTATGTGGCAGAGCCACTAGAACGGCACTTCCTCCAATCAAAAACCCAATGCAATATATTATGAATGCAGTGTATGACGGTATAAACAGATATATAAAATCACATAAACAATATTTAACTATCATTGAGAGCATAACGGTTGTTTAGGGGTAAAATGGTAACTTCACCCCTTGGGGGTATTTTGGTAATTTACTCGTCGAGGGTATTTCGATAATTTACCCACTAAGTGTATTTCGATAATTTTACCCACTAAGGGTATTTAGGTAATTTACCTATTAAAGGTATTTCGATAATTTACCCACTAAGGGTATTTTGGTAATTTACCCACTAAGGGTATTTTTAGAGGCCCGCTGTCGCCTCAAGCGACACAGGTTCCCTATGTGGTCATTACGGTGTAATTGGGACTAAAATCTAATTTCGACCCAAACGGGCCCACACGTTCGTCTGGCCCATTTTGCTTGTTTTTGGTCACGGTTTTACGGACTTCGTAGTCGCATCAACTATTCGGCACTTACCATCGATTTCCCTTATATGGGCCCTTTAGCCCATTGGGCCCATTTTGCCCACTTTGACTCGACAAGGCCCATTACGCCCTCAGTTTCACAAAAGCGTTCGTGATACTCTCAATGGTCGATCGCCATCACTAGTGGCTCGATTTATCACTACGAGCGCTCGCATGCTCGAGTGATCTTGGTTGCCCATAGTTTGGCTTGTCGGTATATCGGCTTTTGGCCGATTCACAATACAGTGCATCATAAAACGAGTAAGGGAGTGGGATCACACACCTTGATTTCAAGTTATGTTTTCCACCGCTTCCAAGACACCTATAGTGATAGTTGACAAATAGTTAGTCTCAACCTTTGATAACCTTAACTTTGAAACACTTTACTAGCCTTACTTCACTTACCACGAACGCGATCTCCTTCAGTGCACCAAGTACTCAACCCTATCCCTTGGCTACGAAAATCAAGACCCTAACAAATATTTGATAAGCAAAAGAGTTGTTAGAATCATCCCACCTTCGGCCAAACTAACTATTATGATAAAATTCTTACCTCGGTTGATTGATGAGTCAACGATAAAGGTTTGATTAACTCAAATCACTTGTGCTCCTTCACCCAATTGAAAACCTTAAGCCCAAAGATGGCCAAATCAAACGTACGGTTATCAAGGAAGAAATCGAAAGGAAATGGAGTTCTCGCCAAAGAGAGAACTATAACTTACTGATAGTCAGATTCCTTGCAGAGCCATGCTAGGGGAGAACAGAACTGTGATTCGACTAAGGACTAACTCACAAAATGCCGTGAGCATGCCCAATACAAAAAGTGATAGAGGGTGTTCGGCTAAGAGAATTAAACTGCAAAACTCGAATGATGTAGAAAGAAAAGAAAAATAGTCAATTGAAGAGTAAAGAAAAAGAAAAGATTCGGCTATAGAGAGGAAAGAGTAGAAAAGAAGACGGAGAAGAAAAGAAAGGGACTAAGAATTCGGTAAGAGAGAATTAAAGAGGAGATGACCCGAAATGCTAGAGGAAAAGTACCCAAAATGCAAAAATCACCAAAGAAGACTAGAGAAAATTCGGCACACATCAAAGAAGACTAGAGAAAATTTGGCACACACCCCACTCAAAGCCAAATATGCTACCAAAACACCCCTCCTCAGCCGAAATTTCCCTTAGCTAGACCCCCACTTTTGGCCAATACTTACCACACCCATCAACTCCTTGATTTTCTCCCCTTTTTCCTCCTACAATTCCTCTCTTCCACCCATTTGAATTATTTGACAAAGTCTTCAACCATCCTTGTAGAGTTTGATCCAAACTCTGCTTCCTCCCCTTTCAAGCCACAAAATAGAATCCTTCATTGCATCCTGAGGGATTTGAACCCCTCCCCTCCTTGCTCTCCACTTGACACCACTCCACCACACCACATGCTCCACTTGTGTTAATAAAACACACTCAAATATACTTAAGTCCAACCTCAACCAGCCCTCTCCTCATAAGGGCCAAAACTAAAATTTTTCCAAGGCTTAAACTCGATCCCAGGCCTCCATAGAACCCCCAAATACACTCAAATAACCAGCTGCGCAAGCATAACATGCAATTATGCAAAAATTTACAACTTCTAATTTGGGACGTTACACAGGCACTTAAATTCAGCTGACTTATACACATCTGATACAACCCTACATGGTTATAAATGACCTAACCTTGTGCCAGCCTTGAAACTATATCTCAGAAATTAGAATTACATATCGGCCATATTTATTTTCATTTCATATCCTTGTTAAGTTAAACACATGTTCTCCGGTAACGTCGGGCCATGATCTGCCAGTCCATTTTGCAATATAGTTACCCTATCAGAGGCATCATATATAGATATGCTTTCTACAATTTTTCACATATCATAAATTTTTTGGTACTAGCTCGTGTAACAAGGAGGGTATTTTTACAATGGTCATACTCACACACACATCCAGACATAAGACATTGACTCATTTACAAAAAGAGCAACTTACTGCACTTAACTCACATATAATGGAAGTTTCATAACTTAAAGGAAGTAAGAAAGAACTCACCAGCAAACTTTAGAACAAAATCTACTCTACTAGTCCTTTGTCTCAATTGTTCGGTCCTTCACTAACTTCTTGAGCTAAATAAGAAACAATTATAACCATCATATCATTTATCTAATTTAATCATGCATGCACTAATGCAAAAATGTAAATCCCTCTGACAACAACCTAAAGGTTTTTCAAAAATTATCAACAAGCTAGTACTTAACAAAGGTGTTTTGACTAGCTACTAGAAACCTTCATCATCTTCTCTAACGAATATATCTTAAAACTTGCCAAAGACTCAGAAAAGAACACAGAGAAAAAAGGTGAAATATGCTGGCTGTTGGCACCATTATATAGTATAGACAAGAGGGACAACGCTTAGTGGGAGGGTTAGAAAATCCCACTATAGCCCTTGAAACCTGAGAATAGACTTGCCTAAACATCTTCCAAAATTAACTATTACTACTAATCAATGTAGTGAGCAGTAAAATGTTGCTTGTATACTAAGGGTGGGTGTGGATAGGCGGTGTGTTTACCTGCGGTTAGTGTAAAAATAGTGGTGGCAGTGAGATTAGATAGTGTAACGAAACTGTATCGTAAAACAAAAAGCATGCTAAACGCACCGCACTACACCCTACCGTCCATCCAAACCCACCCTCAAACAAGCCAACTAAATAAGTCATTCAATTACCTAAACACATGAAGTTGTCATGTACAGTACTCTAGTTCAATTCCAGCTAGTTCTCAACTAAACTCTAACGATACTCATCGAGTCATTGTTTTCACGCTAAAACAAAGAAAACAAGTCTATTGATTTGTAAACTAACGAGTTCGCCCCTAGTATTTTGGGTTGGAAAATTATCGAACAAAAGAGTCTGTCAAACCTTAGAGTTCACCAAATGGTAAATTCTAGCAAGGCGTCCTTCAAATGTGCATACTGTTGAATCCATACAATATGCCACCCAGACACTTAACAAATAATTAACTCTTTTTTCTACCTTGGCTTACTCAACTATACGCCAAACAGTATATCAATATGGTTTATATTGGGAGGGTTGTTACATACAGGGCTTACTCAACTATACACTAAACAATATATCGATACGGTCTGCGTCGGGCAATCTGTTACATACAGTGCTACTTATTATCAGTTTGAATTTAGACAATCAACAAACTAGTATTTCTTGTCACAATTTTGCTATGTATGTGATCGCCTTCGGACGTACAAACTTCCAAAGTAGAAATCCTACACAAAAGATATAAAATGTTTTATCTACAAGTATATGATTCAGGTTATCATATAGTACAACAGAGTAGATGAGTATTACAAGGATTGTACCCAAGGTGGCAAACACTAAATTAATTCTAACTTAAATATAAATAGATCTAATTATAACTTTAAATGGATTATATTACAATAGATAAAAAAAGGTTGTGGTAATCTATATTAATAAGAACAAGAAAACAAAGAAAACAAAAAAATAAATCACAAGAAATCAAATAATAAAAAAATATATAAAATCTGGGCATCGGTGATTAGCTTGCTTTAGTAATCATAAACAACTGTTATTTCGAGTTTTCTTGTTCAATCAACTAGTCAATACCCTAGCAGGATCTTCCAATCTTCCACTGAAATACTAAGTTGAAAAGAACTACCTGAAAAAAACTACCTATCTCTCGACCTAACAATCTAGATTGATTCAAGGTTAAGGTGTTCAAAAATAGGCCATGCCAAATTTCGGTTAATTCTCACCTCAATGACTTCCTAGGGTTGTCAGGCCTAGGGTTTAGGTTCTTCCTTTCTTGAGCGGCTGATCCGTTAAGAGAACCCTACAAAACAGTTAATTAATGATACCTCCACTCGCTAATCCCCCACAAGAGGATTGGTTCTTCATGGATCTAATAAACATTATAAAATTGATAGAAGGAATAGACATGAAGAATAATTCAAGATAATAAAGTTTATAAGAAGCTTGATTTGTATTAGAATTAAGCACGAAATCTTCATAGAGTTTGATGGTGTTTCAAAAATTTGATTTCCCCCACAAAAGAAAATAATAAGAACTGAAATAAAACCTAAGCCTAATAAAAGAGAAAAACTGAAAACTAAATCTAAGAAGAAAATTATACAATATAGAAGTTTTCCATAACATGTGCTAAATGAGCCTATTTATAGACTTTAGAGTGGTCGTTGTCCTTAACCTTAGGTTAGTTGCCATCCTTGTGCTTAACATTTTATTGTGTGGACCAAAAGGCCTCTGAATCATAATTATTTTCTATACAGAGGTGATGTCACGACACACCAGGTCTTGTATCGTGACATTGAAGGCAATATGCTCATCTTCATGGTGTCTTCAGGGGTGTGTCACGACATCCTCCAGCTGTGTTGCAACACTGAAGGCAGTCTTGGAATTCTTCTATTCTATTCCCTAGGTTGCGACATCCAATGCTCCGTATTACAACACAACGACCAGCATCAAGTTAGCACTATAACATCAAAAATTTTAGCTTAATAAGAATGTAAAATTATATAAAAATAAGGAATTAGCTCAGTGGTTAGTTAGTGGATGTGAAAGCGTGGAATTAAATGAGGTCCCAAGTTTGAATCCTTTCCTTTGCAAAATAATTAAAATTTTGCAAAATACCTTGTTTTTATTAGAGCGTACCGTCCATGCCTTAGTCGTCCCTCTCCTCTCTACTCTTTCTTGATTTTCAATTTCTTTTTCTTCCTCCATTGTTGCCATTGGCCATAACACCTAGTTTTATCATCTTTTTATTTTCTTTTTGCCACAAGATTTTGCATCATCTCCTCCACCTTGCTGCCATTTCCACAAATTTATTTAGCCCAAAATATGAAATCTTGAACCCCCAAGATCGATTCCAATCTTTTTCAAGAAGTGCCATTGCTGCCCATAGCATCTAGCTTGTGTAAGATCCCTTTTTCTCTCAATTTCTTGTTAAATCTTGTTAAATAAAACCCAAAATTTAAAGATCTAGAATCTGGGAGATTTTTAAAGATTTATTGGTATTTTCCAGATTTTTTTATTAATTTTAAAAGTGGTTTTAAATCAGCCCCAATTTGGCCACTGCGGGTGGTGGTATGTGCTCCTATGGTTAAGAAACGGGCTATTTTTATGTAGTTATTTCCCATTGTTTTCCAGCATGATTTTGGGTTCTTTGGCCCCTCCTAATCAGCCTTGAAACATGTGTTAATTAGGAAAAATAGATCTTGATCAATTGACACTTCAAATCTGACAATTCAGGAAGCATAAGTGTGGGTAATTGTAACCTAGTGAATAGATTCAGTTTAGATATTGGGAAAATTTGTTAATTGATCAAATAAGGAATTTTTAATCATAGATTAGCTACTGATTTTTAAGTAATTAATTATTTTAGGTTCCTACTTAAATGCCCCAAATCAGCAGTAAAGCCGAAAGACGTTCGCATGTATGATTTGCCCCAAATTAGTGTAAGAAATCTATCTAGTTTGGATTCGAAAAATAGTTGTAATTGTGTTGATTGGATTGAACCCATAATTAGGTGTTTAGGGGATTTTTAAGAGGTGTATTAATTGAGTTCTATACTTATTTTTCTTTAATTTAGGTATGTTTTAATGTTTATTAAAGAAATATCAAGATTCGCTAGTGTGCTGCAAAAGGGTGTAAATAAGGTGTGGGACCTAAACTCAATAACTTGTTTGGTAATAATAATTATGATTTAATTGATGATTTAGCTTGCTTATTGGGCTTGGCTTAATATCTAAGAAATTAAATTTGTAAGTGGCCGAATCAGGTATAGGCCCTACCTATTTGGCATGGTAGCATTGATGCTAGTTTGACTAAATGATTGAATGATTGAAATTATCATGAGTGTTTGGTTAATTTGATATATGTTTGGGTTGTATGTATAGCATGATTATCAATGAAATAAGGCTTACGCATGATATATTCGTTCAAGTGATTTGTTATGATATGTTCGAAAGACTGCTATACATGCATACAAAGAAAAGTTGTAAATGAACATTAAATTGTGATTTGTTGAATGATACCATTTTATTGGTAAATTGAAAAGTTCAAATATTATTTCCAATCACTGAAAGTATTTGATAATTGAGGGCATATGTTGAAAATGCCAATTAAATGTGAAAGTATTATTTTATGGCTATCTATGAGATTGTATAACATATTGCATGTGCATTGGGGTGGGTTATTTGTATGGTTGAAGGAACAGTTTTGTGGAGTACTGGCAACATATTAAGTTTGCATTTATACATAGTTAGTGCACTACACATGAATTACCAATGGGATTGGCGATTTTATCACATTATATGGTGGTTTCTACCACATCGAGCTTTGCTCGCATATGTTGGTGTTTGGCAGACAAGTTCTGGGGAACTCGTGGTGTGTAGCGAATGGTTTGGATAGGAACTCATATGTGCATTATGTCATGATCATATTATATAAGAATGTTGCTATTGATGTTTGATTGGGTTATTTGATTCTACGAGAAAATGCTTGAATGTATGTAATATGCTTGATTGTTTAGACTTACACTGAGCTTGTTAAGCTCACACCATTACTTCAACTTCTCAGGTAATGAACAGATTTAGGACCGGATTTGGTATGCGGACGTACGATGGACTTCGGACTCATTTTCATACTATTATTTTTATTTCATTTATATTTAAAATTTCTTAGTATTATTTGGGTTTTGGATTGTAAAATTATTTGAACTGTGGTCTGAGACTATTTTTGTTTTGGAGATTTTCATTCATTCATGGTTTTCATATTTAGGATGGATTTACTACTATATGATGAAATTGGATTGAGCATGTCGCTCGACTAAACTAATAATTGGGAATTTTATTCGTTTTTCCACTGTAAACAAGATAAACAAAATGTTTTTCCTCTGAGGCAATGCCATGCAATGTTTTCTAAAAACCATGCCAGTTCTGCTAACTTGACTTAATAAAGGTTGATTTAATTAAATGAACATTTTCCCAAAATTAACAAAGGAAATTGTGGTTTTATTAAAAGAGAGTGTTTTGGAGGTTTCAACTATCGGTAGAGTAGGAATCGACGCTTAGGTGTCCCATGTGACTTTCACAATTCATTCATAATGTCTCGGCCGAGTTTGGGAGGTTGCAAGCACACCTTCTAGTGGTCTCCCGCATGCTCATAAAGTATATTAGCTTACTCTTAGGCCTCATTCAGCCCATAAGGTTAATAAAAGACTGAAATTATACAATTTATTGAATTGAACTAAACTTATGAAAACATAATTGAAACTTGACTAAAATGCTTATGTTCAAGCTCCTAAAGTGCGGAAACTAGTTTAATCTGCCACATTGAATTATGATAGATCAATATGAAAAACATGAAAGACAGAAACACAAAAAATATAATAGTGAAATGTGAAATTAACTTAATTTATTTATTCATCGTTCAAATACATAGAAAATAGTTGCATGTTTATTACAATATGGACACATTTCCCAACAATCTCCCACTTGCCCTAGTGAAGTAAATGTATCATGTTACACATTCTCATATCCTCAACATATTTGTTAAAACTCCTAGTTACAAGAGTCTTAGTAAATGGATCCATAAGGTTATTTTTAGAAGCTGCTTTTACCACATCTACAATTCTTTCGGCTACTGCCTCTCATATCGAGGGATACTTTCTGTCAATGTGTTTGGTCCTCTGATGACTTTGCATTTCCTTGGTATTAGCTATTATAGAACTATTATCACAATACAGTGTTATAGCTTTTGCCATACTAGGAATGACTTCAAGATTAGTTAAGAACTTTTGAAATCATATCGCTTCTTTCATTACCTCAAAAGCAACCACATACTCAGCCTCCATAGTAGAGTCAATAGTACAAGTTTTCTTTACACTTCTTCATACTATGGCTCCACCGCCTAGGACGAATACATTTTCTGATGTCGATTTCCTCAAATCTTTTTAGGTTTAGAAGTTTGATTTTGTGTATCCAATAGAAGTAAGGTTCTCCCCCAGAACACACAAGCATATAATCCCTAGTTCTTTTAAGATACCTTAATATATGCTTTACAACTTGCCAATGCCTGAGACTAGGATTTGTCTAATCTTGACTAACCATTCCTACTATGAAATAGATATTTGGAGTATAAAGCATTGCATACATAAGGCTTCCAACTATCGAAGCATATAGAACCTTACTCATATGCTCTCTTTCTTCTGTTGTCTTAGGACAGTCATCTAAAGAAAGATGAAAACTCGATGAAGTCAACTAAGCGCCTGGCTTTGCATCGGTTATTGCAAATCGTTCTAGTACCTTATCGATGTATGGAGCTTGTGATAGAGTTATTGTTTTATTCTTTTGATCCATATGGATTCAAATTCCAAGAATATAACTAGCTTGAACCAAGCCCTTCATGCTAAACTGTTGAGTTAACCACAGTTGAGTCGATGATAATTCCCTTACATCATTTCCAATAAGTAAAATATCATCGACATATAGAATGAGGAAGACCACCTTTTTTTCTTTTAACGCTTATAAACACAAGGTTGATCAACGATTTATTGCATGAGCGGGATGCAATGATGTAACAACCTTGATCGTTTGATCAAATATTTTATTATCTTTCAGATTGTAGAATAATCCACACTTTGTTCCTTTTGGATATATGACAAAGATTCACAATTCCTTCCCTGCATCCAACTTTTTTACATCCTTATCCAGAACATGGGCTGGACAACTTCATATTCTAAAGTGATTTAGTGTAATATCCTGTTTTTAGTGAAATCAGAACAGTGGTTTTGGGACCACAAATCTGAAGTCAAAATAATTATTTTATTATTATTTTAGTGTCTAAAGCATGTTAATAGATCCATATGAAAATTTCGTTAAGAAATTTTATCGTTTGCATACTCAATTCGAAAAAAGGACTAAATTGCAAAATGTGTGAAACTTGAGTTCTATAGGTTAAAGGTATTAAATAGCTATAGAATCAATGTGTAAGAATACTTATGTGGTAATTAGGACATTTTAATTGTGAGTGGACATTCTTGGACATGTAATTAATAATTTTAATGATTTATAATTAAGGTTAAAATAGTAAATTAATAAAATTAACTTAAAATTAAAGTGAAGAAAGATGGTATCATCTTCTTCAAGCTTTATTTCCACCGAAAATCAAAGAAAAAAGAAAGCCATGGGAGCTTAAAGTTTCGGCAAACAATTTACCTTGCATTGGTATGATATTTTGTCCCATTTTCAACGATTTTTATGTTTTTGGAGTCATAACTTAATCTAGCTAGCCTAGGGACTAATTTGTGAAACTGTTAAAGTATTAGGGTTTCACCATTGTTGAATGTGTATGTGTTTTGAAGTTTAATAGTAGAAAATGAATGGTTATTGTTAGATAAACAACATTTGTTAAGTGATTAACACCTACTGTATCATTATTTTTCTTTAATTAAATTAAATTAAATTAATTAAAAGGTAGAAATTAAAATATATTATCATTAATTAAATTAATAGATTAAGTGATAATTTTAAATAATTAAATTAATATGAGATAAATAATAAATAAAATAGTTTAAATATTTATGGATCACTCAAATGAAGAGTTTGCATTCCATAAGAATTCTTTTTACTTGATGAATTAACACTATAAATGGTATCACCTCTAAGCCATTTTACACATTCGTAAATTTAGAAAACTAAAAGTTATTTGAAAGGAAGATTTCGCAGACTCAAAGTTTTCTCCAAAATCTGATTTTTTTTTTTGAAGAAATTAAAGAACTTGAAGAAATTTGAATAGCATTTATAAATTATGAAGAAAGTAGCCTTCCAATCTTATTGAATCGAAGAAAGGAAGTCAAAACCTATTTTTGAAGAAAGCTACCTTTTGATCTTGTCTAATTGAAGAAAGGAGGTCCAAACTTGTGTCAAAAGCAAGTCACCACGATACATGAAGCAAACTGCATCTTTACACGATCAAGTCTAGATGGGCTTTTGATAAGCTACAAAATTAACATATTTTAATCCCATTCTGAATGTATTTTTGAATGATTAATTATGCCAATTAGTGAATTTGATGCTCCTAATCCTTTAAATTCATGTTTCTATACTTAGGAGAGCATTTGAGAGTGAAAGGAACAAAAAAATGAGCCAAAAGCAAAAAAATAGAGCTGTTTTTAGGAGCCACACGGCCTGGACATTTCCACAGGGGCTACACACACACCCATGTGTGCCACACGAGCTAGAGACATGCCTATGTGCTAGCCCATATCGATTTCACACCTGCTTCCTAAATACATAGAAAAACACAAATTTTAGGCTTTTGACCTTTCTAAAGTCTATAAATACTAATTAGAAGAAGACATAAGGGAACCATTAGAGAAGATCGAAGAAAACACTTGAAGAACACCATCAAAATCAACTCGGAAGCGGATCTTTATCAAGATCGAAGATCTCCTTTTATTTTCTTTCGAAGTTTTTATGAGTTTGTTTATGTCTTGTGATTATTCTGACTTTGAGATGTTTTCATTTAGGATTATGAACTAGTTTCCCAGATACCTAGGGAGAATGAAACCTATGATGAATCGTTTTATTTAATTTTTGTTTTACGCGAAAAATACTTGATTCTTGTTCTCAATTATGTATGCTTATTTCTTGTTTTAATATTTCCTGAATATTAATTCATGTTTAATGTGCTTATTTTAGAAGGAAAATTCCTGTTTAAGAGTAGATCTAGCATAATTGAGTGGAGTTGCATGCAATCCTAGAAATAGGACAACATATATCTACCAGATTAGAGTCAAATCTAATAAGGGAATCCATAGATCGAGTTAATGCGACGATAGGGATTTTAATTAGAAAGAGATTTCAATTAATCAACCTAGAGTCAATTGTTCTTTCTCTCAAAAGAGATATTAACATAATTTAGAGATTTCTACGGATCAAGGCATAAGTGAATAAATCATTTAATTTAGATTAATAATAATAGGTGAAGTCTAAGTGGATTCTTTCCTAGGTATTGTCTATCTCATTGGTTAATATTCGATTATTTCCTTGATTGATTCTCTGTTGCATTTGTAGTTAAATTAGTTTAGTAAATTTAGATTAAAACACATCATTCCAAATTATCGGCTAAATAATAGAAAATGGTAATTATTAATACTTTTAGTCCTCATGGATACGATATCTGTACTCACTATAGCTATACTATTGTTCGATAGGTGCACTTGCCTTTGTCGTATTTATTTAGTTTAATGATCATCAAGTTTTTAGCGCCGTTGCCAGGGACTAAAATATTAGGAACACTTATTTTTTTTATTAATTTAGCCATTTTAATTTTAATTTTATATTTTTTTAGTTTAATTTTTACATTCTAATTTTTCTTTTTTTTTTTTGGCAGGTTCCTTTAGTTTATGATTAGAAGAAACCTGTTGGGACCATTACTGTTTGATAGTAAAATTGAAAGTACTACTCGTAGAAACCGTAAGAAGTAAGGAAGAATCGATAGAATTTAGTAGAAGAACAAGAGGACATTATTATTACTGAGGAGATGAGTGATAATAAGGATAAGCCGCTACCTCCTGCGATTACTACAAATCCAGATCCTGTTCCTCGTACTATGTACGATTATGCTAAGCCCACTCTAACTAGGGCTGAATCGAGTATTGTGAGACCCACCATTACTGCAAATAATTTTGAACTAAAGTCGAATACAATTCAAATGGTATAATAGTTTGTTCAGATCGAAGGTTTGCAAGATGAAGACCCAGATACTTATTTGGTCAATTTTCCGAAATCTGCGATACTTTCAAATTAATGGCGCCACCTACGACGCCATTCGTTTATGGTTATTCCCTTTCTCGTTAAGTAGGGGTTGAACTCTTTACCATGAGGTTCCATCACTACATGGGCTCAGATGACCGAAAAGTTCCTTCTGAAGTACTTCCGACTGACTAAGACAGCCAAGTTGAGGAACGATATCTCTTTCTTTATGCAAATTGATTTAGAGACTTTATATGATGCATGGGGGATACAAGGAATTATTGAGAATGTGCCCTCACCATGGGTTACCTCTATGGTTACAAGCTCAAACCTTCAACAACGGTTTGAATCCTTCAATGAGGCAGTTGATTGGTGTAGCAGCCGGTGGAACTCTAAACAATAAAACACTCGAAACGACTTATGAATTTATTGAAGAGATGGCACTGAATAATTATCAGTGGCAAGTCATGAGGACAAAGCCAATAAAAGTAGCTGGTGTCTTTAATTTAGATGCAGTCACCATGTTATCGAATCAGGTAGAACTTTTAAATAAGAAAATTGATGGTTTATATATTTCTATGTAGATACATTCGGTGATGCAATGCGAAAAAAATGGAGGTGGAATGAACAATCCAGAATGTTTACCCTTCGCTCCTAGAATAGAGAATGAACAAATGAATTATATGGGTAATAATTCTAGGCCTCAAAATAACCCTTATAGTAACAACTATAATGCAGGTTAGAGGAACCATCCCAATTTCTCTTGGGGTGGCCAAGGAAATCAAAGAGCGCAACTCCCTCCAGGCTTCCAACAACAACCTTACCAACAAGAGAAAAAGCTGAACCTTGAGGAGATGTTGACAAAGCTTATCTCGGTGTTAGAAACCTATTTTTGAGACACTGAGGCAGCACTGATGTAACACCCCAAACCTAGCCTAGATGTTATGGCCGAATTTGGTGATGTCACATGATAGTGCTTTTGAAATCGGAACAACACTAAGACCTTTTCTCCGTTCAAACCACTCTTCATTATCTTATGTTAACTCCAAATCATGTCATTTGTTTTCAAAATGTTATCCATTTTCAAAACGTTATTTATCTATAAATCGTCATTCATTTCCCAAAACGTTATACTTTCCAAAGGCTTTTAAAATAGTTTCCGTGTGCGTAGTATTTTGACAAAACATTCATCTCTTTTGAAAACCTGAGTTTCTCCTACCACGGGCAGTTATAAAACATAAAGCAGTATAAAATCCAAATTTAAACCAAAAATCCGTAGAGGCCATTATTACAAAAAAATACCCACATAAACTTAAAATCATGATTAAGTATCCAACAGTAGAGAAGGAGTCATGTGGCCACCGCCGAGTCCTCTGCAGCACCGATCCGCTTATGTCTGTGGATTACCTATATAGATTAAACAGAAGGGTGAGTTTTCATAAACTCAGTGTGTAACCCCCACACAAAACAAACAGTCAATATACAAATAATCACAGTCTGGGACTAAGCCCCTTTTTAGTATCAGTATTAGCCCAGTGTGGGCCTTAGCCCATTTTTGTAACAGTATGCATTAGGGCCTTAGCCCATCACAGTACAGTAACAGTAACAGATATACAATCAAAAAATCCTATCCAGCCACCCTCTACACTCCATCTCCATCCAACCCTACACTCCATGTGGGGATATAATCAACCCACCCATCCCTACACTCCAAGTAGCACCAAATGTGACACTATATAGTAATATGCAGTTGTCTGTGCTAGTAAATTAGGCTCGAAGCCTTTCAGTACACTTCCTCCAATCAATATCAACCCATATACAGTACAATACAAACATCATGCTCAATATACAGTCATATATATATACATATCAAGTATGGATATAACAGTCATTCAGTTAGGGTTCACACGTGCAACCTTAGCAATAAATTAGTGAAAATGGGTTCACACACGCATGTTGTCTGCCCGTGTGGGCCAACACACCCCATGTGGCCCCCATAGCCCAATTTGGCCTTGGCCGTGTGGATCACACGGCCTGGCCCAACATCCCACACGCTCGTGTGCTTCACTCGTGTGGGCCCACACGGCCCAATTGGTCGAGCCCGTGTGTCGTACACGGCCTTGCTGGCCATCACATGGCCGTGTCATGCACACATAGCCTGGTTCATCGATCACACGACCATGTCCCCTCACATGGCCTACCACACACCCATGTGGCGTCGACAATATGCTTTTTTGGCTTTTTGTCGAGTCGCGTTTTCAGTGTTTCATGTACACACCTGATTTCGATTGAGCCCAAACGATCACTGAGCACTCCAATACCTATAATAGCACAGTAAACCTTTAAATAATCGTTTTTAACATTGATTTAAAATGAACTTAAATCAAGGTTTTTATCCAAAAAGTAACTACTCTTACCTTCGATCGAGTACCAGCAAATTCTACGAACCTAACTCGCTGATCGGGAATGATGAATAGTCCCTTGATTAGTTCCTAAACATCCAAGGAATCCCCTCTTAACCAATAATCAGAAAAAGTTAGAGTTTAACAATAAACAAAACTTACCGAAAAGAGAAGAGCAACCGTAGCACGATAAAAACGAATTGGAAAAGGAAACAAAATAAGAATGAGTTTGGAAAAATAAATTTCCAACAATAGAGAAGGAAGAAACTCATTGCAAAAATTTGGCAGAGGGAGTTAAAAGAATAACGTCAGAAGGGAGAAGGAAACTTTTAGGGAATTAAAAAATAACAAAAAGAAATAAAATTTTGGATATTCCCCCATCATCCCCCTAATTTACTCCTAAAAACAATCCAACACTCAACCACATCAGTCTTTCGGCTAAACCGAAACACTCACATGGTGCAAGTAGCATGTAACACCGCTAACTTGTAACCATCGCCGGTCTAGGGTTAAAGGCATTACCGAACAAATTTGATTTTATGAACTTTTCACATCATAATTTAATATTCAAAACAAAGAGTCCCTTATGTAAGTCTATGAGACCGTAAACATGTATTATAAAAGGGGTCAGGACTAAACCGAGCTCATGCAAAAATTTTTGAAAAGTTAACAATTTTCTAAGTTACAGAGGTCATACGCCCGTGTGGGTAGGCCGTGTACCTCACATGGCCTCAGACACGCCCGTGTGTCTAAGCCGTGGCAAAGCAGGGCATACCTACTGACTTGTCTACATGGCCTGAGACACATCCGTGTGCCTCACCCATGGTCGACACTGACTTGCACCACACAGCCAGTCACACGCCCGTGTGTCCAGCCTGTGGTTGAAATTGACTTGTTTTGAAATGCAACCACGAAGGACACGTCGAGCCACATGCCCGTGTGGGCAAATATAGGACATTTTCAAGGCCAATTTGGCACCCATACAATCATCATTCCATGCATAAAATGCAACCAAAACATATCAAATTGACCATATTTTCTAACCATTCAAGAACATATCAACTTTTGTACCAATTATCTCATTATCATCATAAGCATTCCTAAGTATAATCAACTAAAATTTACCAATTCATTATACTAGCTGTTCATCCAAAACATACCAACTTTGCATCATAAAACTCATCATAAATTTGACCATCTCATTAGACCAACTATTAGCCATCAAACCGTACCAAACTATGCATCATATAGCATAAACTACTCATTCACATCATATTCATTATCACATGGCTATTTTTACACCTTTCAAAACTTAATCAAAACTTACTAGACTATACATGCAATACTTTAATATATACACTTTCAAAAGGTACCAAAATATGATTTGATAGTGTGGTGACAATCCTCATCGATCCCCAAGCCTTCCGTAGCTTTAACGATCTCTAAAAAAATGTAAATACACACAAAGTAAGCTTTAAAAAGCTTAGTAAGCCATATACAAATAAACTTAACATATAAACATTCATAATCATATCAAATACAAGATCATTAATATATCTCAATTGCAATTTCATAATTCTTATTTGGCTCATTTGTTCATGTCTCCAAGTATCTCTTTTGATCATAGCGCATTCATACATATAACACATTTTGTTCATTGAATCTATGCACATATACCTCATTTGCAAATTCACATATACTTACCTTTCATGCTTAA
The DNA here is from genome assembly GCA_025506655.1 of Gossypium rotundifolium. Taxonomy (NCBI): domain Eukaryota; kingdom Viridiplantae; phylum Streptophyta; class Magnoliopsida; order Malvales; family Malvaceae; genus Gossypium; species Gossypium rotundifolium. The sequence continues at coordinate 167,574,745 of CP106724.1, read as the reverse complement.
GCATAGTATACACTTCAAACGTACCTGAAATGGTTATACAATTTACATAGTCTTTCATTTCTCGGAATTGATCGTTGAACCATTCGGAATCAAATAGGATACTTGGATAACTCGAAATACTCGTACAATGCCAACATCCCAGAAATGGTCTTACATGTAATCAAATATCGATGCCACTTTCCCAGACATGGTCTTACACGTAAATCTCAAATCGATGCCAACGTCTCAGACGTGCTCTTACACGAAATTCTCAGATCAATGCCAACGTCCCAGACGTGGTCTTACATGATATCACAGATCAAAATTCCTATCTATTCCTAAGGTTCGTACGGGACTTTCGAACCTTGACATATTGTCGATACTTTCTCGGATTTCACACGTATATCATCCAAAGCCATTCAACACAATTCAACATTAAATGAAAATGGATAATTTAACTTTAATACATTTATTTGTATATAGACTTACCTCGTACGGATATAGACAGATGGATTCGACTATTCGATCACTTTCGACTTTCCTCGATCTAAATCCGTTTTCTTTGGTTCTTGATCTATACATATTCAAATTTAACCCATTTATTCACCAAATCATTCAATTCAATCCAAAGACACATATTTAGGGAAATTTACAAATTAGCCCTCATATTTTCACATTTTAACATTTAAGTCCCTATTACACAAAATCACAAAATACATAAAATTTCCTTGTACCCATGCTTAGCCGAATTTCCATCATGATCATACAAGTCCGTACATTCTATTTATTTTACATTTTAGTCCCTCAAATTATTATTTTCATAATTTAGTCCAAATTACTCAAATTCACCAAAAATCCAAAGACAATGTATGTTAATCTAACACATATATTTCATATTTCATATTTCATCATCAACAATCATAAAACTCAAGTATTCATCAATGGCACATTTCAAAATCATCATCAAACTCCCAAAATTAAGGCGTGGGTTTTCTAGTATTCGAAGCAACGATTACAAAAACGTAAAAATTATCAAAAATTGAAACCAAAACATACCTTAATTTTTGCTTATAGCTAGCCGAACCCTTAAAACTTTTCTTCTTTCTTTTTCTTTGATATTTTCGGCACCATAGATGGATGAACATTCCACTAGGATTTTTCATTTGTTTTATTATAAACATATTGATAGATTATTTACTAGTTTAGCCTTTTAATTAACTTATAAAACTTATAAACATTAAGGCTATTTATGTCCATTATCATACCTAATGGTTTATTTACTTCATAAGGCCACCACATTAATAAAGACATAACATATAGGTACTTTTAACACATGGCATGCTACTTTTTCATTTAATGCAATTAGATCCTTTTATAAAATTAAGCACACAATCAATCAAATTAGTTCATGAAACTTTCACACATGCTTAATCACATACTGCAAACACAGAAAATAATATTAAAATATTTTTTGACTCAGGTTTGTGGTCCCGAAACCACTATTTTGACTAGGGTCTAAACCGAACTGTTACACAACAAAAATAGTGCCCAAGTATAGACTCGAGCACAAGGCCTCCTTCACACGAACACTCCACTTAACCACTAAACCAGCAGGCCCATTCTGTTATAAACTTACCAACATTAAAGTAAAAGCCTACTGAACAAGAGCAAGACTTTATTCACATAAAAATTTTTTTGCTCAAGTCAAGGCTTGAACCCAAGACTTCTTAGACACTCCCAGAACACAAAACCACTGAAGCAGATAGATATTTTGTCAAATAATAATAGAAACATCAATAGATAATTTTGGGGTGTTACAACTAAAGAATCAATAGGCATTCATTCAAGGCCTTGAGAACCAAATAGGTCAGCTTGCTAAATTAATTTCGGAAAGACCACAAGGTAGTTTACCTAGCAATACCGAAACTAACCCAGGGGAGAAACTTCATGCAATTACTGTTCGAGATGAAAAAGGGTTGTCGAATCTGAATAAGAATCGATGCAAAAAATTGTGGTGAATAATGATAAGGTTGAGGTAAGCCAAAAAGAGCAAAAGCTGGTTACCGATGAATATAAACCTTGAGTTCCATATCCAAACACGACAAAGAGAGACCACACAAATGAAAAATTTAGTAAATTTTTTTAACTCTTGAAAAAATTACATATTAACTTACCGTTTGTTGAAGCTCTTTTGCAGATGCCCAACTATGTCAAATTTTTAAAGGAGATATTTACAAACAAACGGAAGTTAGATGATTCGTCGACTGTGGAACTTAATGCAGTTTGCTCGGCCATCTTACAAAATAAACTACCCAACAAATTAAAAGACCCAGAGAGTTTTACTATTCTTTGTTTAATTGGTAGATTAAATGTTGATAACGCTTTGGCTGATTTAAGGGCTAGTATTAATGTCACGTCCTATAAAATGTTTAAATATCTAGGTCTTGGGAAACTCAAACAAACTAGGATGAGTATTCAATTAGCGGATATAACCATTAGATGTTCTAGGGCTGTTATTGAAGATGTGCTTGTTAAAATCGATAAATTCATATTCCTTGTTGACTTTTGTTGTGTTGGACATGGATGAGGGTAGTGAGGTACCTTTAAGTTTAGGACCACCCTTTTTAGCAACTACTAGGACTATAATATATATTGGTATGAGTGAGTTAGTACTTCGTGTAGGTGACGAAATGATTACTCTCCAAGCTCGTGATCCTATGAGAACATCTATTGATCAGATGATTTTAAATCTTTTGTTATTGTTAGTGACCATGTGGCTCAACCTTCTTTGCAGGAAACCCTCGAAAAAATGTAATGGAGCCATGTTTCAGTCAATGCAACAGAAACATAATGATTTATGATGAACGAATGTTACAAATAGATGAACTAGATGAATAGAAAACACATGTCAAGGAGAAATCGAAAAAGCACGATGAAGAGCCAAAGCGACGCCATGATGAGCACGTGAATGGAATGAACCAATTTAAGGTTAGAGACAAGGTACTGCTGGATGAAATGGATCTATGAATTGCCCTTTCGGAGCTTGATGCAAATGGATCAAACTCATTTATAGTACAGAACATTTCCCTACGGTAACTCATTCTAAATTCGGCACATTCAAGGTAAACAATACTTGACTTAGACCTTATCTTGGTAGAATAATTGATAGCTAGAAAGAGGAGCTTCGGCCCTGCGAACCACCGTAACTGTGCACACAAGGTAAGTTGAGCTTAGGCTCTAAATAAGCACTTCTCGAGAGGAAACCCGAGTGTTAACACTCTGCTAATTCTTTTAATTTTATTTAATGTTATTTTTAAATTAATTAAATTAAATTTTTAAAAAATATATTTTTGACCCACACATGTATGTCCCACGCCGTGTGCACAATAAGGGGCTCGACAGTGAGTTACACGGCCTAGCGACATGGCCATGTGACCCATACGACTTAGACATAGGGGCATGTCCTTGGTCTTGTGGATACTGGGACTTAATTTTTCAAAAATTCAAAGGTTACACAGCCTAAGGTGGTCCACACGGTCGTGTGCATCATGGAGCTAAATTTTTCAATTTTATTTCAAGTCAGAGAGTTACACAAGCAAAAGACATGGCCGTGTGTGAGAAATGGTCTGGCCACACGGGCGTGTGGGTGACTGTGTGACCCACACGACCTCTCACACGGGCATGGGAAAAGTGAAGAAAATCACACAAGGCCTAGCACACAGGTGAGTCTGAGGCCGTGTGAAGACTGGGCTTGATTTTTATAACATACACAAGCGTATGACATGGTCATGTGGACCAACACGAGCCTTTACACGGTTGTGTCCCCCTTTTAACTCCCAAACCCTAATTCTTTTCTTTTTACTTTGTCTTTTTCCCCACCATACAACCTAAGCTGCTGTTGATCCCCCCTCTACAACTCCGGCCACTCACCCCTCTTTGCCCCATCGCATCTTTCCCTCTCATCCCCTCGTCGCACCACCAAAGCCACCCACTCCATCCCCTCCTTCCTTCTCCCTCGCCCAAGCCTTCAAGCCACTCACCACCATCCCCTTCCCCTCTCCTATTCCACCACAAGCCCCCTCTTTTTGCCCGTTGCCAATCGATCGCCCCTTACCACCTTTAGTTCCCCACTTTTCCCCTCCCCCATTTAATTAAATTAGTTAGTTATTTGTTTATTTTTATTTATCTAATTTATATTTTTTATTTTTCTAGTTATTATTAGTTTGTTTATTATTGTTATTGTTATTGTTATTTTTATTTTATTTTATTATTTTAGTTTTATGATTATTATTACTTTTCTTATTATTTGTTTTCCTGCTTTTATTTTATTTGTTTTCTTTTTCGCTTTAATTTGTTATTTTTAATTTTATTTTTTTTACGTTTACGTTTATTTTATTTTTATTTAGTTGTTGTATTTTTATTTTCTTAGAATTCTTTCATTTAGTATCTTTTGAACTATATTTTATTTTTATGGTTGTTTCTAAATGAGTTGTAACCTTTTAATCTTCTTCACTATTTTTGTTTATTTTCTTATTAGTTTGCTTGGAATCATGCACTACATTTAGATTCACCTACAGTTCTGCTTTTCACCATTCTAGCGATTTCATCCAATATTCAAGGCAGTTTTAGTTTTCTCCCTCTTTTATGATATTCTACTTATACTGTGATTATATCTGTTTGTACATTGAGGACAATGTACATCTTAAGTGTGAGGAGGTTATTTATATAATTATTAGAAAATCCCTAAATTATGTCTTGTATTTAAGTAATTTTCTTATACTTTCTATTAGAATGAATTTTTGTCGATTTGGGTTTTTTTGTTGATGCGTTTTGGATTAATTTGTAGATATTTGTGCATTAGTTGATTTAAACTCTAAGACATAAGAAAATCAAGCATGATAATTTATTTTTTAGAAATTAAAAATTTTAGGTTATTTCCCTGAATTGAGGTATTATCTTAAAATTTGAGATTGACAAGTTTGACATCAAAAACTATGTTTTTTTTTTGTGAGATTTTAAGCCTTCATGGATATATTTTTTGTGCTCATTCTATTATTGGTTATGAGTGTGTCAACTTGATTTGTTTTTCTAGAACTTACTTTGATTATACATGTCGAGACCACATCTTTGATTTGATATACTGAGATGATAAAGACACGTAGGTTTTAACCCACTTATCCCATAAAAGCCCACCTTTTTAATTAACCCTTAGTGAACCCCGTTGAGCCTAACACACTGTTTCTTGATTAACCCATTAATGTTAACCCATAACTAATTTTTTTCGTTGAAACTAAAAAAACAAAATAAAAAATTATTTTGTTTTTCTAGATATGTTAACCCATATCTGTTTGATTTGTTAAATTATTTTTTATTTTTCTAGATAAAAAAGAAAATAAAAAAATTTGACAAAAAAATATTTATTTTTCGATTATTATTTAGTTCCATGTTGATTGAGCTTGAACAGTTGAATTTATATTTTGAGAAGAAGCTCATTTTTATTCTTGAATAATTCTTGATTGATGCACTTGTTTTTAATTCAGCATTTGTTTATTTTTTCTAGTTTGGTAATTTATCAACTCGATCTCGATTATAACCAACTTTTCTGGCCTTTCTCCACATCCTTAGCCTAAGCCCCACTAAAACCTCTTAAAGACCTTTTGATTAGTGTGTCATGCCATTTTATAGTGGTGAAGATTTGATTTTCAAGCAAGCCTATGGTAATGACAATGCTTGTTCGACTGTTGAGTGCTTATTCTTGAACCTTAAACACTTTGAGCGATTTATGTAACACCCCAAACCACAGCCTAAACGTTACGACCGAATCTAGTGTGCTACATCAGGGGATGTTTGAAACCACAAGGTTGTTTGGAAAACTTATCGTTGAAACTCACATTTATAAACTTGAAATTTCATTTCTCCTCACTTATGCCCAAAAGAGATTTGCTCTTTTTAATACTCTTCCAAAATGCGTGTTTTGTCTTGTTTAATAAAAACTCGTTCTATTACAAAGAATTTGGTCTTATCATTTACGAAAATGAGTTATTTGAAAAAAAATGTTGTTTATTATTTTGAAAACTTCATGTTGATTAGATTTGCAGTTTTTAAAGAAAACCAAACAAAAGTTAAAATAGTTCCAATGGCCTTATTACAACAATTATAAAACCCAACAATTAAAATAAAGAAATCCTAAATTTTAAAATGTTTAATTCACCCCTTAAAACATGAGGAACGAATGGCCATCTCTGAGTCCTTCGCGGCTCCAAATCCTCTACGATTGGAGATTACCTGCACAGTTAAGGTAAATGGGTGAGTTACAAGAACTCAGTGTGTAATCCCAGTACAAACACAGTCTGGGATCAAGCCCATACAGTATCAGTTCAGGCTTAAGGCCCCAAGATCATGGTAATGCAACATAGAAAATGCAACCCAACCCAATCTAACCAACACACCTCCCGTACCAGCCCTACACTCCTGTGGGGACCAAGTCAACCCACCCAGCCCTACACACCAAGAATGCAGAGAATGCCAAGATAACGCAAAGAATGTTGCAAGTAATTGATTTGTGGTCGAGCCACGAAAATCAGTATATCGTGGCAGAGCCACTGGATTAGTATGATGTGGCATAGCCACCAGTATAGTACTTCCTTCAATATATATATTCATAAATATTTAAACATTCCAACCCCATGCAACATGTCATGACATAATAATTCAATGTATGCAATAAATGTACCATCATAACAGTTAAATAAAATACACAAACTCATACTAAATCAACCCTAAGGGTATACAATAATTCTACCCACCGAGAGTATTTCAGTAATTTTACCCACCAAAGGTATTTCAGTAATTTTACCCACCAAGGGTATTTCAGTAATTCGTCCATTAAGGGTATTTCAACAATTTACCCTCTAGGGGTATTTCGGTGACTTTACCCTTCCAGGGGTATTTTGGTAATTTTACCTTTAAGGGGTTATTTTGGTAATTTAGTCCTTTAACAGCCTTTTCGGAGGCCTGTTGTCCCTTCGGGTGACTCGGGACCCCCTTTTGAAGCTATACGGTGCAATTGGGCCAAAAATCCATTTTAGGCCTAAACGGGCCCACACGCTCATGTGGCCCATTAAGCATGGTTTCGGTCTCGATTTTGCAGACTTCATAGTCACATCCGTTATTCGGTAGTTTTCTGTCAATTTTTCTTATGTGGGCCTATTAGCCCATTGGGCCCATTTAGCCTGTTTCGACTCTATCCGGCCCATTCTGGCCTCAGTTCCGCGAGAGTGCTCATGACACTTTCTACGATCTACTGCCACCATTAGTGGCTCAGTTTATCACTACGATCGCTCGCACGCTCGAGTGGCCACTGTTGTCAATTTTGGCTTTTCGACTTTTGGCCGAAGCACATATTAAGACATGCTTTCATTGATGATTGGTGTGAGATTACACACACCTGATCACGTAGAGTACTATACACTCACGATTGTCGTCGCCTATACCAAACATAACACACAATTAAATCTATTAGTGAAAGAATTGGAAGATCTTTAATCTAAACACCGAACTATGAGATTTACTAACACTTGCCTTCACTAGATCGAGCAACTGCGATTTGCCTAGTCGAACAAGATGCCGGCGCCCGTCCGCATCCAGGTGGAAAGTCCTGAACCACTGACACCCTACGTCGCTTAAACTTGAGAGCCGGTGCACGAGTCCACTTCCATTAGGCTCTCTTCCTATTCCCCCTCAGACTGGCTATTACTTGCCTCCATGAAGAACTCCAGATTAGTGATATTAGGATTACCACAAACCACTTACTCCCCCTCGCCTTGTTGCAATTCCTAAGTCTAATGATGGCCATAACACAAAAATGTATCTTAGACCCAACGATAAAGAAAGAAGAGCACATCATACAAAAACCGAATGGAACCAAGTTATAGATAAAGAGAGAATTTCCCTACTTACCGATTCCCAACTCTTTATAGCGCCACTCTAGTAGAGAATAGGACTAAGATTTGGCCAAGGACTAAAGAGGAGAGAGAAGATTCGGCTTACCCCCAAATCGACTAGCTTGTATTATGAAGAGAGGAGCATAAAAAAGACAAGAAGCTAGTTTAGGGACAAAAGAATGTAGAATAGGTTCGGTTAGAAAAACATAATAGAAGTAGAGGTGGTTATTCGGCTTTAAGAAAAGAGGAGAAACAGATGCAACAAGAGATAGCTGAGCAGCAAAGATTCGACTAGAATAGCTTAGGCACTTAACAACAAAAATGGAAAGGAACAGAGAGGTAAAGCGAAACGAAAACAAGAGAAAAAGTGCACCAAATGCTTCCCAAAAAGAAATTTGAAAAAACTAAAGGAGAAAAAATGCACACACAAGGAGAGTTTTCGATTCTACTCAACACTAGGCTACCAAATTTGCTACCCAAGACCCTCTCATAGCTGAAACTCCCCCTAACTCACACTCCCACTCATGGCCAACACTACCACTCTCCCCTATCCCCCGATTTTCTCCCCTTTTTGCTCCTCAAATTACTCTCCACCTCCTATTCAAAGTTGTTTGACCTTGTCTCCATCCACCTTGTAGAGTCCCAACCCAACTCCACTTCTTCCACTCTGAAAGCACAAAATAAAAGCTCCCATATACAGCTTGTGGGATTCGAACCTCCAACCCCCTTACACTCCCCTTGACGCCACACCACCTTGCCACATGCTCAACTTGTGTTAACAAAACACACTAAATTTTACTTAAGTCTTGCTTTCCACAGTCCTCTCCACTAAAGGGTCAAAAAATAAAATTTTTCCTATGGCCTAACTTGAACCCAGGACTTCATAGTACCCTCTAAACACCCCAAAATCATACACCTAATAGGTCCATCTTGCATTAGTACCGTTCTCTTACTCTCTAAAACTTTGATCGCTCCCTCGCCCAAGGCCCAATGGGCCCAATTCTACTAGGTCCAAATTTAGGGTGTTACAATTTAAGTGAATCGTTAGTGAGGATGTAATATTCAGATTTAGGGGTTATGCGTTTCAACTCAAATGTATGTAGTAGTGTGCTTGTGTGCTGTGTGTATGTGTTTTGGGGGCTTCGGGAAACTTGGGGTGTAGGCAAGAGCCTTAGAAAAAATGTCTGACTTTAAGCTAATAGGGGGATGAGCTAGGAGCGCTAGGCCTTAAGAAGGTTAGTGTATGGCTTATGACACAAGAACTCAGCTAGTAAAGTGGCAGGGGAGGCGCCACTTAGAGCACAAGAGAGTGACGCCTCAGGGAGTGAGAAGGGGGGCCTAGGTTCGAGCAGCAAGGGAAGTTTTTTTTGGAGGTTCTTTTGCATCAAGGGGGTGCAGAGTTGGATGACACAGGGACTTTGAATGGATGAGCATTGGACTGGTCAAGGCACTTGAAAATTCAGCTAAGAAGGGAGATAAGTGTTGATTCATTCAAACTCATTTGAATGAGTGGAAAACGGAAGAAATATGAGGAAAATAAGGAATCTGATAGAGAGAAGAAGAGTTGGCCGAATGGAGGGGTCTTGGTGTGGCATTTTCGGCCAAGGGGAGGAGTGTCTATGCTAGGGGCTTTAGGTGCCGAAATAAGGTGAGTGAGTGGCCATTTTTCTCCCTTTTGAAAGCTTTCTTCTCATATCTGCTTTTGCTAAAATCTTGCACCCTTTTCTTTTCTGTTGACCAAAATCGAAAGTGAAAGAACCAATGGTGCATTTTCTCCTCATCTTATTTTCTTCATTCACTCTCTAAAAGCTGAAGCCTACCCTCTCATTCCCACTAGAACCGAAACCATACAAGACTTTAACCTCTTTTCTTCTTTTTTGCATCGAATCTTCCATCTTCAAAAGCCAAAGAAACATTTTTTTCCATTTGCTAAGACCTTAACCGATTTGCTCACTTGTCACTAAAGCCGACTCCCACATCTTTTGCCATCACTCTCCATAGTCGATTTCATCTCTACCCTTTTAAAATCGATTCCTTTTCTATTTCCCTCTTAAAGCCGATCAATCTTCTGTTGTGGCCAGGTGTTCGAGTGATATCAATATTATGGTAAGGGTTAATTGTCATTCGGTCTCTCCTTCTTTTCCCTTTGGTTAGCCGAAATCAAGGACACTAATCCCTTTTATTCTTTTGGCCGAAAACATGAAGTTGGGTTCCGGGATCTTTGTAGCCGACGATTAGAAGGAGATCTTTTGGGATTTGGATATTCAAGGTAAGCAAGGCATGACCTTAGGCCAAAGGCCACTTACTTTTGTCTATTAATGTTAGAATCGAATCTAACATGGTTCATATAGGGATTTCGACAACTTTCAAGGACAGGTGATGATTTTCGAGATTTAATCGTGTAAGGGGGAGTTTGATCGAGATAAAGGAGGAGTCTCGGGATTTAGATCTATTTCGGTAAGAGTATTTAGATAAGTTATAGATGTGTTTTCGTTTAGATGTTTACGTATCAATTAATCGGGTTTCTGATTAAGTGATATTCGATGGATGTGAGTACCAGTAGAGGAGAGAAAGGGTAGTTCCTACCCCTAGATTCAAGAAACGTTCGGTTTCTACGGTACGTGATTGGCCACCGGGTTGTGGGCCAGCATCGGGAAGGATAAGCAAATCACTGTGATCCCTGCAAGCGAAAGTGTTAGTATCGAAAGCGTGGTTCTCAGTGTTATCAGGTGTGTAACCCCACACTTTTTCCCGATAGATTAATAATATTAAATATGTGTTAACAAGATTATGATTAATCATGACTAAGGGTACCATTCATTGGTGCAGTTCATTCAGGTACGTTATATCTAACCCTTGTTTACAGTGGTTACAATCATTGATATGAAAGCATGTGTGTTTTCGATATGGGCTTGGGATAAGCATATAGCATGATACTTGTAATACTATGTATGTTGCATGGGCACGAGGGTTATAATGAAAAGAGGAAGTGTTCCGGTGGTTTTACCACATTATCCAGTGACTTATGTCACAATATTATGTATCCAGTGACCTTGTCACATTATCTGGTGGCTATGCCACGTATTAAGGGCGATGTGCAGTTGACTGCAGTGATTGCCTTCGAGGGTGTGTAGCGGATGGAGGGTCGATGTAGTAATCCCCATTGGTGTGGCTGGATGGTACGGGTGGTGTGTAGAGGTTGGATATTTAGGTGGGTTCGGGTTGCATCATTGCTTTTATATACATGTGATTTAATATGCTATGATTTGGGCTTATGGCCGATAATGATTTCGGATGGGCTTTGCCAAAATTGTTATGACAAAGGCTATAATCAATTGGGAACCTGTGCTGGTTGTTACACATTGAGTCTGTTGACTCACCCTTTATGGGCTAACATTTTGCAGGTGATACATAGTCCAATGGACTGGGTCGGCAGGGACTATGTGGTGGCCATGCTCAGCAAAATTTTAGGTTTTCATATAATAGAACACTTTTCATTTTCTTTAGTATGTTTTCTTTTAGGATTTATTTTGGTTTTTAAGATGTAATAAGGCCATTACTTAACTGCTTAATTTTGCGTATTAAATTTTATTTCCATACGATAAACAACAAACAAGTAATTAAATATTTTTCATAAAGCAACTTCAAATGTTTTATCACCTACTCAACTTACCGTTTTCAACCTAATGAGCTCTAGAATCAGGCAAATCTTTTAATTTTTGAAATATAAAGGAAGCGTTTTAATGGAATACAAACTTGAATGGTAACTTGGTTTTCAACTTGATAAAAATACAAACCTATTTTATTAAAATTGTCATATTTTATAAGAAGATGAAACGAGATAAAGCTAAGTTTTCTTAAGGAACATGTCAGATCCGGTCGGGGCTTGTGGGTCGGGTTTGGGGTGTTTCAGAGGATGTCAATTCTTGTTGATTTTGAATTAAAGGTAACTACTTAAATAAGGGGAGACACCTATGTTTTCGTGCTTAAAAATGCTAGCTTGGATTGTTTGAAACTTTAATGCTATTTTAGTTGAATTGCCAATGCATGGTTATTTGTAAATTATTTTGAGATATTGTTGATGAGAATTACAAGTTGAGAAATATTAACTTAAATATGAGTTGAGGATTTTTCTTGAGGACAAGCAAACACTTAAGTGTGGGGATATTTGATAAGCTATAATAGTAAGATATTTTATCTCATTCTTAATGCATTTTTGGATGATTAATTATGAAAATTAGTGAATTTGATGCTCTTAATCCTTTAAATTCATGTTTCTATACTTAAGAGAGCATTTGGGAGCGAAAGGAGCCAAAAAAATAAGCTAAAATTTGACAAATATAGATGTTTTTAAAAGCCACATGGCCTGGGCATTTCCACACGGGCTGGACACATGCCCATGTGTGCCACACGAGCTGGACACATGCCCATGTGCCAGCCTGTGTCGATTTCACACCCTACTTCCCAAATACATGAAAAAACACAATATTTAGGCTTTCTGAGCTTTCTAAAGTCTATAAATACTAATTAGAAGAAGGCATAAGCGAATCATCAGAGAAGATTGAAGAAAACACTAGAAGAACACTATCGGAATCAACTCAAAAGCGAATCTCCATCAAGATCAAAGATCTCCTTTTAATTTCTTTCAAAGTTTTTATGAGTTTCTTTGTGTCTTGTGGTTATTCTGACTTTGAGATGTTTTCATTCAAGATATGAACTAATTCCATAGATACCTACGGAGGATGAAATATATGATGAATCATTTTATTTAATTTTTGTTTTACGCGATAAATACTTAATTCTTTTTCTCAATTATGTATGCTTATTTCTTGTTTTAATAGTTCCGGGATATTAATTCATGTTTAATGTGCTTATTTTAGTGAAGGAAAAGTCCCTGTTTAAGAGTAGATCTAGCATAATTGAGTGGAGTTGCATGCAATCCTAGAAATAGGACAACATAAATCTACAGAATTAAAGTCAAATCTAATAAGGGAACCTATAGATTAAGTTAATGCGACGATGGGGGTTTTAATTAGAAAGAGATTTCAATTAATCAACTTAGAGTCAGTTGTTCTTACTCTCAAAAGAGATATTAACATAATTTAGGGATTTCTATGGATCAAGGCACAAGTGAATAAATCATTTAATTCAGATTCATAATAATAGGTGAAGTCTATGTAACACCCCTTACTCGTATTCGACACTTGAACCGGGTACAAGGCATTACCTTACTTACTTGCTCAAATGTACAACATCGATCCATATAATTTCATTTCAATTTAAAACTTTTCATTCGAGACTACAATGTCATTATTATAGGTCTACAAGACCTTAAACTTACACCCAGAATAATTCGTGACCAAACTGAAAACTCTTGAACACTTAGAAACTTTTGACACAAAATAGGGACACATGCCCATATGAATAGGGATACGCCCGTGTGGGTAGGCCGTGTAATCACACACGCCCATGTACCTAGTCCGTGTGGATTTTATTTTTCCTTTCGAACCTACAGGGGTTTTCACACGGCCTGACACACGCTTGTGTCCATAGCCCGTATCCCTCACACGACCATGACATACCCGTGTCTTCACCGTGTGTGAAAACCTTGACATTCTATTTATGATTTCATCATTTCAATAAGGTCACACGACCAAGGCACACACCCGTGTCCTAAGGCCGTGTGTCGAATTAAATTCCTAATTTCAGGTGCAGACTTCACACGGCTCGGGCACATGCTCGTGTCCTAGGTTGTGTCTACTTCACGGTTGAGACACACAACCGTGTCTCAGCCCATGTGTTTACTACTGAGTATTCTGACTTGCCAACCTAGCATGCATGCGGACACATGGCTGATCAACACGCCCATAGGGCTGACCGTGTGTCACACACGGCCTAAAAACACGCCCATGTGTCTGCCCGTGTGGACAATTGTAAGGATATCTACCAAGCCAATTGCCACCCTACAAGGCAACCACACTTATACCAATTCAATTCAACATACATCATGACCATAAGGCACTTCTAAGAACCCAAAATTTAGGCATCCACACAAGCATACACTTCATGAATTTCATCATCATTGAACATATAAACTTGTCAAGTATTGCAAATTTCCAATGGCCATTTACAAAATGAATTGAATAACATTAATAGCCACACATTGGCTAACAAATATGACATAGCACAAATAACCAAGTTCCTATACATGCCATACTCAAAATTAATCAAACTATGCTATACCAAGAAAAGTTGATAGTGTGATTCCGAACTTTTACGTCCCACGATCCCCGAGTTAGCTTGGCGATACTATAAGGAAAAGGGAATTGAGATAGGTAAGCATGAAGCTTAGTAAGTTTACATGAAATAAATAGCAACATAAAGGCTCATATTGTCATCCATCCATTGCATTGAATAAAAACACAAGGTCTCAAACACATTGCCATAACTTACTCATGCTTACTCTTACCAATTACATGTCTCGCTAATTACTCACATGTACCTGTATCACTTCATCACATAGCTTTAGCACTACTTTCATCTCTATTTTAAACTTAACTATTTATCCCGATGAATCACTTGGAATACCAGAGCATACACAATCACCATCGTACACATAAACACGAAGCCAATGCCATATCCCAGATATGGTCTTATATGGGGTCACATCTCGATCGATGCCGATGCCATATCCCAGATATGGTCTTATATGGAATTTCATATCGATGTTGATGCCATGTCCCAAATATGGTCTTATATGATTTTCATATTCAATGCGATGCCATATCCCATATATGGTCTTATAAGGGATCTCAATTCGGTGTTGAGACCATGTCCTAGACATGGTCTTATACGGGACCTTATCAATCTCATGTCTCGATGATGATATCCTCTCACTTTTTAAAGTCCAACCAAGACATCAACATCATAAATTTCATCATTTTCTCATTCAACATCTTTATTCAATTTCATATAAATAATATACATCTTCACTAATATCAAACATTTTAAAACTTAATAACATGATGTTGAATTTATTACACACAAACATACCTCGATAACAAAATAGGCCAATTTGTCGATCTAGTCCGAAACCTTGCCTTTTCCTCGGTCCAGGTTAATTCTTCGTTGTTCTTGATCTATAATAACAAATTAGCTCATTTAATTACCACATTAATCAATATATTTCAATAATCATACTTTGGCAAAATTGCCATTTTGCCCTTAGACTTTCACAAAATGACGATTTTACCCCTAAGCTCGTAAATCAATTCTAATCAAATTTCTTCCTTTAACATAAATGCTCTCATGGAAAAACCCTAAACTTTCAGACATTTTGCAAAATAGTCCATTCTTTAGCTAGGTTAAATTTTAGGGGTTCCAAAAGTTCAAATATTATCAATAAAGACCACTAAAATCACTTTCTTGTAAGAGGATAGCTTGGCTGAAAGTTTGAGCTTCAAAAACTCCAATTTCTTGCTGAAAATTTTGGTGGAGGAAGAGGATGATAAAAAAATGTGATAGCTTTCTTGTTTTTGTTTTATTTTATTCATTAATCACCTAACACCACCCAACATTGACTAAATTAAGCCTCTTGTCCCCCCTATGGCCGGCTATGACCTTTAAAAAGGCCTAATTTCACATTGAGGGCCTCCAATTAAAATTTTATAGCTATTTGGCACCTCTAACTTGTAAAATAGAACTTTTTCACTTTATGCAATTTAGTCCTTTTTTCACAATTAAGCATGCAATCGCTAAAATTAAAGCACCAAAATTTTCATGCACCCATATAATCATGCTATAACACATAAAATAATATTAAAATAGTTTTCTTCAACCTGAATTAGTGGTTCCAAAATTAATGTTTTGACTAGCCCCTAAATTAGGCTGTTACAGTCTAGATGGATTCTTTCCTTGGTATTATCTATCTCATTGGTTATGCAACACCCTTAACCTATATCTGTCGCTGAAACAGGGTTACAAAAAATTATCAGAGTTTATAGTACAAACAAACAAAATTTCAAACATTTCATAACATATCAATATTCATATAAAAAACCAATAAAAAATATTCATATTGTCCCACATACAAGCCCTAGTGGCCTAAAATAT
This sequence comes from Gossypium rotundifolium, assembly GCA_025506655.1. NCBI lineage: Eukaryota > Viridiplantae > Streptophyta > Magnoliopsida > Malvales > Malvaceae > Gossypium > Gossypium rotundifolium. The sequence continues at coordinate 167,558,711 of CP106724.1, read as the reverse complement.
GCATTAGAAACAAGTTGGGACTAAATCAGAATCTTAGAGAATTTTTTGGAAAACATTGAAAAATTTCAAAGCTATAGGGGTCACACGGTCGTATGGCCAGGCCGTGTGTGCATTCAAAATAGGGACACATGGCCGTGTCCCAACCCGTGTAACTCACTGACTTGGGCCATAAGGCCAAGCCACACACCTGTGTCCTAGGCCGAATTCTAGGCCGAGTAACTACCTTACTTGCAACCTTTTGAAAGCTATAGGGAACACATGGTCGTGTCACTTGGTCATGTGTCACACACGACTGAGACACACACCCGTGCCTCTGCCCGTGTGGACGAAAATAGGCCATTTTTTCACCCAATTTGGTATGTACCTATAGCCATAATTGCACATACTTACAAATCATAACAAGGATTCGAAATCAAGCATAAACAAACCTTAAACATATGGTATAACATCATACAACCAATATGCCCTTAGGCACCACTTTAGACAATTTATGACATGACTAACCATATGTTCAATTTAACGAAATAACCAAACAACTTGTGTGCATACTTGCATCAATTTACCATATGAATCATACCTACTTAAATATCAATCTACCACAAATTCTTTATAACACAAGACACATATACCCTATGCATACTTAACCATCATTTTACCATTCATCATTTAACCAAACATCAAGCCACACATCAACCATATTAAAGCAACTCATATACAGACCAAAATATGCCAAAACACAAGCCAAATCATATGGCCACAAATATAACAAAACATATAGGCCAACATTAGCCAAATAGCCTATACATGCCATTATAACCAAACTTAAACCAACTGAAAGTACCGAGTGAGCCAATGGATAGTGTGATATAGCTCCGACAAGCTTCCAACCCGAATGAGCTTTTATTCACTAAAAACACGAAAAATACACCAAGTAAGCATTTAAGCTTAGTAAGTTTGTATAACATAGAATTTAACTTACCATTTAGTCACAATTTAGGTAAGTAAACATAACATATCCCAACTCAATTTGGAAAAATGCCTAAGCACATATTCACAAACATGTTAGCCATGTAAAACACATATAATAGCCAAATAAACATTGATGAACATAACCACTAAACAAGTTTCATATACATGTATCATCCATTTCATGTTTCAATATACCATGTAATATCATTTCCATGTATTTCATATATATACCTGTAATAGTTCATATCGAACTCATATCATCTCTTAACAGAACATTTCCCGTTGAACCATTAGAATATCGTTGGATACTCGGGATACCTCACACATAGTGTGCTAAACTGTAGTTTGTTAATTCCTGTATATGTATACTCATACGAGCTATTAATCGGTATGCTCTCACGAGCTATAAATTGGTAAGCTCATACGAGCTCAGAATCGGTAAGCTCTCAGGAGCTACAATTGATAAGCGTCATACAAGCTGAGAATCAGTAATCCCTAATGACTTGTCATTTGTTTCCTACGAATTCCTAAGGTTCAAACGGGACTTGGTAATCATCATACGTCGTTGGATATGTGATTGGTATTTATACATGGAAATTATACAAATCACATACATATAATTCAATTAAAACATATAAATACTTAATTTAATTACACGAACTTACCTCGACGAGTGTACGTACATACAGAGGCGATTAATCCGAGATTTTCTCTTTGCCTTGATCTAACTCTGTACGAGGTTTGACTGGATCTATACGGATAAATTTAACACAACTTAATATATATTTCATTCAATTAAGTTTAACACATATTTTTGGCAAAATGGTCTATACTTTTAATTTCTTTACAATTTAGTCCTTAGGCTCAGAAAATGAAATTCATACTATTTTACCTCTACCCTAGCCTAACCAATTTTTATACATACTAATAGCAGCCCATTTATTTCACAAATTCACAAATTTTACCACAAATTTATCACAATTTTCAATTTAGCCCCTAATTGATGATTTCATCAAAAATTCCTTTACAAAAGTTGTTTATCTAACAACAACCATCCATTTTATATCATAAAACTTCAAAATTCAAGCATGTTCATCAATGGTAAAATCTAATAGTTTAACAGTTTCACAAATTAGTCCTAGGATAGCTAGATTAAGCTACATGATCCCGAAAACATAAAAATCATTAAAAACGGATTAAAAATGCATACCTAATTGAAAGAAATAGGAATGGCTGAATGAAGCTTCAAAAAAAAAATGGTTTCTTGCTTTCATCTTCGGTTGAAGATAGATAATGGAAGATGATGATTAATTTGGTTTTCATTTAATTAACCTTTAATTACTAATTTCCAACATTAACCTTTACAATCTTTAATAATTACACAAATGCCAGGCCATGCTCATCCACTATCAACATTAATGGGCTAATTACCATCTAAGGACCTCGATTTTAAATTTCTATAGCTGTTTAATACCTTTAGCTGTTAGAACTCAACTTTTACACTTTACGCGATTTAGTCTTTTTTATCAAATTAAGAAAATAAACGGTAAAATTCCTTAACAAATTTTTATACGGTACTTCTATCATGCTGTAGGAAATAACATAATAATAAAATAAATTTTTTGACTCCAGATTTTTGGTCCCAAAGCCACTTTTCTGATTTTACTAAAAACGGGTTGTTACAGGTTAATATTCGGTTATTTCCTTGATTCATTCTCTGTTGCATTCATAGCTAAATTAGTTTAATAAATTTAGATTAAAACACATCATTCCAAATTATTGGCTAAATAATAGAAAAACGATAATTACTAATACTTTTAGTCCTCGTGGATACGATATCTCTACTCACCGTAGCTATACTATTTTTCGATAGGTGTGCTTGCCTTTGTCATATTTATAGTTAGGTTAGTGGTCATCACCTTTTGATTACCACCAACGATAAGAATAAAAAGAAATTTCTTTGTAATCAACAAATCTATAGATTTTAACTTTTTTGAAGTTGATAAATAAAATTTGTCTCCAAAATGTTGAAGTCAATATTCGACTCGAAATTTATGTGTAAAATTTTTGTAAAGCCCAATGGGACAATCTTTGCCTTTCATATCTTATTTCCAAAAGTAAAAGTTCAAAATTGCAATTACTTCTAAGAAGATCAACATTAGAAAACCTACTTAAGATAATCCTGCAGCCCATTCAACTTCATCATCAAGCACCAATGTCTTTACTCATTCTGGCATTACGTAGATCATGAAAGCTTTTTTAGAGTTAATAAGTAAGACTTCTTCAATGATCAGTGACAATCCACTTTATGATACTTTTTTACAACTCATGACTTAAGAATATGTTTATTCCTGTGAATCAATTATAGCATGCTACATATAACTTAAGGAAAAAAATGGTCAACCAAAAGATTGTTCTATCCTAGAACCTCCCTTAAAATTAAATTAGTCACAACCTTAGAAGAACAAATAATGTCTCTAGAAAAGATGGTGAAGGGTCTTGCTGTAAGTCTCAAGGAAAAGGATGACCGAATTGCTTTTATGATGGTAATGATTCTTGATCTTGCTAGGAAGAGGTTAGCCAATGAAGAAGTCTAACATAAGAATCTACAAGAGAATTTTGTTGAACAATTCAATGCATAAGTTGTAAAATTTCCTCAACCAATATCCATGAAGTTATTACTATATCGATCAACTTAAGGGTCTCATAAAAAAGCTGTGAAAGAATTAGTTGATTATTCAACTTAACCTTTATACACTTATTGTAACGACCTAATATAGGGGTGTCACACTTATACCAAGTGTAACGACCCAAAGTTGGGCCTAATAGGATTGGGCCCATTGGGCCGTGGGTGTGGGAGCGTTTAAAATTTTTAAGAATAAGATAATGACTTTAATGCAAGTTGGACCTATTAGGTGAGTGATTTTGGAAGGTTAAATGGCTTCTATGAAGTCTCGGGATCAAACTTGGGCTTTAGGAAAATTTTGGTTTTAGGTGAGTAAAACCTTGGGAGTTAGTAAGTACGTTTTAAGAATAAAATATGGATAAAAATGACACAAAAGGAGTTGTGGCCTAGTGGCAAATGGCGCCACATGGGAGACAAGGAAGTGATGCCATAGAGGAAGCAAGGGGTCCAAGGTTCGAATCTCATAACAAGCAGGGGAGTATTTATTTTGTGGATTGGACGGCCAGAGTTTGTGTTGGATTTAAGCTCTACTGAAGAAGGGATCCCACATCGAAAAGCTAGCAAGAGGGAAGGTGAGAAGCTGGCTATATATAGAACTGTCTATGAGGAAAGGGAGCATGCCTTGGTGGGCGTATGGGCATAAGAGCATTCGGAGTGCGGATTAGCTTCAGACTCCTATCAGGTGTGTATTTCACACTACTCTAGTTGTAGAGCGGAAAATGCCGAAATGCCGATCACACGACGATGGTAGCCACACGAGCGTACGAGCGTGCGAGCGCAAGTGTGGGAGCTTCGACGCGATAGTTGAGGCCCTCATGAGTGTTCTCATGAGTCTAGGCTACCTTGGGCCAAGTGGGCCAATATGAATAAATTGTATGATTGTGTAGTTGATAAACCGTAAAAGCAACATATTTTATGCCCACATTTAGTATGCTTTTGGATGATTTAGCCCGTATTTTATGTAAAAAGGTGCTCTTAATCCTTTTTTTTCATGTTTTTACTTAGGAAAGCACCCGAGGACGAGAAGAACAAGAAACGGGCGTAAAATGGATCAATTTGAGCCAAAAAAGAAATCGAAACACCCTGGACTTCAAGCCACACGGCCGTGCCTCGACAATTAACTAAGACACAGCTATGCCACTATTTACACGGTCGTGCCCCAATCGACAGAATCGAGACACGACCTGAAAATGGTTTACATGGGCATGTACCATGGCCGTGCCCCTATTACGGAAGAGAGTAATTTCACTCAGATTTGGATACTTAGAGCCAAAGAAACACTTTTCAAAGCTTATTCAAACACCGAGTATGAAGTATACTTGAATTGGGACACTTAGAGGCTAAGTAAAGCATTCTAAAAGTCGATATAAACACTCTAAGTGTAACCTAAAAAAGGGCGTTAGGCGGTGAGCTAGGGCAAGGAGCTGAGCTAGAAAGATCACATTTTTGGAATCACTCGAAGATAGCCAAGTGGATCCATCTCGAAGAGCCGAAATTCTACTCAAGACGGCGAATTTCTCCTTCAATTTCTTCAGGGGGTTTTAGGGATTTTCTATGTTTTGTTTTATCTTTTCTCTTGAGATGTATTCTTTATTTGTTATGAACTAAACCCTTCAGATACCTGAAGGGGATGAAACCTAGATGAATCTTGTTATTGAATTCTGAATTATATGATATATATATATATATACTTAGTTTGTTCTTAATTATACATACTTAATCCAAATATGATGTGCTTAGGTGGAGGAGAAATAGACCCTGCTTAAGAGTATATTAAGCATAATTAAGTGGAGTTGATCGCAAGCCTAGACATAGGGTGACGAGATTTTGCCAGATTAGGGTGAAACCGAATATGAGAATCCATAATTGATTTACTGCTATTCTAGGGGGTTATTATAAGAGAATGAGAGTTCCACTAATTAACCTAGGGTTAGACGTTATTCGCCTCGAGAGAGGGTTTAGTATACGTTAGGGAGTCTTATGGATCAAACTAAGTAAATAAATCATATGGTTCAGTATTAAATAACAAGTGAAGTCTAGGTGGATTCTTCCTGAGGGTATCATTGTGATCAACTAAGTTTTCTTCGAGTTGTTTCCCTATTCGTTCTTTTTGTCTTTGTCTTTAGCTTAGAAATCGTTAAACTAGCCAATCACTCCATATTTTAGGCTAAATAATAAAAAGAAAGTAAGTATTTGTACTTTTAGTTTCTTTGGGTTCGGTAATCTAGTCTTGCCTAAGCTATTCTACTGTTCGATAGGTACACTTGCCTTTAATCGTTGTCAGAGTTAGTCTCAAGGTTCGATCTCATTCATTATAAATTTTAAAGCTCTGATTTCAGCGATCAAGTTTTTGGCGCCATTGCCGGGGAACTAAAATATTAAGAAAGCTCTACTTTTATTACTTTAGCCACTATTTTTATTATATTAGTATCTTTTGCTAATTTTATTTCTTCATTATTTTTTCCTAGAAGGTACCTCTAGTTTATGACTAGAAGGAACCCGACAGGACCTTTAGAATACGATAGTGAAATTGAAGCTACCGCTCGAAGGAATCATAGAAAAATTTAGGCGAGCCCTAAATTACACAGAAGAAGAGCAAGAAGACAGATCCAATCCTACTGAAGGGATGGGCGAGAATAATCCACCACGAGATGTGGAAGAAAAGAATGCTCCGTGTACTATGTATGATTATACTAAACCTCATTTAACAGGAGCTGAATCTAGTATTGTTGGCCTGCTATAGCCGCTAATAATTTTGAATTAAAGCCTAACACAATACAAATGATTCAACAATTTGCTTAATTTGATGGTTTGCAGGACGAAGACCCGAACATTCATATAGCTAATTTTTTAGAGTTCTGTGATACTTTCAAAATAAATGGCATTTCTGATGATGCCATTCATCTTCAGTTATTCCCTTTTCATTAAGGAATAAAGCCAAACAGTGGTTGAACTCGTTACCACGAGGGTCAATCACTACATGGGAACAAATGACCAAAATTTTTTATTAAAACATTTCCCACCGGCCAAAATGGCCAAATTACGGAATGATATCTCTTCGTTTGTGAAGATGGATTTAGAGACGTTATACGATGCATGGGAGAGATACAAGGATCTCTTGAGGAGATGTCCACACCACGTATTACCTTTGTGGCTTCAAGTCCAAACTTTTTACAACAGTGTAAATCCCTCAACAAGGCAATTAATTGATTCAGCCGCCGGTGGAACTTTAAATAATAAAACTCCTGAAGCCGCCTACGAGTTCATTGAAGAGATGTCACTGAATAACTATCAGTGGCAAGTTACAAGGACAAAACCGACAAAATCAGCTAGAGTTTACAACCTCGATGCAGTGACCATGTTGTCAAATTAGGTAGCGTTGATGAAGAAAAAGCTTGACAATTTATGCTCCTCGCAGGTACTCCCAGTCATGCAGTGCAATGCAAGTGGAACTGTGGCGAATCCTGAGTACCCACCCTACCAACCGGACGTAGAAACCAAACAGACAAACTATATAGGTAATAATTTCATATCCAATAACAATCCTTATAGTAACACTTACATTCCAGGTTGGAGGAACCACCCAAATTTTTCATGGGGAGGACAAGGAAATCAAGGAAATCAAAGACGACAACCTCCTCAAAACTTCCAAAATCAGCCATATTCACAAGAGAAAAAGCCAAGCCCCGAAGATATGCTGACAAAATTTATAGCAAACACAGAAAATCAATTCCAAGAAACTGAGAAAATAATTAAAAGTAATGAGAACCGAATGGGGGAACTTACGAAGTCAGTGAAGGAAGCAACTAATACAGTCGAACAACTTGCAAAGCTACTGTCAGAACGACCATAAGAATGTCTACCAAGTAACACTTAGATCAACCCAAAGGAGCAAATGCAAGCCATCTCAACTAATGACAGTAAAGGGTTAGAGGAACCCATTCCAATACAAGAAAATAAGGTAGACGAAGGTAAGGTAGAGGTAACACAAGAAAAGCCAAAACCAGTCATCAAAGAGTACCAACCTCGCATACCTTATCCCGAAGCGATAAAAAGAGATGATTCAGAAGAACAGTTCAGTAAGTTTCTTAAAATCTTAAAGAAATTACATATTAACTTACCCCTTATTGAAGCTCTTTTTCAGATGCCAGACTCGATGAAATTTTTAAAACAGCTCTTGACTAACAAACGAAAATTAGACGAAGAGCACCACGTGGAGTTAAACGCAGCATGCTCAGCAATGTTATAGAATAGGCTACCATGAAAGCTAAAAGATCCAGGGAGTTTTACAATTCCATGTTTAATTGGTAGTTTAGCTATTGATAACGCGTTAGCTGATTCAGGGGCAAGCATAAATGTCATGCCTTATACATTATTTAAATGACTAGGTTTAGGGAAGCCCAAACAAACTAGGATGAGTATACAATTAACTGATAAAACTATTAGAATTCCTAAGGGCACTATCGAAGATATTCTTGCCAAAATCGATAAACTTGTTTTCCCAGTAGATTTTGTTGTTTTAGATATGGATAAGGATAATACAATCCCTTTAATTTTAGGAAGACCTTTTCTAGCAACCACCAAGACTAAAATTGATGTTGCCACAGGAGAACTCATACATTGTGTAGGTGACGAATCAATTAGTCTTCAAGCTCTTGACTCGGCCAGGACAACAATCGATGAAGGTAAGAAAGTGAATACAAATGATAATCAAATTGTTCAACCTTTATCTCAGGAAACACCACAAAGGCACAACCCTGAGCCGACTCATAGATCACAAAGCGACAAAGAGGAATCACACAAGGAACAAGACCTTAGGATCGGCAATTTAGAAGAGTAGAGGACACAAGTCAAAGAACAACCGGACCTACATGAAGTAGCACCAGAAGAACCACCAGAAGAACTCGTAGGAACATCAAATCACTTCAAAATAGGAGACCAAGTGCTGCTCAACAAAGTCGATCCTCACATCATCACAATAGACCTGAATGTAAGCAAAGAAATTCCTCTTAAGGTATACGATATCTTCCCCCATGGAACAGTCGAGGTAAGCAATCCAACATTTAGCACTTTTAAGGTAAACACTTCTCGACTTGAACCTTCTCAAGAAAATAAAATTTTAAGCAAGAGGGAAGATATTAAAACCTCTGAACCTCCCTAATTTTTCTAATATGAGAAAAGTCCAGCTTAAGACTATAAACGAGTGCATCTCGAGAGGCAACCTGAGTACTAACACTATTTACTTTCAAATCAATTTTTAGTTTCTTTCTTCCTTCTTTTTTCCTTTTAAACTAACAGGAAGTGCAAACTTCAAGACCACACGGCCTTATACATGGCCGTGTCTGTGATCAAGTGGACCACTAGAACCATCGTATTGACACAATAGAGGCCGTGCGAATCAATCCCAACCACGCCATGACGTCACGGATCCAACCACTCCTCTACGGGCACTAGTAAATTGGCACAGCCGTGCTCCACAACCTTGTGAAACCACTGACTGATCTAGACACGGGACAAACATGCCCATGCTACCCAACAGTGCCAACACATTGCCTTTTCAAGAACGGGTGTGGCACTTGGAAAATGAGCGTGGGTGAGCAAACACGCCTAAACACATGGTCGTGCGATGCGATCGTGTACTTCAACACACCCTCGGTCCACAGGCATGGGAACGTGCAAGATTTGAGACCCTATTTAAACCCCACAGCCCTCCTCCTTTCCCCTCGTTTTCTTCCTTCTTTTTCTTTCTTTCTTTAGAAAAAGTGTCCAGACTCTTGAGCTACACTAGAATCATGTCGAAGAAGCGTAAGAAGACAAGCATTGTCTCCTTAAAGGAAACCCCAACACATAAGTTCATGTCGGCCGCTTCATCCAAACACAAAGCCAAGGGTCTTTTAGACCATTTAAATTCTTCTTTATGTTTATTTTCCCCTTTATCCTACTCATCTATAATTCTCTTCTGCTTAATATATTTTAAATTCTTTTAGTTTCTTGGTTTTAGGTTTTAAAGGCTGCTTGGGAATCACGCACCACAGCCTTAGAGGTCACGCCCACCTCGTGAACCATCCAACAATATGGAATCCTTAGTCCATTAGTCTTTTCTTTCAATTTCAATTTTTTTCTTAGTCTCATTCTCTTTTTTTTTTCCTTTGCCTTTAATTATAGTATTAGTATATTATTAATGTTTCTTTAGATTTCTTGGCTATATCTTTGTAGGCTACCCAATTCCTTTATCTACCACAAAGCTCATCGGTAGACACCCCACCAGGCCGATAGAAAATGCCACCACCGCCTCCTCCACCTACTTTCTACCACCAAAGACGCCAACTCCCGGAATCATCCACAATTTAGGAAGTGTTACTTCTCCCCTTCTCTTTTTATTACATAATTGTTTACCAATCTTTATACATTGAGGGTAATGTACATCTTAAGTGTGGGGTAAAAGTACCTAACTTTTTTTGCATTATTCTCAAATCTTGAATTTTTGTATTGTTCCTAAGTAAGTTTCTCATATTATCAATTAAGGTGAAACTTTTAATAATTTATGATTTTTATTGATAAGCACTTGAATAAGTCATTGATAATTGTGCATTGATGATTTATACGTGAAGAATATTAGAGAATCAAGCATGATAAGTCTATTTTTCCAAAAATTAAAAATTTCCTAGGTTGTTGAACTGAATTTGAATACTACCTTGAAGCTTTAACTTTATAGGATTGATGTCAAATACCCATAATTTGTGTGAGATTTTGAGCCTTATAGAGCATATATTCTTTTTCATACTCACTTTATTGATTATGAGTGTGTCAACACTGAATTGTTATTCTTGAACTTGCCTTGATTATACATGTCGAGACCACATTAATAATTTGATATACTGAGATGATAAAGGCACCTAGGTTTTAACCCATTCACTCTACTAAAAAGCTTACCTACATAATTAACCCCTAGTGAACCCCGTTGATCTTAACAACCCTTTTTATTGAATTACCCGCTTAATATTAGCCCAAAACCCTTTGTATTTGTTATCACCATTCTTTTTTACTACCCTTCTATCGAGAATTGAATTGATCAGCTACTGAATTAGTTTATTTCAATTGATAAAGTTCTTTCTTTATTATGTATTTACTTAGTTTGTTCTTAAAAAAAAAAACCAAAGTATATTCAAGCATTAGTATATGATTAAAGGAGCTTATGTGTCTAAATTCCAATTGTTGAAGAAGAGCTCGTATTAAAAGTATTATCAATAGTAGTATTACTAGTTTGAAAGCAATCATTTATCTTTTAGTCCATTGTTCTTATTAGGTAATTGGTCAGGTCAATCTCGATTTCAAACTTTCTAGTTCAGCCTTTATCCACACCTTTAACCTAAGCCCCATTACAACCTTGTCAAAAGACCTTTTGATTTGTGTATCATTCATATTATAGTGGTGGAGATTTGATTTTCAAGCAAGCCTATGGGATTAACTTTTTAGGTTCGACTTATGAGTGCTTTCTCTTGAACCTTAAAACACTTCGAGTGCTTTGAGTGAATCTTTAGTGAGGATGTCAACCCTTGTCGGTTTTGAATTAAAGGTAGTTATTTAGATAAGAGGAGACGCTTATGTTTTTATGCCACAAATTTATGACTTAGAATTGTTTGAATCTTTAGGAGTCTTTGAGTTAAATTATCCATGTATGAATTATCTGTGAATTATGATAAGTCATTGTTGATAGGAATTATGAATTATGGAAAGTTCGTTTTAATTGTAAGTTGAGAATTTTGCTTGAGGACAAGCAAAAGCTTAAGTGTGGGGGTATTTGATAAACCGTAAAAGCAACATATTTTTGGCCCACATTTAGTATGCTTTTGGATAATTTAGCCCGTGTTTTATGTAAAAAAGTGCTCTTAATCCTTTCTTTTCATGTTTTTACTCAGGAAAGCACTCGAGGACGAAAAGAATGAGAAACGGGCTTAAAACAGGCCAATTTGAGCCAAAAAAGAAATCGACACGGCTTGGACTTCAAGCCACACGGCCGTGCCTCAACAATTAACTAAGAAACGACCATGCCATGATTTACACGACCGTGCCCCAATCGATAGAATCGAGACACGACCTGAAATGATTTATACGAGCGTGTACCATGGCCATGCCCCTGTTATGGGAGAGAGCAATTTCACTTTGATTTGGATACTTAGAGCCAAATAAACACTTTCCAAAGCTTATTCAAACACCCAGTAGGAAGTATACTTGTATTGGGACACTTAGAGGTGAAGTAAAGCATTCTAAAAGTCTATATAAACACCCTAAGTGTAACCTGAAAAGGGGCGTTAGGTGGTAAGCTAGGGCAAGGAGCCGAGCCAGGAAGATCACATTTTTGGAATCACTCGAAGATAGCCTAGTGGATCCATCTCGAAGAGCCAGAATTCTACTCAAGACGGTGAATTTCTCCTTCAATTCCTTCAGGGGGTTTTAGGGACTTTCTATGTTTTGTTTTATCTTTTCTCTTGAGATGTTTTCTTTATTTTTTATGAACTAAACCCTTCAGATACTTGAAGGGGATGAAACCTAGATGAATCTTGTTATTGAATTTTGAATTATATGATATATACTTAGTTTGTTCTTAATTATGCATGCTTAATCCAAATCTGATGTGCTTAGGTGGAGGAGGAATAGACCTTTCTTAAGAGTAGATTGAGCATAATTAAGCGGAGTTGATCGCACGCCTAGAGATAGGGTGACAAGATTTTGGCGGATTAGGGTGAAACCTAATATGGGAATCCATAGATCGATTTACTGCTATTCTAGGGGGTTATTATAAGCGAACGAGAGTTCCACTAATTAACCTAGGGTTAGACGTTATTCGCCTCGAGAGAGGGTTTAATATACGTGAAGGAGTCTTACGGATCAAACTAAGTAAATAAATCATATGGTTCAGTATTAAATAACAAGTGAAGTCTAGGTGGATTCTTCCTGAGGGTATCGTTGTGATCAATTGAGTTTTCTTCGAGTTATTTCCCTATTCGTTCTTTTTTTCTTTGTCTTTAGCTTAGAAATCGTTAAACTAGCCAATCACTTCATATTTTAGGCTAAATAATAAAAAGAAAGTAAGTATTACTACTTTTAGTTCATTTGGGTTCGATAATCCGGTCTTGCCTAAGCTATACTACTATTTGATAGGTACACTTGCCTTTAATCGTTGTCAGAGTTAGTCTCAAGGTTCGATCTCATTCATTATAAATTTTAAAGCTCTGATTTCAGTGATTAGTAGTAGATAGTGAACTGGTCTATGTGAATCTCATATCCGTGGCAAGATTTGGGCTAAATGGGCCACACGAACGTTTGGGTCCATTTAGGCCGAGAGTGGGCTCTAGGCCCACTCGCATCGTTATCTCTATTTAAAATACCCTCGATTTACAAAATTACCGAAATACCCCCAATTTATGAAATTATTGAAATACCTTCAGATTGTAAAATTACTGAAATACCCCTAATTTGTGAAATTACCAAAATAACCCTAGTTTGTAAAATTATCGAAATACCCTCAGATTGTGAAATTACTGAAATGCCCCTAATTTGTGAAATTACCGACATACCTTTGGTTTGCAAAATTATCGAAATACCCCCTGGTTTACAAAATTACCAAAATGCCGTTGGTTTGCAAAATTATCGAAATACCTTCTGTGGGTAAAGTTGTCGAAATACCCTTGATGGGTAAAATTATCGAGATGCCCTTAAGTGGTGAAATGACCGTTTTATCCCTAACTGATTAAATGACAGTTGTACCCTTGTGGTAGTACTAATGTTGTATGTGTTAACTATATAATTGATTATGTTTAAGATGCATTGCATACATGGATTAGTTGTGAGTACAATTATCGAATTAACCCTGTAACACCCTAAATTAGGGGTTGTTTGTAATTTAGCTAATTTCCCATGTGTGTGCTTAAAGAATAAATATTATGATTTATTTGGCATGTTCTAGGGTCTAGAATTAAACCCGAGTTAGGCTTGACCTAGTGTTAAATTTTTTTTTAGTACCTAAAAGGGGGGAGTTAGGTGAGATAGGGCTTAAATAAAATTTGGTAATTATGGCACTAAGAGCGCCTTGGTAAAGTGGCTCCATGCACCACTTAAGGGCTAGAAGTAATGCCGACAAGGGCACAGGTTCGTAAGTACGCAGCAAAGAAGTGGCATTTTATTTTGGTTTTGGCGTGAGACAAGGGGCTGTGAAGGAGGCCTTAAAAGAGGTTTTGGGGATTATATCACAAATGGCACATTGGCAAATTGGTGGGACGTTATCGCAGATTATGGTTCCGGAAGGTCGCAGAGTTCGAATGGCAGCAGCAGCAGTTTGCATTTTTATTTTATTTTGGAGTGATGGGCTTAAGTAGGGAGGCTTTAAAAATAAATGTTGTGGTGTTATGACATGAAAGTCTAATGGGAGAAGTGGCTAAGGATGTTGGAAGAGAGGGCTGCGGTAGTGAGGTTCTAGGTTCGAACTAAGGGAGCTGCAAAGGGTGTTTTTTTTTTTATTTTTCAATGCTGGCGTGAAAAGGGAGTTGGCCTGCACATGGGGTCTTCAATTGGAAGATAAGGATAAGCTTAAGCATTTTTTTTGAATTAGAATTCACCGAGTGGGGGATAAGCATTAGTTTATTTTATTTTTTATTTTGAAGAGGTGATAATGGATTAAATGGGATATTAGCAGGGGATAATTGATGTCTTTGTTTTTATTCATTTGAATATGTGGCAAGGAGTTAAAATAGGACTTTTATTTGGGAGTTGATTAAAAGATAAGGTTGGCGAATGGGACTCTCCGACTTGGGGAAATTTTCGCTTTGAAGTTATAAGGTGAGAGTGCCAATTTCTTCAATTGGTTTCCTTCTCTTTTCTTTTGCTATTAATGAATTTCCCAACCTCTTGCATCTTTGATTTTTCTTTTACTTTTTCCATTCTCTCAAAACCTTAGTCAAACTTCTATTCCACTTTTCTCCAACCTCTTTTTCCACTCAAACCTAATCTTAAGCAACCATAGTCGATTTTTCTCTTTTTTTTGATTGTATTAATTAATCTACTCCCTTGGTGTGCTGATTTTCCTTCTCCTATTTGGTGTAGTTTGGCGAATATTAGAAAAAGTGGAGGCTTTTCTTAAATCGATTGGAAAGGTAGGCCGAATCTATTTCTTTCTTTTCCCATCTATTTCTTTCTTTTCCCATTCTCTGTCGACTTGGATGTTGGTAAGAGCTAATTTTGGCAATTGTTGTTAAGGGTGCTAATCACATGTTGAAATTGATTTGTCATAGGGCCTTCGGGATTTGGAAGCGAGCAAGTGTCTCCATCATCTTTGATCGATCGGTTTTGGGGTAAGGTGGTAATGATCTATTTTTATTTTTGGTATTCGATTAAGTCGAAGGCTGCTAATTTTGGATAAGTGCCGATTGTAAGGAAGTGAAACCGATTCACACTTGGAGTGTGTTGGCTAGTGTTCAAAAGCATTTGGGTAAGGCTTCGTATTCAAGCAGTAACCCCTTTGGATTATTTTGGTTTGGCCGAATGGCCTTGGTACTAATTATTGGTAATGGCCGAATATAGGGCAAGGAGGGCTAGTGTGGCCGATTTGGTTCTTCGGGACTTTGGACTATCTTTGGTGGCAGGTGTGTACATACACACTTATAAACAAATTAATAACTGTGTTAAAAACATGTTGTATGCTAAATCTGATTTGTGTAGATACGGATTTAATACCATGAATGGTATAGGCAAGGATTCAGGTAAGTTCTTGTTGATTATGAGTTATTTTATGATGCCTTCGGGAAGCATGATATATCTGGTATGTGCAGTGAATACATGACTGATAATAAACCCAGTATGTGATATTAAGTAAACATGGTTAGCATAATTCTATTGAATGCATCTTATAAATATGTGGGTTGTTGAGAGGAGGGGGAAGTGATATTCGTGTCGACGGACACCAGTGGTTTGGTACCACAATGTGACTTCGGTCACCAGAGGTTTGGCACCTCATAGCGTCTCATCCCAGTGGCTTAGCACCACAGTGGGTTGGCCCCACAGACAATATTAAGGGATTGACGCCAGTGATTTGGTATCACACGATGGGTTGGCCCCATCATTCGATTTGTGTTCACGGACACCGTGAGGTTTGGCACCTCCAGTGATTTGGTATCACAACTGTGACTTTAAGTCACTAGTGGTTTGGCACCACCAGTGGTTTGGTACCACACGGGGTAGAGAAAGGCGTTTGGATGGCTAGGTTGGGTGCATGACTTAATGCATGTTAATTTGTTATAAATTGCGTATGATGTGGTATTAAACCGGGGGAAGGGTTACATACTGAGTCTTGGTGACTCACCTTCTCCTTTAACATTTTTCAGGTGACTCGTAGACCGCGGATGAGGAGCCGGAGGGACTCGAGGTGGCCATGCAGTGAAATGTGGATTAAATGAACTTTGAACTTTATTTTATATTATTGTTGGTTTTCATTTTGTTTAAGTTGTAATAAGGCCTACTAAGGATTTTATTCTTTTTATCTGATATGTTTGGATAGGTTGTAAACTACTTAATAATTTCAAAATGGTTACACATGTTTTTCTTAAAATTTAAACGCAAATTGTTTTATCGTACCATCGGGTACATTGAACTCTATAAACAACCCAACTTAATAAATATTTCTAAACAACACTAAGTATGGTTTTAACAAGAGACTTGAAAACACAAGGTTTTCGACAAAACTTAAATCGATTTTAAAAAAAGATTTCAAAATGTTTTCTCGGTAGCAAACCAAATTTGGTCGTAATGTTTGGGCCGGGTTTAGGGGTGTTACACTAGGTAAGTTTGTTATGGTTGCTAGCGTTAAATGTGATCTATGAGTGCATGATGTTCTTTATACGTTATTATATATATATTTATATATATATAAAGCATGATCATATTGGTATTGATAACATAAACATGTGATATGGGTGTTGAGAGGAGGGGGAAGTATGATCTATCAGACTGTCACCAGTGGTTAGGTACCAAATAGTGGGTTGGCCCCACATATTATAATATTGTGACTAAGTCTCAGTGGTTTGGGACCACTAGTGATTTGGTACCACATATGCTTATTTTTGTAACTTCGGTTACCAGTGATTAGGTACCACCAGTGGCTAGGAGCCAAAAGGGGTAGATTTGGGAGACTCGGATGGGTACCTAGGTTGGAAAGGTTGCATGACTTGCATATTTGTATATGAATTTGTGTAAGAGTACAACTTCTTTTGGGATGGGGATTTACGCACTGAGTCTAGGTGACTCACCCCTTCCGTTATATTTTGTAGATAAACCATAGATCGTGGATATAGAGCCAGAATAGACTCGAAGTGGCCCTGCTCAGCATTCGTTTTATTTCAATGTATTTCATATGGACTTATTTGTTTTCTTTAATTTGGGTTTTCAGTTCTGTAATAAGGCTGCTTAAGTATTATTGTGGGGCATTTTATTTGGTTATTTCTTTAACTCTCGTTAAGCGTACTTGGTAATTATGAATTAGTTGTTTTCAAACCCTAAATAAATACTTGTTTTCTAAACTGTACACTGACTAAGTACTAAATACGGAGTAACAATAAGGCAACCAAATTTTCTAAACAAGTTTCAACATGTTTTAAACATCACAAGATCTAACGACATTTTCTTTAAAATTTTACAACAGTTTTTTCTCTTTAAACAAGTCGACAAATCGGTTTTCAAAACATTTTCTTTCCCGTGGCATGCCAGATTCGGTTGTAGTGTTTTGACCGGGTTTGAGGTGTTACATTTTGGTATCAGAGCCAGGTTTAAAAGCTCAGTTGTGGGTCTAAGGCCCAAAATATGGTTTAAGAGTCTGTGAAATAATTTTTAGGGTGATGAATATCTCGAAAAGCATGGCACCTGAGTCTCCGGCACCAATCCACCCAGGTAAGTACCCTAACCTTTGATGTGATGTATGTATGTTGGGCTTCATGGGTTTTTAGACATAGCTGAGCATGATAGTACTAATGAACCAGAGGGCTAGTTTACACAACTCCTTAATTGTATAAGACTTAAGTGTAATCAAACAAACTCATGAGTAAGTCACCGAAGTTAGGTGTGGCAACAACCATATGCATGTCTAGGATTGGATTCAGGGAGAGCTTGGTATTTAAGCAGTCCCAGTGACTCACCTCCTCTTCACTCGAACCCTACCTGGTGCGTAGTGACTGTTCACTCTAACCATGAGGACTTGTTCACAGGCTAAACCTTATAGTTAAAACCCGAAAGGGATCAAGCACCTTATTTTGTAAAAAAAAAAAAAAACCTAGTTTTAAAATTACCAAATTACCCCTAACTTACAAATTACCAAAATACCCCCGAGTTGCAAAATTACCAAAATACCCTGCTTTACAAAATTACCAAAATACCCTTATTTTGAAAAATCACCAAACTTTATTTTGGAAAAATTATGAAAATACCCCCGAGTAATGAAATGACGAAAATACCCCTACAAGTTGAATGTGGATCATGGATGTTGTTTGTATGATGAATGTACTTAGAATTAGGAGATAAGCCTGAAACTGAAACTATAGATAGGTTCGAATTCGAAAGAATCACTTTCAAAACTATCTTTCATAAAATTATTCGTGGATAAACAGTGAACAGAATTAGTAATTCATAAAATTCTTAATTAGATAAGCGAGGTCGTGGACGTCCGTCACGTGGCCGTAGTAGGGGTAGGATGACCTTGTCAGAGCCAGCAAGGTCTGGCCATGGGTCAGGGAACGTGATGCCGGATCTACCAACAGCAAAACTAGAGTTTCAGGACCAAATTAGTGGTAACGATGCAGTATCTCAGGCAGTACTGCGAGTTTTGGAGAGAGTTGTCGGGGCAGACGTGGGTTCGGGAGCCCGAAAATCTGTGGCTGAGCAATTCCGGGCTAATGGAGTAGAAGTGTTTAGGGGAGTTTCTGGTGTAGCTCCCAACACCGCTGAGAAATCTTAGTTAGGCGACAGAGGCGTATAATGGATGATTTAGATTTCTCGGTGAGGAGAAGTTGAAAGGGATAGTGTCTCTTCTCCGTGATGAGTCGATCGATGGTGGCTCACGGTTAGGGATGGTACAATGGTAGATGATATCACCGGGATTACTTTAAAGCGCCTACCGGAGGAAGTATGTGAAATTTGGTTATCTTGATGCACAACATAGAGGCGTTCTTGAATTTGGTTCGAGGGAGTAAGTCGATTACCCGAGTACGAGGCAGAATTCTTAAGGTTAAGCAGGTATGCTCGGGGTATGGTGGCTACGGAACATGAGCGTTGTGTTAGGTTTGAGGATGGGCTAAGAGATGAGCTACGGGTGTTGATTGCACCTCAGCAGGAAAGGGAATTTACCGTTCTCGTGGAAAAGGCCAGAATAGCTGAGGAGGTAAAACGAATCGAGAAACAGAACTGAGACAGAGGTAAGGATAAAAGGAGTTTTGGGCCATCAGGGTCTGCTGGAAGGGCTAAGAAGAGGGCTAGATTTGGTGGACCGGATCGAGCCACAAAGCCTGCTACTGCTGCTCAGTGGCCACCTCAGTGTGTTCGATGTGGGAAGTCTCATTCGGGAGAGTGTTGGGCTAGTAATAGAGGGTGCTTTGAGTGTGGGCCAATGGAGCACCGGATAAGGGATTGTCCACAAAAATTAGCTAAGACACAAGCTGAAGGTCAAGGATGGGTTTAGTTCAGGGGAGATGGCCAGCAACCGCAGAGGGGCCGAGGTGCGGTTAGGGGTGGTAATGGTAGCGGACGGGGCCGTGGAGCATCTGGACGAGGTGTTAGAGGTGCTAATGCCAGACAGCCTGGGTTGGTCTATGTAGCAAAGCGTCGAGAGGAGGGTGACGCACCGGACGTTATAACCAGTACATTTTAATTTCTGAGTTGCCTTGTACTACTTTGATTGATGTTGGTTCAACGCACTCTTATGTTGCTAGTAGTATAGTGGTAACTTTAAACTTAGCTTATGAGATTTCTGCTAGGAACATGTCGGTAATAAGCCCTTTAAGACACTCTGTGGTATTAGACAAACTATATAGGGATGTACCCCTAGAACTTCAAGGGGTAGTGTTTCAAGCTGATTTGATGGAACTACCCTTTGGGGAGTTCGATTTAATCTTAGGAATGGATTGGTTGGTTAAGCACCGGCGAATCGGATTGTCTTGACTAAGCACATGGTCTTTGAAATCGGTCAAGGGTTAAGAGGTGGTGATGATAGGTGAGAGAAGGAATTACCTATCTAATGTGGTGTCTACGCTGAATGCGGAGAAGATGGTAAGGAAAGGATGTGAGGCGTTTGTGGTCTATGTTTGTGCTTTGGAAGGTAAGGAATCGACTATAAGAAGTGTTCGAACGGTGAAGGAGTTTATCGATGTTTTTTCAGAAGAGCTTCCGGGTTTGCCCCCGGATCACGAAGTGGAGTTTGGTATAGATCTTCTACCAGGAACAGCACTAGTGTCTATTGCCCCGTATAGAATGTTGCCAAAGGAGTTGGTGGAGTTGAAAGTGCAGATTCAAGAGTTATTGGATCGGGGTTTTATCCGGCCAAGTGTATCACCATGGGGAGCGCCTGTGCTCTTTGTTAAGTAGAAGGACGGGTCGATGCGAATGTGCATAGACTACCGTCAATTGAATAAATTGATGATTAAGAACAAGTATCCGTTGCCTAGGATAGACAACTTGTTTGACCAGCTTAAGGGGGCGTCAGTCTTCTCCAAGATAGATTTGAGGTCGGGGTATCACCAACTTAAGGTAAAGGAGACGGATATCCATAAGACAGCATTTCGTACTCGATACGGGCACTATGAATTTTTGGTAATGTCGTTCGGGTTGACGAACGCACTATTAGCGTTTATGGATATGATGAATGGGGTGTTTCAGCCGTATTTAGATCGGTTCATCGTAGTATTTATAGATGATATTCTGGTGTATCCGAGATCGGAGGAGGAGCACGACGTGCATTTGCGGGTGGTGTTGCAGATTTTAAGGGAAAAGTGTTTATACGCAAAGTTTAGTAAGTGTGAGTTCTGGTTGAAGGAAGTTACCTTCTTGGGTCATGTGGTGTCAGCTGAGGGGATTAGAGTGGACCCTCGGAAGATTGAGGCGGTATTGGACTGGAAGCCACCAAAGTTTGTGGCGGACATTCAGAGTTTTCTGGTTTTATCAGGATATTACCGAAGGTTTGTGGAAGGATTTTCTTTAATTGCAGTGCCATTAACTAAGTTGCTAAGGAAAGGGGTTCCATTTGTATGGTCAGACAAGAAACAAGAGAGTTTTGAGATGTTAAAGAGGATTTTGACTAAGCTCGGTGTTAATTCAACCTAAAGCGTGGAAAGAGTTTGCGGTTTATTGTGATGCATCGCGGATTAGGATGTGTGTTGATGCAAGAAGGGAAAGTAGTAGCGTATGCTTCTCGTGATTGAGACCTCACGAGGTGAACTACCCGACGATAATCTAGAATTGGCTACAGTGGTTTTTGCCCTAAAAATTTGGAGACATTATTTGTATGGAGAAAAGTCTGTAGTGTACACAGATCACAAGAGTTTGAAGTACCTTCTTACGCAGAAGGAGTTAAATTTAAGGTAGAGGAGGTGGATCGAGTTGTTGAAGGACTATGACTGCTCGATTAAGTACCACCGGGAAAGGCTAATGTGGTAGCGGATGCCTTGAGCCGTAAGGTGGTGGCAGATTTAAGAGCCATGTTTGCCCACCTTAGTCTATATGATGACGGAAGCCTATTAGCGGAACTACATGTGAAGCCATCATGGGTAGATCAGGTTAAGGAGAAACAACTGGTAGATGAAGTTTTGAGCGCACGATGTTTGCAAGTACAGAATGGTGGATTGGAGGGGTATAGTCTGAGCAGCGATGGAGTGTTATGTTTTCAGGGGAAGGTATGCATGCCTAAAGATGTGGAGTTAAGGCGTAAAGATTTTCAGAGGCATATAACGATCCATATGCTATGCATCCGGAGGTAGTAACATGTACCGGGATTTGCGGGAGTAGTTTTGGTGGCTGAGTCTTAAGTGTGAGGTAACAAAATTTGTGGGTAAGTGTCTGACATGTCAGCAAGTCAAGGCTAAACATAAGCTACCGTCGGGTTTGTTACAACCAATAAAGATTCCACAGTGGAAGTGGGAAAGGATCACGATGGATTTTGTTAGTAGGCTACCCCTCACACCCACTAAAAAGGATTGAGTTTGGGTAATTGTGGGCCGTCTGACAAAGTCTGCTCATTTCATACCTGTACGTATGGATTATTCTCTTCGGAAGTTAGCGAGACTATACATAGTGGAGATTGTGAGGTTGCATTGGGTACCAGTGTCGATTATTTCAAACAGAGACCCTAGATTTACGTCAAGGATCTGGAAGGCTTTGCACCAGGCACTAGGTACAAGGTTGGGTTTTAGTACGGCATTCCATCCCGGTCGGATGGACAATCGGAGAGGGTGATTCAAGTTTTGGAAGACATGCTAAGGGTTGTGTAATGA
This sequence comes from Gossypium rotundifolium, assembly GCA_025506655.1. NCBI lineage: Eukaryota > Viridiplantae > Streptophyta > Magnoliopsida > Malvales > Malvaceae > Gossypium > Gossypium rotundifolium. Next base: position 167,536,538 of record CP106724.1, on the reverse strand, counting down.
TCGAATTTGACCCTAATCGAACGATGGTTTGGGACCACGAATTTGAGACTCAAGAAATATTTTAATATTATATTTTGTGTTTATTATATGTGAATTAATGTGTGTGAAAGTCTCAGAGAAAAATTTTATCGTTTGTGTGTTTAATTTAGAAAAGGACTTAATCGCGTAAAAAGTAAAAGTAGCAAACTATAGTGAAAAATGCCTAGTTGATGATGGCTTTTTAAAGTGGGGTATTAAAAGAGTAAATAGTCCAATTTTAAAGTTAGTGGGTGGCTAAAGTTACCATTGCCCTTATTATATATCTTAGTTTTATTTTATTAAAAGGGTTATATTAGTAATTTAGTATTAACTTATTATATGTTAAAATAAATAAAAGAAAAAAAATCATTATCATCTTGGTGGTTCTTGGCCGAATGTTGAAGAAGAAAAGGGGTTTCATTCCTTTTAAATTTTCGGCACTTTAAAGCCTAAAATCAAGGTTAGTTTGATTTCGATTTTTGTTAATTTTTACGTTTTTGTGATCGTTGCTTCGTAAATTACCCGACCCATGCTTGAATTTTTGAAAATCATGTGTATATGAGGTTCGGCCATTGATATGTTCTTATGGTTTATGATGTCTGATGATTTTAAATTAAATATATGTTAAAGATTAATATGTTTTGTCTTTGAATTTTTGGTAAATTTGAGTATTTGGGCTTAATTGCAAAAATAAATTTTTAGATGGGCTTATTTGCAAAATAATTGAAAGAAATGAACTTGTATAGTCCTTAGGAGTATTCGGCCCTTATGTAGTATTGAGAAATTTGGTGTATTTTGTGTTTTATGCAAATAGGATTAAATTATGAAAATGTGAAATAGTAAGGGTAAAATGGTAAATTTCCTATTTATATGTTTAGGGACTAAATTGAGATGAAATGTACAGGAATGAGCTAAATTTTAATGTGTTTAGATCAAGAACAAAGAAAAATGGATTTGGATCGGGGGAAAACAAAGGTTCTCGAGTAGCCAGGTTTACGCTAATTCGTCGACATTGAGGTAAGTCGCTAAGCAAGTATACACCAAAGAATTATTTACGAACATAGTATATGATGATATTTGAATATTTAAAGCATAAATATACATGTGGGCCGAATGTGGAGTATGAATTTGTAGTGAAATTAATTTGGTTAATTGGTGTGAATATGTATGTTTGGATTAATAGGTGAAAGTAAAATGAAGAATATGAGATGATTAATAGTTTAGTACTAAGTCATGTGTATCATAAAGTTGAATGTGTTGATATTAGGGCTTCGTGCCTAGCGTGCTTAGTGCAGTGACATATTCGCTTCGTGCCTAGCGAGCTTAGTTCGGTGACATATTCGCTTCGTGCCTAGCAGCTTAGTACCGGTGACATATTAGTGCTTCGTGCCTAGCAGGCTTAGTCGTGATATATTTGGGCTTCGTGCCTAGCGTGCTTAGTGGCGATGATATATTCAAGCCGTGCCTAGCGTGCTTAATGCCGTGATACTTTAAAATGAAGAAACCATAAATTGCTCGAGGTGTAACATAGTGAATCTATTGAGTTAAAAACTCAGGTAAGCATAAGTCCTATTTGAATTCATCAGAAGTAAGGTAAGTTGTGATTAATGTTACTTGAGTTGAAATATTATGTTAAGAGTGGTGTTATGTGAATTTGAGCTTATAATCGACGTGTATGAATATAGAAATAATAGAATTTTAGTGTGATAATGTAATGGATATGAATGTTGAATTTACATGATTATAAACAATTCATGTAATTTATGTACTTTGTGCTTTGATGAGTTGCAGGTTGATGGTAGTGAAGTATAATTAATTGAGTTAATAAATTACTAGTATTCGGTTTTGTATCAATTGCATATCGAAATATACATATACAATGTCCTACATTTATTGATTAAAAATGTTAAAGTGCTTGATTAGTGAATTATCTTTTGCTTAAGACTTACTAAGCTAGTGAGCTTACTCTGTATGTGTGTATTTCTGTTTTATAGATCATTTATTCAACTACGGGCTTAGGGGATCATCAAGAAAGTTGACCACACTATCACTCTCTTTGGTATATATATATATATATGTTTACTTTTTGAATCAAAGGCATGTATAGGCTGTATTTTGATAAGTAATGAATGATGTTCGGTTTTGTAAATGTATATATATGGCCTTGCGAATAAAATTTGTTACTTTTGGATTAAGCATTGTTTATATGTTTGATATAATAGTCTGCTTTTAATCTTTGGTATAAGACATATGCTTATAATGCTTGGAAGTTAAATGTAGTTGTATAGAAATGATTATATATGTATAAGTATGCTTATTATTATGTCGCATGAATATCTCTACTTAGATCATTATGTGCTTGGTATAATTCGTAGATGATCATGGAAATGTATATACTAATGCTTTGGGTTGATCATTAAAGTTTTATATTGGGAACCTAATATATGGTCAATGGATTCATTTGTATTTATATATAATTTGAATTAGTTACATATCATGTGTGTTTGGTAGGTTATTCAATGATCTTGTATCCATGAATTAATAAGGTAAAATGAATTGAAGATTATGGTTTGACATGACTTGCTTTTAGGGACATTAGCATATTACAAAGAGCTTTGATGTGTATGTTTGGTTATGCTATAAGGTTTGAATGTCACATATGTGAATGAAAAGCAAATAGATGTATTTATATATGTTTAACATATGAAATTTGGTGTTGTTATGTGGAAGCTTGATTCAAACTTGTATAGATTATGAGTAATGATGTGTTCATTATGAAACCCGGTTTGTAACGTAAGTCTTGAACATTATTTATTGATATGGAAAATTTAAAAATGCGTATTGGGTTTATTCCATAAATGACCTGTGCTAAACCGCGTCTAGTTCAAGAACACCTCATAACTCTAATTCAACGATGGATACGGGTTAAGGGTGTTATATTTTATTGGTATCGAGCTACAGTTTAGTCGATTCTAGGACTCTTGTGAGTGCGCGAAGAGCCTAGCTATACATGCCTTTGAATTGTAGATATGATAGTGTGGTGACTTCTGACAATTTCAATTGTATTTTATATAGTAAATGGATCCCAATCCTGATAGAGCCGTAGCTGATGATGTGGAGAGCGTTATGCCTAGTCTCGCAAGAGGATTAGTGCCATTAGACTCTCGACCAGTTTCGGATAGCCATGAGGGGAGACTAAACAAGCCTTCTATCAGATGATGAACGAATGGTTTACCCAGTTTATTTAGACTAATTGGCTGTACAACAATCTCCACCCCTGAATAATCCAACTCCGGTACCTTCAGCACCTTCGATGATAGATCCGATAAGATCTAGCAGGCCTCCCATTGATAAAATCAGAAAATATGGGGCTGAGGAATTCAAGGCCAATGATGATGATGACGCAGAGCGAGCCGAGATGTGGCTTGATAACACTATTTGGGTACTCGATGAGTTATCTTGTACTCCAGATGAATGCCTAAAGTGTGCTATATCTCTACTTCGGGACACTGCCTATCACTGGTGGAACACACTGGTATCCATTGTTCTGAAAGGAAAAGTAACTTGGGACTTCTTTCAAATTGAGTTCCGTAAGAAATATATCAGTCAGAGATTCATCGATCATAAACGGAAAGAATTTCTGGAATTAAAACAGGGTCACATGACTGTGATGGAATATGAGCAGAAGTTTGTCAGATTGAGCCGTTACGCTTGGGAGTGTATATCTATCGAAGCCATTATGTGTAAAAGATTTGAAGACGGCCTGAATGAAGACATAAAGTTACTTGTTGGCATTCTTGAAATCAAAGAGTTTGTGACATTAGTCGAGCGAGCTTGTAAAGCCGAAGAGCTCGAAAAGGAGAAAAGAAAAGCTGAAGTAGAAGCTAGAGACACTCGAAAAAGATCATCGACTAAAATTTTCCATTCTATGCATAAGAAGTTCAGAGATGACCCCAGTCGACATAAAGCCACTTCAGACTTGCCTAGACGTGATCGACCTCCAGTGAGTTCCCGAGCCACTTCGATAACTAGTGTCGGTAATGTTTCACATAACCGGGCCAAGTGTAAACATTGTGGGAAATGGCATCCTGGGAGTTGTAGAGTTCGTGATCGGTCCTGCTTTAAATGTGGATCGTCGGATCATTTTATTCGAGAGTGCCCGATGTTGGTCGAGCAAAATGCAACTCAGAGTACTAGATCGAAGCGGCGCCAAAGACGGGTAGACTACTCAAACATTTAGGCAATGTAGGTGGCAGTCAGAGAGGGACGAAGGACACCGCAATATGATCAAAGGCTAGAGCTCCAGCTAGAGCTTATGCTACACGAGCCAGAGAGGATGTTTCCTCCCGATGTCATTACTGGTACTTTCACCCTTTATGATACTCTGTGATTGCATTGATTGATCTGGTTTGACTTATTCATATGTGTGAAACTCTAGTATTCGGTAAGACTCTGCTAGTTGAGTCTACTGAGTTTGTGATTCGTGTGTCCAACCCTTTGGGTAGATGTGTACTTGTTAATAAAGTGTGTAGAGGTTGCCCATTGATGATTCGTGATTCTTGCTTCCCAGCCGATTTAATGTTGTTGCCCTTCAATGAGTTCGATATAATTTTGGGAATGGACCGTTAACTTCACATGATGCAAGTGGTGAATTGCAAAAGAAAGCTTATTGATTTGAGATGTCAGAACGGTGAGATCATCAGAATTGAATCCAATGATTTAAGTGGGTTTCCTACAGTAATATCCTCGATGTTAGCTCGAAAGTATGTGAGAAAAGGGTGCGAAGCTTATTTGGCCTATGTACTGGATAATAAAGTGTCTGAAAAGCATATTGAATCTGTATCGATTGTGTGTGAATACTCAAATGTGTTTCCTGAAGAACTACAGGGTTTACCACCAGTACGAGAGATCGAGTTCGACATTGAATTAACATCGGGAACGACTCTGATCTCGATAGCTCTATATCGGATGGCACCTACTGAGTTAAAAAAGTTGAAAGTATAGTTGCAAGAGTTAACAGATTGGGGCTTTGCACCACCGAAGTTTCTCTCCTTGGGTGCACCATTCTTTTGTGAAGAAGAAAGATAGAATGATGCGAATGTGTATTGATTATCAGAATCGAATAAGGTAACTATAAAGAATAAGTATCCGCTACCTCGGATTGATGATTTGTTTGATCAATTGAAAGGGCTTCAGATTTTCAAGATAGATTGAGATCGGGTTATTATTAGTTCAGTCGAGATATAGATGTGCCAAAGATTGCATTCAGGACGAGATACGGACATTTTGAGTTTCTGGTTATGCCTTTTGGACTCACTAATGCACCTGCAGTTTTTATGGATCTAATGAATCGGGTCTTCAGACAGTTTTTAGATCGATTTGTAGTAGTGTTTATTGATGATATACTAATCTACTCCAAAGATGAAACCGAGCATGCCGAGCATTTGAGATTAGTGCTACAAACTTTACGAGATAAACAGTTGTATGCAAAGTTTAGTAAGTGTGTGTTCTAGATGAATGAAGTCAGCTTCTTGGGTCATGTTGTTTCAGCATCAGGTATTCGGGTGGATCCAAACAAAATAGCAACTATACTCGATTAGAAACCACTAAAGAATGTTTCCAAGATTCGAAGCTTCCTAGGCCTTGCGGGATACTACAGACAATTTGTAAAAGGTTTTTCTGTGATAGCTACACCTTTGACAAAGCTACTACAGAAAGATGTCAAGTTTGAGTGGTCGAAAAAGTGTCAGAAAAGTTTTGAGCAGTTGAAAGCCCTTTTGACCGAAGCTCCAGTGTTAGCTCAGCCTGAATCGGGTAAAGAATTTGTCATTTTTAGTGATGCTTCTTTGAATGGGTTGGGTTGCGTTTTGATGCAGGAAGGCAAAGTTATAGCCTACGCTTCGAGACAATTGAAGTCGCATGAAAGAAATTATCCGACTCACGATCTGGAATTAGCAGCCATTGTTTTCGCATTGAAAATTTGGCGTCACTACTTATTTAGTGAGAAATGTCACATTTTTTCGGATCATAAAAGTCTAAAGTATTTGATGACTCAGAAAGATCTAAACTTGAGACAACGCAGATGGTTAGAATTGTTGAAAAACTATGAGTTGGTGATTGACTACCATCCGAGGAAAGCTAATGTTGTTGCAGATGAGTTAAGTCGAAAATCATTGTTTGCACTTCGTGCAATGAGCGCACAGATGGTTATGTCTGGTGATGGTTCGATCATAGCTGAGTTACAAGCAAGATTGACGTTTATTCAACAAATTTGTGATGCATAGAAAGTTGACAAAGATTTGATTGCTAGTCGAATTCAGTGTGAAAAAGATGCGGAATCAGAGTTTCAAATTGATGCAAATGACTGTTTGAACTTTAAAAGCCGAATGTGTGTTCCAAAGAATTCAGATTTGATTCAGATGATTCTGAGTGAGGCTCATAGTGGTCGATTATCGATACATCCGGGTAGCATGAAAATGTATAACGATTTGAAACAGTTCTATTGGTGGCATGGCATGAAACGGGATATATCTGAATTTGTTTCAAAGTGCTTAATCTGTCAGCAAGTAAAAGCCAAACATCAAGTGCCTTCGGGGTTGCTTCAATCGATCATGATACCTGAATGGAAATAGGATAGAATCACTATAGATTTTCCATCTGGTTTGCCTATGACACCGAGCAAGAAAGATGCAGTTTGGGTTATAGTAGATAGACTGACCAAATCAGCTCATTTTGTACCGGTTAGATGCATTATTCACTCGATAAACTTGCTGAGTTGTATATATCTCAAATTGTGAGATTACATGGTGTGTCGAGTTCTATTATCTCGATGCGAGACCCGAGATTCACATCGCGATTTTGGAAGAAGTTGTAGGATGCTTTAGGTACTAAACTTCATTTTAGCACCGCTTTTCACCCGCAGCCGGGCAGTCGGATCGGCGAACCATTCAAACACTTGAGGACATGTTGAGATGTTACGTTCTTGAGTTTGAAGGTACGTAGGAAAAGTACTTACCTTTGATTGAATTTGCTTATAATAATAGTTTTCAATCTAGTATCAAAATGGCACCCTATGAAGCTCTATATGGCCGCAAGTGTCATACGCCATTGTACTGGACCGAGCTCAGTGAGAACAAGATACAAAGGGTTGATTTGATTAAAGAGACTGAACAGAAAGTGGCTATAATCAAAGATAGTTTGAAAGCTGCATAAGATCATCAAAAGTCTTATGCTGATTTGAAACGTAAAGATATAGAATTTCAAGTCGGAGATCGGGTATTCTTGAAAGTATCTCCGTGGAAGAAAGTACTTCGTTTTGGTCAGAAAGGAAAACTGAGTCTGATATTTATCGGACCGTATGAAATCATCGAACGTATTGGGCCTGTTGCCTATAGATTGAAGTTACCCTCTGAATTAGTAAAGATATACGATGTATTTCACGTTCGATGCTCGTAGATACAAATCGATCCGCTCACATGTGATTGCTCCATCCGAGATTGAAATCAATTCGATATGACGATGAGAAAGAACCGATCCGTATCTTAGCTCGGGAAATGAAAGAGTTAAGAAACAAGAGGATTCCATTAGTGAAAGTACTATGGAATCAGCATGGAGTTGAAGAGGCTACGTGGGAGCTCGAGGACTCAATGAGGCAACAATATCGACGTTGTTTAACGGTAAGATTTTCTGGGACGAAAATCCTTAGGAGGAGAGTTGTAATGCATCAAATTTGTCCCTAATCGAATAGTGGTTTGGGACCACAAATTCGAGTCGAGAAATATTTTAATATTATATTTTGCTTTTATTATATGTGAATTAATGTGTGAAAGTCTCAGAGAAAAATTTTATCGTTTGTGTGTTTAATTTAGAAAAGGACTTAATCGCGTAAAAAGTAAAAGTAGCAAATTATAGTGAAAAGTGCCTATTTGATGATGGCTTTTAAAGTGGGGTATTAAAAGAGTAAATAGTCCAATTTTAAAGTTAGTGGGTGGCTAAAGTCACCATTGCCCTTATTATATATGTTAGTTTTATTTTATTAAAAGGGTTATATTAGTAATTTAGTATTAACTTATTATATGTTAAAATAAATAAAAGAAAAAAAATCATTATCATCTTGGTGGTTCTTGGCTGAATGTTGAAGAAAAAAAGGGTTTCATTCCTTTTAAATTTTGGCACTTTAAAGCTTAAAATCAAGGTTAGTTTGATTTGGTTTTTGTTAATTTTACGTTTTGTGATCGTTACTTCAGTAAATTACCCGACCCATGCTTGAATTTTTGAAAATCATGTGTATATGAGGTTCGCCATTGATGTGTTCTTATGGTTTATGATGTTTGATGATTTTAAATTAAATATATGTTAAAGATTAATATGTTTTGTCTTTGAATTTTGGTAAATTTGAGTATTTGGGCTTAATTGCAAAAATAAATTTTAGAGGGCTTATTTGAAATAAGTGAAAGAAATGAACTTGTATAGTCCTTAGGAGTATTCAACCCTTATGTAGTATTGAGAAATTTGGTGTATTTTGTGTTTTATGCAAATAGGATTAAATTGTGAAATGTGAAATAGTAAGGGTAAAATGGTAAATTTCCTATTTATATGTTTAGGGACTAAATTGAGATGAAATGTACTTGACTTAGCTAAATTTTAATGTGTTTAGATCAAGATCAAAGAAAAACGGATTTGGATCGGGGGAAAACAAAGGTTCTCGAGTAGCAGGTTTACGTGATGCATCGACGATTGAGGTAAGTCCTTAAGCAAGTATACACCAAAGAATTATTTATGAACATAGTATATGATGATATTTGAATATTTAAAGCATAAATATACATGTGGGCGAATGTGGAGTATGAATTTGTAGTGAAATTAATTTGGTTGTCTGATTGTGAATATGTATGTTTGGATTAATAGGTGAAAGTAAAATGAAGAATATGAGATGATTAATAGTTTAGTACTAAGTCATGTATGTATAAAGTTGAATGTGTTGATATTTGGGCTTCGTGCCTAGTAGGCTTAGTCGGTGACATATTCGGGCTTCGTGCCTAGCGTGCTTAGTCTTGGGTGACATATTCGGGCTTAGTGCCTAGCGTGCCTAGTAGGCTTGGGTGATATATTCGAGCTTCGTGCCTAGCGTGCTTAGTCTTGGTGATATATTCGAGCTTCGTGCCTAACAAGCTTAATCTGGTGATACTTTAAAACGAAGAAACCATAAATTGCTCGAGGTATAACATAGTGAATCTATTGAGTTAAAAACTCGTAAGCATAAGTCCTATTTGAATTCATCGAGTAAGGTAAGTTGTGATTAATGTTACTTGAGTTGAAATATTATGTTAAGAATGGTGTTATGTGAATTTGAGCTTATAATCGACGTGTATGAATATAGAGATAATAGAATTTTTAGTGTGATAATGTAATGGATATGAATGTTGAATTTACATGATTATAAACATGCGATTCATGTAATATATGTACTTTGTGATTTGATGAGTTGCAGGTTGATGGTAGTGAAGTATAAGTAATTGAGTTAATATATTACTAGTATTCGGTTTTGTATCAATTGCATATCGAAATATACATATACAATGTCCTACATTTATTGATTAAAAATGTTAAAGTGCTTGATTAGTGAATTATCTTTTGCTTAAGACTTACTAAGCAAGTGAGCTTACTCTGTATGTGTGTATTTCTGTTTTATAGATCATTTATTCAACTACGGGCTCAGGGGATCATCAAGAAAGTCGACCACACTATCACTCACTTTGGTATATATATATGTTTACTTTTTGAATCAAAGGCATGTATAGGCTGTATTTTGATAAGTAATGAATGATGCTCGGTTTTGTAAATGTATATATATGGCCTTGCGAATAAGGCTGTTACTTTTGGATTAAGCATTGTTTATATGTTTGATATAATAGTTTGTTTTAATCTTTGGTATAAGACGTATGCTTATAATGCTTGGAAGTTAAATGTAGTTGTATAGAAATGATTATATATGTATAAGTATGCTTATTATTATGTCGTGCGAATATCTCTACTTAGATCATTATGTGCTTGGTATAATTCAGAGATGATCATGGAAATGTATATACTAATGCTTTGGGTTGATCATTGAAGTTTTATATTGGGAACCGAATATATGGTCAATGGATTGGTTGTATTTATATATAATTTGAATTAGTTACATATCATGTGTGTTTGGTAGGTTATTCAATGATCTTGTATCCATGAATTAATAAGGTAAAATGAATTGAAGATTATGGTTTGACATGACTTCTGTTTTAGGGACATTGCGCATATTACAGTAGCCTGATGTGTATGTTTGGTTATGCTATAAGGTTCGAATGTCACATATGTGAATGAAAAGCAAATAGATGTATTTATATATGTTTAACATATGAAATTTGGTGTTGTTATGTGGAAGCTTGATTCGAAACTTGTATAGATTATGAGTAATGATGTGTTCATTATGAAACCTGGTTTGTAACGTAAGTATTGAACATTATTTGTTGATATGGAAAAATTTAAAATGCGTATTAGGTTTATTCCATAAATGGACGTGCTAAAGCGTATCTAGTTGAGAACGCCTCATAACTCTAATTCAGCGATGGATACGGGTTAAGGGGTGTTATAGGTTGTGCCTTAGATTTCAAAGGCAGTTGGGAAGAATTTTTACCGTTGGCGAATTCGCGTACAACAATAGTTATCAGGCAAGTATTCGAATGGCACCATACGAAGCGTTATATGGTCAGAAGTGTCGTACCCCTACGTGTTGGACGGAGTTGGGGGAGCGGTAGTTGTTGGGGCTGGAGTTGGTTGCTGAAACTGAAGATAAGGTGAAGGTGATTTGAGCTCGTTTGAAAGAAGCTTCGGATAGGCAGAAGTATTATGCCGATCTTAAATGGAAGGTTATAGAGTTTGCAGAAGGTGACAGGGTTTTCTTTAAGGTGTCGTCGTGGAAGAAGGTTCTGAGCTTTGGTAGGAAAGGCAAGTTAAGCCCTACATTTATCGGGCCTTATCGGATGTTGAAGCGGGTGGGACCAGTAGCTTACCAGCTTGAGTTGCCACCAGAGTTGAGTCAAATCCATGATGTGTTTCATGTTTCCATGCTTAGACGCTATCGCTCAGATCCGTCTCATGTTGTGCCGATAGAGGAAATTAAGGTGAGCCCAGACTTGTCATTCGAGGAGGAGCCAGTGCAGATCCTAGATAGGGATGTTAAGGTTTTGCGTAGGAAATCAGTCCCTTTGGTGAAGGTATTATGGCGGAATCATGGATCAAAAGAAGCAACATGGGAACCAGAGGATATCATGTGACAGCAATACCCTCAACTCTTTTGATTTGGTAAATTTTGAGGCCAAAATTTATTTTAAGGGGGTAGAACTGTAATATCCTGATCTAGTGGGTCTGTGCATTTGGGTATGTTGTATGGCTAAGTTGGTAGGTGGAGGCTTTGAGGTGTGTATTGGGCTCAGGTTTGGGCTTAAACCTGGGTTAAATTGCTTATAAATAGTGAGCCAAGTTGGGCTTGTGGCCCAAAGTTTGGAGGTGCTATAAGTGAGCATAGAGATGGCATCACTTAGGAGGGAGATTTCAAAGGGGTGTTATAGGTTGTGCCTTAGATTTCAAAGGCAGTTGGGAAGAATTTTTACCGTTGGCAGAATTCACGTACAACAATAGTTATCAGGCAAGTATTCGGATGGCACCATATGAAGCATTATATGGTCGGAAGTGTCGTACCTCTACGTGTTGGACGGAGTTGGGGGGGCGGTAGTTGTTGAAATTTGGAGTTGGTTGTCAAATCGAAGATAAGGTGAAGATGATTTGAGCTCGTTTGAAAGAAGCTTCGGATAGGCAGAAGTATTATGCCAATCTTAAATGGAAGGATATAGAGTTTGCAGAAGGTGACAGGGTTTTCTTTAAGGTGTCGTCGTGGAAGAAGGTTCTGAGCTTTGGTAGGAAAGGCAAGTTAAGCCCTAGATTTATCGGGCCTTATTGGGTGTTGAAGCGAGTGGGACTAGTAGCTTACCAGCTTGAGTTTCCACCAGAGTTAAGTCAAATCCATGATGTGTTTCATGTTTCCATGCTTAGACGCTATCGCTCAGATCCGTCTCATGTTGTGCCGATAGAGGAAATTGAGGTGAGCCCATACTTGTCTTTTGAGGAGGAGCCAGTGCAGATCCTAGATAGGGATGTTAAGGTTTTGCGTAGGAAATTAGTCCCTTTGGTGAAGGTATTATGGCGGAATCATGGATCAGAAGAAGTGACATGGGAACCAGAGGATATCATGCGACAGCAATACCCTCAACTCTTTTGATTTGGTAAATTTTGAGGCCGAAATTTATTTTAAGGGGGTAGAACTGTAATATCCTGATCTAGTGGGTCTGTGCATTTGGGTATGTTGTATGGCTAAGTTGGTAGGTGGAGGCTTTAAGGTGTGTATTGGGCTCAGGTTTGGGCTTAAACCTGGGTTAAATTGCTTATAATTAGTTAGCAAGTTGGGCTTGTGGCCCAATGTTTGGAGGTGCTATAAGTGAGCATGGAGATGGCATCACTTAGGAGGGAGATTGGGCCTAGTGTGGCCGCTTAAGGCCCAAGTGTTTTGGGGAAAAAATTAGGCACTCCAAGGGGGGAGAGGGGACGGCACATGTGCTAGAATTTAGGAGTTTAATTCTTTTAATTTTTGTTAATTAAAAGCTGATAATAAGGAAGGGAGGAGTTGGTTTTAAGGTGGTCTCATCTAAAGGGAGGATAATTATTGAGTTATCAGGCAGGATAAAGGCTATCAGGTGATAGCAGAGTTGGCCAAAAATCCAACTCTGAGAGGGGGGTTGAATTGTCGAATTTGGAAGCCAAGTGTTCATCTTCCTTTCATTTTTTTTTATTTTCTTTCTCACCTATTCTCTGCTAGCCGAATTTTTTTTCTCTTGTGAGCCTCTTTTCTTTTCTTTGCCGCAACTTCCTAGCTCTCCTTTCCTCAATATTTTCTTTCTAAAAGTCGAATTCTTCTTTTTCATACCCTCTTCTCCCATAGCCGAATCTACAAGAGTGGTTTCTTTTTCCCGAAGGTGCACCATAGTGAATACTTCTTTCTAGTTTGGTAAGATTTTTGTTGTTCTTCGTCGATATTATTTTTAGATCTTAAACCGAATTACTCCTCTAACATTCATTAATGATCACTCTTAATGCTCAGAAGCCTAATCTGTCTCACTATAGTCTCTTATGCCGATTGGTGGAAAAGCCAAAGGTAGGTGGGTGGTAGGTTTAGCCAAATGGCCACACTCTTGTCCCTTATTCTTTTGCTGAATGTCATATGGTACTCGGTTGGTTGCGATCAGCGGTTTGGTCTAATATTTTGGTGATGGCCGAATGTAGGTAGGAAGGTGACATTTTCTTAAGGACTTTCGGGATTCAACATATTAGGTAAGGGTTCGTTTTAAGTGTTATAAGTATTTAATTAATTGGATCTCATCATTTACATTCAGTTTAGTGACCAAGGAGTTATTATGGACCCAATTAACAGTCAAGCAATAAGAAGGGTTGAATCTATAAACCCAGTACCTAAATACAAGAAGCGATCTGTGTCAGGAGTACGCGATTGGCCATCTGGGTGTGGGCCGACATCGGAAGTAGATCGTAGGCCGATAAAATAAAATTCATGCAATTTAATACTTATTCCAAGCCTAATCAATTTGTACATAAAACATTCACATCTCATGTATTTCACAAAAATAAAAAATTTTCATGAATTTTACATCTTTACAATTTACTCCCTAAATCACAATTCCATGGAAATTTCCTTTACAAAAGTTGTTTATCTATCAACAATCTTTCATTTTCTACCATTAATTTTAAAATTTCAGAATACTCATCCATGGAAAAATTTTAACACTTCCATAACTTTACAAATTGATCCCCAAAATAGCTAGATTAGGTTATTCCGATCTAAAAAATATAAAAATTACTAAAAACGGGACAAGATTACTTACCCAATTAGGCTTGCTTGATTTTCTTTCTCTTTCCTAGGGTTTCTATAGAATTTGGGGAAGAAGATGATATAATTTGATGATATTAGATATATATTTTATTTATCATCTTTTATTTATTTTAATTTCCAATTTAGTCCTTTTCTTTTTTTAATTTTCCATGGATGAATCATCATAAATATCTACTAACCTTTCTTAATGGTCTAATTACCATATAAGGACCTCAAATATTGAATTCCATAGCTATTTGGTCCTTCTAGCTACTAGAATTCAACTTTTACACTTCATGTAATTTGGTCCTTTCTACAATTAAACATAAAATCGGTAAAATTTTCTTATCGAAATTTTCATACAAGTTTTCTATCATAATACAGACCATGCAATATTGTTAAAATAAATTTTCTTTCTGACTTGGATTTGTGGTCTCAAAAACACTGTTTCGATTTTACTAAAAATAGGCTGTTACAAACCTATTGGCATGCCAACCATATCCTAATTGTTTACTATGTTTAAACGAATATTTTAATAAAATTCATAACATTTATAAGTCAGAGGCATTTCCAAAAATACACTTGTACAAATGTTGTAATTTAATTATGTTCTTTCCGAGAACATATAACTCACATATGTTTATCACATTATAAATAGACCCTCACACTTTACATTTAATCGTAAACAGTTAATATCCTTAATCCAACATTAACAATTCAACCACAATTTAAAAATATAATTCATAACAACATAACACATGAATATATACATGTATTTATACTATGAACTTACCTAGTATATGCTATCGGTTGACTAGTAAGGACTACTTCCTATTTTCCCCGATTATCCTCCGTATGATTCAATTCTTGATGTAACAGCCCGTTTTGTAGTTGTGTCGAAAATAGTGGTTTTGGGGCCACCAAATCGACGAGTAAATTTGTAAATATTATATTTAATATTTATGAGTAAAATATGGTTTTTAAAAGGTTTTTGATTATGTTATATAAACGATTTATTAAGTTCAAGTGGTTTGACCCTAAGGTTAAGTGGTTTTAGAAAATGAGGTATTGGGACCTTGTTTCTATAAATCGAGCCGTAAATATTTTTATAAATATTTATGAAGTGTTAAAAATGAACCATAAGTAAGTATACAGAACCGTGGTCACTGCCAAGTCCTCCACTGCACCGATCCATCTACTGCTGGGGATTACCTGAACAGATTAAATAGAAAAGGGTGAGTTTTTGCAAACTCAATGTGTAATCCCTACAAAGAACATACATATAGAAATATCAGATAACAGACACAACTTTCACTGTTCGAGTCTGAGCCCATTACAAAAACGGTGTGGGCCTTAGCCCACTCAGATACAGAATCAGACATATCACAGGGCCTTAGCCCATTCAGACAGATTGTCCAGAAAATAGAATCCTACCCACCCAACTCTACACACCAACTCCGTCCGACCCTACACACCATGTGGGCCCACCCAGCCCGACACACCATGTCGTACTGAATGTAGCACATAATCAAAATTTTGCAGCCGAGCTACTAGATAACAAGCTTAAAAGCTTTTCAGATACTTCCTCTAATCATAATCAACCCAACCCAATGCAATGCAACAGACAAGAGTGACATGCTATTATGCAATTAAAACTCATATATTCAGATCAGCATACATGCTTAGAACGTAAATCACACAGACAGATCATTCATTTAGGGGTTTAAATATTGCTTACTGACCCTATAGTAGGTTCACAGTTGACTTGGGCGACCCGTGCAACCTTACAAAGGTTTTAGAAAAATAGGCTCCCATGCCCATGTGGCCTGCCCGTGTGGGCCCACACGGCTCAATTTGTCCCTAGGCCGTGTGATCACAGAATCCCAAACACCCGTGTGGGCCCATACGCCTGTGTGGCCTACACGGTCCAATTGGCCGAGCCCGTGTGTCGTACACGGCCTTGCCCAGCCATTACACGGCCGTGTAACTCATACACAGCCTGGCTTATCGATCACACGTCCGTGTGGTGACTTATAGTCTTGCACACGGCCTACCACACGGGCGACCACACACCCGTGTGGCATCGACAGAGAGGTTTCCAGCATTCGTTGAAACCTCATTTTTTACATTTTTGAGTACACACCTGTTTCGATGGAAGGTAAAATGACTCCCAAGCACTTCAAAACCTATATTCGACTAATCAAAGCCCCAATTAAGTAACATAACTAGGATTTAAATAGAACTGTAACAAGGTGTTCGTCCCTAACTATTGAAACCCTACCTTTGATCAAAACGAGAATTCCACGCGCTTAACTCATCGAATGAGAATGATATTCAGTCCCTCGATTGAATCCTAACAATCAAAATAAAGATTTTTCCTAAGTCACTTATCCACAGTCATATTCAAAATACAACTTAAACAAAACTTACCGAACAAGCGGAATGATGGTTGCACACAACGGAATGATTTGTAAAAAAATGGAAAGAGTGGGGGAAGGAGAGTAGAATTTCGGCTAATAGGGAAACAAAAAGGAAAAAAACAAAGATGGCAGAGAAGGGAGAGAGACTTCGGTTCACCAAAGAGGGATTTGAGGAACTAATTCAATTCAAATCCCACTATTTAGATGTTCATTACAACTCAAACTCTAGCTGGAAATTGTAGCAAAAATACTAAACCATGCCAACACAGGGATTTGAACTCTAGACCTCCAACAACCTCTACACTCCACTTAGCCACTAGACCAACAAGCCCATTCTGTTAATTACTTACACACTTTATCTTATAAGCCTACTAACCAGAGTTTGGGCTTTATTCATAAAAATACCAAAATTTACCCAAGTCAAGGCTCGAACTTAGGACCTCTCACACACACCAAGAACACACAACCACTGAAGTAGATAAACATTGTGTCTCAAAATTATAGTAACTAAAATTTAAGACAAATCCGGGCGTTACAACTCTACCCCCTAAAAGAAAATTTCATCCTCAAAATTTTACATGATCAGAAAAGGTGAGGATACTGCTGACGCATCAAATCCTCCGGCTCCCAAGTGGCCTATTCAGTGCTATGATTCTGCCATTGCACCTTCACTAAGGGGATAGATTTCCTTCGCAAAACCTTAATGTCGCGCTCTAAAATCTGAACCGACTCCTCCTCAAATTTTAGATCTAGTCTAACCTTAATGTCCTCAAGGGGGACAACATGCGTGGGATCAGAGCGGTAGCGCATCAACATAGAGACGTGAAACACATCATGTATGCGATCCAACTCCATGGGAAGCTCCAACTGATATGCGACTGGCCTCACTCGTTTCATAACACGGTATGACCCAATAAATCGAGGGCTCAACTTACCCTAACGACCGAACCTCAAAACCTTCTTTCATGGCGAGACCTTGAGAAAAACTAAGTCCCCAAAGAATATTCAATATCCTTCCTCTTCAGATTAGTGTAAGACTTCTGCCTATAAGATGCTTCATTCAGTCGATCTCAAATTAATCAAACCTTAACTTCAGCTTTAGAAATCAATTCTGGACCTAGAACATGTCGCTTCCCCAACATAGTCCAACACAAAGGAGTGTGACACTTACGACTATACAAGGCCTCGTAAGGTGCCATCTGGATGCTAGACTTAGCTGTTATTGTAGGCAAACTCTGCCAACGACAAATAGTCCTCCCAACTGCCTCAGAAATCTATAACATAGCTCATCAACATGTCCTCTAGTACTTGAATCACCCTCTCTGACTGGCCATCTGTCTGAGAATGGAAAGTAGTACTAAAGTCTAGCCTCGAACCCAGAGCTTCGTGCAACTTCTTCCAGAAGATGTGAAGCGAGGATCCTATTGGAGATGATCGAGACAAGAACCCATGTAGTCTCACAATTTCAGGCACATACAGCTTAGCCAATTTCTAGAGCGAAAAGTCTGTCCTGACTGGAATGAAATTGATAAACCGTAAAATAAACATATTTTAATCTTACATTTAGCATAATTTTGGATGATTTTTCCCTTTAATTATGGAAATAGCTGCTCCTAATCCTTTGTTTTCATGTTTTATACTCAATAGAGCACCAAAGGATGAAAAGAATGAGAAATGGGCCAAAAATAGAGAAAATGGGCCAATGTATGAAATCCACACGATTTGTGCCCAAGACCACACGACCGTGCCTCTTAAGAAGAGTCGAGCACGGCCTGGACCCTAAAATACACGACCGTGCCTCATCAATAGGTTCAACCACAGTCTAGCCTCGAATCACACGGGCATGTGCCATGGGCATGGCCCTGCCGCAGAAAAGAAGAATTCTATTCGAATTAGATACTTTCGGGCCAAGTAAGGCATCTCGAAGCCTATATAAACACCTTATAAGGCAACTAAGAGGGAGTTTGATAGGGGTTTGACAGAAGCCTTCTGTCAGGGCTTTTTAGGGCATCTAGCTAGGCCAAGGAGCCACCCCAATGGGCTAAATACAGGGATTTACTCGAAGAAAGCTAGTTGATTCATCCCAGAAGCCAGAGTTATACTCAAGACGAAGGAACTCTCCTTCAATTCCTTCAGGGGGTTTTAGGGTTTTCTTATGTTTTGTTTTATATTTTCTTCTGAGATGTTTTCTTTTACTATTATGAACTAAACCCTCAGATACCTGAGAGGGATGAAACCTAAGATAGATCTTATTATTGTTATCTGAGCTGGATGATAAATACTTGATTTGTTCTTAACTATGTGTTCTTAATTCATGTTTTGGTATTTTGGGATATTGATTCAAGTATTTATGCTCTTAGGAAGAGGAGGAATATACCCTGTTTAAGAGTAGATCTAGCATAGTTAAGCAGAGTTGATCGTAACCCGAGAGATAGGATGACGAAAATCCACCGGATTAGGGTCAAACCTAATATGAGAGTCCATAGATCGAGTTAATGCAATTCTAGGGGTTTTAATTAGAAAGAGATTTCAATTAATCAACCTAGGGTTAGACGTTAGTAGCCTCGAGAGAGGTAATAATATAACTTAGGGAATCTTACGGATCAAGTCAAGTGAATAAATCGTCTGGTTCAGAGTTAGATAACAAGTGAAGTCTAGGTAGATTCTTCCTCGGGTATTGTCTAAATCAATCAGTTTTCCTCTCAAGTCTTTCTTCAATCTTCTCTTTGTCTTCACATCTTTAGCTTAGTAGTTAGTTAATTTTAGATTAGATAAACTAATCCCTTAATTCTTAGGCTAGATAATAAAAAGAAAGTTAATATTAGTACTTTGGTTCCTTTGGGTTCGAAAATCCGGTCTTGCCACTAAAATATACTATTGTTCGATAGGTGCGTTTGCCTCTATAGTTGTCTTAGTTAGTTTCCAAGTTCGATCATTCTTTTTATAAATTTTTAAGACTCTGACACACCATCAATTTTTTGGCGTCATTGCCGGGGAACTGAAATATTAAGAACGCTCAATTTTTATTACTTTAGCCATATTTTATTTTATTTTTGCTATTAAATTTTAATTTTACTTTTCTAATTTTCTTTCTTTTTCTCTTTTCCTGATAGGTACCTCTAGTTTATGACTAGATGGAACCCGATGGGACCCTTGATTTTTTTTATAGTGAAGTAGAACATACCACTGCAGAAACCAAAGAGATGTCACTAAATTATTATCAGTGGCAATTCATGAGGACAACGCCTACTAAAGAAGCTGATGTTTTCAACCTTGACGCGGTTACCATGTTATCTAAGCAGGTAGAGTTTTTAAATAAAAAAATTGATGGTTTGTATCGTTCAATGCAAGTACATCCAGTTATGCAGTGCGATATGAATGAATGAGGGATGAGCAATACAGAATATCCACCTTACAACCCAAGCGCTGAAAACGAGCAAGTTCACTATATGGGTAACAATTTTCGATCCCAAAATAATTTTTACAGTAACACTTATAATGCAGGTTGGAGGTACCATCCCAATTTCTCGTGGGGTGGTCAAGGTAATCAGAGACAACCACCCCTCCCAAACTTCCAACAACAGCCCTACCTACAGGAAAAGAAGTCGAGCCTTGAGGAGATGCTGACAAAATTCATAGCGATGTCAAAACACGTTTCCAAAACACTAAAACAACACTTAAAAACAAACAAGCATCGTTTCAAGAAATCAAAAACCAATTAGGGCAACTTGCTAAGCTGATCTCAGAAAGACCTCAAGGTATCTTGCCTAGCAACACCGAAACTAACCCTAGAGAGCAACCTCAAGCAATAACTACTCACGATAGTGAAGGGTTAGATGTACCAACATTGACGCAAGAGAATGTGGTAGAGGAAGGTAAGGTTGAGGTAAGCCAAGAAAAACCAAAACCGATAATTAAAGAATAAAAACCTCGTATACCTTACCCCAGTACGATGAAGGAAGATGACACAGAAGAACAGTTCGACAAGTTCCTTAAACTTTTAAAAAAATACATATTAACTTATCACTTCTTGAAGCTCTTTCACAGATGTCAGATTCAAGTAAATTTTTAAAAGAGCTCTTAACAAACAAGAGAAAGTTAGACGAGGAGTCGCATGGGGAATTAAACGCAGTATGCTCAGCAATGTTACAGAACAAATTACCACAGAAATTAAAAGATCCAGGGAGTTTTACAATTCCATGTTTAATTGGTAGTTTATCTGTTGATAATGCTTTAGCTGATTTAAGGGCAAGCATCAATGTTATGCCTTCTAAAATGTTTAAGCAGCTAGGTCGAGGGAAACCCAAGCAAACTAGGATGAGTATTCAACTAGCTGATAAGACTATTCAAATTCCTAAGGGTATAATTGAAGATGTACTAGTTAAAGTTGACAAATTCATATTCCCGTAGACTTTGTTATTTTAGATATGGATGAAGACAATCGTATCCCCTTAATTTTAGGAAAACCTTTTCTAGCAACTGCCAAATCTAAAATTGATGTTAGTACAGGTGAACTCATACTTCGTGTAGGTGACGAATCAATCGGTCTCCAAGCTCTCGACTTAGCTAGGGCATCGAGTGAGAAAGGTGAGGACGTAAATTTTATCGATAATTATTCGATTAAACTTTCTTTTCAAGAAGCACCACGGAACCACACCACTGAGCCTGATCCCATCCCTCAAGCCAACAAAGAAATATCTCATAAGGAACGACAACTTCAGATCGATGAGCAAGATGAGTGGAAGACACAATTCAAGAAGAAACTAGAAATACACGAAGTGAAACCAAAGAAACCCCCAGAATAACATAAAGGAACATCAAACCTGAAGACAAACGAACAGATCCCCTTTACGGTACTTAATGTTTTCCCTTACGAAACAGTCGAGGTAAGTAATTCTACAATCAGTACTTTTAAAATAAACTCTACTCGACTCAAACTATATAATGATAGAATGAGAAAGTATTTTTCACTCCTTAAACCACCGTGAAGGTACAGATAAGAAGTAAGTCTAGCTTAAGACTTTAAACGAGCGCTTCTCGGGAGGCAACTCGAGCACTAACCCTACTAATCAGTTTAGTTTATTTCTTTTCATGTTTAGGCACAATTTTTTCATTCCCACACAGCCTTACACACGGCTGTGGCCGTGGCTGTATGGGTACCACAAGTAGGAACATAGGCGTGAGCTGCATCTCTATTTAAACCCCCTTCTCCCTTTTTCTTTTCCAGTTGTCTTTCTTCTTTCATTTTCTATTATTTACTTTTATTTTTACTTTTACTTTTATTTTTATTTTTATTTTCTTTATTATTTTCTTCTTATTCTTCATGCCATTTAGATTTAGCTTAGGATATAATAAAATCTTGTCGGCTACTTCAAGGATTCAATTTCAAACACTTCAAGGCGCTTCCCCACGTTCACCTCCGCCCAATCCTATCCGGTTTCTTATTTATTAACTCCATCCAAAATTCAGGAAGTTTCACTTCTCTTCCTATCTTTTGATTTTATCACTATATTGTCAGTTTATCTATCTTTGTACATTGAGGGCAATGTACATCTAAAGGGTGGGGGTGAAAATTATTTAGAAAAAGTGCCTAACTTTTTGCATTATTCTCAAATCCCTGAATGATATTCAATCTTAAAGTAATTTTCTTATATCACTAATTAGAATGAAATTCCTGATGATTCATGATTTTTATTGATATGTTTTAGAGTAAGTCATTGATAATTGTGCATTGATAATTTAAACTTTAATATACTAGAGAATCAAGCATGATGAGTCTATTTTCAAAAATTAAAATTTTGTTAGGTTGTCTACCTAAATATAATTATTACCTTGAAGTTTAAAATTTACAATGGTTGTAATCAAAAACCCATAATTTTTGTGAGATTTTGAGCCTTTTAGAGCATACATTCTTTTCATGCTCACTTTATTGATTATGAGTGTGTCAACATTGATTTGTTATTCTAGAACTTGCTTCGATTATACATGTCAAGATCACATCTTTGATTTGATAGACTGAGATGATAAAGGCACTTAGGATTTAACCCACTTACTCCACTAAAAGCCTACCCTCATAATTAACCCCTAGTGAACCCGTTGAGCCTATCAACCCTTTTATTGACTCAACCCACTAATATTAACCCGAAACCCATCTTGTATTTGTTATCACCATTCCTTTTAACTACCCATCTATCGAGACTTGATTTGATCGGTTGCCTAGTTTTATTATTTTAGTTGTTAAAGTTTTATCTTATATTGATTTGTTCTTAAAAAAAGTATATTCATTATTATTTATGTGATTAAGTGAGCTTATACGTTTAATTTCAACATCTTGAAGAAAAAGCTCGTATTATTAGTATTACAAGTTTTCAATTGATGTAATTATGCATGTTATTGGTTATTTTTTTAGTTAGGAAATTGTCAATTCAATCTCGATTCTAACCCTTTAATTTAGCCTTTATCCATACCGTTAACCTAAGCCCCGTTACAACCCTTTTTAAAGACCTTTTGATTTGTGTATCATCTCATTTTACAGTGGTGGAGATTTGATTTTCATGCAAGCCTATGAGATTAATTTTTCATGTTTGACTGATGAGTGCTTTATCTTTGAACCTTAAACACCTCGAGTGATTTGAGTGGATCTTAGTGAAGATGTAAACTTTTGTCGATTTTGAATTAACGGTGATTATTTAGGTAAAGGGAAACACCTATCTTTTTCGTACTACAAACTTATGACTTTGACTGTTTGAATCTTTAGGACTCTTTTAGTTAAAATTATCCATGTATAAATTATCTATGAATTATGATAAAATATTATTGATGAATATTATGAATAGAGGAAGTTCATTTTAATTGTGAGTTGAGAATTTTGCTTGAGGACAAGCAAAAGGTTAAGTGTGGGGGTATTTGATAAACCGTAAAATGAACATATTTTAATCCCACATTTAGCATAAGTGTGGGGGTATTTGATAAACCGTAAAATGAAAATATTTTAATCCCACATTTAGCATACTTTTGGATGATTTTTCCCTTTAATTATGGAAATAGGTGCTCCTGATCCTTTGTTTTCATGGTTTATACTCAGGAGAGCACCGAAGGATGAAAAGAACGAGAAACGGGCCAAAAATAGAGAACATGGCCCAATGCACAAAATCCATATGGCCTGGGCCCAAGACCACACGATCGTGCCTCCTAAGAACAGCCGAACACGGCCTGGACCCCGAAATACACGGCCATGCCTCATCAACAGATTCAACCACGGCCTGGCCTCGAATCACACGGGCGTGTGCCATGGGCGTGGCCCTGCTGCAAAAAAGAAGAATTCTATTCGGATTAGTATACTTTCGGGCCAAGTAAGACATCTCAAAGCCTATATAAACACGCTATGAGGCAACTTAGATGGAGTTCGACAGGGGTTCGACAGAAGCCTTCTATCGTGGCTTTTAGTAGGCTCACTAGGCCAAAGAGCTGCCGTAGGTGAATCTGAGGATTTACTCGAAGAAAGCCATTTGATTCATCCCAGAAGCCGGAGTTATACTGAAGACGGAGGAACTCTCCTTCAATTCCTTCAGGGGGTTTTAGGGTTTTCTTATGTTTTGTTTTATATTTTCTTCTGAGATGTTTTCTTTTACTATTATGAACTACACCCTCAGATACCTGAGGGGGATGAAACCTAAGACAGATCTTGTTATTGTTATCTGAGCTGGATGATAAATACTTGATTTATTCTTAACTATGTGTTCTTAATTCTTGTTTTGGTATTTCTGGGATATTGATTCAAGTATTTATGCTCATAGGCAGAGGAGGAATAGACCCTGTTTAAGAGTAGATCTAGCATAGTTAAGCGAAGTTGATCACAACCTTAGAGATAGGATGACGAAAATCTATCGGATTAAGGTCAAACCTAATATGGGAGTCTATAGATCGAGTTAATGCAATTCTAGGGGTTTCAATTAGAAAGAGATTTCAATTAATCAACCTAGAGTTAGATGTTAGTAGCCTCGAGAGAGGTGTTAATATAACTTAGGGAATCCTACGGATCAAGTCAAGTGAATAAATTGAATGGTTCAGAGTTAGATAACAAGTGAAGTCCAGGTGGATTCTTCATCGGGTATTGTCTAAATCAATCGGTTTTCCTCTCAAGTCTTTCCTCAATCTTCTCTTTGTCTTCGCATCTTTAGCTTAGTAGTTAGTTAATTTTAGATTAGATAAACAAATCCCTTAATTCTTAGGCTAGATAATAAAAAGAAAGTTAGTATTAGTACTTTTGGTTCCTTTGGGTTCGACAATCCGGTCTTGCCACTAAACTGTACTACTATTCGATAGGTGTGCTTGCCTCCATCGTTGTCTTAGTTAGTTTCCAGGTTCAATCATTCTTTTTATAAATTTTTAAGACTCTGGCACATGATCAGAAATGAGCTGACTTAGTCAATCGATCCACGATGACCTAGATAGAATCCTTCTTAATGGGTGTTAAAGGCAACCCACTAACGAAGTCCATAGTGACTCGCTCCTATTTCCACATCAGTATCTTCACCGCTACAAGAACTCAAGACAATCGATGCTCACTTTAACTTTGTTTGACAAGTCAAACAGTGAGCAACGAAGTCCGTAACCTCACGCTTCAACCCTGGCCACCAGTATAACTCTCGTAAATCTTAATACATTGTATTCCCACCGGGATGCATAACGGAAGGGCTACTATACTCTTCCCTCGAATTGACTGTCTTAAATCCTCATCTTCGATACACAAATATGACCACGAAAATAAAGTACCCCATCACTGTTAATCCCAAAATCAATAAAATCATTAGTCTCAACCTGATAGAATTACAACTCAAGAGACTTATCCCCCATCTATTTACCTCTGATCTGATCAATCCATACAGGCTTAACCTGAAGTTCTGCTAGCAGACTCCCATCGTCGAATAAATTGAGTCGAGCAAACATCGCTCTCAGATCGGTCATAGCCCTATGGCTCAAAGCATCTGCCACTACATTAGCCTTACCAGGGTAGTACTCAATGGTGTAGTCATAATCCTTAAATAGTTCAACCCATCTATGCTGCCTAAGGTTTAACTCCTTCTGAGTGAGGAGATACATAAGGCTTTTGTGATCAGCGTAAATAGTACACTTCTCACTGTACAGGTAGTGCCTTCAAATCTTTAGAACGAAGACCACAGTAGCTAATTCCAAATCATGCGTTACGTGGTTAGCTTCATGCATCTTAATCTGATGTGATGCATAAGCTACCACCTTACCATCCTCAGACGTAACGTAACCTGCACTCCACATGTAGCGATCATCAGATAATGATGAAATCTTTCCCAGATTCAGTCAGACGTAACCGAGCTGAGTCAAAATAGATTTAAGCTTCTCAAAGCTCTCTTGCTGCTTATCAGTCCAGACACAGGGAACTCCCTTATGCAGATGCTTGGTCAATGGTGTTGCGATCAAAGAGAACCTTTCTACGAAGCATCGATAGTAACCCGCTAGCCCTAGGAATCTGCAGATTTTAGACACATTCTTCAGCTATTTCTAATCCAAGATAGCCTCAATCTTACAAAGATCAACATGAATCCCCTCTGCAGAAACTACATGCCCTAGAAAGGTTACTTCAGAGCCGAATTCACCTTCATCAACTTCGATACAACTGTTCAAGCATGAAGCATCTGTAATACCACTCGAAGATACTCATCGTGTTCATCTTCAGTCTTTGAATACACCAAAATGTCGTCAATGAAGTCTACCACGAACTGATCTAGATAGGGCTAGAACATTCGGTTTATCAGATCCATAAAAGCTACTGGTGCATTTTCAGTCCAAATAGCATCAGTAGGAATTCGTAATAGCCGTAGTGAGTCCTAAATGCCATCTTATGTACGTCAACCTCTTTAACTTTTAAATGGTGATACCCTGATCGTAGATCAATCTTGGATAAAACTGAAGCTCCTCTAAATTGGTCAAATAAATCATTTATTCTTAGTAGCGGGTGCTTGTCCTTTATGGTCAGCTTATTTAATTGGCGATAGTCGATACACATACGCATTGATCCATCCTTCTTTTTCACAAAGAGCACAGGTGCTCCCCATGGAGACACACTAGGGTGGATTGTAACACCCCAAACCCGACCTAAACATTACGATCGGATCTAGCATGTCACATGAAAAGAATGTCTAAAAACTGTGTGTTCGTTAAATAGTTCGTGTTCATTATATTTGTTGTGAAAAGTCAAGTTTAAGTAATTTTGAATATGAAATGGTTTATTAATATTTTGGAAAATGGTTATTAAGGGTTTAGGGAATTCCCATATTGAACATTTAATAATAGTAGGCAGTAGTCAAATTAAAAGCGAAACCAACCAAAATACCAAAATTAAAGTTGTAGAGGCCTTATTACAAAATTGTAAACCCAACTTATAGTAAAACAACTCCCATGATAAATATTAA
Organism: Gossypium rotundifolium; assembly: GCA_025506655.1. Lineage (NCBI taxonomy): Eukaryota > Viridiplantae > Streptophyta > Magnoliopsida > Malvales > Malvaceae > Gossypium > Gossypium rotundifolium. The sequence goes on along the minus strand of CP106724.1, from coordinate 167,509,680 downwards.
AATAAAATCGAAATATTGAGCATGGCCACCTCGAGTCTGCCTCCACTCCCAAATCCGCGATCTAATGACTACCTGCAAGATTTAAACAAAGGGGTGAGTCATCGAGACTCAGTGTGCAATTCCCCTTACCACGATAACTGAGCCTAAGCCCACAATAATATGTTAGCCCAATGCCATGGCATATCAATAATTAGTGCAATGCAATTAATCTACATGATTCCACAAATGGGCTTGGCCCCAAATCCACATAAAACCACATACCATGCATAATGATGCAATATGTTACCCACCCCAACCTAATATCCATCCGCTACACACCCCCGTATCCTGCCACACACACCAGAGGATTACTAAATCGACCCTCCATCCGCCACACACCTCTTTGGCAGTCAAGCTGCTTAAAGCTAATATAACGTGGCCTAGCCACCGATCACCGTGTAACCAAATATAACGTGGCCTAGCCACCGATCACCATGTGATCAAATATTGATATCCACGATGTGACCAATGGTCATCATCAAACCACGATGAAGCACAAAGCTAACATCGTCCCTCGATGTGGCACATAGCCGACATCAAGTCATGATATGGCACATAGCCAATCATCACCACGTACATAAATGTACACCCTGTCCTTCATTCAATATATATATCCCAAACCCCATGCACATCCTAGCATAATATAATAATTAGTGTATGCAGCATGACATGTATGCAAATCCTATATCAGATAAGGTATGAAACGAATTACCATCATAATCAGAATAATAATATACAACATAATCAAGCTAACCAACCTCTAAGGGTATAACAGTAATTTTACCAAGCAAGGGTATTTTGTAGTTTACCTACCAAGGGTATTTTCGTAGTTTACCCACCAAGGGTATTTTCGTAATTTACCCACCAAGGGTATTTTCGTAATTGACCCACCAAGGGTATTTTCATAATTTTGCACCTGCAATGGCCCTCCCGAAGGTCTAATGTTACCCTGAGTGACTCGGCTACCATTTTCGATCGTCACCAGACTATTGGGCCTAAAACCCAATTTCGGCCCATTAGGCCCACACGCTCGTGTGGCCCACCTAACACAAATCTAGCCACGATATAGGTTCCACCTAGTCTAGTTCACTATATACAATTTATTCCAATGGGCCAATGAGCCCATTGGCCCACTTGACCCATCGCACCCAAGCGACCCCAACCCACAAGAATACTCATCGATGCCTCAACTATCGCGTTGAAGCCCCCGTGCACTCGCATGCTCGTGTGGCTACTATTGCCGTGACTGGCACTTCGGCATTTGCCGTTCTACAACTAGAGTAGAGAGAGTTACACACTTGATAGGACTCTGGTGCTAAACCGCGGTGCGACCACTCTTGTGCCCAACGCCCACCAAGGTATGTTAACTCTCCTCCTCGCATGCTCTTTATATAGCTAGCTCTTCACCTTCATTCTTTGTATCTTTCGATGTGGGATCCTTCACAAGAGAGTTTAAATTCAACTGAAACTCTTACCGTCCAATCCGCAAAATAAATACTCCCTTGCTCCTCATGAGATTCGAACCCAAGCTCTCCCATCATCCAATTCACGTCACTTGCCACTAAGCCACAAGCTCCTCTTGTTTCTTAAACCGTGCGCAACTAAATATAAACTATGGCCAAATTCTAAGATCCAAGTAAAAAGGAAGCCAAAAATACAAAAGCCAAGACTTGAACCTTGGACCTCCTTCCTTTCTTGTGGCGTCATCCCTTGCCTCTTATGTGGCGTCACTTTGCCACTACACCACACACTCCACTTGTGTCATTTTTATCCACATTTTATTCTTAAGGCCTACCTGCCAACTTCCAAGGTTTTTTTCACCTAAAACCAAAATTTCCCCAAAGTCAATATTTGATCCCGGGACTTCATAGAAACCCTCTAACCTTCCAAAATCACTTATCTGAAAGGTCCAACTTGCACTTAAACCGATCTCCTGTTCTCCAAAAATTTTAAACACTACTACGCCTAAGGCCCATTGGGCTCAATCCTACTAGGCCCAATTTAGGATGTTACAAATCTACCTTCCTTAAAGAAATTTCGTCCTCGAAATTTCCAACTACTAACAATCACACATCCTAACCCACCACACTACGCTCTTCTTTGCGCTCTCGATCTTAATAAAACTAATATACTTTCTAACTAAATCTTGGAACCCCTTCACATAACCAACTATCTACCACCGAAGCAAATAGATATTTTTCACACATAAATACAATTCCTATATCACATCCACACATCACAGAATAAATACAATCATTAAGCATATAACAGAATATAGTAAAAAGGAAACTTACGAATTTGGTGTCGGAGACTCTGGTGCCAAACTTACAGAAAATAGATATATATATATTTTTTCTAAACCATCCTTTGAAAACATTTTTGAACCCAAACCCACAACCGAGTTTTTGAACCTTGGCTCTGATACCAAAATTGTAACACTCCAAACCCGGCCTAAACGTACGACCGAATCTGGCATATCACATGAAAGGAATGTCTAAAAACTGTGTGTTCGTTAAAAAGTTCGTGTTCATTATATTGGTTGTGAAAAGTCAAGTTTAAGTAATTTTGAATAAGAAACGGTTTATTAATATTTTGGAAAATGATTACTAAGGGTTTAGGAAATTCCCATATTGAACATTTAATAATAGTAGGCAGTGGTCAAATTAAAAGCGAAACCAACCAAAATACCAAAATTAAAGTTGTAGAGGCCTTATTACAAAACTGTAAACCCAACTTATAGTAAAACAACTCCCATGATAAATATTAAAATAAAATAGAAATATTGAGCATGGCCACCTCGAGTCTGCCTCCGCTCCCAAATTTGCGATCTAATGATTACCTGCAAGATTTAAAGAAAGGTGTGAGTCATTGAGACTCAGTGTGCAATTTTCCTTACCACGATAGCTGGGCCTAAGCCCACAGAAATATGTTAGCCCAATGCCATGGCATATCAATAATTAGTGCAATGCAATTAATCCACATGATTCCACAAATGGGCTTGGCCCCAAATCCACATAAAACCACATCCACGCATAATGATGCAATATGTTACCCACCCCAACCTAATATCCATTCGTTACACACCCCCGTATCCTGCCACACACACCAGGGGATTACTAAATCGACCCTCCATCCGCTACACACCTTTTTGGCAGTCAAGCTACTCAAAGCTAATATAACATGGCCTAGCCACCAATCACCGTGTGACCAAATATAACGTGGCCTAGCCACCGATCACCATGTGACCAAATCTCGATATCCATGATGTGACCCATGGTCATCATCAAACCACGATGAAGCACAAAGCTAACATCGTCCCTCGATGTGGCACATAACTGACATCAAGTCATGATATGGCACATAGCCAATCATCACCACTTACATAAATGTACAACCTGTCCTTCATTCAACATATGTATCCCGAACCCCATGCACATCCAGCATAATATAATAATTAGTGTATGCAGTATGACATGTATGCAAATCATATATGATGATGTATGAAATGAATTACCATCATAATCAGAATAATAATATACAACATAATCAAGCTAACCAACCTCTAAGGGTATAACAGTAATTTTACCTACCAAGGGTATTTTCATAATTTTGCACCTGCAATGGCCCTCTCGAAGGTCTAATGTTACCCTGAGCGACTCGGCTACCATTTTCGGTCATCACCAGACTATTGGGCCTAAAACCCGATTTCTGCCCATTCAGGCCCACATGCTTGTGTGGCCCATCTAACACAAATCTAGCCACGTATATAGGTTCCACCTAGTCTAGTTCACTATATACTATATCATCATACAATTTATTCCAATCGGGCCCACGGGCCCATAGGGCCCACTTTAGCCCATCGCGACCCAAGCAGCCCCAACCCACAAGAATACTACTGATGGCCTCAATTATCACATCGAAGCCCCACACGTGGCGCCAGACGCTCATGTGGCTACTATTGCCGTGGACCGACACTTGGCATTTTTCGCTCTACAACTAGAGTAGAGAGTTACACACCGATAGGACTACGGTGCTAAACCGCTACTGTGACCACTCGTGCCCAACGCCTACCAAGGTATGTTAACTCTCCTCCGGCATGCTCTTTATATAGCTAGCTCTTCACCTTCATTCTTTGTATCTTTCTAATGTGGGATCCTTCATCAAGAGAGTTTAAATTCAAGCCAAACTCTTACCGTCAATCCAGTAAAATAAATACTCCCTTGCTCCTCATGAGATTCAAACCCAAGCTCTCCCATCAACCAATTCACGTCACTTGCCACTAAGCCACAAGCTCCTCTTGTTTCTTAAACCGTGCGCAACTAAATATAAACTATGGCCAAATTCTAAGATCCAAGTAAAAGAAAACCAAAATGCAAGAGCCAAGACTTGAACCTTGGACCTCCTTCCTTCCTTGTGGCGTCACCTTGCCTCTTATGTGGCGCCACTTTGCCACTACACCACACACTCCACTTGTGTCATTTTCTCCACATTTTATTCTTAAGGCCTACACCGCCAACTTCCGTGGTTTTTTCACCTAAAACCAAAATTTCCCAAAGCCAATATTTGATCCCGGACTTCATAGAAGCCTCTAACCTTCCAAAATCACTTATCTAAAAGGTCCAACTTGCGATTAAGCCGATCTCCTATTCTCCAAAAATTTTAAACGCTACTACGCCTAAGGCCCATTGGACTCAATCCTACTAGGCCTAATTTCAGGATGTTACAAATCTACCCTCCTTAAATAAATTTCGTCCTCGAAATTTCCAACTACTAACAGTAACACATCCTAACCCACCACACTACGCTCCTGCTGCACACTCTGATCTTAATAGAACTAATATATTTTCTAACTAAATCTCGGAACCCCTTCACATAACCAACTATCTACCACCGAAGCAAACAGATATTTTTCACACATACATACAATTCCTATATCACATCCACACATCGCAGAATAAATACAATCATTCAGCATATAACAGAATATAGTAAAAAGGAAACTTACGGATTTGGTGCTGGAGACTCGGGTGCCATACTTACAGAAAAGAGATATATATATTTTCTAAACCATCCTTTGAAATCATTTTTGAACCCAAACCCACAGCCGAGTTTTTGAACCTTGGCTCTAATACCAAAATTGTAACACCCCAAACCCGACCTAAACGTTACGACCGGATCTGGCATGTCACATGAAAGGAATATCTAAAAACTGTGTGTTCGTTAAAAAGTTCGTGTTCATTATATTTGTTATGAAAAGTCAAGTTTAAGTAATTTTGAACTAGAAACGATTTATTAATATTTTGGAAAATGGTTATTAAGGGTTTAGGAAATTCCCATATTGAACATTTAATAATAGTAGGCAGTAGTCAAATTAAAAGCGAAACCAACCAAAATACCAAAATTAAAGTTGTAGAGGCCTTATTACAAAACTGTAAACCAAACTTATAGTAAAACAACTCCCATGATAAATATTAAAATAAAACCGAAATATTGAGCATGGCCACCTAAAGTCTGCCTCCGCTCCCAAATCCGCGATCTAATGATTACCTGCAAGATTTAAACAAAGGGGTGAGTCATCGAGACTCAGTGTGCAATTCCTCTTACCACGATAACGGGCCTAAGCCCACAGTAATATGTTAGCCCAATGCCATGGCATATCAATAATTAGTGCAATGCAATTAATCCACATGATTCCATAAATGGGCTTGGCCCCAAATCTACATAAAACCACATACCACGCATAATGATGCAATATGTTACCCACCCCAACCTAATATCCATCCCTACACACCTCCGTATCCTGCCACACACACCAAGGGATTACTAAATCGACCCTCCATTCGCTACACACCTCTTTGGCAATCAAGCTGCTCAAAGTTAATATAACATGGCCTAGCCACCGATCACCGTGTGACCAAATATAACGTGGCTTAGACACCGATCACCATGTGACCAAATCTCGATATCCACGATGTGACCCATGGTCATCATCAAACCACGATGAAGCACAAAGTTAACATTGTCCCTCGATGTGGCACATAGCCGACATCAAGTCATGATATGGCACATAGCCAATCATCACCACGTACATAAATGTACACCCTGTTTTTCATTCAATATATATATCCCTAACCCCATGCACATGCAGCATAATATAATAATTTGTGTATGCAGTATGACATGTTTGCAAATCATATATCAGATAACGTATGAAACGAATTACCATCATAATTAGAATAATAATATACAACATAATCAAGCTAACCAACCTCTAAGCGTATAACAGTAATTTTACCTACCAAGGGTATTTTCGTAGTTTACCCACCAAGGGTATTTTCGCAATTTACCCCCCAAGGGTATTTTTGTAGTTTACCCACCAAGGGTATTTTCATAATTTTGCACCGCAATGGCCCTCCGAAGGTCTAATGTTACCTGAGCGACTCGGCTACCATTTCCGGTCGTCACGGACTATTGGGCCTAAAACCCGATTTCATTTATTCAGCCACACATTCGTGTGGCCCACCTAACACAAATCTAGCCACGTATATAGGTTCCACCTAGTCTAGTTCACTATATACTATATCATCATACAATTTATTCCAATTGGGCCCATGGGCCCATTGGGTCCACTTGGCCCATCGCGCCCAAGCAATTTCCAACCCACAAGAATACTCGATGGCCTCAACTATCGCTATGAAGCCCCCCACGTCGCTTTCACGCTCGTGTGGCTACTATTACCGTGACCAAAGACTTAAGCATTTGTCACTCTACAACTAGAGTAGAGATTTACACACCGATAGGACTCTAGTACTAAACACAGCTGCGACCACTCCCGTGCCCAACGCCCCAAGGTATGTTAACTCTCCTCTTGGCATGCTCTTTATCTGACTAGCTCTTCACCTTCATTCTTTGTATCTTTCCGATGTGGGATCCTTCGTCAAGAGAGTTTAAATTCAATGAAACTCTTACCGTCAATCCATAAAATAAATACTCCTTGCTCCTCATGAGATTCGAACCCAAGCTCTCCCATCGGCCAATTCACGTCACTTGCCACTAAGCCACAAGCTCCTCTTGTGTCTTAAAACTCTTAACTAAATATAAACTATGGCCAAATTCTAAGATCCAAGTAAAAGAAAACCAAAATGCAAAAGCCAATACTTGAACCTTGGACCTCCTTCCTTCTTTGTGGCGTCACCCCTTGCCTCTTATGTGGCGTCACTTTTCCACTACACCACACACTCCACTTGTGTCATTTTTCTCCACATTTTATTCTTAAGGCCTACCTACCAACTTCTAGGGTTTTTTCCACCTAAAACCAAAATTTCTCCAAAGCCAATATTTGATCCCGGGACTTCATAGAAGCCCTCTAACCTTCCAAAATCACTTATCTAAAAGGTCTAACTTGCACTTAAGCCGATCTCCTATTCTCCAAAAATTTTAAATGCTACTACGCCTAAGGCCCATTGGGCTCAATCCTACTAGGCCCAATTTCAGGATGTTACATGGATGAACCCACTATCCAACAACTCTGGAATCTAAGCCTTAAGCTCCACAAGCTCCTTCGGTGCCATTCTGTAAAGGGCAATGGACACTGGAGCTATACCAGAAAGAGCTCAATCCCAAACTCTACTTCATGGTTCGGAAGCAGACCCGATAGTTCCTCAGGGAAAACATTGAAAAGTCCCTTACAGTTCTGATGTCTTTAACCGAAGAGTCCCTAGAATCCAAAACACTGATGTAGGCCAAGAATGCCTCACATCCTTTTCGTCTCAAATTTTCCACCACCAATTCAGAAATCACATTCGCCAGATAATCCCGACGTTTCCCAATCACCACTACCTCGTTCCCCTCCTCGGTTCTCAAAACAACCCTCTTTGTTGCACAGTCCAGACTTACTCAATGCTTGACCACCCAGTCCATTCCTAGAATCAAATCGAACTCCCCACATGGAAGCTCCATCAGATCAGCCAGAAATACTATCACTTGAACCTCTAGCGGGACGTCTCTAAACAATTTAGTAACCCGAATAGATTGCCCCAAAGGACTCACCACGGTTAGCTCACTTGAAGTACTCTCAACTGGAATCCCCAGAGTTTTAGACATGGAGCTAGCTACGTAAGAGTGTGTAGAGCCTATATCTATCAATGCAGCGTAGGGTACGAAAAAATTAAGAACATACCCATAATAACATCTGGAGCATCATCATTCCCTCGGCGACGTACAGCATAAACAAGTGCAGGCTACCTCGCCTCAGTCGGTCCCTCACCTCGACCCAGTGTTGTCTATCCTCGGCCCATGCCATTACCATCTCTGGCCTGACCTCATCCCCTAGGTGGCTGCTGAGCTACTCTCGGTGGTTGCGCAGTACCTAGTACTCATAGCTTGCATCTGATCGGTTCTCAGTAGACAATCCTAAACACGGGCTCAGTTGACCCACATCTCAAACATGCCCTAGTCATCCTCCAACACTCGCCTGGATAGCGTCTACCATAGTGCCCACACAACGCCACCCCAACAGGTGCAACAGGAGGCCCAACTCTCACTGGCCCGTCAGACCTGGCCTTTTTTTAAGACTCATCACCGAACTAGATGGCTTTGATTCCCTCTTATTCTTTCCTCTCTCTCGATTTTGGTGCTCAGTGCGCTTAACCTCCTCGGTGATTTTCGTCTTATCCACCAAAGTAAAAAATCACGCTCCCTCTGCGTAGCTATCAAAACCGTAAGCTATCCCTGAGTCCATCCTCAAAACAGACGCATCGTTTATATTCAGTCGCCACCATGCCTTGGGCATACCGGTTCAATATCAGGAACTCGGCTTCATACCTTGCCACTAAATGATCTCCCTGGGTGAGATTAAGGAACTCACGCCTCCTAACATCAATGTAGCTGGCTCTCATATACTTGCTCTAGAAAGCCATCTTAAAGTAATCCCAAGTCAATCGGTTGGGCTGAGTGCCCTCCTTAACTGTCAGCCACCACTGATACGCTTCATCGAGAAGCAGAGAGACAACCCCTTTAAGCTTCTGCTCAACAGTAAAGTCCAGATCATCCATGATTCTTTCCATGGCCTCCATCCAATATTCGGCCACATTAGAGGTGACCCTACTGACACCCTTGAATAATTCAGCCCCATTGGACCAGAGTCGTTCCGTAACCGACCCTTGGCCCCTAGATCCAATGTTGGGTCCAGTGACCCTCTCTAAATTCTGTAGCATGGCTCGGGATAGTGTGTCATCCCCAACCTCACGTTCACGAGACCCAATCCCTGTAGCAAGTGAGATCGACGTCTCGCTCGTATCCAGATTTGGTAGATTTTTATATGCTAGGACCCAGCTCGAGCCCCCTACGACCTCTACCACGGCCTCTAGTACCCCGTCTGCGGATACCTCGTGCGCTCATCATTATTTTAGAATTTATCTGTATTAACAGTTTTATGCATTAGTTTACAGTTCTAATATTTATTAACAAATATTTTATGCTGAATAGTATCAAAAGTTTAGAGTTTGTTATCACGAATCGCAGGTTTTCCTACGATTTTCAGTTTACACTACCTAGAGTGTTTTTAGTACAGTATACTACCTAAGGCTGTTTCAAGCATGCAAGTAGTATTTCAGACAAATTTAAATAGAATTTAGAACACTTACAAAATCGGCACCGAGGACTCGGTGTACCACATACTGAGTTCAAAAATATTTTGAATCATTTAAAAATCATTTCGGAAAAAACCAACTTTAAAACCCAAATCCACAGTCGAGTTTTGCAACTTGACTCTGATTTCACTAAATGTAATACCCCAAACCCGACCTAGACATTATGACTGAATCTGGCGTCGACACATGATAGTGCTTTGGAAACATAACTACGTTAAAACCATTTTTTTTGATATCTTGGGCTTTCGTCAAAACATGTCGTTTATTTATTCATTATCCATTTTCAAAACATTATATGTTTGTAGAAGCTTTTAAAATTAAGTTGCAAATTCGTATGTATTTGAATAAACCATTTGTTTGTTTTGAAAACTCGCGTTTTATCCTACTGCTAGCAGTTCATGAAATAATAATCCCAAATTTAAAGCAAAAATCTCTAAAGGGCTTATTACATGAAATTTACCCAAATATAACCAAATCATAATATAAAACAAACCATAAGTAAGTATTCAGAATCGTGGTCACCGCCGAGTCCTCCACCACACCGATCCGATTACTATTGGGGATTACCTGAATAGATTAAACAGAAAAGGGTGAGTTTTCGCAAACTAAGTGTGTAATCCCCACAGAAAACATACACACAGAAATATCAGATAACAGACACAACTTTAACAGATGTGGTCTAAGCCCATTACAGAAACGGTGTGGCCTTAGCCCACTTAGATACAAAATCAGGCATATCATAAGGCCTTAGCCCATTCTAGACAGAATGTGCAAAAATTTGAATCTTACCCACCAGCCTCTACACACCAACTCCGTCGACCCTACACACCATGTGGGGATAAAGTTAACCCACCCAACCCTACACACCATGTTGTATCGAATGTGGCACATAATCAGAATTTTACAGCCGAGCTGCCAGATAACAGGCTTAAGGGCCTTTCAGATACTTCCTCCAATCATAAGCAACCCACCCCGATGCAATGAAACATACAAGAATGACATGCTATTATGCAATTAAAACACATATATTCTGAAACACCCCAAACCCGGTCCACGAGCCTTGACCGGATCTGGTATGTTCCCCGGTGTAAACCGTTTCAAATTCTTTTGTTACTTAGGAAAAACTTGTGTGTTTTGAAAGAAAGATTTGTTTTGGGTTGGGCTTGAGTTGAAAACAAGTTTATTTCATTATTAAAATCCTTTACTTTAGGTGACAAAACATTTAGGGTTTAGTTCATGATAAATTCACTTAGTCTTTTTTTAAATAATATTTTGTAGCAGGATAAGTAGAAGTAAAATAAAATAATTCAACTATGGCCTTATTACATCAAATAATTCCCAAAATAAATTCAAAGTACTCAAAATAATAAGAGTCCAAAACGAAGAAAATCGAACTTCACATGGCCTCCACTAAACTCCCATCAACCGGCCCATCACCGATCATCACCAAAAGTAATCCCACAAGGGTGAGTCAAAGCAGACTCGGTGTGTAACCAACACTAAAATTTAACAATTTAGGCATATGTTCACATATTACATGCATATTCATATAACAGATAGGAAATAATGATGCAACCCAAATCCAAACCTATATGCCATCCACTACACATCACCCGTCATCCATCACACTTTGCCGTGGGACTACTAAGTCAACCCTCCATCCACTACACACCATCAAAGGCGATCACTGCAATCGGCGTGCTCATCGCCCTTATAAAATTCGTGGTCTTAGGTCACCCCATTCAGATATCATGGTCTTAGGTCACCACATTCAGATATCGTGGTCTTAGGTCACCACATTCAGTTATCGTGGTCTTAGGTCACCACATTCACTTCCCCTTTTCATATAACCCATATGCCCCATATCATACATATCATGCATTAACATGCCAAATTCTTATTTCACATTCTTATAATGTCATATATGTGTCGTAACATATATTTAACATAATCTTAGTAGGAGTAGGAAGCGTACCTGAGTACTTTGTACCATAGCATGGTACTTTAGCCATATTCACATTCTTATAAACATGCTCATATTAAATTTTAGCCATAAATCTTATTAAAAGATTGTGTGGGGTACACACCTGATTCGCTTAACAAATTCGCTGAAATCCTGAAAAGCTTGATCTAATGCCTTAGATCTTAAATCTCTACATTTAATCAATCATTTAATACTTAATGAAGAGCCATTCGGCCATAAATCCAAATCCTAGTAGGATTAGTACACTAAAACTTACCTTGGTGCCGATTTGTTTACTAATCAAATCCCAAATCGTTGAAATCCTTTTACCTTGTATTCGGCCAACATTAAATCACTTAAGGGGTTAGTTTCGGCTTTGGAATAATTAAGAAATAGATTTATAACATCAAACATGGCCTTGGTCGAATGTACATGTACACCTACCTTATAAATCTAAATCCCAAAATTGTTAATTACTCTTGGTATCTGTCGAAACCCCCTTTAAACACATGTTAGATCAATTTCTATTATTTAATCACAAGAATAATATCCCTTGGCCGAATATACACATGATTTTACCTTGGATATTGAATTCCCGAATAATCCTCCTTATAGTCGACTACACTGAAAATCCCAAAAAATCCTTCCAAATTTCGGCAAACAAGAATATTAATGGGATTAGTTCTAGATTTTTGCTAAAAGAGGAAGGAATGGAAATTGAATAACATCCGTTCTTACCTTAAATGTTGTAGTCGACAGAACCTTTGCATGACACCTCAAGGAGATTCGATTTTGAAGAGTAAAAGAGGAATAGAGAAAGCTTAGGAGAATTCGGCTTTAAGGGTGTGCGAGGAAGAAATAGATGTGAAGGAGAGAAAATAGATGTATCTGACTTTTGACTTTTGTCAAAGGAAAAATAAGGTGCAAATTTGGCACTAATCAAGATGAAAAGAAAAGTTTTGGAAAGAGAGGATTTAGCACACCCACTAAAGCTAAATTTTGGCAAAAAGGGATTAAGGAAGGAAGAAAAAGATGGACTCTCTTCAAAGACAATTTCGGCACCACTACTAAAGAAAGCAAGATAAACCGAAAATGACCTCTAATCCTTCCTTTAGTAATTCGGCTAGGACTGAAATTGATCACCAAGGAGTCCCTTGGCCGGCCAACACTTCTCTTATCTTTATTATTAAAAAAATTAATGGAAATAATCCCTTAATTATCTCTTGTCTCTTAAACAATAATTATCCATCATTGATCCACCTATTTAGCCGAATTTTAAAGAGAATTAAACTCTTCCCCAAATACCTTGGTGCCGTCCAACTCCCTTGCTCCTTGCAAACAAAATAAAACTCTTTATTTGCTTCCCACGTGACTCGAACCTAGGCTCCTTCCCCTTGATTGTGGCGTCACTTCATCGGGCTTTAAGTGGTGCCTCCTAGCCACTTCTCCAAGCCCGTTCTTGTGTCAAATTTCTTCTATTAATTTTCTTAAGACCACATTGCCTTAGTTTCCTCTTTTAAACTTAACATTTCTAAAACATTTCCTTACATTTCCAAGTTTCCAAAAATGTTCACTTTCCTCTTTTAAACTTAACATTTCCAAGTTTCCAAAAATGTTCACTTTCCTCTTTTAAACTTAACATTTCCAAGTTTCAAAAATGTGCACCATACATTCATAATACATAAGACATTCCATTTCATATAATTAAATCAAAAAAAATGCATAAGCCCATTTTCAGGGAGTTACATATTCAAATCAGCAAACATTCTTAGTACATAAATCAGACATACATATCATTCATTTAGGGGTCTAAGTATTGCTTATCGATCCTACGGTAGGTCCATAGTCGACTTGGATGACCCGTGCAACCTTACAATGTTTTCAAAAAATAGGCTTGCAAGCCCATATGGCCTGCCCAGAATCCCACACGCCCGTGTGGCCCACACAGCCCAATTGCTCGAGGTCGTGTGTCACACATGGCCTTACCCAGCCATCACATGACCGTGTCAATCGCGCACGCCTGGCTCATCGATCACAAGGCCGTGTGGAGACTTACAGTCTTACACACGGCCTACCACAGGCGACCACATGCCCATGTGGCGTCGACAGAGAGGTTTTTAGCTTTCGCTGAAACCTCATTTTTTGTGTTTTAGGTATACACCTGGTTTCGATGGAAGCTAAAATGAATCCCTAACTATCAAAACCCTACTTTCAATCAAAATGAGAATTCCACACGCTTAACTCGTCTATTGAGAACGATATTCAATCCCTTGGTTGACTTCTAACAATCAAAATAATGATTTTTCTTAAATCACTTATCTAAAATCATATTCAAAATACAACTTAAACAAAACTTAACGAACAAGCAGAATAACGGTTCACCAAAGAGGGATTTGGGGACTGATTCAATTCAAATCCCACTACTCACATGTTCACTACAACTCAAACTCTAGCTGGATATTGTAGCAAAAATACTAACCCCCACCAACATAGGGATTCGAACTCCAAACCTCCAACAGCCTCTACACTCCACTTAGCCACTAGACCAACAGGCCTATTCTGTTAATTACTTACAAACTTTATCTTATAAACCTACTAACCAAAGTTTGGGCTTTATTCATAAAAAATACCAAAATTTACCCAAGTCAAGGCTCGAACTTGGGACCTCTCACACACACCCAGAACACATAACCACTGAAACAGATAGATATTGTCTCAAAATTACAAAACCAAAATTTAAGACAAATCGGGCCATTACACCATTCTTAAGTTGGTGGACGGTTAAATCTTTATATTCTTTTAATTTCATAGGTGATTTTTACATTATAATGTCATTATCAAAATGAAAAAGATAAAATAAAGAAATAAGAGTTAATAAAATAAGAAAACAAAGGTTTTCTTCGTCATTTGAAGTCTTCATCACCTAAACACCATGGCAAGAAGAACCAAGGTTCGGTCATGCTTCAATCCATGCATGGTAAACCATTTTTCATCCATTTTTAATAATTTTTATGTTTTTGAGATCGTTGCAACTAGGTCCAACTAGCCCGTACCTTCGATTTTGAATCTGTTAAAGATTTTGAATGTTGTCATTGATGAATCTTGTGATTTTCTTTATGTTAGATGATGAATTTGGAATGTTAATTTATATTTAAAAGTAATTTGTTAAGTGATTTTGATGAATTTCTAATAAGGGACTAATTTGTTAAATTAATAAAAGTACATAGATTTAATGTGAAATTGTTGCATAAATGGAATGTTTTGAATGCTATGAACATTCAGTTAGGTTGGGTTTGTATTAAAAATGACTAATTTGCATGTTTTGGGCTCAGGGACTAAATTGAATAAAAGTAAAACTTTGGGGGCAATTTTGTAAAAATTTCAAAAATGACCAAATTGCATGAAATGAAATTTAGATCAAGATCGGGTGGAAAATCAAGAAAAATAGAAAATTACCAAAATACCCTAAACTTTAGTATTTTTGCAATTTAGTCAGGTAAGTTCATATGAATTGTATTCTGTATAATTTTAATTAAATTGAATGTTAATATGTGATTATATTGTGATTAAATCAATAAATATATGTTAGTATGCAATTTATTGTGTTATGAAACAACGTAAATCCAAAGATATACAACGATTACCGAGTCCCGTTTGAACTTTAGGAATTTGTAGGACACAAATACATGTCATTAGGGTTACCAATTTTCAGCTCGAGAAAGCTTACTAATATTCAGCTCGCATGAGCTTACCGATATTCAACTCGTATGAGCTTACCGTTTACAGCTCATAAGAGCATACCGATTTAGAGCTCATATGAGCATACATATACAAGAATTGATGGATTATAGTTCAGTACACCTCGTGTGCTACCCGAGTATCCAATAATATTCTAAATAGTTTAATGAATAGTGTTTTGGTACGAGAAGATATGAGTTTGATACAAACTAATACGGTATATACATGAAATACATAGAAATGATGGTACATGATATATTGATATATTGAAATGGATGATATATGTATATAAAGAAACGGTAAGAGAATGGTATGTATCATGACATGTACATATATGAATATCTTTGATATATTGATACATGGAAATTATGTAAGTTGAGATGAGTAATAAACTCAAGTGTGACATGTTGAGATAATAAGGTTATCGATGTTGAATTTATATGAAATATGTTCAAGTATGCTATCAAGTGTTGTTGTTTGATGCTTAGGCAAGTGTCAAGCTATTGGTTGAATGGTAATATGTTTAATTATAAGTTGCATTGAAATGGTAAGTTCTCAAATGAAAAAATGCTTATGCTCATGAAAGAGTGGTAAGGTTTAAAATTTGCAATTTCTTATGAAATGGCTTATTATGCGATTAATTCGAAAAGGGCTATGTTTAAATGCACTAGCTTGTGGCTATGGTTTTATGATATGCTTATGACTTGTGTGTTATGCATATGGAACGGGTGTGGAAAGTAAAGAGATGCAAATGAAAATAAAGAAATTTGGAAGAGTTTAAAGTTGTTTTAAAATCCTACTATGCTAGGGATAATATGTATAAGTGATGTTGTGGAATTACTCATTTTGTGAGTTGTTGAATATGGTTTCATGAACCGTGTGGTATTTGTATATGTTTATTCTTGATATGTATAAATTTCATATTGGAAATGGATTGATATGATTAAAGTTTCTATGAGCTTACTAAGCATTCATTGCTTACGTAGTTGTTCATATTTACTTTTCAAATTATCGGAAGCTCGATCAGGTTGGAAGCTTGTTGGAGCTATATCACACTATCCATTGGTTCTATCAGTACTTTCAGATATTTTGATTTTTGTTATATTGACATGTATAGGTATTCTGGTTAATGTTGACCTATATGTACTTTATTGAGATTAGCCATTTATTTGGCTTGTGTTTTGACACATTTTGGTTTGTGCATATTTGCCTTATATGGTTGATGTGTGATTTGGTTTATGGTTGTATGGTGAAAGGTAAAATGTTAGCTAAATGTGCATTTTATATATGTGTTTTGGGATGTGATGAATTGATCATGAATCAGCACCTTGATATGTAAGGTATATATATCTAAATATGTTAGTATTTGAAATACATTTTGGCACCAAATGATATGTTTTGGTAGGTAAGTGACTTGGTTTGAAATAATGCAAATTATCTTGGTAAACTTTGGTTACAAATATGCATATAAGTTAGTTATACATATGAATATATTGAATACATGAATACACATGTTATAAGCTATCATCTGAGGTGCCTAAAGGCATATTGGTTGTGTGTGAAGATATTATATGTTTAAAGCTTGATTTTTGCTTTTTTTTATGCTTAATTATGGCTTATTGATATGAATAATGTTGATTATAGGTTGACACCAAATTGGGTGAGAAATATGGCTTGTAAAATGACCTATTTTCATCTATATGGGCAGAGCCACGGGCGTGTGTCTCAGTTGTGTGTGACACACAGCCAAGGGACATGGTCGTGTGTCCCCTGTATCTATTAAAGAGTGAAGTCAGTATACTCACACGGCCTAGAACACGAGCGTGTGGCTTGGCCGTATGGCACAAGTTAGTAAGTTACACAGGCACGAACTCGAGCTGGGACACAGTCGTGTGTCCCTATTTCGAATGTCTACATGGCCTGAGATGCGGGCGTTTCTCTTGACCGTGTGAGTCACACAGCTTGGCCACACGGCCGTTGACTCCTCTGCAGTTTGTAAATTTTCATCTTTTTTCTGAAAACTTCTCGATTTCCCGATTTAGTCCTGACTTGTTTCTAACACAATTATGGGGCTTTGAGGGCTTGTATAAGGGAAAATAAGAATGATTTTGATTGGTTTTTGACATGAATGCTATATGGAATGAAATGTTTGCATTTTCTATTTGTTTGATTTGTAAACTCCGGTAATGCTCTGTAACCCTATTTTGGTAATAGATTCGGGTTAGAGGTGTTATATTTATTGGTATCAGAGCTACGATTTAGTCAGTTCTTGGATTGAACGTAGCATTTGTGAAGTCTAGAAATACATCTCATTATAGAACCTGTGATAGTGTGATATCTCCGCTGATGTGATTTGTTTCATTTTTAGACAGAGATGTTTTCCAACCGAGCTAATTTTGACAATGCTGAATGCGATACTCTAGTATCAGAGTAAAAAAATGTTCTTATGATGAGACAGAACTCATAAAGGTATGAATAAATGTTTATAATGATTATGTTGATGATAAATATTATGTTGTATGTTTGTATATATGAGAGTCAAAATTTGAGGCTTTATGACCTTCACCCCCTCATCTATACAGTCTTATATAATAGAATTTACAAGTTTTATATTCATTAAGCTTACAAGTGTGAAACTGAAGAGTTTAATAGCTGAATGAATAATAACGTGGCCAAAGTCGAGGATAGGTTAGCAAGTAAAGAGAGTTCTAAAAGAGACATCAGATTTTTCTGAAGATTATTCGGGATATGTAATGTCGCTATTAAGGAAGAAGTTATTCACGAGTAATCAACTTATTCAGGTATGGTATTTAAAGAACAGGTTAACTAAAATTTTTTCTGAATTGATTTCTTTAGTGATTGGGATAATGTGGGATCATTAATGACTGTAGTAGTCAGTGGGATAGTGTTGAAATTTCAAAGATATCTTAATGTAGCTATTATAGTCGAGTATCTTACAGTGATTTCTTCTGGGTATTCTATATGTTCATTTATTTTCAGAGGTATATGTAATAATTCATCTTCAGAGAGGATTCTTATCGTAATATAATGTTAGCTAATCATAATGTTAGATGAAAGTATTGTTAGTCTGGTTGATTTATGATCGGCATTACTCTATCTTTCTTTGCCTTTCTATTCCATTATGTTTAGAAGAAAATTTGATGGTAAAATTCATATGATGCTATTATTTTGTTTCTACTGGTTGTTGCTCTATCTTATATATACATAAATTATGTTTTTTTGTGATAACTGATCCCAGTACGTATGAGTGGTGTTCATCTTCTAGATTTTCTCTGAAGAATCGTCGAGCTCTTTATCATTCAATATGGGTTATATTTTTGGAAATTTAGTATAACTTCACATCTTGGATTTCATTATCTCGATTTTCTTATCATTATTATTATTTAATTCATCAAACATGGTTCATCTATAAAGGATATTCATTGGTCAAGTAATTACATTTATTACTGTTATAAATCCTGGTTCGATCATGGGAGCTCGGTGATATAGATCATAGATTATATAAGTTTTATTACTGCACTGGTTGTTATTGGGACTACTTCCGATTTTCCTCTTCTATTTTGGAATGCAATATTGATGTTGAGGTATTTTTCTATCTATACGGTTGAAACTTCGATCTTATTATAGCACTACGGTTTTTAATCTATCTAATGGTTGTGGTTTCGGTATAGTTAAAAGCTTCGATATTGATAATTGAAATAGCTTTACTATATATAATCCCTTTCTAGCTTTCGTGAAAGGTTTGACATCGGCAAAAGTGTAGACGGTGGAAGATCGAGCTCAAACTTGTATATTGATTTTCATTCCTCAGGTAATCTTAATTAATGTCAACGAGTTAAAACGCGAGGAGGCCTCAGCTCCTGATTATGTTTTTGGTGCCTTTTCTATCTTTGATGTTACTATGTATACATTAATTTATCACAGGTCGATTCATTCATATATACGTACTAAGTTAGGAGCCAAAAATTGTTTACCGGTTGAGTCAATTGCATATGTTGTTAAAGTAACGAACCCTTGAGACCAAAGTGTCATAGTCAATCTGGTTTGCAAGTAATGTCCACTAAAAATTTAGGGTTATAACTTTCTTCTTAATTTGATGTTACAGTCTTTTGATGAATTTGACATTATTTTGGGATAGATTGGTTGAATGTATACGATGCTATAGTGAATTGCTGACATAAATGAATTGGTTTGAGGTGTCAGAATGGTGAAGTAAATTTTGTTGAATCTATTAAGTATGATTGTGTTTCAGATATGACTTCAACAATATCAGCACAGAAATTGATTTAGAAAGGTTGTAATGCGTTTTAGCTTATACCTTGGATTCTAGAGTATCAAAAATGAAAATGGGAATGTACGCATACAATTCTGAGATAAAAGCAATCGTATGAAACATTAGATTAAATAAACTATATTCTTCAACCATTAAAGAAAATAAAAGATTCCATCATGTAATCCCAACACTATGAGATTTAGCTCATGGGTTGGTACATAAAATTCAAGTTCGAAATAACACCCAACATTGTTTCGATCAATTCAATTCACGGGAGAACAAAATAAGAAATAATGGAAGAACTTAGGAAGATGGTTGTTACCAAACTAGTCCGCAATCCAGCAGCACAGTGTCCTGTGGTGGTTGAAAGGGATTGCCATCGATTTTCTCTTTCCATCTTTACTAAACCGCTACCCTCTATTGTCGCCTCTTGATCTCCACACTTAGCGCTTCCTCCTTTATCTTTGTATAAGCATTTCTTCCTAGGGTAGCTCCAACAACCCACGATACCTTCACCTCTTTTTTCAATAGATTTTTCTAGTACAAGTAGAGTTGGGCTGAAACTGGTATGCGTTGAGTGTTGACTTGGTCATGTTCCTGAAATTGCCATGGCCTACAAGGTGGCAAACTGTCCAATCTTTTGCCTCGACAAACCTTCACTCTGTTACTTCTTTCTCCACATCCTACACCTACCCAGCCACCAAAACACAACCCTTCCACATGCAATTAAAAGAATCTAACATGTAAACACAGTCTAAGCTCCTAATGCAAATGATGAAAATACTAATAAAATGTCTTAAATTGCAACTAAATGTACCCAAGTACAAGCAATTAGCTAGGTCTAAAGGAATGAAATATAACTCTTTTCAAGAGTTATCATCTGTTTTATTAAACTTATGTATTGGAATAAATTTTTTTAGATATGATGTATAATGTATGATGTATAAATATATTTCCTTGTTTCTTTAATAATGAATTATGGTAAACGTTTAGGAAAATATCTTGAGTCAAAGGTATAAGAAGGATGTTTAGTAATTTTGTTAAATGTTTTGTATAAAAACACTCAAGATCTGGACCTGAGAATCGGGTTAGGTTGAAGGCGTTACAATACCAGTAAGCATTTCGATGATCGTACCCAAGGGAGGAAGGATTAAATCTAAATTTACTTCTACAATGATAGGTCTAAACAATAATCATCGAAAATCATATTACCATAAATAAAAAATATTAATATTAATATTATGAGAGAAAATAAAATAACTAGGGGAAATAAATTAATAAAGAAAATCACAATTAACAGACATAAGGTTAACTCGCTTCTGTAGTTGTAGTTAACATCAAAACTTGAGTTTTTTTTAATGAAATAATTATTAACTAAATAGTATTACCTTCCAGCCTATACTAATTAATTAATCGACCAATACTCATTTATCTTCCGACCTCACTTTCATAAACTGATAAATTATGATTTGCTCAGTAAACTTATCTTTTGACCTCGTTTATCCTAGATTACTTCCTAGTGTTGTCAATCTTAGGGTTTAAGCATACATAATTTATATAAACTAATTCGTATGGGAGACTCTAATTCTTTTGTTAATCACTCCCACATCCTCTCGTTAATCTCCCTAAATGACTTAGCCAGTCATCGATTCAATTACCATATTCATTAGATTTAAATTAATCATGCAAAACAAGCCATTTAAATTAAAACAAGAGAATGATAGAAATTGATCCGTTTGATAAACTGGATGTGCTCTGATCCGCGAAATCCTTTAGTAGCTAGCGAGATATCATCATTGATAATCAAAAGTTAAAGAAAACTATGAAAATACTTAGAAACAAAGTCTTGGACTCAAATCCAATCCAAGTTGAAGAACAAGAAAATAAATTGTTTTCAAAAGAAAATAAAACCTAAATTAAAATCTAATTAAAACTAAATCTACTCCTAAAACCTAATTTGTGGCCTCCAAAACGGATACATCTCTAATTGAGCATAAGCCTCCTATTTATAGGCAAAAGTGGCTCCTTAATTAGGTCAAATACGAGCCTTAATTACACTAAATATTGATTGTGCAGATAAAAACACCCTAGCTTTATTTTTGCCTTCCGCCAGCTCTATGTCGCGACACACACTTCGATTGTAAGATCTAGAGCTTGTCTTATTGTATTGTGGCTCCAGAAGCTTATGTTGTGACTTGGCAGTCATTTCTAATGCTTTTGGGCCTAAAAAATAGGTGTTTTACACACTCAATTAAATTGTTAAAACTACCTTATGGCTAGTATTGGGCCAATGGGTCAACTAACTGAAAATATTGTGTAAAAACACTTATTTTACAGTAACTTGAATCTAAACTATGAAATAAAAAAAATGAAATAAAAGATACTCAAATGCCTAGAAAACTAGCTTGATAAGTGCCGAAAAGTACTTAAATTTTCACTACAATTTGTGGCAAGTCATGCCTTACATTGATCGGAACACCCGAAAGAAAATGCGTCCAACACTCATCGATATATAGCCGAAGTAACCCGTATTTAATCTATCATATGGCATGTCAACTATTTTGACTCTACCCGAATAGTTAATAGGGAAACTAATTATCCAATTCATCATAGAGCTTAAATTACATTTCATCATTTTCAATTCATCAACCAATTCATCATTTCATTACATAACATGATTCAACCCAATTCAGAGCCAATTTCATAATTTCATCAAGATACATTATTTTCAATTCTATTTAATTTAATCATGTATCTTCATAATCAATCACAATCATATCAATTCAATTCAATTAACTATTTTCAACTCACCTCAATATCATGTCATGTAAAATAGTATAAATATGCAACAACTAAAGTGATTCATATAATAGAAATACAAACCAAGACTTGAGTTACTAGTCGTCGGTTATCGTTTTTCCTCTCTCTCTCGATAACCCTACGTCATCTTTAGCTATGAATAATGATTCAAAAATACACCATATGAAATTCTAGTTCAAATCATAATCAATTAAAAAGTCACACATATTTTGTAATTTTTTCAATTTAGTCCCTAAACTCGAGACAAGTATAACTTTTGATTTAGACCTATGGATTAAAATTCGATTTCACATATATTCGTTAGAGATATTATATTTTCTGTTATTATTAAAATTTCATAATATTTTTTCATTTTATTCAATTTGGTCCCTAATGTACAAAACTATCAATTAACTTTTCCAATTTAGTCATTTTCTTAAATTAAGCTTAAATTCTATCAATTTAACACCTAAACCATTCAATTCTCAACAATTTCATCTCACCGAAACTTCACCAATTGATTAAATTGATCCTTGGGTTAGCTTAATCAAGCTTCCAAGATAAAAAAAAAAGATTTTATAAAGTCAAAGAAAAATGGGTAGGGACTTACTTGAATTTAGGACCAAAAGATTCAAAGTCTAAAAATGGTGTTTATCATCCTATTTTTTTCATAGAAATCAGATAGGGGAGATGAAATTATCTCTCCTTCCACTGAAAAGGTCATTTTTTTAATAGTTGGGTTAAGATTAAATTAACATTAATTAATCATATGTTAATTATAATTAACCTTATTTTGATTAATTAAACCAATGTCAGCATATCGTCCACTGGCAATTATTTATGTATGGTCTACTTGCTATTTTTGACCTGTGGTTAATTGCTATAAGTCCCCAAGCCTTAATCTAATTAAAAATCTATAGCGATTAAACTTTTACAATTTAGTCCCTAAGCCATAATTTCTCATAATTTAGTTCAAAACACTTAACCAAATTTCAATTCATAAATACAATAACTTTGTAAATATCTCTATTAAATATTTCAAACATAGTTTATGGGAACGAGATCCCAACATTGCCTTTTTTCGACCCCACTAGAAAACGGGTCGTTACACTACTGCTTGTAAGGTGTCTTAAATGTGTGAACTTAATGCTTATAAGAGCTAAAAACTCCCTACAATAACCCCAAACACCAATAAATTAATGAGATGATCTAAATAAGGTCTTACAACACTATTAAAGATAAGGAACAAGTTCATAAATTTTAAAAGTAAATATTAAATATTTCATCTTTTATTTTTCTTATACTCATCTTTTATTCATAAACACATGTTAGGTTGAGTTTTTATTCTTGGTTGAAGTATTTATTTGTATTTGAAAGTGCTTAATATTGCAAACCAATACCTTTGAGAGGGCATTTATCGTTTGCTTCTTATTTCTCAGATTTTTTAGATTACTTTAAGGTTATTGGTAGAATACCTTAATAGGGATAGTGATGCTATCATTGTAAATTAAAATATAAAGATTCATAAAATGTTATCCTTGTCCCTAAAAGATAACAATTCTAAGATAGCGAATTGAGAAATCCTTAGTTGAGGAAAGCTAACGTAGTGGAGGTAGGCATGAGGCCAAAATATTATAAATTATTGTATCATTTTTTTATCTTTCTTTTTCTCATTTTAATCACCAATCCACCTCACCCTTTTTGTTTTTATTGAGCTTAAAATAGTTCTTGAAAAATTTGTTTTACCATGAGATCACCATTAGTTTGGCTATATTGTAAGTCTTAACAAAGTGAGCAACATGTTGGTATCAATTCTCTTTACCTTCAAACTATTGGCATCTTATAGTTTAATAAGTTGCAAGAATCTTGAGACAACTAATCCTGTAAGAGTATGGTTTGGTATAACACCCAAACCCGACCTAGAAGTTAGGCCCGAATCTGGCATGTCACATCAAAAGGTTGAATAAACCTTACTATCTTGAAAAACCTTTCCTCAATTTAAAAACTCTCTCAATGAAAAACCTTGAGTTTTGTCGCTTAACAAATAAAATTTGCTTAAAGTTATTTTTCCTTGCAAACATAATATTGTTTTCAAAACATTCTTTGTAGTAGAAGATTGACTTTAAAAGTTGTGGAAACATGATATTTGAAAACAACAATCATCGTTTTTAAAAACCCATGTTATATTGTTTAGCATTTCATAACTAAAAGAATTACTAATGAAAGTTAAAAGACAATCCCAAAAGCCATATTACAAAATCAATAACCCCAAAATAGAATAATCTAAAATAATTTCAAACCAAAATTACTAAGTTTCATTTATTAACAACTCTGGGTATGGCCACCTCCGAGTCCTCCGCAACTCCAAATCCTCTAAGGCTGGGGATTACCTTCAAGGTTAAAGCAAAGGGGTGAGTTACGAGAACTCAGTGTGTAATCCCTTACCGAGTAACAATCGATATCTAAATTGAAACCTAAGCGATGCAGGCCAAAGCCCTTTTAGTAGTAATAGTACATCAGTTCAACGCAAACGTGAGTCAAAGCTCGCCACGATATCATTTGGGACACAGCCCATAACAGAATCAATTGGGCCTAGCCCAAACCAATAGCAGAACAAGTGGCCTAAGCCCAAAGACAAAGGAGATCTCATGAGCAGATATGCAACAAGATGAGGATGCATCCCACCCCAATCCACCCTACACTCCACCGTGCCGGTAGTACACTCCATATGGGGACCAAGTCAACCGACCCGATTTCTACACTCCAAGAATGCGGTATGATTGCAGGTATAACACATGCAACTCTTAAGCCTTCAATAGCGGTATTATAATTGGTATAGAGCCATCAGTAACTGTATTATGTTTAGCACATAGCCATCAGTGACGGTAATATAATCGGCACACAGCCTTGGGTAAATATGATCGACACAGAGTCATCGATATCTGTTAGGCACATAGCCTTCAGCGATGGTAATATAATCGACACACAGCCTTAATCAAGATGGCATGGAGCCAAGCTCTCCAATAATGCAGCCAAGCTGCTAATAACAGTATATGTGGCTGAGCCACTAAATCAGTATACGTGGCAAAGCCAGTAAATCAGAAAAACGTGGCATAGCCACTAGTACAGTACTTCCTCCAGAAGCATAACCCAACCCAATGCAGTATGTCGTGTATGTCATGCTCAATCATTACACGTGTATGCAATATGGCCATGCTTAGTAACCGTCATTTCAACACACAGGGTTTAGGGTTTAGGGTTTAGGGTTTAAGGTTTTAGGGTTTTAAAGTTTTAGTGTTTTAAGGTTTAGTGTTTAAGGTTTAGGGTTTAGGGTTTAAGGTTTATGGTTTAAGGTTTTAGGGTTTAGGGTTTAGGGTTTAGAAAATCAGACATACGCCTACAGTCAAGCCGGTTAAACCATAGTCATACAATCACAGTCAAATCATGGCACCAAAATCAGTCTTTTACCCTCAGGGGCAAAATAGTCAATTTACCCTATAAAGGTATTCCAGAATCCTACCCTATAGGGTTTGTAACACCTAAATTAGGGTTGTTTGTAATTTAGCTAATTTCCCATGTGTGTGCTTAAGAATAAATATTATGATTTATTTGGCGTGTTCTAGGGTCTAGAATTAAACTTAGAGTTAGGCTGAACTAGTGTTAAAATTTTTATTTAAGCCTATCTCACCTAACTCCCCCTTTTAGGTACTAAAAAAATTTAACACTAGGTCGGGCCTAACTCGAGGTTTAATTCTAGACCTAGAACACGCCAAATAAATCATAATATTTATTCTTTAAGCACACACATGGGAAATTAGCTAAATTACAAACAACCTAATTTAGGTGTTACAATTCTACCCTTAAAATAATTTAGTCCTCGAAATTACTTACTATCGTCCAATCGTGTATCCTTAACTCATCACCCTACACTCTTTGTTGCGCTCTCGATCTTAAAGATCTATCATACTTTCTAGAAACATTCCCTACGTCCATAATCCAAGTCTCATACACTTTACTAGCTACATAAGAGCGAACTAACGTAACCACAAACAAGACAATTGAGGGCATTTGAAATAAGAAACTTACCGTTGTCATATCCGCACATCTTCCTCCTCGCGATATATTTGCATAAACCAACCTTGGTTGCCTCGCCTCTGCACCTTGATTACCTCGGCCACGCGTTACCATTACCTCTAGCTGCGGCTCGACCCTACGTGGTGGTCCTTCATTTCAAACACGAGCACGGTTCGACCCTGGGTGATTCTTAGCTAACCGAGGACAATCCCTTACGGTGATCCAACGATCAACATTCAAAGCACCCTCTACTTCCGACCAAACATTCTCCCGAGTGGGATTTCCGCATCTAGCACATTGAGGTGGCCCTTGAGTAGGCTTTGTGGCTCTTTCGACTCCCAAATCTAGCCCTCTTCTCCACATTCTTTGCCCGATCTAGGCGATCCAAAGCCTCTCTTACATTTATTATTTTCGTGATTACGTCTTACGAACTCCTTGATCCTTCGGCTACCTTAGCCTTTTCCACTAGGACTAAAAACTCACGCTCTTGTTGTGGAGCAATCGGTAACCTTAGATCATCCCTAAGTGCATCCTCAAAGCGGAACCAGACGTTAGGTGCTCGTTGACACAATTCCCGAACATAGCGGCTCGACCTTAAAAATTCGCCTCATATTCCGAAATCGACTTATCTCCTTGTACTAACCTCGGAAAAGCTTTCCTCTGAGCATCGGTGTAGTGGTGCCCACATACTTCTTAAAGCGACTTTGAAGTAATCCCATACAAGATCATCTGTAGTGGCACCATCTCGGACCGTGAGCCACCACCGTCGCTTCATCCTTGAAGTGACCTTGCTCCTTTTAACTTCTCCTCATTAGTCAGGTCAAGATCGTCCATAATCTTTTCAGTTGATTCTAGCCAATATTCCGCTGCACTGGGTGCCACTTCCGACACACCCCAAAATATAGATTTTCGAGCTCCCAAATTTCCACTAGCCCCAGCCACCAACTCAAGGACTCGCATGACCACGACTTGCGACCTTTGCCTCACCTCCGGTCCGATCTTGCTCCTCAGCTCCAAAAGTTGGAGGTGGTGGTGGCGGTGGTACTTCATTCTCAGAACCTTGACCCGACCTAACGAGTTCAAACACGGTCATCCTTCCCCTTCTGCGTCCACGACGGCCACGTCCTCTAGAGCTCATTCTAACTATCACGCTTTTAATCTGATTAGAAAAATTTTATGGATTAGTAATTTGTTTCACTTGGTTATTCGCGAAGAAGTTTTACGGAAAGCTCACTAGGGATTCTTTCGATCAATCAAGGTTTTAAGTTCTCTATCCTAGTTCACACAGAGAAGAACATCCATTCCTTAATATCTTTCATACTTATTCACTCTTGGGACATTTACATCTGTTTACTATCGAGGGTATTTTGTCATTTTCCTACAAGGGTATTTTCATAATAAATCGGAGAAATTTTTAAAACTTTCTTAATTGAACATTTTGAAATTTCCAAAACTAGAGGTTCTTTTGAAATTTCTCAAATTAAAGGTATGGCAAAATTTTGGAAACCGAGGGTATTTTGGTAATTTTATCAATCGGGGTAATTTTGTAAATTCCAAAAGTCAATGTATATATTTTGAAATACAAGATTTTTGGCTACTTTTGCAAAGTAAGAAGATTTTATTAAAATCGGGATAATTGGTCATTCTAGAACCAATGGCATTTTCGTAATTTTGCCACTAGGGCATTTTGGTAATTTTAGTAAGCAGGAATATTTTGAAGATTTTCCAAAATAAATTTTTCTAATATCTAGAGAGTACTTAAACAATTTTAAAACTCGAGTTTTCATGAAAACATGGCTAATCCCTTTCGGGTTTTATTTATTGTTTACTTTATGACCGAGTCCTCTTGGTTAGGGTGAGCCAAAGCTACGCACTAGGTAGGATTCTGCGAAGAGGAGGTGAGTCACGAGGGTGCTTAAATACCAAGCTCTTTGGATCAATCCTAGACATGCGCATGAGGTTACCACACCCTAACTTCGGTGACTAGGTCGTGAGGTTTGTTTAATTAGGCTCTTAAAGTCTTATGTCTTTGTTTGGGGTAACTAGTCCTAAAGTTTAAAGTACTTATCACTATCTCGTTCCATGCTTCCTACCCTTCTACGAAAATAAATCATCTGAAGTTAGGAGTACTTACAGGCGGATAGGTGCTTGGGAGACTCGATTGCCATCTTTGTTCAAAAACCAAAAATACTTCAAAGGGCCTACAAAACATTTTTTGGGCCTTGGGCCCCACAAGTGAAACTTTGAACTGGGCTCGATACCAATTTGTAACACCCCTAAACCCGGCCCAAACATTACGACCGAATTTGGTTTGCTCGAGAAAACATTTTAAAATCTTTTTTAAAACCGATTTAAGTTTTGTCGAAAACCTTGTGTTTTCAAGTTTCTTGTTAAAACCATACTTAGTGTTGTTTAGAAATATTTATTAAGTTGGGTTGTTTATAGAGTTCAATGTACCCGATGGTGCGATAAAACAATTTACGTTTAAATTTTAAAAAACATGTGTAACCATTTTGAAATTATTAAGTAGTTTACAACCTATCCAAACATATCGGATAAAAAGAATAAAATCCTTAGTAGGCCTTATTACAACTTAAACAAAATGAAAACCAACAATAATATAAAATAAAGTTCAAAGTTCATTTAATCCACATTTCACTTTGCATGGTCACCTCGAGTCCCCTCGGCTCCTCATCCATGGTCTACGAGTCACACGAAAAATGTTAAAGGAGAAGGTGAGTCACCAAGACTCGATATGTAACCCTTCCCGGTTTAATACCACATCATACACAATTTATAACAAATTAACATGCATTAAGTCATGCACCCAACCTAGCCATCCAAGCGCCTTTCTCTACCCGTGTGGTACCAAACCCTTGGTGGTGCCAAACCTTGGTGACTTAAAGTCACAGTTGTGATACCAAATCCTTGGAGGTGCCAAACCTCGGTGTCCGTGACACAAATCGAATGATGGGGCCAACCCATCGTGTGATACCAAATCACTGGCGCCAATCCCTTAATATCGTCTATGGGGCCAACCTTTGTGGTGCTAAGCCCTTTGGGACGAGACGCTATGAGGTGCCAAACCTCCGAGGTGCCAAACCTCACGGTGACCAAGTCACATTGTGGTACCAAACCAACGGTGTCCGTCGACACGAATATCACTTCCCTTCTCTCAACAACCTACATATTTATAAGATGCATTCAATAGAATCATGCTAACCATGTTTACTTAATATCACATCTTTGGGTTTATTATCGGTCATGTATTCACTTTGCACATACCGGATATATCATGCTTCCCAAAGCATCATAAAATAACTCATAATCAACAAGAACTTACAGAATCCTTGCCTATACCATTCATGATATTAAATCCGTATCTACACAATTCAGATTTAGCATACAACATGTTTTTAGCACAGTTATTAATTTGTTTATAAGTGTGTATGTACACACATGTCACCAAAGATAGTCCGAAGTCCCGAACAACCAAATCGGCCACACTAGCCCTCCTTGCCCTATATTCGGCCATTACCAATAATTAGTACCAAGGCCATTCGGCCAAACCAAAACAATCCAAAGGGGTTACTGCTTGAATACGAAGCCTTACTCAAATGCTTTTGAACACTAGCCAACACACTCCAAGTGTGAATCGGTTTCACTTCCCTACAATCGGCACTTATCCAAAATTAGTAGCCTTCGGCTTAATCGAATACCAAAAATAAAAATAGATCCTTACCACCTTACCCTAAAACCGATCGATCAAAGATGATGAACACACTTGCTCGCTTCCAAATCCCGAAGGCCCTATGACAAATCGATTTCAACATGTGATTAGCACCCTTAACAACAATTGCCGAAATTAGCTCTTACCAACATCCAATTCGACAAAGAATGGGAAAAGAAAGAAATAGATTCGGCCTACCTTTCCAATCGATTTAAGAAAAGCCTCCACTTTTTTCTAATATTCGGCCAAACTACACCAAATAGGAGAATGAAAATCGGCACACCAAGGGAGTAGATTCGGCTAATACAATCAAAAAGAAATGAGGAAAAATCGACTATGGTTGCTTAAGATTCGGTTTGAGTGGAAAAAGAGAGGTTGAAGAAAAAGTGGAATAGGAGTTTCGGCTAAGGTTTTGAGAGAATGGAAAAAAAATAAAAGAAAAATCAAAGATGGAAGAGGTTGGGAAATTCGGCTAATGGCAAAAGAAAAAGAGAAGGAAACCAATTGAAGAAATTCGGCACTCTCACTTTATAACTTCAAAGCCGAAAATTTCCCCAAGCTGGAGAGTCCCCATTCGGCCAACCTTATCTTTTAATCAACTCCCAAATAAAAGTTCTATTTTAACTCCTTGCCACATATTCAAATGAATAAAAACAAAGACATCAATTATCCCCTGCTAATATCCCATTTAATCCATTATCACCTCTTCAAAATAAAAAAAATAAAATAAACTAATGCTTATCCCCCACTCAAATTAGAATTCTAATTCAAAAAATGCTTAAGCTTATCCTTATCTTCCAATTGAAGATCCCATGTGCGAGCCAACTCCTTTTCACTTGACATTGAAAAAAAAAAAACACCATTTGCGGCTCCTTGGTTCGAACCTAGAACGCCACCGCCATGACCCTCTCTTCCAACATCCTTAGTCACTTCTCCCATTAGACTTTCATGTCATAACACCACAACATTTATTTTTAAAGCCTCCCTACTTAAGCCCATCACTCCAAAATAAAATAAAAACGCAAACTGCTGCTGCTGCCATTCGAACCTGCGACCTCCTTGGAACCATAATCTGCAGCCAACGTCCCAGCCAATTTGCCAATGCGCCATTTGTGATATAATCCCCCTAAAACCTCTTTTAAGGCCTCCTTCTTCAGCCCTCTTGTCTCATGCCAAAACCAAAAATAAAATGCCACTTGCTGCTGCTGTGCCTTGAACCCAGGCCCTTGCTGGCGTTACTTCCAGCCCTTAAGTGGTGCATGGGAGCCACTTTACCAAGGCGCTCTTAGTGCCATAATTCGCCCAAATTTTTATTTAAGCCCTATCTCACCTAACTCCCCTCTTTTAGGTACTAAAAAAAAATTTTAACACTAGGTCAGGCCTAACTCGGGTTTAATTCTAGACCCTAGAACACGCCAAATAAATCATAATATTTATTCTTTAAGCACAGACATGGGAAATTAGCTAAATTACAAACAACCCCTAATTTAGGGTGTTACACCCGGTATCCTCGCGTTTACCCACAAGGGTATTTTACTAACCATTTCCGTCACTCCAGCTTTTATCAACACATAACATTTGACATATTAAGTAAAGAAAGTGTGTAAGAGTTACACACTTGGTTCCCGTACTAATGCTCTCACTGCTTCTACGCTACTGTCACTCGAGACTACCACTATCAGCCTACGATCTACTTTCGATGTTGGCCCACACTCGGATGGCCAATCGCGTACTCCTGACACAGATCGCTTCTTGTATTTAGGTCCTAGGTTTACAGATTCAACCCTTCCTATTGCTTGACTGTTAATTGGGTCCATAATAACTCCTTGGTCACTAAGCTGAATGTAAATGATGAGATCCAATTAATTAAATACTTATAACACTTAAAACGAACCCTTACCTAATCGGTCGAATCCCGAAAGTCCTTAAAAAAACGTCACCTTCCTACCTACATTCAGCCATCACCAAAATATTAGACCAAACCGTGATCGCAACCAACCGAAAGTACCATATGACATTCAGAAAAGAATAAGGGACAAGAGTGTGGCCATTAATTTGAACCTACCACCCACCTACCTTGGCTTTTCCACCAATCAGCACAAGAGACTATAGTGAGGCAGATTCAAACACGAGCAATAAAACTAATCATCAACGAATGTTAGAGGAGTGATTGGTTTAAGATCTAAAAATAATACCGATGAAGAACAACAAAAATCTTACCAAACTAGAAAAGAGTATTCGGCTATGGTGCACCTTCGGGAAAAAGAAACCACTCTTGTAGATTCGGCTATGGGAGAAGAGGGTATGAACAAGAAGAATTTGGCTTTTAGAAAGAAAATATTGAGGAGAGGAGAGCTAGAAAGTTGCGACAAAGAAAAGAAAAGAGGCTCACAAGAGAAAACAAATTCGACTAGCAGAGAATAAGTGAGAAAGAAAAGAAAAAAAAATGAAAGGAAGATGAACACTTGGCTTCCAAATTCGGCAATTCAACCCCCCTCTCAGAGTTGGATTTTTGGCCAACTCTGCTATCACTGATAGCCTTTATCACCTTTGATAACTCAATCATTATC